>JAEVFN010000084.1:0-723749 GCA_030449075.1 Murraya paniculata | reverse complement strand
AAATAATTCTATAAACAACCAGCTCCAATGCTCAACATTTTCAGCCATACTACTAAATTTTATCCAAGATATATCGAAAGTACTAAAAGATTATATTATAACTGATAGTACTAAACATTGGTTTATTCTTAGTCTCAAAAGAATAATATACCAAAATTATACAATCCCAAAATAATGAGCTTATCAAAATGCCTTAACAAAATCATCTCTATCTTCTAGTGTACTTGCAACCTCATACACACGGGGAGGGGGGGAGATATGATAAAACGAGTGAGTATAAAACTCAATGAGCTCAGTGAGTGGATAATAGTTTTCTTTTGAACATAAAATTACTGTAAAATAATTTATTCTTTCTCGAAATAATGTCATTCAAATATCATAAGAATTGAAGAAAATTTATGTAATTTAAATCGTGCACTGATACAACAATAATACATAATACTGTATAAAATCTAGGAAATCATAACACTTATAATAACAAATACTGAATACCGAAACTATCACGAAAACAAGTACCTCAGGGGGATTAATATCGTTATATCCGGCCCTCGACGGACGTGCAATGACATACTATCTAGGTACCGTCATGTCTTAGAGCTGCACGGATAGACGGGGAAGTGACATCTCATATCTCATCATATTTGTGCATGGATAATCCAGTCCCCAAAAGATAAATTACTAAAATACCCTGACGTCTGTAAACTCTAAAATCGTAAGTTATTGAGTTATCTTTGAAATCATAATTACCAATGTATCCTCAATTCCATGAATTACGAAAATATCCACAAAGTTTTAAATTACAAAATTGCCCTCAAAATGTGAAATTATCAAAATGCCCTTGCTAGTCAATGGTGACCGAAATTCAAGCGACGGTGACCGGAAAGCTCAGGTTAGATACTTCAAACTGAGCTGAGTCCAATGGTGCCGGTGGTGAGCTCCTATGCGCGACAACAGTGTCGGAATTTAGCTCGACAATCGTGAACTTCCAAGTGGCTGGTTGACGGCAAATCAACTCTCCTAGTGGCTGTGGATGGTCGGAAATGGAAGATGGTGGTATGGGGAACAAAACCCATGTGGTGGCACAGTCGGAAGCCGGCTATATCTCGGCGGTGATTCCGCAATTCTTCATGGCTTTGATCGATGGCGTTCCGGTGGTGTTCTGGTGGCAACGACGATGGAGAAGTGACCAGCAGCTCAAGGGCTTTCGATCAGTACCTTCCGTGGTCAGGGAGGTGGCTGGAAATAAGAGATGTGGCTTGGTCGATTTCATGGGTTCGAGTCAATTTCTCTCTCTCTCACGTGATCTTGTGTTTCTTCTCCTTTTTTTTTCCCAATTTGTCTCATATGTATATAATTTTTTTAACCACCCTTTTTTTTTTCTAACACCATATGTTACTCTATAACTTTTTTAGTTTTGAGTGATAACTCAAGAATTGTTGTATGTTGTACAAGAAAATCCATTTATCAATAGGAGCAGCTTATTTTATCATTGCACATTCAAGTACTATTTGTTGAAGAAGTCAAACTTGTCTTTACAGATAGAAATATTACTATTCTTGTTTTAAAAATTATATTTAATGCATGTTATCAATTTTTATTTTCAACTACGCTTTTTTGTTTCTATAATTACAGTACCTTAATACCAAACAACGCGTAGTATAATTTTTAAAAATCAATTTTTGAGTTAATGAATTTTATTATTAGTAAAATCTGTTTAGACATACTATTAATAACTTAATATTAAATAATTTTTGTAATATATATGTTACTTTATTAATTATATTTATTAATATTATGTGTGGAGGGATATTTAACAAGAAAAGATCATTGTTATTATCTATTTACTATTTGCCATGTATGAATATTATTGCCAGTGATATCTACGCGTTTAAAATTGTGAAAGGAAAACAAAAAAATGATTGTTGAGCAGCATGATCAGCCAACACCTTCTTGCGCAGCAGCATATCTTCCACTCAATTATATTTATTTTAATATTTTATGAGAAGGGAATGGAAAACACGAAATGACATGGAGCACCATGATCGGCCAACACCTTGCTGTGCGCCAGCATAGATCTTTCACTTGATAATTTTACTTTTCGGGATTATTATTTTTTTTAAAAATGCGAAAATAATTTTGTACAATTTAAAACCAGACCGGGATACATTTAACGTCGTGTCCAAACAGGTCATTTCCTCGTTTACAGCCACTTAATATTAATACCGTTAATTTCGTAAAGTCAAAATCCTTCTCGTTTTTAGTTATGTCCAATGGCGGGAAAGCTGCAAACCCTAATTCTGACACCTCAATCGTCGAAAACGCTGTCGTCTTGGCACGGGAATTCTCATTTCCGTGCAAATGGTTCTCGTCGTTTCATCACGTTCAGTCCTGGCCGTTCAATTTCAAGGCACATCCGAACTTGTCGAGTGTCCGATCAAGATTACGGTTCTTCTAAGGGGCTCAATTGGGCAAAGCCGCTGTTGAAAATCGCCGCCGATAATTTTCTCCTGTTCGGTAATCTCTTATCTCCTTTCAATTGGGGTGCTTTTATAGGAAGCGCTTTTAAGTTGTTTTTGGGTAAAAGCGCTTCCTGAAAGGTGCCTTAAAAAAATTACTCAAGCGAGCATTTCTCAATAAAAGCAATAATTGATACTTGACCGTTGAACACTAAAAATTGAAGACAAAAAATGTTTGACCTAGGTAAAAAGTCTTGTATGGTGCAGCTTGTTTCTATTTTCTGCGTTGTTATGGCGTTTATATATGAAAAATTTTTATTGTGGTTCAACAATTGAAACTACCCTGTTTTATTATGTTCTGTGCAGCTCTTGTCGGCTGGAGTAGCATTTGGACTTGCAAACCCTAGTCTAGGCTGTCTTGCCGATAAATATCAGTTATCAAAGTTTAGCACATTTGCAATATTTATTGTCTCGGCTAAGGAATTCATGTAGCTCATTTGTAATTTAAATATGGTTTTGTGATTCCCATCATAACTTTTCTCTTCATGACATAGGATTGACATTGCGTAGTGGAGAAATCGATGCCCCTGCAGAAGCATGGCCTGTAGGAATTTTTGGGCTACTGAATCTTATGTGCCAATGGGTGTCTTGTACGTTCATTCGCTGCAGATGTATTTTTTTGTGGATTCATTTCCAAATTTTTTTTTCCCACATACTGTGTTTTGAGTTCAGATTTGAATTTTCGGTTGGTTATATAAACTGATTCTGATTATATCATATACCAGATTCAGGTATGGAAAGCATATTTGGTCACAAATGAATAAAATCTTCTTCCACTTATGTAGTGTATTTCGCGTTGGCGGGACATAATTTTACTGATGGAACATTTAGGCTAAGAATAAAAGGATGAAATGTTTACTTTCTCATTTATTGCCAGCACCTTCTTCTGTCCAACTATAATTATGTTGACCATTTTGCAATAAATTTCGTGTGCAGTAGTATCCAGTTTTATGCCTATATATGTTATATTTGTTCTCCTCTTCTGAATGCAGTTCTCAATTTTGTTGTTTACTTCATACTTCAAGCTAATCTTGCAAGTTCAGCAAGTTCAGCAAGTTCATCAACGCATTCAATCATTGAAAAATAAAAAAACTGGAAAAGAAAACTGTATTTACATTTCATCTCTTTGGGCTTTTGTTTCAAAGCATTTCAATTTCCAAGATAATATCTGTGTTTCATCTGAAAACATATTTAAATTATACATACTTCACATCTCACTATACACACATACATCCTAAATATTTACATATTAACATAAATATACTTAAAATATAAGTCATGTAGCAATGCGTGTCGTGGCCAAACCTTGATTGATTATAAGTTGAACTGCACGAAATCCGACGAAAACATAGAAGAAATAGGATAAATAGGAAGTAGTGAGCTTGCAACTCAGTGAGTGGATATAATTACATATTCAAAAAAATAAAATAATGCACTAGTGCTTATGCATAATCATATGACATATCTCTATGGTGAACATGTTACATAGGCAAATATAAAATCATACATATATATATATGACAAAACTGCACCAAATAGTACCTAGAGGAAATAACTCTTAATATCCGCTGAGATTATCATCGTACAAGTAGAGCGGGGGAAAAATTCTCAATACTCGACAGAATTCAACTACACCGCGCGGTCTAAGTAATCTAACTCTCAATATGTATGCGTAAAGCCTACAGGAAAGGGTACACTTATGGCGAGTAACAATCACGACAATCACATCTCATAACTCAATCAATTATATAATGTGTGTACGTATAACCATAATATGATATTAAGTCATATTATCATAAATAAATGCTTCACAAAATACATAATAATAATAATAATAATAACATCCACTCACAAATCCTATTTAGTCCAGGGTTTGACCTGTGAGTTCCTGAATTCTTGAATTTCTCCTAAGATACAGGGTTAAAAAATTA
Organism: Murraya paniculata; assembly: GCA_030449075.1. Classification (NCBI taxonomy): domain Eukaryota; kingdom Viridiplantae; phylum Streptophyta; class Magnoliopsida; order Sapindales; family Rutaceae; genus Murraya; species Murraya paniculata. The sequence goes on along the minus strand of JAEVFN010000084.1, from coordinate 719,302 downwards.
GCAATTACTGATATAAAAATTGATACATATTATTAAAACTGTAACAATACTACTCAAGCTTTATAGATCTATTGCCCACTAAATCAGTAGATATTTTTCTTAATACTGATTCCATTTCTTGTTAAGTTTCTTCTTAATTTCTCTTTTCAACTTCTTTTACACTCTTGGCTCCTCAATCTTCTTTCTACTTTGTCCTTCCTTTTTCTATTTTCCTTTATTCTCGGCTCCTCAATCTTCTTTCTACTTTTTCCTTCCTTTTTCTATTTTCCTTCACTCTCGGCTTCTCCTTACTTTTTTCTTTTATTTCTTTTCTTCTTTTCTTCTTCTTTCTCTTTTCCTTTTCTTTCTCTCTCCCAATTTCTTTTTCTTCTCTCTGTTTTGATTTTGTTTTCGGCTTCTCTAAGAAAATGAAAAATGAAGTAGCTTCCATTTTATTTAAACCTTATATATGTTCACCGAATGAGAAAAAAACATAAAAAGAGGCGGCAAGCATGAGATGGCAAATGAAGTAAGAGAGGTAAATTGGTGAAACATGCAAGTGATTTTGAGGAAGGAAGCAGCCAACAGAAATAAATTGGTGAAACATGCAAGTGATTTTGAGGTAGCAAGCAGCTGGCTGTTTCTTGTCTATGAAGCCACGTGCGGCTTCATTTGGCCGCTTAATGCCACACACATATGTTACAATTCCTCCCAATTTATAAAAAATTCATTCTCAAAATTTACGTATTTGGTGGAAATAAATATGGAGACTAAAACCACATCTGATCCTCACATTCTCAAATTTTTTTTCTTTTCACTTTGTTGCATGACTCCTTCATATCACTTTAATCATTGAAATCATGTTATTACGCAACATATGTTGTTTTTTTTTATCAAGTATCTGAATTGATTCCACTTCATAAGTCAAATTGTCTATCATCTGGATTGATTCTATTTCTAAAACATGAGAAGGATAAAAAAATATACTTTCAAAGCATAAAAAAATGAAAAACATTATGATCTCGTGATATCTTTAGGAGTAAAGCCAATAGGTAAATATTTGGACCATGTTTTCCAAATCGAAGAATACTTTTCCAAGGAGAAATCCATAAGAAAACTCTATCACCCACTATAAACTCAAGCGGCCTCTAATGCTTATCTGCATAATTCTTGTGTCCGTCCTACACTGCCTTTAACTTTTCTCTGATGACATTAATCTTTTCATTAGTACTCTAGACGATTTTTGGACCTAACAACTGCTTTCCCCAACTTCATCCCAAAATATTAGAGTCTTGCACTTGCTTCTATACAGAGCTTCAGATAGTGTCATTTGAATAATAGATTGACAACTATTAGTATAAGTATACTCCATAAAAAGCACCCAATTACCTCGAAATAGCATGACACATGCTCAAAGCATATCTTCCAAAATCTAAATAACCCTCTCTGGTTCATCTGTCTTTAGATGAAAAGCTGTACTAAAATTTAATGCAATGCTTATAACCTGCTGTAAACAAAGCCAAAACCTAGAAATGAGCCAAAAGTGCTTCAAACTCACCCACTTCTAAGTCTATTCCTAAAGATCTCAAATGAGCTTAAAGTGCTCCAGATTCACTTTCAAGTGGGATATTGAACTCGAAGACTTGTTATCGAGAGCATCGGTCATCATATTTTCCTTATCTAGATAGTAATCATAATACAATCATAATCTGCAATCAAAACTAAATTATGTGTAAGTATTTATGTTTTTGTGATTTGTAGAAATCTTAAGTAACCTCATATAAATAATGTCTCCAAGCCTTTAAAGCAAGCACCACTACTATAAGCTCTCAATCATATGTCAGATAATTTAGTTCATGTTGCTTGAGCTTTCGGGAAGCATAAGCAATTACTTTTCCATGCAAAATCAATACACAACCTAATCTCTGTTTGGATGCATCACATGGCCCAAGAATGTGACTCTACAAAACCAAAATTTACATTTAATGAATTTAGCATAAAGCTACCAATGTCTCAAGGTCTGTGAAACAATCCTCAAGTGTTATGCATGTTCTTGTTTGCTACGTGAATATATCAAGATGTTATCAATGAATACAATAACAAACCAATAAAAAAAACGATCTAAATAAGAATGAAACATTTAGTTCATGAGATCTATATGCTGGGGCATTAGTTAACCGAAATGGCATAATAAAAAACTCATAGAGCTCATAACGAGTTTTAAATCCAATTTTAGACACATCGACATCTTTAATCTTCAACTAAAGATAACTTGAAGGTAAGTCTAACTTTGAGAAAATTGTCGCACCCTGTAATTAATTGAACAGATCATTAATCTGAGGAAGCAAATGTTTGTTACGAATAGTGAATTTATTCAACTATCTGTACTCTATACACAATCTTATGGTTCCATCATTTTTTCTTCACAAATAATATCGATGTTCCCTATGGAGATAGATTAGCTTCATGAAGATCTTATCAACTAATTCTTGTAAATATACTTTCAACTCCCATAGGTCTAATAGAGCCATGCTGTATGCAGCCATAAAAATAAGAACTATGCTTGGAATCAAATCAATAGTAAACTATACATGGCAAACCAAAAAAGCCATTGGAAAACACATCCGGATGCTTTTTTACAACAGGAATATCTTTTAATTTCACATCACTGACTCAGATATCGATAACATGAGTTAAGTAAGAAAAGCAACCCTTTTTGAGTCGTCTGGTTGAAATAGCAGATATCACACAAGAAAAAAAAATTTGTAACTTTTCACGGAAAAAATTCTCCGAATTTCCTGAAAAGTCACTTTCTTTTGAAAACTTTCCACTATAGCAACATAGTTAATAAGCTAATCCATCCCCAATATAGCATTAAAATCATGGATGTCTAACTGAATCATGTCTGCTATTATGTTACCATTACTCATTTTTGCTGTATAATCTTGAATTACATTCTCACCCGACAAAGAATCGCTGATCGGTTTAGATATTAATAAAATACAATATAATGGCATCATCTGTCTATCATAACATCTATTGTGCCATGGGCTTCTACTATGTTAGAGCAAATACATGTGCCTATCTACACAGTCTACCTGGCCAACTCCTTTGCTAACTGCCACTAGCCTCTTGTGTACTTGGCTGAGGCCTACTAGTAAATGTGGGTGCTCTTTTCTGGGGAACTTTCTACCTTTGAAATTGAAATCAACTAGGATATTGACTTGACAAAAAACTACTGCTCAATGTCAAAGTTAAACAGTCTTTCTTCCAATATCTTAGCTGTCCATGATGAAAGCAGCATGACAAACCATTCATACATTGTCCCTTGTGATATTTGCCTCAAATATTACATTGAGAAAAATTACCTCTACCAACAGCGCGACTCTGCCGGACACTAAAACCATTAGAGGGTCTCTTTCCTCTAGGAGACTATGGTCGTCGACTATGCGACCTATTAGATATGTGATCTTTATATTCTATTTCTTTCATCTAAGTTCTAATACTGGTTTCACTTAGTGGCCAATTAGGGTCTCACTTATGCTATTGCGGCTTAGCCTATGTGCCTCTTTGCGACTCATCTTGATTTTCATAGTCACTTTAACTAGTTTGCCAAAATCTGTACGTTCTACTTAATTACTATAGTATGTATATCCTCTCGAAGATCCTATAATAACCTTCTACATTTTTCTCTCTCATTTGATAGAGCAAATGGGGCAAATCCTTATAGCTCAGAAAATTTATGGTCGTATTCTTCCACTGTTATAAATCCTTGTACAAGTGCCATGAACTCATTCATCCTGTCCTCAGTGAACTCTCTCTGCAAATCTGCAATAGGTAATAACTCTTATGTCTCTCACATTGGCATAACATAGACACCCACCAATGATCCGCAATCCCCTATAGCTGAAACTCAGCAAGGATAACCTCTCCTCATTGGTACATTTCATCATATAAAAACCCTTTTCAGTCGAATGAGTTAAAACTCTAAACTCAGTGAATCTATGATGCTCTGAATAGTCGTAATCTGTAAATTACTATACACTCGATCATAATTTCTATCTCTATATGAATTCAACCTTAATTTAAGCACCAAAAGTAACACACTTTGCTAATCTCCTAAAACTGGTCTAAAATAGATCTAATTGATGGCTTCTAATTAACATTGGAATTTAACTGGAGCTAACGCTGTGTGATCTTATGTATAAATGCATGTGTAAAGGATTCATATATCTTACTTATTAAGGTTTCACTTTATCCTCTTGTGTAGAATAGAAAACAGTTCCGCTATAGATTTCGTGCGAGGTTGGCCATGTATATGCATGCTATGTTATCATAATATTACTAAATGATGTAGGGAACATGCATGTATCATGTTATAGTCTACATAATCTATAATCATGCTTTCCTACTGAATTGAGATGATCCCCCGACCCATATGCCATATCTGAGGTGAATCACGCGGTCTAATATCTAAAACTCATGACATAAACTTAATTCATGAATATATAAAAATGGCCTCAGGCCTCTACTATAAATATATGATAACACCTGTGTCTTATCCAAAAAGTTTGTGAAAACATTTTCAAAATTTTTACACTTCATATCTCATTATATGCACATACATCTTAAATATTGATATATGAACATAGGCGTGCTCAAAATGCAAGTCATGCAGTAATGTGTGTCATGGCCCAACCTCAATTGATCATACTATCATAAATAAATGCTTCACATAATACATAATGGTAATAACAGCATCAAGTCACAGGTCCTATTTTAGTTTGGGGTCGTTGAGGCTCCTGTGATTTCCTGAATTCTTGGATTTATCCTAAAATGTAGGGTTTAAAATTAACAATTAGAATTTATATAAAAACTAATACATATCATGAAGACTTAAACATAACTACTCAAGATTTATATATCTCTTACTCACTAATTCACTATATATTAATCTACTAGATATTAATCTAACTGCTATGTAAAATTTCTTCTCAATTTCTCTTTTCAACATCTTTCCCTCTTCTCAATCTACTTTCTACTTTTTCCTTCCTTTTTCTATTTTCCTTCACTCTCGGCTTCCCTTTTTCTTGCATTCCTTCTCTTCTTTTCTTTCTTTCTTTCTACCAATTTCTTTTTTTTTTCTCTCTGTTTTGATTTTGATTTCGGCTTTCCAAAAATATAAAAAATGAAGTAGTTTCCATTTTATTTAAACCTTATACATATTCACCAAATAAAGCCAAAAAAAGAGGCCGCAAGCATGAGGTGGCAGGTGAAGCAAGAGAAGCAAATTGATGAAACATGCATGTGATTTTGAGGAAACAAGCAGCTGGCTGTTTATTATTTATGAAGCCACGTGTGGCTTCATTTGGTGGCTTAATGCCACAAACGTATGTTACATGTCACAATTTTGGTGCGTGAATTTCTGATGCTTATGCATAATTTGGTCATTGCCAAGCCAAGCTCCTGCTTTCTTTACTCTTAGCTTCCATTCACCATCACAAGAGATGATTTTATTATCAGAAATTGCAATTAAATGACTGTAATTATTTTGTTTACTTTCCATTTGCGTGCATTAAGGGTCAAGATATTTTAAAATTCTTCATGATAATTTTTACTGTGCAGATATAATTTGCTTACATTTTATATATTTTTATAGTCAAATCTTCATACGTGATATTAATTGCGGGTTTCTATATACTTTATGATGAAGGATCTAATAGCATCCTGCATTCTACTGTTTTTTATGTTTTCAGTTTGAAAGCATATATTTTGTGAATTAACATTTGGAAAGTTTCATTTGATTGTTAGGACTGTTGAATTTTATTTAATATTTCATGACTTGTCACACCTTTTCATTATATGTATCTAACTCAGTAAGAAGTCTATTTTCAGTTGATTCATCTTTTTGTCTCACTAATGATTTTGGAGATGCAAATCGTTATCTTTATACATCTTAAGTGGGAATGTATTGTTAAAGCGTGACAATATCTTAATTTCTAAACGAGCAGAAAAACAATATCTTAATTTCTGAACTGTATGGATCCAGTTATTGATCATTGATTAATCCTTCATAACTCATTTCCGTTTCTTTAATTTGCTGAAATAGTTTTGTAGTTCACCCTGAACAATTTCCTTGTTATACTTTGCACTTAACTATTACCACAAGGTGCTTATTTCCTTCGACTTGTCAAACAATATTTTGAGGGGATGTGCATTGCCAGATCTAAGGATAAAGCGATAAGCAATCGCAAAAACATTGCTGCTGTTGTTGGCCACTTGTATGCTAGTATGTAACCATCTCTTTGAATATCTTTGCTACAGTTTGTTCTCAAGTGTATCGTTGCAAGGACATCCAGGCCCAGCTAATATATATCTTCCTCTTCTTAAACAGTAATTCTCGCTCTTTATAGTTCCAATCATAATTCCATCATAACATATAAATAACATATATTTACGGTTAGAGTAAGTGATTGTTTGGAGAGATTCCAACCATAGGTAAGAAAGATTCTTTTTAACTTAAATATTGATTTAGAAGGTTATATTTCTTCCTTGGGTTTGCATAATGGGCACTACTAACTGAACGAATACCACATTTTCAAGACTCCAGTGGAACAAAAATAATTTATTCATTCATATCAAAGCAAACGGATATTCAATTAACGTAAGTTGAGCATCCCTGATTCGTTAGCACATTGAACCAAATGTTAAGTTAATATTTGTTCATTTTATTTGATATGGTTGTTATAACAAAAAAATTTTTGGTGAAAACCATCATTTATAACGCAAGAATATTCATGTTGTATCACTAAGGATTAATAATAAATTATACGGAAGCGTACCTGAATCCATAATGCTAAATTCTTCTCTAAGGTTGTGTGGCCTTGCAGATCAACACATTCTCCTAGAGAATCCTTTAAGTTTTTCATTGCTCTCTCTAATGATGGGATGTCAGTAGAGAATAGAAAGATACGTGTACCTTGGAGACCATGACCATTTATATAGACAACTTTTTCCTAATGTTATTAGGTATTCCTAATTCTATCCATATAAAATTAGAATATCATTAGGTCTTTACACGTTAAAGACTCACATCCTATTAGATATATTAAAGCCACAATACCAAAAATCTAAATAGATTACATTTAATTAGGCTTAACCTTATTTGACAGTCCACAATACATAATTATTCACATATAAGCCTAACGTTGGATTAAAGATGTAACAATGTTAGATTAAAAAATCTAACAATCTCCTACTTGAATTATATGTGTAATCTTATAATTATGCTTTGCAAAAATATCTGTATGAGCTCAACCTTACTGTCATTATCAAAATGTATCTATAACTAATTCGGTCCATCAATCATACTAATACAGGATCAAAGTGGCCTTTGTTATAACTATTGTAACTCGACCCATTAATGGTTCCTATGCCAATACAACTGAATGACATAGATTATGATGTGGACGTGTAGCATGGAAATTTCATGCAATGTAATCTTAACATGTCTATTTCCAACTGATCCACTTTAAACCTTAATGAGATCAACCATACTAAAATCAGAATGTAAATAAACTAAAATTTTATTTCTACAGAAAATAACTTTAAATATACATAAACTGAAATAACTAAAAATGTCTATAATATAATAGCATCTAAAATTACAATCTCTCACTAAAACTAAATATTCTTTAATGACATGACACCCATACAAACAACATGCTGATGGAACGTTTTGAGTGGTAGTCCCTTTGTAAGCGGATCTACAATCATGGAGTTTGTACTGATGAGTGCTATAGACAATTGTCCACTTTGAATTCTTTCTTCAACAACTAAGAACATGATATCTATATACTTTGACTTCATTGAACTCTTGCTGTTATTGGAATACAATACTGCTGATTTATTGTCACAAAACAATCTGATGGTCTATTAATACCATCTACTATACACAGTCTCGTCATAAAATTTTGTAACCATATTCCGTAATTAGATGCTTCATAATATGCTGTAAACTGTGCTACTATAGTGGAAGAGGCTATAAGAGATTGTTTAGCACTCTTTCAGGAGACAGTACCCCTTAGCTCACAGATAGATGTAACCCAAAGTGGATTTTATATTATCTTGGCATCTAGCATAATCAGAATCAGTATATCCAACGATCTCAAGTTGATCTGACTTCAGATATGTGAGTATGTAGTCTTTTGTTCTCTATAAGTGCTATAAGACCTGTTTGGTTGCTTTCTAATAGTCTACTTTTAGATTACTTAAATATCTGCCCAACATCCTACTAACGTACATAATATCCAATCGCGTACAAACTTGAACATATATCAGACTTGCTAACACTAACGCATAAGGAATCTTCTGCATTTTCTTTTCCTCAAAATCATTCTTGAGACACTGATTGAAACTAAACTTGTCTCCCTTAGCCACAGGAGTATCACCTGATTTGCAATCCTGCATACCATATCTCTTGAGAGCTGTTTCGATATAGTTTTTTTGTGATAATCCAAAAATATTTTGGGAGCGATCCTAGTGTATCTGTATGCCTAATACAAAAGAGGTATCACCAAGATCATTCATCTTAAAATTCTTAGTTAGAAATCTTTTGATGTCATGTAATAAGCCTATATCGCTGCTAGCAAGTAAAATGTCCTCTCCATGCAAAACTAGAAAAATATACTTACTTCTACAAAACTTATGATATATATAATCATTGACTAAATTCATCTCAAAACTGAATGAGATGATCACTTGATAAAACTTAAAATACAATTGTCGATATGCTTGTTTGAGTCTATAGATAGATTTCTTAAGTTTACAAACCATATTCTTTAGCTCTTCTAACACAAAATTTTTCGGTTGCACAATATAGATCGTCTCATCAATGTCACCATTGAGAGACATTGTCTTAACATCCATCTGATGTAAAGATCGAAATGTGCCATTAATGCAATTATAATATTGAAATAGTCTTTTGAAGAAACCAGAGAGAACGTCTTTTTATAGTCGATGCCTTTTTTCTGTGTAAAGCCTTTTGCGATAAGACGCGCTTTGTACTACTCCATATTGCCTTTCAAATCTCTCTCAGTCTTAAATATCCATTTGTAACTAATAGGTTTCACACCTTTTGACAATGAGATAAAATCTCATACATCATTGTCCTTCTTGGACTTCATCTCCTTGTTCATGGCATCAATTCACTTTTGAAAATTAGAACTTTTCATGGCTTGATAGAAATTGATCGAATTATTTTTCATCACGTCGTTGTCTACCTCATGTTCGTTTGGCACTGCATTTCTTCTTTCTTTAGTGGATCTCCTTAATAGCATAGGTTTTTAAAGAGGTAGAGTTTGTTCTTCTAGAACAACTTCTTGTATGAGGAGTTTTCTAACATTATCTTGATTTATTGTACCTTGAACAAGGTTAAGAATGAGACCCCGATCAATACCAATGACACCTATAGGAATATCAATATATTCCTCTTTAAAGGTAAAGTCCCTAACTATATTTTCCCCTGGAAACTCGACATTCTCAAAGAATTGAGCATTTCCTGACTCAAAAATTGATTTAGTCGTGGGATCGCAAAAGTTGTACCCTTTGGATCGTTCAGGGTATCTAATAAAATAGTAACTCACTGTCCTCGAGTCTAGTTTCTTCTCATTAGGCCTATGAGGCCTTGCCTCAGCTGGACATCCCCAAACATACAAGTGCTTCAAACTAGGTTTTTTACTTGTCCAAAACTTGTAAGGGCTTTTGGCAGTTGCCTTAGTTAGAACCCTATTAAGGATATACATTGCAGTCTTAAGTGCTTCTTCCTAGAGTGATTCTAGTAAGATACAATTACAAATCATGCTCCTCACTATATCCTTAAGCGTCATGTTTTGTCTTTCAGTAAAACCATTCATAGTAGATGAACCTAGCATAGTGTACTGTGGGATGACAATGCATATCTTTAGGAATTTAGCAAATAGTCATAGATGTTTTTCACCTGAACTGTCATATCTGTCATAGTACTTACCACCACAGTCAGGTCTGACTCTTTTAATTCTTTTATTGAGTTGGTTTCAACTTTAGCCATAAAATTTTTGAACATATCCAAGGACTATGATTTTCCATAGAGGAGATATCTATAGACATATATAAAAAAGTCATCTATGAACGTTATAAAATATTGTTAACCATTTCAAGTAGCCGCAGGAAATGGCCTACAAATGTCCTTATGTATGAGTTCTAAGACGTTCAAAGTCCTATTGGCTTCAAATCTCCTTTTATTGGTTTGTTTTCCCTTGATATAGTGAATACAAATATCGAAGTCTATGAAATCTGAGCAGTTGAGAATTTCATCTGACACAAGTCTCTCTATTCTCCATTTAGAGATATGAACTAATCTCCAATGCCATAACACAGCCAATTCTCACTGGTTAATTTTCTCTTTAAACCTCGTGTATTTAATTACACGGAATCATTAAATGAAGCAACCATATCAAGCATATAAAGATTATCATTGCCTAGCAAAGAACCTGAATCAACTAGTTTTGAATCATGAAACAAACTATGTTTTCATTCCCAAATGAAGAAGAATTACTAGATTTGTCTAAAGCGGTAGAAATCAAATTTCATCGAAAGGAAGGAACAATAAATGTCTTATTAAGATATAAATAAAATCTAATTTTCAACAGTAATCTAAATTTTCCAATCGCTTCAGCTTGAACTACTTTACAATTGCCCACATAGATGTATCTCTCACCATCGCTGGGTTTTCAGCAATTCAAGCAACCTTGCATAGATACACTAATGTGAGTGGTTGCACTAGAATCCATCCACCATGTGTGTCTAGGGACCAAAGTTAAATTAACCTTAAAACAAACCAAACTAAAAAGCATATCTTTCTTAGCACGCCATGCTTGATAATTAGTTCAATGCTTCTTCTTATGTCCTTCAGCTCCATAGAAGAAACAACCACTACCTTTCTAATCACCGAGTTTCTTTTGTTGTTTCTTTTGAGGTGCTGTATCTTGAGCTTCCTTAGCCTTTTTCCTTTTCCTGCCTTTGTCCTTTCCCTTAGAGGTAGAGGCAAAGTGAGCACTTTCTATCTTATATTTCTTAAGCCCATCCTCTTTCTGAACATAGTGTGATATAAGCTCATTTAGAGACCAAGTCTCCTTCTAATAATTATAGCTCATCTTAAACTAGTTAAACTATGCTAGTAAGGGTATTAAAACCAAATGCACTTGCAAGTCCTCAAAGAGTTCAAGTTTAAGTACCCTTAACTTAGAAGCAAGATGAAACATCTCCATGATGTACTCCCTGATACTGCCTTAACCCGTATACCTCATTAAAATTAGGCTTGTCAAGAGCGTACCAATTTTACCTTTTCGTTCTTGATAAACCTCTGTTTAATCTGTGCAAAGAACTCTTTAACCGTAGTTTCCTTTTCAGACATTAACCCTCTGAATGCTTCCGGAACGACCTTCTTCATGATTATGATACACATGCGATTTGATCTCTCCCACCTTTCTATTTCCCTTTTGTCATCGGGGTACTCTTATTTGTAAGGGGCAGGAGAGAATAAATCCTTAACGCAAGGTCAAAATTCATGACCGCGAGAAATTAAGATATTCTCTTGCCATGATTTGAACTTAGAGTCATTTAGTATGTGAATTGAATTAATGTTGACAGTAATATTAATAGCAGATATAACAGCTCATATTAGTCTCAAAATTAAATTCAAATAAAGGTAAACCATATCTCAAGATATTGAATACTCTATTAATATTTCATCTCTGGACAAAATATTAACTTGTAAGCATAGTAATCAAACATTGATAATAAGAATATGTCAAATAATGAATCTTCCTTGGGGCTGATTTATTCTTCACATTTAAAACCGAATAATTATCACGTGTTTACTACCACAGGTGAATTTTTGATTCTATTAAATATGGACCTTCCTTTAGGCCGATCAATATTCACAGAAATTGCATGTATAGAACTATTTATATTGTAAAATAAATTAATTTTCAGAAGAGAGGTCATTTGGTGACATGTTGCTCCAATTAATTCATCTCAAAATATATATAAATATACCAATATTTAAATTTAAAATTGCAAAAAAAATTACCAAAAATTAAAAAATTTAAAGTCAAAATTCAGTCACTGGTTAAAGTCACCAGTCAACCTTGACAATTGACCGACCAACTGTTGATCGGTTCAGGGCTAGACCGGTTCGGTTGGCCTGAACCGAACCTAAACAAAAAAAAAAACCCTAATTTTCCTTCTTTATGGCCGTCACTTCTAGCCAAGCTACCAGAGCCTAGTGGCTGCAGCTTCCTTGCTGACATGGCCTGGTGGTTGTGCCTTTCCCGATCAAAAAAATGGCCGTCAGTTTTTGCCTCTCTCCTTTTATTTTTTGTTTCTTCACGACCCCGCTCTAAACCGATCAGCTGCGGCTTCCTTAACTATGTGGCCTAATAGCCATGCCTTGCCTAAATGCTAGTGGTGGCTGGGCTACCACCGGCTGTAATGCTTTTAAAAAAAAGAAATGAATTTGTTTTTTATTAATCCTTAAAAAAACAAAAACAGTCTTAATCTCTCTTAAATTCAATGATATCATATTTTGAGGAGACCAAAAATTGAATCATTAATTAAAATAAATTCAATTCTCAATGATGTAACATAAAGAGGTTCTGATACCACTCGTTATGATAAGAAATATTTTAGTAAAAACTATCACTTATAACCTAGGAACATTCATGTTGTATCACCAAAAATCAATAATAAATTATGAGGAAGCATACCTGAATTTATAATGCTGAATTCCTCTCTAAGGTTGTATGGTTGGTCTTCCAGATTAACACGTTCTCCTAGAGAATCCTTTAAGTTTCTCACTGCTCTCTCTCCGATGATAGGATGTTAGCAGAGAATAGAAAGATATGTATGATCTGGGGACCATGACCACTTATATAGATAACTTTTTTCTGTTGTTATTAGATATTCCTAATTCTTCCTAACATAAAATTAGAATATCATTAGGTCTCTACATATTAAAGGCTCACATTCTATTAGATACATTATAGCCGACAATATAAAAAATGTAAATAGATCACTTTTAATTAGGCATAACCTTATTTGATAGTTCACAATACATAATTATTGATCAACGATGGTGAGCTCTAACTTGTAACCCACTTGCTAATGGCTAACTCTGGATGTATTCATGTAGCCATTCTTATTTCCTTATGCTACATATTGAAAAATGGAGGCCTAGGACTTTGCTGAAGTTGGCGGTATTGCTTGCTTGTTTGTATATGAGTTTTTTTCGACAATTGAGTTATCAAACAAACATATTTAACTTTTTTCTTATTCCTTCACTTATAGAGCTGAATGGTTCTGAAAATCTTCTTGTTTTCATGCTTATGCTTTGCTCCCTGTTCTAGCTGTCGAATTTGAGCTTGCTCTCATGCAACTCAGAGCTGGTGGTCTTGCTAATCCATTCACATATATTCTGATCAGGATTGGCACCTCACCTTGAATCAGGAAGTTGTGGACAGTGCACACGTTGATTTGAATACAGTTGCGATTGAGAATGGCTGCACAGCTTCTAGTCCAACCATAAAAGAGACTTCTTTGGCTACCCGTGCAATCTGGTCGTAGGTAAAGGTAGCACGGTGCTTCTACTTGTTCTTCCAAAGGGTAACATAAACTAACTGATTTGGGCATGGAAGCACCGAAAAACCATCTAGAATCTCCGACATCTTTAAAGATAGCTGCACTTCAGGCATTAGAAACATTTATTGTGGTATGCATACAGTAGGCATTTCTTGTAATGAAGTAATAATCATCTAATTGAGCCCAGCTCAGCGAAAGCTCAATAATAAACTCTACAGTCACCGGTGATCTGAAACTTCCTGAAAGAGAAATATGAGGTTGTAGCACCAGAAGGTGGCTTAGACGATAAGAATCATGAAATGGCATCTGGTGAAAATTTTTTGGCTGATAACTAGGACTCCTATTTGATAATAATTTCCTCAAATATATATATATATATATATAATTATAATTTTCCAGAACAGATTGCCTAAAATTCCGTATCGCACAGCTTGAATTTGAGTTTTAAATGGCCGGTTGATTTCAGCTACAAATAGACTTGGCTGTAAGGAACGTCAAGGCAACTAGTGCCCACCAATTTGATGGAAACCTGCCATGGTTTCTTTAAGGCAATCATCAAGACTACTTCGAGCCGCCATTAAGATATTTTATTAGGAAAACATCGGGAATCAAACAAAACATTACCCCCATCAAGAGACTTTATCAAGCCAACATCAGGGAATCAAACCAAATATTAGGAAAACCATAAGCCTATGGCTCAGGCGGAAATCATACTTTCTCACAACAATCATAGTAGCGCGTAATCCCATTGCCCTTAAACTCTTTTTCTTTCAGCGTTGGTTATATGTATATATCTTCAAAATGATCTGAAACTACAATCAATATGTACGAGAATGCGTAGGCCCTGTGTGAGGTAGTTGCGCTGTGCAGTAGGAGCATAGCTATCCCAAACGGGACTTTATTCTTAGTTGATGACCGAAGCTATCATCAAAGAACTTTTATTTGGCAAAAAAGTGAGCTCATTTAGTTCTTTTTTTTTTTTTTCCATCGGATAGGTAACCTTATTTAGTTAAGACAGGTAACAAGTTGACCAGAGACAAGAGAGTATAAGATAATAAGTACCTACGAAATTTTTTTAATTACTCAAAGTTCAGGTTGATCGGATTGTGAAAGCAAATAACGTAAACAAACAAAAACGCTCCACCTGCGTGAAAGAACAAAAAGGACTTTCCCATTTTTAGGGGAACTATTGATTAATTGCATCATTGCTTGCTAACCGTGGCTCTCAGTCGCCATAAGGGCATCTCAAATGTTGTTAAGAAAAATGAGCAAGCTTGGCAACTCAACACCATGTCTCAATTTAAATATTAAATGATGTGACATTTATTTATTAAATAGTGGTTAATTGAGTAGTTTAACAAGTTATTAAATTAATCATTCAATAAATGAGTGATACATAGGCTTAAAATTCTCAAACTCCCAACAAGGTCCTTGTTGGGTTGGACTGGCAGTATTAATGGTATTTTCAAGCATTAATAATCCAAACTCAAGATCAATTGGCTTTCCAATGAACCCGAACAATTCAACCGGTATAAGGTGTTGATGATCAGACAATTTACGAAACTTCCATTATTTTTTTCTCCTTCATTTATCTTCAATGTGAACTTGTGCAGAAAAGTGCATTCTTTGATCATGTACGTCAACGGGACGAGTTGGCTATCATTTGCATAAACATATAATATTAAGTGCCTTAATCTAGGAAATTGAGGCTATGGGAATGGCCGATCATCTTGCAAATGAGAATCAAAGAAATAAGAAAAATAGAATTGAAAAGTTATTTTAGAACAGAATTAAAGAGACAACCTATTAAGATTTAATAACTTAATCGACTTAGTTTCAATTAGTTAAATCATCAAGTTTAATTTTTTTTAACTTAATGAAAATTTTCGCTCATTAAATTATTAAACTAATTTTTTTAGCTTTTTCGCTGAACCTTAGAAGTCTGAATGATATCATTAAAAGACGTTCTCCAAGATATCCCTATCTAATCAATTAGTTTTCATTCTTACTTAAAAATATTTAATAATTAGCATATATGTAACATATGCATTTTTGTTATTAAAAAAAAAATGAGGCGGTAAAAATAATAAAAGCCAGTAAATGGATAAAAAAAACAAAAACAAAACAAACATAGCACACACGCGTGAGAGAGAGAGAGAGAGAGAAGTTGAGACCCGCAAAACCCGACCCGACCCGCGAACTCGACCCGGCCATATCTCCATTTTCTGGCCACTTCACCGACCAAGGAAGGTATCGATCGGAAGCTCTTAAGCTACTGGTCAGCTTCCCATCGTCCTTGCCGCCAGAAAGCCGCCGAAACGCCGTAGATCGAAGCTTGAATTTGCCGCGAACTTGCCGCCGTGATTTGCAGCGATTCAGCCGTTTTTCGGTCGCGCCACCACCTGGCTTTTGTTCCTCACGTCACCAGCTTCCATTTCCAACCATCCACAGCCACCGAGGAAGCCGATTTGCCGCCGATCGATCACTTGGGAATTCGCAGCTGTTGAGCTAGATTCCGGGGCCGTCGCCGCGCGTGGGAGCTCACCGCCGGCACCATTGGACTTAGCTCGATCCAAACTATCTAACCTAAGCTTCCCGATCACCGGCGCTTGGATTCCGATCACCGTTGACCAGTAAGGGCATTTCGATAATTTTACCATTTTGAGGGCAGTTTTGTAATTTCAAACTTTGTGGATATTTTCGTAATCATTAGAATTGAGGATAAATGGGTCATTACGATTTCGAGGGTAATTCAGTAATACACAATTTTGGGAGTTTACGGACGCGATGGTAGTTTCGTAATTTTATTAACACGAAAGTTGTATATTAAGGATAAATGTTCTTTTCGAAATATATTGTGTAAATTTAGTTATATTTTAGATTTACGGAAAGTAATTATGTCGTTTCATTGATTTAGGAGGACCCGCGAGTGAAGATCGGTCCGCGGGTGTGGACGGCCGCAGAGTTTGAACATCGTCACTGTGAGTGGAATATACAAAACCTATTTTCATAGTTTATGATAATAATAAAACATGTTTGTGAATTAAGTATTTTAAATGATCGGATTTAAATGATTTTCTCAAAATGGATTTGATTCACATATTGATATGCTATTAAAAAATGTATGGTTACTGTTTTGCGGCATCGACTTTCAATTTTGAATATAAGAACAGCTGATTTACATGTGTTCGTGGAAAGAAAGGTATGATTTAAATATTGTATTTAAAAGTATTGAGCAGTACCCTTCCCTATCTATCAGGTGGCCGAGACATGACAGTACCTAGATATTACATCATTGCACGTCCGTAGAGGGCTGGATATGACGAGATACAGATATTGAGATACAGATGAGATATAGTCCTTTGGGGCCCGTCTGAGTACATCAGAACATTGTCCTTTTATCTTTTTTTATTTAATTTTTAGTTTATTTTTGTTTAATAAACCCATTTTAAAATTTCCAATCACACCTACATAAAACAAAGTCAAAATAAAAATTGTATCATAAACTAATAGTCAAAATCTTTATCACAAAGCAGTCATTAATTCTTCGTAGTAAAAAAAAAAAAAAGAAATCTATCATAGATCTGAAATACTATCATGATATAACAAATTTTTATCATGAGTCTATCATCTTTTTATTACATTAGGGATTCAGCCCAAGAATTGTCACACAGGTACCTATCATCATAGCTCAATTTTCTTGTAGTGCTATGAGTTCAGAAGTAAAAATTAAAGGTCTAGCATTAGTGTTCCATAAGCTATTCTTGTTGCACTATATTCTTCAATATATTACTTATGTGTACAAAAATAATTGAAAACATGAATTATTAGAATCACTTTATTGAACTGAGAGTAAGGTTAGGCACCAATTCGGTTTCGGTATGGTTTAGTTTGGGAATTTTTTATTCGGTTTGGATTGAAAATTTTATATAATTGGTTCGTGAATTTCTATATGGTTCCCTTTTGATATCCATAAATTGATTTTTTTTTTACTTATAAAATATTGAACCGAAACTGAATAAACCAAACCGAACAAGATTTTTGAGTCCAGTCCAATTCAACCAATCTTTAAATGCTACCTGGTATTTCCTTAATTTATAAATTATTTTTTTGGTTTATCAGTTTGATTTTTGGATTTAACATTTTAAATAAAAACCAAACGAGAGCATTTGGTTTTATACCGAATTGAAATATTCAGTATTATCTAAGAAAAAATACCATGAACCGAAAATTTGTCGAGTCCGGTTCTGTTCTATTCTGTTCTGTCCACCTCTAGTTAAGAGTGTCAAATGGATGTAAAAAAAACAGTTATAAATGGAGATTTAGATGAAAAAATCTTCATAGAATAGCCTAAAGGCTTTATAGCTTTGAGGCAAAAAAAGAAAGTTTGTAAATTAGTAAAATCATTATATAGCTTAAAACTAGCACCAAAACAATGGCATGAAAAATTTGACCATATGATGATGGTAAATGGTTTTAAGATCAACAAATGTAATAGATGCATACCTGTCAAAGAGATAGAAAATGGCTATATCGTTTTATGTCTTTAGGTTGATGACATATAATTGTTGGGAGTGATGACAAAGTGGTTAGATTTACCAAGAATATATTGAAGTCTACTTTTGACATGAAAGATATAGGTCTAGCAGACGTCATTTTAGGAATAAAAATCTCAAGGACGTCTAACAAACTTATTCTAGGCCAATTACATTATGTGGACAAAATTCTCGAGAAATTCAATAGAGACGATTCTGCTGTAGCTAAAACACCTTTACATACAAGTTTGTATCTATCTAAGAACAGAGGTGAATGTGTCTTATAGGGAGAATACCTTAGAACGATAGGCAGTCTTGCATACCTAACAAGTTGTACAAGTCGAATTTAGCTGTCATAAGCAAACCTATTGGATATACGAGTAATGCACGGGCTGATTACTGAAAAGCTATAGTCAAATTATTAAGGTACTTAAACTATACCTGTAATTATGGGTTGTACTATACTAGGTATCTAGCTGTATTAGAAAGGTACATTGTTGCAAACTAGATATCTAATGTAAAAGACTCAAAGTTCCCAGTAGTTACATGTTTACGCTAGTAGGTGTTGCTATTTAATAGAAATCATCTAAACAAATGGTGATAGCTAGGTCAACAATTGAATCTCAATTCATTGCATTGGATAAATATGGTGAAAAGACAAAATAGTTGTGGAATTTCTTAGAAGGTATTCCAAAATGGCCAAAACTTGTACCAGTAATTTACATACATTGTAATAGTCAATCCGCAATTGAAGGGTACATAAGAATATGTATAATGGTAAGTCTAGACATATACGTCTCAGACATAATACCATTAGACAATTACTCTTTATTGGTATTATTTTTATTGACTATGTAAAGTCAAAGAATAATGTTATAGATCCACTAACTAAAGAATTAAACAGAGAGTTAGTAGAAAAATCATAGAGAGGAATGGACCTAAAGCACATAGAATAAAAGATTTATTTCATGAAGGAAAACCTAAAGCACATAGAATAAAGATTTATTTCATGAAGGAAAACCCAATCTAACTGACTGGAGATTCCAAGAACTAGGTTCAAATGGATAAGCTAATTGTAAAATATCTTGTTGGATCACAGTGGGATTTATCCTCTTGTCCATTTCTATGATGAAAAAGGTGATACCTGTAGGAATAAAGGATAAGCTATGCTTTTAATAATTTCTTATGCATTGGAGATCCAAGCAAAGTAAGATGGGTTATTTTTTATTAAGAAATCACCTATGTAAAAGAGAAGTGGGGCTTCTTTAAAGGGAATTGTCAAGGGCTAAATTCTTAGAAACTCTTGTAAAACCAAGTAGATTTCAGGGCCAAAATGAAGATAATCATGAGAAGTCAGAGTATTAGGAAAAATTTGTGTGTAAAGTATATCATTATTTACATAAATGATAGAATAGTTCAAACACATCGCACCTACTAGTCAATTAGTAAAGTAAATATATTTCACAATGGAAGGTTCAAAGGTTGAGACCTCCTTATCCTGTGTAGGTTTTGATCCATTGAATTTGATCACTAGAGTCAAATTGATTTTGATATCAAAATAATTATTTTTGTGTCTTCCGTTAATTTGCATTCATGTGGAGGATTGTTAGAAAAAAAAAAGCAGAAAATGGCTATTTTAAGGCTAATATTGCGCAAGATAAATATTAAAAAAATATAGTTACATGGATGACTTCGAACCTTCTTTGTGAGCTTTTCCGAACGGCTCATAGAATGCTCAAAATTATGCTGGGGTGAATGAGAAATTGGATCTCAAAGAGCACCCATTGATTTGAAAAAATGAAGAAAAATCCCACATTCAATTTTTAATTGACAAATCCCTCCCTTGAAACCTATATATTGGCTTCCAAGTTCATTTGCAAATCACACCAAAAATTCAAGTAAATTGTACTCTTTTCTCTTAAGCAAATACTCTCTGACGTTAGGCTTTAGTGTGATAGAATTCAAAACATTTACTTGAAGCTCACTGGAATTGTAAGGTTGTGCTACCAACACTATTCAGATCTTGGGAGACAGACTCCAGTATTATTGAAGCATTGTTGTGAAGGTGGCAAATGTTTTTTAAGGACACTATATTTTTATAGGTCTTGGGTTAGTGATTTTTGTGCTTACATATTGTTGATTTATATGTTATATCTTTGTTATTTTAATTTATTATTATTATTGTAAATTTGGGATAAGTGATAAGTGTATAAGAGGCTTATTAGTAAGCTTAAGTGCATTAGAAAGATTCTATCACCCAGGCTATATATGTTGCTTAAGATGTTTAGGTTTTAAATATAACCATTATGATTCTTTCAGTCTTTCTTGAGAACCTAGCTAGCGTATTTATGCATAAAAAGTGGCAGATTTATATCACTTACTAATTTATAACAGTATACCAACAAATTGTTCATATACCACTGGTACCATATGATCAATATCCTCTGTATGAAAACAAGCCAGCAAAGTAGGCTTAAGAGGTTCAGAAACATCTATAACCACATTAACCCAAATATACTATCCAACAAAATCACGAAAATGACCAATGTCCACCATCTTCATTGTAGATTAGGATTCTCCCCTTATCTAAATACTCCTGACCTTTTAACAATCTTATGCCATATGTCGTGTAATAATAGTAAATGGATAAGATTTAACTTCTTTATATTTTAAATGTATTAACTACCAATCAACGCGTGAATTTTTACTTAGAACTTTATATCAGGATATGATCTTAATCCCTCCACTGTACATGATATACTATTGATAAACTCTCCCATCTCATTTGACATATACTCCATCGGAACATTTAAAAATCGAACCCAAAATGCAACCTTATTAAAACTTCGCTCTACAAATGCATTGGTACCCACAATAGGAGAAAGGACTAGTAAAACTTTTCCATAATATCAGGTTCCATTGCGAAAATTCAATATTGGTCATGCTCAAAAGCAAAACAAAACAAAAAGATATTATCCTCCAAATGTGCCACTGTAACACCCTTAACGAATGTCCAAATGATGGGAATACTATGGATAAAGACATTTTTATTCATTGGCCGTTTTGTCAAGATCTTCCCAATCAAACGTGTAGCTGCCATAGTCTCTCATAATGCAAAACATCATTTGAAAAAGCAATAATGGTTGCCTTATCCCAAAACAAGAAGCTGTTAGAGCAATAATCCTTCAGTGAAAACCATTATCTGTAATTTAGGAACATTCTTATTGTATCATCAAAAATCTATACAGAAGTGTACCTGAATCCATATTACTTAATTACTGTTGAGTGCTGGAAAATACATATTTATAAACGATAAATTCATTATTTTGTGCTTTAATCTCAATATTAGGGTTGGTTAGAATCTAATCCGATCTACTCAATCCATCTGATCTGTAGAAATCCGATATGTGGATTGGTGGATTGGATTGAATTAAAAATTTAAAAATCTGCATTCGATAGATTGGACTTAGATTTAATTATGTAAATCCGCAAAAATCCGCGAATCTGCTATATGTGTGTGTGTGTGTGTGTGTATAAAATTAAAAAAATAAAACTTGTAAATGTGGCATTATTACTTACTAATAAATAAATAAGCTAAAATGTAGTTATATTAACACTATACATATCTTATCCGATAATAATATATAATAAACATAATTGAATAATTAAATAAACAAATATAGATTTTGAAACAATTAATTTTAGTTCATTTTTATAATTTTAGCTAATTTTCATATATTGATTTAAACAAATGAGATTTTTTCTTTTCACTATTTTATATTTTGAAACTGTAAATGTATTATTCTAACTTTATTTAGACATTTAATTTATTTAAATCTTATTTAATTTTAAATTTGATCGATAGTAAAATTATTTTTATATTAGATTTTTTATTTAATTAATTGTAGAATAAACAGAATTAAAAATTTTTAATCTGCAAATCAATCCACAATATAGTGGATTGAATATGGATTAGATTAAATCCACATCTGATCCATAAATGTATGGATTGGATTTGAATTGAATTCGTTAATCCGTGGATTGGATTGGATTGAAAATTTACAATCCGTAAAATCATCGCTCGAACATGGATTGATATCCAATCTGAAAAATCTAATCCATGAACACCTCTAAGTCTCATCAACATTTTTATTTATGTGTATGTTTTGAGTATTTTATGTATTTTACGGGTATTTTAGTTATTTCATAATTAACGAGAACTCGGATAGTAAAACAACTAGCAATCTTGAGTTGAGAATAATTGAAAACTTTAAAAAGCGCATAAAGGACAAAATTATAATTTTATAATTTTGGTGGAGCCCAGCTGACATAGCTTTGGCCAACTGACATGGCATTGAATGACGACATGGCAGCATCCTATTGGAAAAAAAATGCTGATCTGGCATTGACCGATGATGTGGCAGTATCTTATTAGACCTGATTGTGTGTTCCAACCAATCAAATCTTGCCACGTGAACAATTTTGAGCGTCGGAATTATTTTTATCCGATGGTCATGATTTACTCATTGTATCTATAAATAAGGCACTTCCCCCTCTTAATTTGATAGCTCTGAATCTAAATTTAAGCTCCATTTTTATAATTTTCACTCAATTTTGTATTTTCTACATATCTTTATAAAATTACTACTTTACCCCTAGTTTAATTATGACTGACTAATAGCTTGGGTTGAAGGTGAAGTCTCAACATGATCTATCGGCTTAATTTGGTAAGTTTATATTTTTTATCTGATTCTGTGGTTGTTTTGACTAATTGTTGACAGACAGTGTATCTTGTCTAGATTTTGCACGATATACTAGCTCCTTAATGAAAGATCATTATTGTCTGGTACAATAAGCACTTTACACGATTTTTATCAGAAAGAGACTTCCCTCTAGCATTTGTGGGTTGTCTTACTCAGCGTTGACAGAGAGTGCATCTAAGTTATTTAATGGATAGTCTTGCTATGTTGTCGGTAGAAAGATTGTTATCATCTGACACAACGTGTACTTAGCACCACACTTAGTAGAAGATCATTATCCTTTACTACATTGAACACTTGATACCATATTTATTATGATGAAGCTTATAAAGAGGGAAAATACTCCCTTATAAATTAATTAAAACAGAAAAGAGATATTAAACCCATGGTGAAGTGTTGAATGTGATCCAGAGACTTAAGTATTTTATTTGAATTATTTTGATCCTTAGTTCATTCCCTCCATTTTTTATTTTAAATCATAGTACTGGTCAGAAATCATCTCCAACCAATTCACATACACACTTAAAAAAATTAACCCTACATATACTTAAATATATTTCCTTGTAAGATCAACACTTGTCACCATAAATCTATACCACAATAGATACGTGCGAGTACAATAAAATTTACACAACAATTACTCTTTAGAGTCCTGTGATTTCTCTTCCAAATTAATACATTCTCTAAGAAAATCCTTTAAACTTCTCTCTACACTCCTTTTGATGATGGGATATCAGTAGAGAATAAAATGATATGTGTGACCTAAGGACCATAACACCTATTATAGACGTGGAAATTATCATTAAGTCTCTACATATTAAAGGTCTAAATTACCGAAAGCCTTAATAGATCACTTTTAATTGGCTTAACCTTATATGATAGTTTGCAATACATAATTATTCACATATAAACTCATTGTTGGATTAAGAATCCAACAATGCTATATTAAAGATCCAACAATCTCTCGTCTGACTATATGTGTAACCTTATAATTATGCTTCAAAAGAAAAGCCGTATGAGTCATTATGCTAATACAATCTATAACCAATCTAGTACATCAATTATGGCAACATAAAATCAAAGCGGCCTTCGTTACAACTGTTGAAACTTGACCCATCAATGGTCATTTGCTAATACAACTGAATAACATGGATCATGATGTGAATGTATAGCATTGAAACTGCAATATGATCTTAACATGCCTATTTCCAACTGGTCCACTTTAATCCTTAGAGAGATCAAACCTATACTGAAATCAGAGTGAGAATAAATCAAAAGTTTATTTCTGTAGTCAATAATTCAAAATATACATAAACTGAAATAACTTAAAAATGTCTATATTATAAAAGTATTTAAATCACAAACTCATCCTAAAATTGAATTTTCTCTAATGGCAGGGCATCTATATGAGCAATGTGCTCATGAAACATTTTGGGTGCAATCCCTTAGTAAACAGATTTTCAATCATGGAATTTGTGCCAATGTACTTTATAGATAACTATCCAATTTGAACTAATTTTTTATTAACTAGGAATTTGATGTCTATATATTTTGACTTTGTTGAGCTCCTGTTGATATTGGAATATAGCACTGCTGACTTATTGTCACAAAATAACTTGAGTGGTCTGTCAATACCATCTATTATGTGTAGCCTCACAAAAAAATTTTGTAGCAATATTCCATGATTGAATGTCTCATAAGAAGTTATAAACTCTGCTGCCATTGTAGCCATCATAGAAGAGGTTATAAAAGACTAGTTGGTGCTCTTTTAGAAAACAGTACCTAACTAATAGATAGATGTAACCCGAAATGGGTTTCATAATTCTTGGCATCCAACAAAATTGGATTAGTATATTTAATTATTTTAAGCTGATCTGACCTCCTATACATGCGCATGCAGTCTTTTGTTAGCTTTAATTATCGCAAGATTCGTTTGACTACTTTTTAATAATCTACTCCTGGAATGCTTAAATATCCGCCTAACATCCCAGTAATGTATGCAATATCCAGTCACATATAAACTTGAGCATACATCAGACTTTCTATTGCTGATACAAAAAGAATCTTCTACATCTTTTTCTCAAAATTATTCTTAGGGCACTGATTGAGACTAAACTTATCTCCTTTAGTCATAGGGGTATCACTTGGTTTTTTAAAATCTTGCATGACATATTTTTTGAGAACTTTTTCAATATAATTTTTTTGTGATAATCCAGGAATACTCCATGAGCCATCTCAATGTATCTATAATACAAAATAGGCGTAATTAAGACCTTTCATCTCTAAATTCTTAGTTAGATACCATTTGGTGTCGTGCAAATATCATCGACATATAAAACTAGAAAAATATACTTGTTCTTATAGAACTTATGATATATGCAATTATCGACAAAATTTATCTCAAAACCAAATGAGATGATCAATTGATGAAATTTGAAATAACATGTTGAGATGCTTGCTTGAGCCTATAGATGGATTTTTTAAGTTTGCAAACCATGTTCTTTGGGCCTCCTAACACAAAGTTTTCTGGTTGCACCATATAGATCATCTCATCACTATTTAGAAACGTTTTCAGATTCATTTTATGCAACTAAAGATTGAAATGTGGCACTAATATCATTATTATCCTGAAAGAGTCTTTCAAGAATTAGAGATAAAATCTCTTTATAGTCAATATCTTCTTTTTATGTAAAGTCATTTACAACAAGTCGCATCTTTTATCTCTCTACATTACCTTTTGAATCTCTTTTGATCTTAAATATCCATTTGTAACTAATAAGTTTCGCACCTTCTAGTAATGGGACAAGATCAAATATGTTATTTTCTTTTATGGATTTCATCTATTTACTCATGGTATCAACCCATTTCTAAGAGTTAGAACTTTTCATGGTTTAATACAAATTGATTAGATCATCTTTCATCATACCAATGTCCACCTTATGTTCTTGGAGAAATATAATGTAGTCATCAGGCACTGCACTTCTTCTTTCTCTAGTAGATCTCCTTGATGCATAGGTTTTTGAGGTGGCTGAGTTTGTTCTTTGCAATAATTTCTTATATGGGGGTTCTCCATCATTCTCTTGATTTTTTGTGTCTTAAATAAGGTCAGGAATGAGATCTTGATAAATGCCAATAACACCTATTAGAATATCAACATATTCTTCTTCAAAGACAAAGTTTCCCTGTAAACCTAACATCCTCAAAAAATCGAGCATTTCCAGACTTAAAAATCATTTTGTTCATGGGATCATAGAACTTGTACCCCTTGAATCTTTTAGAATATTCAGTAAAATAGTAACTCACTGTCCTTAAGTCCATTTTCTTCTTATTAGGCTTATAAGGCCTTGACTTAACTGCACATTCCTAAACATACAAGTGCCCATCCAAAGTTCATAAATGGTTTTAGCAGTTGCTTTAGTTGTTACCCTATTAAGGATATTTGCTACAGTCTTATTCTGGTCAAATGTATGATAAATCATACTCTTTACCATGTCCTTAGCTGTCATGTTTCGTCTTTTATAACACCATTCGTAGTGGGCGAACTCAACATAGTATGCGGTGACTATATTCCGTAAGAACTTAGCAAACGATCCTCTACATTATTCACTTTAACCATCATATCTGCTATAGTATTCACCAGTACGATTAGATCTAACGCTTTTGATTCATTTGCCGAGTTCGTTCTGAACTTCAACCTTAAAACTTTTAAACATATCCAAGGATTGTAACTTTTCATGGAGAAGATATATGTAACCATATTTTGAAAAATCATCCATGAACGTCGTAAAATATTGTTGACCATCCAAAACGACTGTAGGAAATGACCTACAAATATCCGTGTATATGAGTTCTAAGATGTTCAAAGTCCTATTGGTTTCGAATCTCATTTTATTGGTTTTTTTTTCTCTTTAATACAGTTAACACAAATATCAAGATTTATAAAATCTAAGAGGTTAAGTATTTCATCTTACACAAGTCTCTTTATTCTCTATCTATAGATATGACCTAATCTTTTATGTCGTAACGCAACTTAATTCTCATTAGCAGATTTTCTCTTTATATCTCACTTACTAAATTGCAGGGATTCATTAAATGAAGTAATCATATCAAGCAAATAAATATTATCATTGCCTGACAAGGAACCGAACCAATTAGTTTTGAATTATGAAACAAACTGAATTTTTCATTCCCAAATGAACAAGAAAAGCTAAATTTGTCTAAAGTAGAAATGGAAATCAAATTCTGTCTAAATAACGCAACAATAAATATTTTATGAAGATCCAAATAAAATCCAGTCTTTAATAATAATTTAAAATTTCCAATTGCTTCAATTTTAACCTTTTGGCCATCACCCTTATAGATGCATTTTTCACCATCATTGGGCTTTTAGCAATTCATGCAACCCTGTATAGATACACTGATGTGAGTAGTTGCACTAGAACCTATCCATCGCGTGTCTTTAGATATAGAAGTTAAATTAACCTTAGAATAAACCAAACCATGTCCTTCAGCTCTGCAAAAGAAGTAACTAATACCTTTCGGATTAGCTGGTTTCCTTTTTTGGTTCTTTTAAGGTGCTGTATTTATAGCTTCCTTATCCTTCTTCCTTTTCTTGCACTTGTCCTTGTTCTTAAAGGTAGAGGCCGGGTAAACACTTTTTGCCTTATCTTTCTTCAGCCTATCTTTTCCGTGGACTTAATGTGATATGAGCTCATTTAGAAACTAAGTCTCTTTCTGACAGTTGTAGCTCACCTCAAACTAGTTAAATTGTGTTGGTAAGGATATCAAAACTAAATGCACTACCAAGTCCTTACAGAGTTCAAGCTCAAATGATCTCAGCTTAGACAAAAAATGAACTAGTAGATATAGAAGCCTACTTAGTGCCCTAAAAAATGACCGAAATGCCATTTTTGATCCGTTTGAGCATTTTCTAGATATCGTTATTGTGAAATATCCATAGTTACCCTTTTCGAGCCTTAAAAAAAAATTTAAAATGTACCTAAATCCTGCCCATTCCGATTTGGAGTATTATATTTTGCATTTTCCATCACTTATTTATGTTTGAGAAAAATATGAAAGATTTTTCTTTTTAAGAAAAGTGGTGCATTATTT
The DNA here is from genome assembly GCA_030449075.1 of Murraya paniculata. Classification (NCBI taxonomy): domain Eukaryota; kingdom Viridiplantae; phylum Streptophyta; class Magnoliopsida; order Sapindales; family Rutaceae; genus Murraya; species Murraya paniculata. The sequence goes on along the minus strand of JAEVFN010000084.1, from coordinate 691,239 downwards.
TTAAAAAAAATCCTATGTATGTAATGATAATTTAAAAAAAAAAAGGAAAAAAGAGAAGAAAATAAATAAATAAAACATCTTACAATTTTCAAAAGATCTCTATTTTTCTCTAACATATATTTTATTCTTCCAACAATCTCTTCGATATTACTCATCTCCTTAACCTACGTTATGTCCTAATAAAAGTCATTCTTGATTTTAGGGGACTATAGTCTGAAATAGAAGCTGGTAATATGGGCAAAAAGATCTTCGTTTGACTTGAGATCATATTCTTTCTGAGCTAAAAACACTATACCTTCATCTCGGTAAGAGTGTGTGATATTGCTTTCTCCAATCCATCATTTCTTAAAATAACTGTTTTTATTGATTTTATTTTCTTTTGAGAGTATCATTCTTATTTGAGAGATTTTGAGGTTTGGCATGTCATTCTGAAAGGTGACTTAATAAGTGTAGCTTTGATAATTGATCGTTTTGCATCAGTTTACCTGACTCATTTATATGATTGGTTGATGTGGGAGTGGTATTTTCAAAATCAGAGATAATGCTTATACTTTTATTTGATTGTTGTCATCATTTTGATTAAGTAGTCACAAATGCAAAAAAAAAAAAAAAAAAGTGTGAGACTTTAATTTGAATATTGTTGGATATCATCGTTTATTTTGCTAGGGACTAGCAATAAGCTGGTTGGAGGGTGCATTAAGGACTAAAAAATGCATATTTATAAACGATAGAATTATTATTTTGTGCTCTAAGTTTCACTAACATTTCTATTTTTATTTATTTATGTTCTTTAAATTTTAATTCTGTATATCTTGTTATAATTTGAGTATTTTATATAGTTTAGGGATATTTTGGTTATTTCATTATTAACGAGAGGTCAGACAGCAAAACGGATCATGTTTTTGAGCTCAGAATAGCTGAAAACCTTAGAAAGACATAAAGGGCAGAATCGTATATGTGAACAGTACTGTATATATGAAAAATAACGTACAAGTGAACAGTGCTGTATACATGAACATTACGGTATTTTTATAATTTTGATGGGGCCCAGCAAACGCGGCTTTGACCGGCTGACGTGGTTTTGACCGATGACGTGTCATCATCTTACTCGGCCAAAAAATGCTCATGTGGCTTTGATCGAATGATATGGCATTGACTGATGGCGTGGCAATTTATTATTGGACCAAAAACTTGACATTATTGGACCGAAAAAACGTGCGTACGATAAATGCACATACACGAAATGATAGCCCTGATGATGTGTTCCATCCAATCAAAGCTTGCCACGTGGTGCAATCCTAAGCGTCCAAATTATTGTTATCCGATGGTAATGATTTACTCAGTGTATCTATAAATAGGGGGCCACTCCCCCTTAATTTGACACCCTGATTTTATTTTTTAGCTCTGTTTTCTATAATTCCCTCTCTATCCTGTAGTTTCTATGTACTTTAATAAAATTCTATTTTAACCCTAGTTAAAAAATGAGTAGCTAATTTATTTCCTAACCTGGGTTGAAGGTGAAGCCTTAACATGATTCATGGGCTTACTTTGGTAAGTTTATTTTCTCTTTCTTTGATTTATTTAGCTTGTTTTGACCCATCGTTGACAGATAGTAATAATTTTATCTAGATTTTACACTAGTATAGCGGCTCTCTACTGTAAAATTATTACTAGTTGGTACAATGAGCATTTTACACTTTATTAATTAGAGAAAAACCTGTCATTTAGTATTAATGGTCAATCTTGACTCAGCGTTGATGTTATGCAAATTTTGTTATACTCGCAAGCGCATGAATCTATTGTAGTATAGATTTATGGTGACGAGTGTCGATCCCACGAGGAGGTAGATTTAATTGTGTGTAGGGTTAATCTTCTGAGTTTATATGTGAATTGGTAGGATGTGATTTTTTGGGCAGAATTTAAATTAAAAAGATAGCTTGAACAAATTAAAGATGAAACAATATAAAATAAGTGCTTGAGTCTTCGGATTCAGACTCAACATTTCACCAATAGCTTAATATTCCTTTTTAAATTCCAATTAATCTATAAGGGGCTATTTCCACTCCTTATAGATCTATCTCTAATACATATAGTATCAAGTGTTCATTGTGCCAGGTGAAATAATCTTATGTTAACTGTGTATCAAGTACACATTGTGCCAGGTGAAAATAATTCTACTGTCGACAATGTGGCAAGACTATCTACTAAATAACTCTGACTTATTCTCTGTCAACACTGAGTCAAGATGGACCACTAATACTAGAGGGGGGGTTTTTCTCTAATCAATAAAGTGTAAAGTGCTCATTGTGCCAAACAATAATAATCTTGTACTAGGGAGCCGGCATACCAGAGCAAAATCTAAACAAGATTATTATTATCTGTCAACAACAAGTCAAAACAAACTAAATAAATCAGAGAAAGATAAATTAAACTTACCAAATTAAGCCCATGGATCATGTTAAGGTTTTACCTTCAACCCAAGCTTGAAAATAAATTAGCTACTCATTTTTTAACTAGGGGCAAAATAGGAATTTTATTAAAATACGTAGAAAATACAATATAGAGAGGGAATTACAGAAATCAGAGCTAAAAAATGAATTCAGGGATGTCAAATTAGGGGGGGTAGCCCCTTATTTATAAGTACACTGAGTAAATCATGGCCATCGGATAAAAACAATTTGGACGCTCAGGATTGCACCATGTGGCAAGCTTTGATTGGATTGAACGCATCATCAATGCTGTCATTCCATGAGTGTGCATGTATCTACACACGTTTTTCGGTCCACTAATATGCTACTACGTCACTAGTCAACACAAAGTCAATATTTTGGTCCAATAATGAAACGCCACGTCATCAGTCAATGCCACATCATCTGGTCAAAGCCACGTCAGAATTTTTCGGTCGAATAGGATGATGCCACGTCATCAGTCAACGCAACATCAGCTGGTCGAAGCCAGGTCAGGTGGGCCCCACCAAGATTCTAGAAGTACGATACTGTTCACATGTATAGTACTGTTCACTTATACAGTATTGTTCACTTATACGGTTCTGGCCTTGATGTCTTTCCCTAAGGTTTTCAGCTATTCTGAGCCCAAAATGCCATCCGTTTTGCCGTCTGACCTCTCGTTAGCCATGAAATAAACAAAATACCCCTAGAATACATAAAATATTCAAATTATAACAAGACATAAAGAATTAAAGTTTAAGTAACATAAATACATAAAAATAAAAATGTTAGTGGGACTTAGAGCACAAAATGACAATTCTATCCTTTGTAAATATGCATTTCTCAGTACTCAACACACCCCCCAACCAGCTTATTGCTAGTCCTTAGCAAACTAAGCGATGATAATAAAAATTAAAGTCTCACTTTTTTTTTTGGGTATTTGTGTTTACTTCTTAATCAGAATAGCGATAACAATCAAATAAAAGTATAAGTATTATCTTCAGTTTTGAAAATATCACTCCTACATCAACCAGTCACATAAATGAGTCAGGTAAACTTATGCAAAGCGATCGATTATCAGAACTACACTAATCAAGCCACTTTTCAGAATGACATGCCAAATCTCAAAATCTCTCCGGTAAGAATGACACTATCAAAATCAATAAAAACAGTTATTTCAAGGGATGATTGATTGAAAGAAAGCAATATCACACACACTCACCAAGATAGAGGAATAGTGTTTGAAGAAAGAATATGATCTCGAGTCAAACGAAGTATCAGTCAAACCAATATTATTTTTATGAACTCATTTTTTTCTTCTTTTTTCTTTTTTTTGTATGTATCACCACATCTTTTTGTTCATATTACCAGCTTCTACTTCGGACTATAGTCCCCTAAAATCAAGAAGGACTTTTATTAGGATATAACGTAGGTTAGGGAAATGGGTAATATAGAAGAGATAGTTAGAAGAACAAAATATATGTTTGAGAAAAATGAGGGTCTTTTGAAAATTGTAAAGTGCTTTTATTTATTTACTTTCTTTTTTTGTTTTTTCTATTTTTTTAATTATCATTTCATACATATGATGATTTTTTTTTTTAATAATGCACCACTTTTCTTAAGAAGTGATGAAAATTTTTTCATATTTTTCTCAAACATAAATAGGTAACGGAAAATGTAAAATATAGGGTAATATTCCAAACTGGAATGGGACATGATTTATGTTTTTTTTCTTAAAGGGTCAAAGGGGTAACTATGGATATTTCACAATAGGGATAGCTAGAAAAAGCTCAAACGGATCAAAGAGGGCATTTCCATCATCTTTTAGGGTACTAAGTAGCCTTCCATATCTACTAGTTTAATTGACTTTTAGATATGGCAATGCCATTTTTTTTTAACTGGTTGACGTAAGAGAAAAGATAGAGATCATGTATAAAATATTAAGCTATGAAAAAGAGTTTCTTTAAAAGAAAAATTATAGGCTCAAAAACTCTCTTGGTATTTTACTGTAACATCCACATTCCTTCAAATAACTCAATCAATTTCACTCATCAAATCTCTCAATTCGCACAAGTCACTAGCATTACTATGCAAAATAGCAAACATGGTGTAACATAAATCAAAACCAAAGATAATACAAATACTAAAATTCAAAGTCACCACATCGTCCAATGTTAAAAGATCACACAAAATGCCTTAAATTTTTTTTGAATCTTTTAATTTTTTTTTTTTTTATATCAAGACTAAGAAGATGCGTTTCTAGAGTAACCACACTCCATATTCGGCCATCTTCGACTAAAAAATTTAGAAAAGGTTAGTGACTACAAAACACACTTTTTTATTCCACAATTGCCAACTATTCCCTACCCCCCAACCAGAAAGAGGCATCGTCCTCAATGTCTGAAAGGAAAGAAGTAGAGTTTAGAAGACGTTACCTAAATACTGTGACACAAGAAAATATTTATAAATGGAGAGTTAAATCTAATTTGTATTTCTTACTACTGCTAATGTTACCATCATTAGTTGACCAATCCAATGCTGAGGTCTTGGGATCTGGCTCTGGTCTGTGAGCTTGTAAAAGATCAAGTAACTTATTAGCAATAGGGGCACAAATAAAGAGCTGCTTCACTGTTACAGGAATGAGATGATTTTTTATCGCATGGTTAAGAAATGCTATCAAGCCATCATAAACATTATTAACATTTAACAAACTGATGGGTTTCTGATAAATGTTCAAATGTGCCCAAGATGTGAACGTCATCAGCGCCTCTAAAGTTGCAAGATCTCCTGGCAAGAAAATAAAGGCGTCAACATGATTTAACATTTTAGTTATTCTTTCTTGCATACTTGAGACAAGTAGCTCTTCTCCAATTGGTGCATCGAACAAATATTCCAGAGGTTTCAGTGCCTTCGGGATGATACTAAGCACTTTGCTTCCTCTGGTGAAGGCAACTTCTGAAACAAGTCTTAATAATCCTCTGTCACCTCCTCTATAGACCAGGTGTGTCTTTCTCTCTGCTAGTGCTCGACCAAGATTTACAGCTTCTTGAACAAACTCTTTGTATTTTCCATAATGAGAATCAGAAAGCACACAAACATTTTTGAATTGTTTACTCGAAGATGCTGCCATTGAAACAATTCTCCAAAAAAAAAAAAAATTGTGAGTGGTTAACAAAATAAGCTTGTATTTAAAGAGCTTGATGACAGACATAATGATACACAGCTGTAAATTGGTGGTGTGTCAGATGATGTGTGATGATTATGCTTGAAAAGTCAAAAGTAAACAGTAAGCAAACAGTAAGTAAAAATAAAATCATAGCAATAATAACACATATGATAAAAGAACAGTAAATGAAAAAGATATGTACTGGTAGTTGTGATTGTGGCTTACATCTTCCTATGGTTTTACGTCCAGAAACGGCTTGAACGCCCTTTATGAGTCGAGGATAGGCTTTCCATTCAGTTTTCTTATAAACTGGTAAACAGGGTCGTTTATAGTCAGATTCTCCAGACTGTATCGTGCATAATCTTTCTGGAATAATGGCCACAACTGAAAAATTGCATGCTGTACGTATCCACTGAGATGCATTTCAAGAGACAAAAGAATATCATCCAATGACTTCTTATTCAAGCCATCCCTAATGAATTTAATCTTATCCTCTCTGTTGTCGGATATCATTCGTAAAGAAGTGCACAGTTGTTTAAAGCATTGCATTCTGGCACACTTATGACAAGCAACTGGAAGCTGTTTAGCTCTTCGTTTTCTTGCATAATTTCCTTTCCCGCAACCAGGCATGTAGGCAACAAATTTAGGAGGTAATTCTCCTGCTAACCGTACTTTGACTTCAATTAACCAACGAATGTCAACAAGGATATTATTCTTTATAAGTAGTCGCATGCGCTCAGACCGAGCTTTGTAGATTGTAAGAAGTGCATTTTGAGGGAGGTAGGGGAATCGCTTGTGAATCTTCGTAAGAGCTGCATTTCTATCCATACTTTGGTTGGAGAATATCAGTTATTGTGGGAAATTAAAGGAACCGATACAATAGTCACGGAGTACCGTTATCCGCCACTTAACCGGAAAGACGAATGATAAAACAGCAAAGAAAAGAACAAATCTAGCAAAAATAAAACAAACTTAAAAACAAAACAATAACACAATATAGAAAAGTGGGATGTTAACTCACCATCGTCCTCTGATGGAGTTTACCTCAATTTCTATTTGGATTACATAAATACCACCTTATATTCCTCTCAGTTAACCTTCTAGCTCTTCAACATGGGATACTAACTCTGGTGGTCGTAGAACCCAAATACGGTGTGATTTACAAGACTGGATCAAATCCTTTAGATGACGCTTCACACGTAGAAGTTGTTTGAGGTGGTTGAATAAGATTTGTCTAATTGAGGTATTCATGGCATATGATACAAGTGACAAGAGAAAACACAACTGTCAAACAAACACACTTGAGCAGGAAACAAATAGTTTTAATTAGCAAAAGAATAGTAAAACAATATAAATAAAAAAATTAAATTACTAAAAAAGAACAGAAAAAAGTTTTAGTCCAGATCTGGTGGGTCATCCGAATTTATTTCGGTGTCTTTTTCATAAGGTTCATACTTTCAATACAACTTTAATCTTTGACCATTAACTTTAAAAGTGACACCGTTCTTTGGATCCTTAATTTCAATAGCTCCATGTGGGAAAACAGTGTGAACAATAAATGGACCAAACCATCGAGAGCGTAACTTACCTGGGAATAGGTGCAAGTGAGAATTAAATAAAAGCACTTTCTGGCCTGGTGTGAAAGATTTTCTCATAAGTTGCTTGTCCTGAAAGACTTTCTTCCGTTTTTTGTAATCCTTAGCGTTTTCATCATTACAAATCTCTTCAGGTTTAGCGGGCTGTAATCCTATTTGTACTACAGAGGGGGTAAATGATATCTGCATTCTTTTGTTTGTCGTCAATGGATGGTGAGATAATTTTCTTCAATGTATTTTCTTCTCCCAAGAATGCATGCGCCAAAGTGTCTGGTAATGGTTTAAACTCAAGCTTTGGTGGTAATTCTGATGATGGGTTGAGTTTCTTCCCCGATAGTGCTAGTTGCTCTATTCTTGACTTCCATTTATTGATATCCATTGGTGGTAATGAGTCAAGTAAAGCATTGACCTCATCAATCGATCTGTCAATATTAAAATTTGAACCAAAGTGAGTTAAACATGTTTGTAAAGGATCATTACTAAAGTTAGAAGGAAAAGTATAATCAATTAATTCTTCAATTAAATCCACATCTACAATTCCTTCATTTGCATCACAAGGTTGCTTGGCAATGTTAAAGATATTCAACTCCATAGTCATGTTGCCAAAGGACAACTGCATATTTCCGGTCCTGCATTGTATCTGAGCACCAGCAGTTGCCAAAAAAGGTCGGCCTAGGATAATAGGGATGTGCTTCTTTGAATCCTGTATTGGTTGAGTGTCAATCACAATGAAATCAACAAGAAAATAAAACTTATCAACCTGAATGAGCACATCTTCTATAATACCGCGAGGTATTTTCATAGATCGGTCTGCAAGTTGCAACACAACTGAAGTTGGATGTAATATTCCTAGTCTAATTTTCACAAACACTGAATAAGGCAGAATATTTACACTAGCCCCTAAGTCCAACAAAACATTCTCAAATATGCGGTTCCCTATACTACATGAAATAGTAAGGGAGCCTGGGTCTTTAAATTTTGGAGGAATTTTGTGTTGGAGTATAGAACTAATGTTTTCTGTTAAAAATGTCTTTTTTTGAACATGTATGCTTCTCTTTTTAGTGCAAAGATCTTTAAGAAACTTAGCATAAGAGGGCACTTGTTTAATAGCATTAAGCAAATGGATGTTAATACTTACCTGTTTAAAAATTTCCATAATCTCACTTGCGGAGCTTTCCTTTTTTGCTTTTACTAACCTCTGAGGAAAATGAGCTTTAGGGACGTATTCTCGTGGGTTGCCTTCCTCTTTTTCCTTTAATGAAGAGTCCTCAGAGTCCGCAGGTTGATCTTGGGTCATCTTTTTCACTGGCATCTCCACTTTGTTGTTTACTTCTTTACCTTTTCACAAGGTCATGACAGCCTTGACCTCTTCATGATGCTGAGATGAACTTGTACTCACTTCATGCACTCATTTAGGATTAGGTATTAGCTGGCTTGGAAATTTTCCTTTCTCAACGTTCATTGTCAAGGTTTGAACTGAAGAGGCAGGTTGACCCACCATCTTCTCAAGGTTTGAGAAGGATTGGGCTTGTGAATTGAAGCCAACTCTCATCTCATTTCGTAACTCATCAATGGTACGATTTTGCTGTTCTATTGCGGTGTGAGTAAAATTTTTGAGACTTTGGAATGCCTCTTCCCATGGTTTTGGCTGTGAGTAGCTCTGATTCTGATTATATGGTCTTAATGGTGGTTGAGACTTTTGAGGAGCTTGATGAACTGGTTGCATGGGTAGAGCTAGCGCTGGAGCTACTGTTCTATTTTGTTGGAATCCTTAAGACCAAGAAAGTTGGGATGGTCTCTCCATCCAGGATTATAGGTATTGGAGTAAGGGTTGTAATTTGGCTGCGTTCCCATCACATTTATGGCATTGGCATGATCTGAATATGAATCATGGTCAAATTGATTACATGCATAAGGCTCTGTTGATTTGACAGCTGTTAGTGATGTTATTTGGCGAGAAAGTCTTTCAACTATTGCTTTGACTTCTTTAATATCTGATCCTGACTCGCCAATCTGGACTTCATTCACTCCTTTAATTTTCCTCACATTTCTGAATGATCTGCTTCTCTGTTGGGAATTATCTGCTTGTCTCTGGAAGAAATCTCATATTTCTTATGCGCTTTTGGACATGAGCTCACCCCCACTTGTCGCCATTAGCTATTCTTGCACATATGGCAATAATCCTTCCAATAAGTATTGACACTGGTGCCATTTCTCGTACCCATGATGTGGGCACTTCAAGAGTAGCCTGTTGAATCACTCCTATGCTTTGAAAAATTGCTCGTCTTCTCTCTGTGTGAACTCTGAAATTTTCCTGCGAATAACATTAGTTTTATGCACTAGGAAATATTTATTTAAAAACTTAGTTATCATTTGTTCCCATGATGTGATACTATTAGCAGGCAATGTATTAAACCAAGAACGAGCTCTATCTTTTAGCGAAAATGGAAACAATCTAAGCTTAACATCTTCATCTGAAAAATTTTCATATTTAAAAGTTTGACAAACTGCATGGAAATCATTCAGATGATTATATGGGTCTTCATTTTCTAAGCCATAGAATGATGGGAGATAATTTAGCACACTAGGTTTTAACTCGAAACTCCTAGCAGCTACATTTGGGTATCTTATGCATGATGTGCTCAAATTGGCTAAGGGACTGAAGTAGTCCTTGAATGGCCTCTCATGTGGTGCTTGTGCTTGTTATTGCAAATCCATTTCAGTTTTACCTTTCAGTTTTAACCTTTAAAGCAGAGTGTCTTTGTGTGCGGAGTGTTTTTTCCAATTCAAGGTCTATCAGTTTTAAATCAGGTGACTGTGACCTTCGACCATGCATGCAAATAACACGTACAAATAAAAAAAATTGAAAATAAAGAGAAAGGAGAAGTTACGGTATTAACCTTATCACGCTGTTAGTTTCTATAAATAAAACACACTCAAATGCCACAAATATACAAAAACACAAAAAGTGAAATAAAAATAAATAAACCACGAATAAGTTAATTAAAAATACAGTAACAGGCGGTTGAATCAACCATCTAAATAGATTAGCAACACATTAACAAAAATAAAATAGGCGGTATTATAGAACCAGCCATAAATAAAAGGAAATAAAAATTTAGGCGGTTAAACCAGCCATAGAAATCAAAGAAATAATAATTTAGGCGGTTAAGCCAGCCATAGTAATCAAAGTAAATGAAAAAGAAAAATACAAAAAAATTAAGGAAAAGAAAAAGAAATACTTACCTTAAGATGCGGACTCCTTTTTTTTCAAATTTTAAAATTACCAACCAATTAAATGATTCATTCAAATTATTGGGTCTTTTGTATAATTTTTAAAATTAATATCCACGTTTATTTGATCCAAGTCAAGTCCAACTGAGTCCAGATAAGTTCAAATTGTAGGTCCAAACTCTCTTATTATGGAAAATTTCAGTCGGGGACCTACTTGATAACTTTTCAAACTTTTATGGTCAGTCTGCAATCTTTTAGAAGTAGAGAATAGAAAAGTGATAGATGAAAGTGAAATTTTTAAAAATTTTGTGGGCAGAGCAGAATTTAAGGAAAGAAAAAAACTGCACAAAACGTTATTTACACAATATTTATAAAGAAAATTAACTCTACAAATTAAAATGACTTACTTCCCCGGCAACGGCGCCAAAAACTTGTTGTGTAAATTTTGTTGTACTCGCAAGCGCACGATTCTATTGCAGTATAGATTTATGGTGACGAGTGTCGATCCCACGAGGAGGTAGATTTAATTGTATGCAGGGTTAATCTTCTGAGTTTGTATGTGAATTGGTAGGGTGTGATTTTTTGGGCAGGGTTTAAATTAAAAAGATAGCTTGAACAAATTAAAGATGAAACAATATAAAATAAGTGTTTGAGTCTTCGGATTCACACTCAACATTTCACCAAGGGCATAATATTCCTTTTTAAATTCCAATTAAATTCACTCCTTATAGGTCTATCTCTAATACATATGGTATCAAGTGCTCATTATGCCAGGTGAAATAATCTTATGTTAACTGTGTATCAAGTACACACTATGTCAGGTGAAAATAATTCTACTGTCGACAATGTGGCAAGACTATCCACTAAATAACTCTGACTTATTCTCTGTCAACACTAAGTTAAGATGGACTGCTAATACTAGAGGGGAGGTTTTTCTCTAATCAATAAAGTGTAAAGTGCTCATTGTGCCAAACAATAATAATCTTATACTAGGGAGCCGGCATACCATAGCAAAATCTTGACAAAATTATTATTATCTGTCAACAACAAGTCAAAACAACCTAAATAAATCAGAGAAAGATAAAGTAAACTTACCAAATTAAGCCCATGGATCATGTTAAGACTTCACCTTCAACCCAAGCTTGAAAATAAATTAGCTACTCATTTTTTAACTAGGGGCAAAATAGAAATTTTATTAAAATACGTAGAAAATACAATATAGAGAGAGGGAATTACAGAAATCAGAGCTCAAAAATAAATTCAGGGATGTCAAATTGGGGGGGTAGCCCCCTATTTATAAATACACTGAGTAAATTATGACCATCGAATAAAAACAATTTAGACGCTCAGGATTGCGCCACGTGGCAAACTTTGATTGGTTGAACACATCATCAGGGCTGTCATTCCACGTGTGTGAACATTTTGGTCCAATAATGAAATGCCACGTCATCAGTCAATACTACATCATCCGGTCAAAGCCACGTCAGCATTTTTCGGTCGAATAGGATGATGTCACGTCATCAGTCAACGCCACATCAGCTTGTCAAAGCCACGTCAGTATTTTTCGGTCGAATAGGATGATGCCACATCATTAGTCAATGCCACATCAGCTGGTCAAAGCCACGTCAGGTGGGCCCCACCAAGATTCTAGAAGTACGACACTGTTCACATGTACAGCACTGTTCACGTATACGGTACTGTTCATGTATACGGCACTGTTCACATATACGGTTCTAGCCTTGATGTCCTTCCTTAAGGTTTTCAGCTACTCTGAGCCCAAAAATGCCATCCGTTTTGCTGTCTGACCTCTCGTTAGCCATGAAATAGATAAAATACCCTTAAAATACATAAAATACTTAAATTATAACAAGACATACATAATTAAAGTTTAAATAACATAAATACATAAAAATAGAAATGTTAGTGGGATTTAGAGCACAAAATGACAATTCTATCCTTTGTAAATATGCATTTCTCAGTACTCCATAGTTGACAGAGAATAAGTCAGAGTTATTTAGTGGAGAGTCTTACCACATTGTCAACAGTAGAATTATTATCATCTAGCACCGTGTGTATTTTCCATTCAACATAAGATTATTTTTCCCTACACAATAAGCACTTGATACCCTATTTATTAGAGATAGACCTATGAGGAGTGGAAATACCCCCTCACAGATTAATTGGAATTAAAAAAGGAATATTAAGCCGATGGTGAAATGTTGAGTGTGAATCTAAAGACTTAAGCGCTTATTTTATATTGTTTCATATTTAATTTGTTCCCGTTATCTTTTACTTTAAATCTTGCTTAAAAATCACATCCTACCAACCCATATACAAACTTGGAAGATTAACTCTACACATAATTAAATCTATCTTCTCGTGGGATCGACACTCGTCACTACAAATTTATACTGCAATAGATTCGTGCGCTTGCGAGTGCAACAAAATTTTCATAACATTAAGAGATTTATGGAGGACTTAGAAATTAATATTAACGATGATAGTCCAGTAACTATCTCCTGTGACAATCAAGCTATTATTTCTTTTTCTAAAGATGTCAAATACCATAGCAAGTCAAAACGCATTGAGACTAAATACAATTTTATAAGAGACATTTTAGGGAAGAAGGAAGTAACCATGCAGTATATATCTAAGGATAGCGTGATAACTGATCCATTTACCAAAGCTATAATGAGGGATGTTTTCGCCTCTTATGCTAAATCATTGGGGCTGCGTAGATTGTAATTTTACATTGTTAAAATATGCTTATTTGTTGTAAATATTTTCAATACATGAGTTATTTTGAAATGAAATGGTGCCTCTTATTTCAATTTATGAAAAGCATAATTACACACATATAAGAGTATGTCATCAGGTCAAGACCGCTTTCTTACACAAGTAGTCACCTCAGTTGCTCTGGGAGCAAGATGAGATAAAACAAGTAGAATAATAAAACAATATGTTTGTTGGAAAGCCAAGTAAAAGGAATTATTCTACAAGTTTTGTCACCTTGATAAGCATTAAGATGAGGTCTTACACAAATTTTATCATTAACCGACTATGATGTACCCTACCATTAGAGAGACTTAATTGAAGTCAGATGTGATATTTTATTTTCGCGCTAGAAGAGTGCGTTCATCTTAAGAACTCAAGTTAGACGCTATGGAAGAGCGATTGGACTAAGATCTGTACAGTGAATTGATAGGAAAGGAACTATTCTGAATTAATAGGCATAAGTGTGATAGGAAGATTTAATTTTTTTTTTAATTATATGATTCACTGGTCAACAATTGTATAATATCTTTAGGATATTACAATTGTGAATACATAAAGAGATTGCGCAAATTTAGCATACTGAAGGGATTCAGCATGTTTGAGTATTAAAATAAATTAAATATGGGATATAATGAACATATTTCGAAATACTTTTGCATACGATTACAATTGAGACATTTTTTGCTTGAGTTAAGCAATAGAGATATGTTTTTGGTTCACCGAATGGGTTTTTGGATATGTTCATAGTCACATGGTGCATTTGCCTGTATGATTGAAGATATGTGATTTTTCATTGGTTCTTTGTTCACTGCTCTATTGATTCGACGTCGTCCTATCATGTGCGAGTGAGAGATGTTAGATGGGTGGGTTGCCCATAATGGGCCAACCCAACCTGGTCTACATATGGTAAGCGGTTAACATATACAGTTATAGAGAGTTGAAGGAAGTTGATTTAAAATTAACTTCTCAAGTTAGTTTGCATGAATTAAAATAACTCTCCAAACATTAAGAACATAGAGAGAAAAAACAAGAAGAATCTGAAAAATCTTATTTTCTTCTTGCTCTTGAACAACTCATTAAAAAAGGGCATTTATTCTGTAATTTGAGAAGGATTTTCCCTTGTGATTTCTTTCCAACCATCAACGTGATCCAATACTTGATTACTCCGCTGCAGAATTTGAGAAGAAAGGATTTCCCCTCGTGATTTCTTTCTGACCATCAACATGATCCAAGACTTGATTACTCCGCTGCACAATTCGAGAAGAAAGGTGTTTCTAGAATCCTTAATTTTTCTTTCAGCTATCATTTTCAATCCAAGACTTTCTCTGGAACCACACAAGTTGATGTGGTTTGCGTCTTTGCGAGTCCATTGACTCGGATCATATGTTACTTGGATTTAGTCCTTGCTTGTATGTTAGGCTTCTTGATGGTGTGACGGCCATCTATCTTTCTTATTTAAGTTCTCCCACGGCTATCCTTACACAGCAAACAAAAACGAAGAAGGCTACAGGGTGAATTGTTGTGGTGTATGTCCAATATCCCAACCAGACCAGACCCTACGGCTAGCTATACTTGCCCATGGTTGGTTGCACAATGACATTGATGATAAGGCTGTTACTACTGGAACTTCAGGAAGTATTCAGAGATCTAATGAAGAGGAATTAGAATCCAGTCCCAAAAGAATTTGCAGAGATCCAATCAATCCTTTGTTTACCTGGAAGTGAAATTCCTGGCTTGTTCAGCAATCAACATTCTGAATCTTCATAACAATTCCACTGGAACAGATTTGTTGTAACAGAAACTTCATCGGATTTGCTCTTTGTGCTGTTATTGAAAATGTTTCAAGTTAAAATGTTGTAGTGTGTGTCCAGCATATGCGCAACCTAACGAGACAGAACCCAGCACTCTTGACTGCAAATTTTGGTGCCAACTGTGAAGAAGAATGCACTCAAATCAGGAAATGAACTATAAGGCTGTCGTGAGTGCAGTGGAACTACCGGAAGTGTTGGCAGATCTGATGAAAATGAATTGGATTTGAGTAAGTGGCAACTGGCAAGACCAATAAAGTTTGGCACTGGATACTGAAGAGCCTGCTGATCAGATAGGGCTCGGATCCAAATTTTACGTTTTCAGGTTTTCTAAGAGGCTAGGCCATTCGGAGCTACTTCAAGTAAATCCCGCACGGATAAGAAAGAATACGCATACAACTTTGTGCTTAAATTGCCCTGTTAACAAACCACAATTTATCAGCATGAAGCTATAATATTTAAGCATTCACTGTACACTGGCAATTTATATGTAATATGGATAGTTGGATATCATTTGATCACAAACTACTTGTTTTCTGATCTTTATATTAGAATCTGCAGCTGATCTTTGTATGTTGGACTTTTGGGATGCTTACGGGCTATTTGGAGCAGCACTAGTTGGTCTAGTGATGAGTTACTACTGGTGGGATGGATTTCCTGCCAACTTAACTAGAGAAGCAAACGGCCTACCGTTACCACAGGATCAATGGGCTCTGCACATCGCTGACTGGGCTCCATGGGTAGCCTACTGGTGGAATACTCAAAAATTCTTTATTCCATCTGCTGTCGCCGCTTGTAGGCATGAGATTTTTTCCGCCCAAGATGTACAACTTATGCATAAGCATGATGTGAGACAAACCAACAACTATTAGATTGAATTGTAAACAAACAAGTATTAGATTGAATTGCACTCTCAAAAACTATTAGATTGAAATGCTTCTATATTACTTAGGAAAAAAATGAATTATTCTGTTTAAAATTCCAATTGCACATATATATTAATATTCAAGATATTTCAAAATTCTGTTTTAACTGTTCTGAACCTTAACTGTCCATGTCACCCGTTATAGATTAAAAGACAATGACACACAAATTGCAAAATGCAGCCTACGTTCTGATTTCATTAATTCACATATATACAAGGTTTGTGCCTTTCTCATCAAGAAATCAGTAGTGCAATTATAGCAGTTAATTTAATCCAAAGGGTGAGAATCATTCAATCTAATTGCTCATGTTTACTTTCCTTGCAAAGGACATCAGAGGGTTGTCTCCAAAGCCAAAGGATGTTGCAAGAGTGTTTACTTGAGTGGCATAAAATTATGCAATCAATATGGCTAGTTTTGTGTTTTGATATCATAGATTCAAATCTGTCAATTCATTTGCCAATTGGAAGGTTCAAATTTTCAGTGGACAGAACCAGCATGTCTCTGACGCTGAATACAATTAAAACAAAATATCAGCATCATCTCCTCAATCATCATCTTCAGAGGATGAGCCATGAAAATTTGAACAACTACAATTCCGTTAAGTTGAAATAAAAAGTTAAAAAACTAGATACAATTAAAACACGTCATCCTCCTCCTCCTCCTCTCCATCATCATCACCATCATCATCACCATCATCCTCCCGTCTTCCTCTCCTCCATCATCATCACCATCATCCTCCTCCTCTCTTTCGTCATCATCACCACCACCACCACTATCATCCTCCACCTCTCCTCCATCATCAACATCACCATCACCCTTACCATCTCCACTAGCATCCCCATGATTGGCCGCTAAATTATAATGATGTATTTTCTGGACCTTGTCTATCAGATCTGTCTTCTCTGTGTCACTCAGAGTCCCAAGTGGAGAGATGAAGCCAGGCCAACCGTGCTGACGGATCAAAGTTATTGCTAACCTTGCCTCATCCTCAGTCCTAACTTGGATGTTATCCTCCGACACAAACATTTCACGAATGCCGGCAATCTTTGTCTCAGCGCCTTGTCTCTTCACTCTAATTGCATTCAGCTTTCGCTCTTGTTTGTTACGAACTTCTTCGGATTTCTTAATATGTCGGTTCTTGCGGTTCACCTTATCTTGATGATAACTTTCGGTACTTCTTAATGTTTCAATTTTTATTTCTAGATCATAATATCGTGAAAACAGTGCTCGTGACATTTTTGTTTCTTTCACCAACTCCTTCAAAATCCTTAAAATGATTAACATCATGATCAACAAATAAGCAAAGACTGGAGATTATTTAACAAATCATGCTGAAACAGATATTATAATTATACATTACAATGGAAATAATGATTAATTCTTTCTTCAGAAACAAAATGAGCAGAAAAACTGGAAACCATACCTGAAGCGACGATCGGCGACGACGTGACAGCAGCGATTACAGAAGTGACGACCTGATCCGAGGACGAAGTGAAAGAAGCGGCGTTCTGCTTCCAACGGACAGCAACGTGACAATTATCTCCAATCTACGAAGAACCCAACCGGCGGCGTGCTGCTTCAAATCTACGAGAGGTCTGCTGGGCGCCGACTGGAGTTGGGATTTTTTATTTCATTTTTTTTTTTAATTGTAAGGAGGGTCTTTTGTAAAAGTTAAAAATATTGTGGACCGATAAGAAGGAAATAAAATAAACACTATATTTTCTAATAAATATTTTTTATATTCGAGAGAATTTTATTATCAATATTCGTGGTGCTTTTAATGCAATACATTTACCAATAAACAAAATTATTCTGCGTACATAAAAAAAAAAAAAAATGATTACGGAATATCGAATAAATACTTGCTTCAACGAACTCTAATTGATTGATGACAACAGGTCAAAGCTTTGTCAATACAGTACAGTGAATTCTAAATGCTAAGTTGCAAACTTTTTAAGTACTTTGTTACTTTTGCCAATCTTTTGAGGAAAATTGGTAACTTTCAATATAATTTATTTTATTGTTTTTTTATTATGGCTCCCGTCTAAGTTCAGGTTTACTTTCTATTCCCTACCAATATTTTTTGGTTTCATTATATTTAAGGGTTGTTACCTTACAGCTGCGTAAGGTGCAGCACAGCCCCCTCATATAAACAGTATCAAATACTGTTTATATGAGGGGACTGTGCTGCACCTTACGCAGCTGTAAGGTAACCCTCACCTTATATTTATTATTATTATTATTCATGATCGATTGTTGTTGGAGAAAGAAATAGAAGACCAAATAAAAATGTCATGTGTCGATATGGAGTTTAATGACTGAAGTCAGCCAAAGAATATTGGCATACATCAAGTACTTCAGATGTTTTATGAGGTACTTAAGGTACGCCGAATAAGGGTAAAAAAGTCAAAAAAATATTTAAAAAGGTGTCTGAAAATGAAAAAGACATTATCCAAAAACGTTTGTCAAATTCTCTAGCAAAAAATAAAGAATTAATGAGAGAATATTTTGCTGAAAAAGATGATATAGCGACCTATCACGCCTGTAGACAAGTCAAAAGTTAGTTATCAAGATAGTTGGAACCACCTGTTCTCTTCGACCACGCTTGCAAATTCCCCAACAGTTTTAACAGAGGCACTCGGGACCACTCATATACGCCTAGCATGTGTATGCGTCTCAAACTTTTTCTCCAAGAATATTTTAAAATACCCAAGCAGTTACACTTAAGAAGGATAGAAAAATCTCTGAAATGATAATATGGAATCCCAATAATATAACGTCAGGTGACATGATAGCCAGAATACTCCTTATAAAATACTCAGGTTTTGTTTTTATCATAACAGCCAACACACACACACCACAAAGGCTGCAGTTTCTTCCACCTTTATCCACAATTACAAAAAGTTTGCAAGCTCTCTAACATGAGATAATCTAACTCTGACTTGAGGGGTCAGATTATGGTTGTCGGCCACTCCTGGTTCCACCTCTGACCATCTTTTCATTATTTTATTGACCGTAGGCAATCAGACGAGCTCTCTGCGATCAAATTCAAATCTCTCACTATGCCCACCATCTTTTCACTATTTCTTCAATCTATAAGAAATCTAAGCAACCTGTACACCCTAACCAAGTAAAGCACCTTATGTCCTAACAAGAGTAGATTTATTATTCTTAGTTCGGTTTTGAAGCTTTTATTGACTCACACCCAAAATCTACTAAAAACAATTGACGCCATCTGTAGGGTGAGCAAAAAAAGCCTCCACAAGGTGCTAAGCTTGCCGATACGTGTGCTTATATGACCATTGCACCCGATGTACCCACTAATGACATAATGCTGGATCATGATAGCCTTGAGAACGACAGTGGTAATGAAAGGGCGGAGTCAATAAGGAGGGCATCTCGTCTTGATGAAGGCAAATCTATCAAGCAATCAACTGGTATTCACCTGAATGAAGAGCCTGTTTCTCATAAGCACTTCAAGGATTTAGCCCACGCAATTCTTAAGGCTATAGGATCTCGAGTACCTAAACTATTCGACTCCCCTGTGACCCAAGATATTCCACCTCTGCAAGGTGATAAGTAGATCATACCACGATTTGACATGCCTGAGGGTAATAGGCTGAAGCACTTGCCATTGGCTACACGTTCAAAGTTCCAAACCGGCAGCTCTTGAAAGGAACGCTTCACTGCCTTAAGCTAATCCCATAGTAGCCGGGTACCAAGTGCAAACAAAAAGCTCAAGAAGACCTTCGGCATAAGTTGAATGCCAAAAGAGCTTCCTAAACAATAGCGGCATCCTTAGGTGTACCCGGTGCACCTTGAGAATTCATAGAAAAGATGAAGTACCTTGAGGCTCAAGTGAAACTCCTTTTTGAAAAGTAAAATGTCATTAGTACTCTAGTGTCAGTAACGTATAACTCGTCATTCACCATGAAAAATCGAATAACAGCACTATCGAAGACATTCGCTATACCTCAAATACCGTAGTACTCGGGTACCTCGGATCCCGTAGAACATGCTGAGTTATATAGTAACTAGATGCTGATTAAAAGAGTAGACGACAATGCTAATTGTCGAATGTTTTTGCATACCTTCACTGGTCCTACCAAATGATGCTTCTAGTAATTAAAGGTAGATAGTGTATCCTCCCTAGACCAGCTATTGACAGATTTTGTTTAGGAGTTTTGTTATGGTTCCTCCCAAGACAAGGCAGCTTCCTAACTTGTTTTTATTAAACAAAGAGAATCGAAGTCTTTGGCTGATTACTAACTTGTTTCCACCAAGAGGTATTGCGTACCAGCACATTTAGCCACCAACAAACACTTACTCATTTTGAGAAGAATTTCCATTTGGGGAAGTTGTGGCGTAGTTTTAAAAGCACCGCCCCCTCTCATATAGGAAAGCCTGCACTTAAGTCTTATAACAAATAAAGATGGATGAGAAGTGTCACTTAAAATGAGAGGAAGACAAAGCAAAAGCTATAAAAAGCAAGGAGAAACAAAAGAAATTAGAGGCAACCAAAGTAAAAGCACCCTAAATACCCAGCCCAACTCGTCTTACTGCATGCAAGAAGGGATAAAATGTACTTGGTGTACCCCGAGTATCCTAGCCAGTCAAGCCACCGGCACCAGACTGATGGGACCCACTATAGAAACTTGATGTGAGATTTTCATCTTTTGAATTAGTCTTTAGAAAAGATGTTGTACCAGGTTAGAGATACAGACATACTCTGCCCGCCTAAGCCAATACGGAAGTACCCTAACATAAAGCGCAGTTTAAAATACTGTGAGTTCCATGAGGATTTTGGCTATGGCGCCACTGAATGTTTCAGTTTGCGAGAGAAAATCGAGTCATTGATTCTAAGTGGGTACCTTAAGTGTTTATAACCGATATGTATAAGGTAAGAAAGTCTTAAAAGCATGATAAGGGTAAATAGATCACTGACTCTAGTCCTAAGATCGAGGCACCTAGGGGTCCAAGAAAGGAGTTTACGTTCAAATGATAACAGGTAGACCTACCTTCGTTAGCGAATCCAAGCTGGCCATCAAGTATTGCAACAGGTCGCGGATCCTAGATGTTCGTGTAAGCAAAGACATCTTTTCATAAAGAAAAATGTTGAAGGTATCTCATACCCCCATGATGATACTTTATTCATAATACTAGAAGTAGCCACTGGTAAGGTAATGAAGACGGTCGTGAATATCGGTAGCTCCGTAAACATTATCTTCGAGAGTGCCCCCGATCAGTTGTTGATTGAATCACCGAAGATCACTTCATATGACATGCCACTCAACGGTTTTGTAGGGACATGGTCATCCCAAGGGTATCATCACGTTGCCTATTACCATTCACAAGGTACTTCATTGGGGTCATCCACATGATTGATTTTCTTATTGTGGATCACCCAGGCACCTATAGTATCATCTTTAGAAGGCCATTTCTAGTGGCAACTAAAGCAGCAATCTCAATGCATTACCTCACCATGAAGATTCTAGTCGCCGAGGAAGTTATCACCATCAAAAGGGATCAGCAGTCAACTCAAGGGTGATATTCTATCGCCTCTAAAATGAGTTATCAAATTGCCCGAGATAATCTCCCGAAGAGGTACCCCACCAGTGCAAGGCCATCAATTAGCTTACCCAAGTGTGCATTTGCTAGACGTCAGAGAGCTGCACGTAGGAAAGCCCAATAGGCTACCAATTCTCGAAAGCAACAAGAAGCCGGGCCAGTGGAAGTGGATGCAGTAGCTTATGGTGTACTCGAGGTTCCCTACCATCCTAGTTCAAAATCAGTCGGTGAGGTGGAAGCACCCTTGAATACCCGGGTATAGAAAGAAGAGGAACAAAGAACACCAACCGAGGATCTCATTTTTGTTTCGATCTACAATAATTACTAAACCAAGATAATCAAAGTCTGCTCTAACCTCCCCAACGAACATTGGGAGCAATTTGTTAACTTTCTAAAGGAAAATTTTGATGTGTTCGCTTGGCCTCACATGGATATATCAGGTATCCCACCTTTTACTTTCTGCCATAAGCTTAATTCAATCCACATCACAAGCCTATCAAGCAAAAATGCCAAACATTCAACCAAGAGCATTATGTCACCGTTGACCAAGAAGTGGACCATTTACTAGCAGTTGGGTTCTTCAGGGAGGCAGTGTACACCGACTGGGTGCCGATTGTCATCTTAGTCAAAAAGTCTAATGGGAAGTGGTGCATGTATGTGGACTTCACAGATTTGAACAAGTCCTAACCTAAGGATAGCTTTTTGCTTCCCCAGGTAGACTAGCTAGTGGATGTCACTGTGGGACATGAAATGCTTAACTTCATGGATGCCTTCTCAAACTACGACTAAATCCCGATGTGTGAGACCAATCAAGAAAAAAACAGCTTTCATCACCAATCGTAGATTATATTGTCAGAAAGTTATGCCATTTAGTTTGAAGAATGTTGGCACCACCTATCAACATTTGGTGAATAAAATTTTAAAGGAGTTGATTGGGCGTACCATGGAAGTGTACATTGATGACATGATCACGCAAGGCACCTCAGATGCACCTTTACTGTTTTAAGAAAGATCAAATGTGCCTAAATCTTGAAAAATATGCATTCAGGGTTACCTCGGATAAATTCTTTGGGTTCATGGTAAAGCAACAGGGGATTGAGGCCAACCTTGACAAATTTCGTGCAGTTCTAGAGATGAAATTGCTTAAGGAAGTCCACCATCAAGGAAGTCCATATCTTGGCAAGTCGTATGGCTGCCCTCAGTCGCTTTATCTCCAAGGCCACCGATCGTTGTAGGCCTATTTTTAAAGTTTTGAGAACGGATAGGAAACGTCACTGGACTGCCGAATGCAAAAAAGCTTTCCAAAAACTGAAAGAATACCTCATGAATTCACCATTACTCATAAACCCTAAGCTTGAGGAGTTGCTTTCGTTGTCCTCATCATCTCCAAACACGCCACCAGTTCTGTATTACTCATAGAAAATAATGACGAGGTACAAATGACTTATTTATTACACCAATAGGGCTATGGTAGATATGGAAAAGAGGTACCCGGCCACCAAGAAGTTGGTTTTGGCCTTGATTATCAGGTTCACACCATTGCAGTTATCATGAATCTTACCCCTGACAAATCTTCTAGAAATTGCATATGTCTAGAAGAATTATCCTTTTGTCTCTTGAGTTGAGTGAGTTCGATATCATTTTCAAGGCTTGCTCTGACATCAAAGCCCAGGCCATTACTGATTTCATTGTAGAATTCGCCAATGACTCCCAGGGTGAGGGGATTCTGGGGCACCCGAGCGAGACTACTCCGACCACAAAAGCAAAGCATGTTTAGGAGATACATGTAGATGGTTCCTCCAACTCACATGGAAGCAGTGCCGAGATAATCATCATTGATTCAAATAAAGTAAAGCTGTGGTATGTCTTGTAATTTAGATTCAAGGCCTCAAATGACAAGGCCAAATATGAAGCCATAATAGTAGGGCTAAGGATGTAAAAGGTTTTGGGGGTAAAAAAAGTTCACATCAAAAGTGACTCTCAACTGGTGGTTAGCTAAATCACCTCGAAGTATTACGTTAAGGAAAAAAATATGAAGAAGCACCTCGAGAGAACTAGAGAATTGATGTCCCAGTTTATTGATGTTAAGGCAGAAAAGGTACCATGGATAGATAATTGTGAAGTCGATAATCTCGCCAAAATGGCCTCTTTTGATGCAATCTAGTCAGCTAGCCCTGTTACTACTGAGTACATACTTGCCCCAGTGTTAATAACTAAAGCCAGTAGAAGTGGGGTCGACATCCACTAGGGTACCCTGGATGGAGCCTATCATAAGGTACCTCAGGAACAGAGATCTGCCCTTAGATAAGAGCAAGACGAGAAAGGTGAAGTACAGAGCTGCATGGTATTGTCTCGTTCAGGATACCCTATATAAAAGAGGATTCACTCTCCCTCATCTGAAATGTTTGGGAAGTGATCAGGTCGAAATGTCATGAGGGAGATACATGAAGGAATTTACAGCAATCACCATGCAGCACAATTGTTAGTACAAAAAATCCCTTCGCCAAGGATATTACTGGCCTACAATGGGGATGACACTAAAAATATGGTCAGGAGCTGTGACAAGTGCCAGAGATTTGCCAATGTACGACATCTTCCCGTAGAAAAGCTAACGGTTATCTCTTCTCCTTCGCCTTTTGCCATTTGGGGTGTGGATCTCATTAGCTCACTTCCAACCGAGAAGGGGCAGGCCAAATATGCGATTGTGGCAATAGACTACTTCACAAAGTGGGTTGAAGTAGAACCGTTAGCAAGTTTTACAAAAAAAAAAAAAACCATTGAATTCATTTGGAGCAACCTCATTTATAGGTATGCTATCCTTAATGATATAGTCAGTGATAATAAGAAACAATTCGACAATAAAAAGTTTCGAGGTTTCGAAGTTTTTGTTCAGAGCTTGAGATAGCCAACTGGTTTGCCTTTCCAACTGACCTATAATCTAATGGATAGGATGAAGCTGTCAACAAAAATATCAACGTACCCTAAAGAAGAAAATGGAGGAAAGGAAGAGAGCTTAGGTTGACAAGCTACCCAGTGTTTTTTGGGCTTATTGGATAACCTAGAATACTTATACCATGTAAACCCCTTGTTCTCTTGCATTTGGGATTGACGCAGTAATTTAAGCAGAAATCAGGATAGCTTTTCACAAGACTGCATACTTTGAAGAAGCTGAGAATGCCTCTTTAATTGCATACAACCATGACCTTGTGGCGGAAAAAAGGGCTAAAGCAGAATTGATGGCTATAATATACTAACACAGCATTTTTGGTCTATATAACAAAAGGGTATGCCTCAGATCATTCAAGAAAGGTATTTAGTCCTGTTGAGGGTAACTCAGGACACATGAGTACTCTCCTATAGTTCTTTTATAGCAAACTGGGAAGATCCATATCGTATTGACAAGTCGACAGGATCTGGGGCATACAGGCTACTCCACATGGACAAAACAATTTTGATGCATCTCTGGAATATTGCAATGTTGAAAAAGTACTGCTAATATGATAACAATGTCTTAACCTTTGTAGTTTACTATATCTATTTCTTATTTTCTTATTTTTATGTTTGTAATATGGTGAGCCATGAATAGTATCCTAGGTACTCTACATGGTCAATAGAAATTTTTGACTCCCTAAATCCCAAAGAGTGGGTGTTTTCGTGAATCTCCATTCTCATTGGGATAATGAAATGGTGTAATGTAATGATTTGTGCTTCTATTACTTATGAGTATATTTTGCTTTCAAAATGAGATGATATGCATTCTCCTTACTATTGCTCCCCTTTTCAATTATGAAATGTGTTTGCAATTCAATTTTCACCATTCATATGACTCCGTATTTATTGTTATGCGATGTTCTGTATGAGCTGGGGGACATAAGATAAGCTCCGTTAAGGTATGCATATACCCCCACCTCCATTCTTTTACTTGAGCCAAGTAAAGAATAAGCAATCTAAAATGAGCCCCAGTCACAAGAGTTAAATGCCTGAGGGAAAAGAGTAGGCAAGCAATCACCTCTATTTGTACAATCTTATTAAGTGTCGGCTTGAAGCAAATGGCAAAATAAGTAATTTTTTATCATTTTTCAAAGACGGGTCGACAAAGCTCCCCCGAAAAGATACTTTAAAAAAGCAAGACCGAATTTCTTATCTATTATTTTGCTACACCTATTATAAAATTTCATTTTTAATTGAAGTGTCATTATGATGCTCTACTTTTTAATTATTAGAGATATGCCATAATCTTTGTTAAGATATGCAATAAGCATGTTGGGAAAAATCACCACACAAATACAGATACCAAACCAGGCAATGCTTGGAGTACCCAAAGGATCTCCACAACACTTGCATAGCCGATTGCTCAAATATAAAATCACAGATAGTGAAGTTATTGGCACACCAAATCAAGTCTATCACGGACGTTTAGTACAAGTAGCGATAAGATTGCTGAGGCAACCTTGTGAAAGAGAATTGTCCAAATACATCAAAAAGGAACACCATACCACTAAGTTTAGTGAAAAATGGAAAGAAAGGGCCATGGAGATATCATGTGACAGGCTCCAAATTATTACACTAAATAGGATCATACAAAAGGGGGAATGTAATCTCCACCACTCCTTTCAATAAGGGGGTCATAGGAGTTCCAAAGGTCGCAGAAATACGCATATAAGGGCAGTACCATCTGATGGGAGCTCTGTTTGAAGTACTTGGGGTATCCTAGACGACCACTATGGGTGAGAGATTTAGAAGTCTGGGTCCCCCTATCCTCGATTGCCTTTAAAGTGGCTAATTTGTCCACATGTTTCTCTACACAAAGTATCACCAGGCCTAGGTTTGTGCTCTAAACCTCTATCATGGTGTGAGTGAAAACTTTGTCACGCACGTCTTTCTAGCGAGATAATAACTCATCATGCTGAGCCTCTGGTTCTTTAAGATCCTTAGATAAGTGAATGTTCTCTTAGAAAAGGTCATCTAGGCACCCTTTCAAAGCCCTGACTTCCTTAGAAAACTTTCCCTTATGAGGACAGCTCTATTTGAGCTTGCCCTCAATTTCTCAGCATCTGCTTATACACCTGAGGTACCGTTGAAGTCTCGAAGGCTGTGACTAAAGTAGAAGGTTGCCTACAGCTGAATGAGGGTGACTTTAAAAAAAAAAAAAAAAAAAGAGGAAACCGGGGGGGGAGGGGGGGGAGGGGGAGCACTCACATCATGGCAGGCCTTGAGTGCTCGCTATAACACTCATTTATATCTAATTTGTCCATCTTAGTGCCCATATCCGGAGAAACGCACTTGGAAGTATAGAGGAAACATTCAGTCAAATGAGATATTTTCTTATTTGCCACTAGGTCAAGTTCTCTTTCTACAAGATTTCCGAACACAGTGAATAGGGAGCCAAATCTTCTCTTACGGGTAGCTGAGGTATCTAGGGAATCGCCGTGGGAGGAATCCTGTGATTTAGTCTTAGTAACCCTTTTGTAGAGGTGCTTAGGGTACTCAAAGAACTGCTGCTTCTTTGGTTGAAGAAAGCATCTTCATTAATGGATCTATACATTTCCATCACCAGGCACAATACACAAGAAAAAGTTAGTCAAATGAGCATCAAAAGCACCACAGGCAAAAATCACAATTGAGAGCATGAGATATGAAAGCTGAAAGTGAGCACAGGTGATGGTAGGGTACCCCACAAGACTAGTGATGGCGAGGTACCCCAACAACACGATGAAACCATATGTAAATCACCACCCAAAGAAGATAGAAGACGCTCATCAATCAGACCGGCACTCACCAATTGGTTCATACTCAACGCATCACTATCACTCTGTAAAGCCTGAAATCTCTTTATAAAATCACTCATTTCTCTTCCCATCTCATAGACGGGGCACGCTCTTTAGGTCCAAGTGATATCTATAAGGTCCCAAGGAACCCAAAAGAGAGGAAAGATCTCTATGGGAAATCATAATAATAAAAAAAAAGTGAGAAAGAGAAAAGGAAGAAAAGAAATGCATAATATCTTCATTGAAAGAGTTCCGGATTTACACATCTTCACCATCAGCCGGGGTACCCTTCTCCTACTCACCATCAGCCACAAACCAATTGTACTTGTAACTCATTTTCAGTGTGGGATATGTGTTCACCAGATTACTATGAACTCTCCAAGTGGCAAAATAAGGAGTGGATAGGCCAACAGATTTCTTCAACTAATAAAGTCCCCTTAACTCCCTATAAGAAATATCCTGTCCAAACACTTCTAACCAAAATACGTCAAAGCCCATGAGTAACCTCTAGCCAAGTAGGGATAACTACGTGGGGCAATTCTTTTGTCACTAAACATCTTCCTAAAAAAAGGTGGAAAGGGTAAATGGAGACCCAATTTGAAAAGATCTATGTGTAGGGCTATGCATTAGATTTAAGGTGCTGAGGATGCTCACCCTTACAAGGTACACTAAGTTGAATATGGGAAAGTATGTTATATTTAACTTTAATACTCTCTAGGTCATCAAGGGTAGCCCTTTACCCCTTAATGAGGGAGGCTTACAGGATTTAGAAGGGGAGACAGGGAAAGGCCTAGGGATATTGACAGGAGAAGTTGATTTGGCGCTAGGGTTTTTAGCTCAGGTTTTCCTATGGGTTGTTTGACTGGTTGCTTACCTTTGGGTTTAGATCTATGGACAGGATCAGTTTGGGACAACCTAAGACTACCACTCCTAGAACTATTTGAAGGGAACCCATCATCATCACTGATCGACATATGGGGGACTGACTCGAAAAAGGGGTGTCTCTATCTGAACCTCCAATAATGCTATGCCCTTTTACCCCAATACTCTTCTTTCCCATCTCGTTCTCCTAAAACACAACGCACAAATAGAAGAGGAAACCTCCATATCAAAACCCACAAACACTACAAATCCATATCATATCCACCAAAAACATACACCAAAATCCACAAATCCAAGTACAAAAAAAAAAAAAAGCATTTTCATAAAACTCGGAAAACACCACAACCATATTTTCTTGGAGGAAAGGGAGCCGAGAGAGGAAGGATACCTGAAGTTCACTGAATTGGTGGATCGTAGTCGCTAAAAATCAAATCTGAAAGGATATCACTACAGCCACTAAGAACAAGAGCAAAAGTTAAAATATACTGACACGCGTACAGTAGGCTATATGTGCATTGCAAAAAATATATATATATGGGAAAACAACCCGAGAGAGATTGAAAGGTACTACTGCACTGCTTGCCAAACACTGCGGAGGTGTAGTCAAGATTTTGCCAAGCACCATGGCAATCCCGACCAGATCTATAGTAGAACACCGATGCAACACAACTAGAAATCTTTGCCAAACGTCATTGAGGATGAAAGCCAGCCGAGAAGGAAACGAGAAAAATAAGAAAGAAAAGAGAAAAAAAGAAAGAAAGGAAAATGTAGAGGCAAAACAAAGGAGAAAGAAAAGATTTTTAACCGAATAGCAAGGACAACATAATCAAAGAAAAGAGGGAATATAAAGAGAAAAAAGGAAAAGGAAATAAAGAATGAGGAATTATATGATGGACCAGCAGTTATGGGTAAGCCTAGGTATGCCGTGAGAGAGACAAAATGGGAAAAATTCTAGGGATTTCAAAAATGGGTAACGAAAGAAAAAATGAAAAAAGAGAAAACAAAGAGGGAGCTGTGTAAAAGCGAGGAAGACAACTGACAAAGAACGTAGCCCTAATGGGAAAACTTACATGCAGCAGTTGAAAGGGTTTGACTCCTAAAATTCAAAGACATGGTAAAGACATAGCATTAATGTGGGAGCAGTTAAACTCCACTTCACTTTTTGTCAGTTGAGTTCCAGAAATGCCATGTGTCATAAAGAAAAGAGACAGGATATTGTCTTGGAAGAAAAATAAAAAAGATAAAAAGAGACAAGATATTTGCTAATCCTAGTAGCTCATGTAGTCGACTAAAGGGAGGTTGGTGAGGTAGCCCTCTTTTATTCAATCTTGTGAGAAGAAAGGCTAATATCACCACGTGTCATTTGCAATTTCTCTGTGAGTTTCTTTTACCTCAACTATTTTTCCCACAAAAAATCTAAGGGGATATTGTTTGGGGAAGAAGTAGAAGACCAGATAAAATGACACATGTCGATATAGAGTTTTATGGTTGAAATCATCAAAAGAATGTTGTCATACATCGGGTACCTTAAGTGTTTTGTGGGGTACTTGGGGTAAGCTGAGTAGGGGTAAAAAGGTTAGAAAATTATTTAAAAAAGTGTTAGGGGATGAAAGAGACATTATCCCAAAAAAAGATTGGCTAATTCTCTAACAAAAATAAGAAATTAATGAGGAAATATAGTGCTAAAAAAGAGGAGGCAACGACCTGTCACAGTTGTAGACAAGTCAAAAGGTTGTTACCAGGACAACAAGGACCACATGTCCTCTCCTCTGCTATCATACCTGTAAATCCCTAACAGCTTTAGTAGAGGTATATGGGATCATCCATTTGCACCTAACACGTGTATGCACCTTAAACTTGTTGTCCAAGCATATTTTGAAATACTCAAGCAGTCACACATGTGAAGGATAAAAAATATCTCTGACATGATAGTAAGGAGCGCCAATAAAATAATTCCAAGTGGCACAGCAGCCTAGGTACTCCTTATAAAATACTCAAGTTTTATGTTTATCATAATAGCCAACACACACACCACAAGCGCGAAGGTTATTTTTATCATAACAGGCAACATACACACCACAAGGGCGAAGGTTTAGTCCACCTCCAGCTACCAATATAGAGAGTTTACAAGCTCTTTAATCTGATGTAACCCAACTCTAACTTGAGCGTTGGAGTATGGTTGCCGGCCACCCTGGCTCCACCTCTCACCTTCTTTTCATTGTTTTGCAGACCGAAGGCGAGCAGGCAAGCTCTCTGTGATCAAATTCAGACCTCTCACCATATCCACCTTCTTCTCACTCTTTTTTCAATCCATAAGAAACCAAAACAGCCAATGCACCCCAACCAAGTAAGGAATCTGATGTCGTAACAAAAATAAATTTATTTTTCTTAATTAGATTTTGAAACTTTCATTCACTCACACTTAAAATCTACTAAAAACAATTGTTATATTAATTTATTTAAGGTATGTTAAAATTACTATAATAATATATAAAAATTTTCATGAATTTTTCGTTTAGTTACTAACACATTGTAAAAATTTCATTTTATAAAAAAAAAATGAGTGAGAGATTTCATTTCCCAAAAGTTAATATAATATAAAAACAATTTTATAATATACTATTATCAAATAATATAATATTATAACATAATTTATTTCTTTATATTAATTATTTGGGTCCAGCTACCATGCAACCGCGATTTCATACCCAATTTTTGTCTTTTTGTGATTCAACGATTAGATTCAAACCAAGAGTAGTTGCTTGATTATTAACATTGTAGTCCCTCCTATTTTCTAAAAAAAATAAAGAAAGGTTAGAATTTAAAATTTTGACACATAAGCCCATTAAAATATTTTGTGGGACAAGGGTAATTTAGTAAATGCACATATTTAAATATTAAAAATATAGATGGATTATTTTAACTTGCTAAAATACTCTCCATTCCCATTTACTTAAAATACCAATTAGATTATAATAATGTTATGTTGTGTTTAGTGTAACACCGGATTGCACAAGGTTTTCTATAAATTTTGACAATATTAAAATTAAAAAATAAAAAAATATTAAATAAATGCTTGGATACTCATTTAAATTTCATTATAGAGTTTATAAATAATATTTTCAAAATAATAAATTTCTATATGTAAATTTAAAATTATGTAAAATTACTTATACCTTATCACACATATGAAGCTGCTCAATTATTTATTTAATGTGAAAATAAATAAATTGTATAATAGTTATTCTATTACTTAAATATAAAATTGTAAAGAATGACTAATAACTTAAATTAATAAATTATGGGAAAATACATTTCAAAAAATTAAGATTAACTAATTTTTAGGGCTTCTAACGTAACCCTTTTATTTTGTGTTGTTAACATAAAATAAAAATTTAGTCTAAAAAATTTATCCTAGGAGTCTCCTTAGGGTAAAAAACATCATTATCATATGATAATTTGGTAGATCCTAATTGTTTAGATCTTGTTATAGAAAGTAAGATTTATTACGGTGATAAAGAAGAAAACATAAACACAATAAATTTCTTTTAAGAGAATATAAGCATTATTTTATTGAGGTTTTGTTTTCAAGAAAATAATATAATTTATGTGGTTAGAAGACTCCCTTTTTTTATATTTTAGAAGAATTATATATTTTATAATGAATAAATTAATATTTAAAGTAGAATAGATTGATTGAGAATGAGAGAAAGAGAGAATAATTTTTTAAAAAATTTTAAAGTTATTTTTTTTAATTGGGCTAATTATGTAAAATTATTGAAACATATAGTTTTTGTTATTTACATAAAACAATAGGAATTGTTGAAGAAAATGTGAAATTATTTTTTTAGAATTTTAAAATTATTATATTTTAACTAGGGCTTATTATTATAGTTTAAAGAATTAAACTACTTGTACATATTTAATGTAAAATAATTAAAATAATTTTCTGTGATAAAATTAAAAATGATGTAATTATCATTTGTAATTATCATTTATTTATTAAATATTTAGGTTTGTTAATATTGTAATTAATATTACTATTTAAATTAAATTTTATTCAAATATAAATAAAAATTAATATTTACTAAATTTAAATTTATTATTAATTATTGAATAATAAAAGTAAGATTATTAAATTAAAATATAGACAGTGTTTTAATGCAATACATTCTAAGCCCCACTCCTCATTAGTTCATTTTATGCTTCTTTCATTATATTAGCCAATTTTTTAATGTAATACAATGCAACTAAAAATTATAACCAAATATGAGTTTGCGTAAGAACAATTTTAGTGTAATACAATACAATATATTGCAAGCCACCAAATGCACCTTTAATGTATTAAAGTAACGAAATAATAAAAGCTTATTTTGCTTAATACTTACATTATACAACAACATTTTAAAAAAGAGTGTGACTATTTAAGCTCTAAAATCTATTTTAAAATTTTGCTACTCTACACACTCGTTCAATAAATTTTAAAAAATAATTTTTACTCTCACAATCTTTCAAATGCCAAAATTATCTTTCATTCAAATTATTTCATTAACTAATTATTTTTATAAGGATAGCTGCACAGTTACAAGTTTAGTATACATGAACAAACATAACCAAAAATAAAAGCTAAAAAGTTATTGCAAGAAAAATGTGGGCTAAGCAAGCTTGCAAACCGCATAAATAAGAGCCCATAAAATTATTTCAGGAGAGTTTTGTATAACTGAGTGGATTTTGTCTTTGGTTTCCTTAATTAATATGTATTTCCTACTTGAAGTATTAAAAAAATAGTCCCCTTGGATGTTATAGCTAAGGTTCAAACTCAAGTCGATTGACATCGTTCGTCCATAATTTGATGAAGATAAGGGAAATTTCACTTGTTTAAAATTTTGTTTGAAATTCTGTAAACTATAGAAATTAATAACTACGTATATGAAATAGTTTCTCTAAAATTTATAGGAAATCCCATGTACATGTAGAGAAAGAGATTATAGATGAAAAGAAAACAAAATCAATTAAAGAAATAAATACATATACAAATTCATCGGTATAATTAATGATTAACTAGTTATTATCCATAAAAAATCAAGTGAGATTATCTGAACTCGCTAAAATACTCATTAGACTTATTTATTTATTGTACCCACTATTAAAAATCATAAATAAAATATACACTCTACACACCCACCTAAATACCAAAACTAACCTTTTAAAATTAATTTCTTATGTTAATAATAATTTTTAAATAAGCTCATTATAGTTATTTCCGGACCCATCAATCAAAAATATGAAATTGAAAATTTTAATTTACGATCCGTTGAATGTACTTACTTGATTTGTATGACTATTATTTTAATAGTCAAACAAAAATTGATTCAAATGTGCAAATAAAAATGGTTTAAAAAGTTGTAGTAAATTATAGAAGTTAGGAAATATTAAAAATAAAGCTTTCTTTCTCCAACATTTCTCTCTTAAAAAATGCAAAAAATTTCTCTCTCAAAATTTTAATTTTTACCATTCAAATTACAAAACAAAAAAAAAATCATTATATACAGAGATTCGATAAGTCAAGTTCAGACGTAGCCCTGATTGCAATTTGGTTTTGGTTTGTGTTTGCCGACAAATTTTGGTGGAAAAGGAATTAAATATTTATTAAAAATCTCCAATTTTCATGAAAAAAAAAGTGCTGATAATTGATGTAGGATGGGGAAAATGTGTTAAAATAATTATATATATGAAACGAATGTAAGAATAAAATATTTTTTAATTTTTTTGTGTTGTATATAAGATTAAATAGTATTATTAGAATATTAAATATTTTTATTAAAAATAAATATATTAAATATTTTAATAAGTTTAAATAACTGCAGCCGAAAAAAGCTCCCTATTGTTCGAAGTTGAAAGTTGATTATAAGCTAAAAAAATTGTTGATTATCGCCAAATGCCAAGTGTGACATTAATAGGTCCGCTAAGGCACTGACCGAAAGAATAATATATTTTTAACATCCCTTGCGTACGCTGCCTGACGTTTCCCACAACCTCTTTGAGTGGGTCCCCTGTTTTGACGTAATAACCCCACCAAAATACTCTATGATGTCACAGTTAGTTTCTTATAGTTTTTACAATATTATTACATGGATTTTTCTAAATTACAGCTGCTGTAATTTACAGCCGCAACTTTTTCGAGTGAACAGTAACACCACGTGGTTACTGTTCACTCGAAAAAGTTGCGGCTGTAAGTTACATAAGCTGTAACTTAGCAGCTCCCTTATTACATACGAACACAATTTCCCGGGGTGTATTAAGTAAATACCCGCCGTAAGTAATACCATTTGTGAAAAATTGTTATTGGCTAACTAACGATGATAAAGTGATGGGAAAAAAAGGAAGCAATTTAAAATTTAAAATGCACTGAATTCTTTTAAACTTTAAAATGAATTCTTTTAAACTTTAAAATCAAGGACTGCATCTCACCATATCTCTTCGCCTTTTTTTTTTTAATATTAAGGTCTCCTTTTTTATCATTCAATTAGTGAATAAATATAAATGATGGACTAAAATGTTATTCACCAAAGTACAACTTCAAATTGCTCTAAGGCTAGTGTAGCTAAATTGTAAGCTATTACATTGCTGTCTCTTGGAGTATATTGAATTGATATTTGTTACTGCCTCTTAATACAAGCTTGCAAATCAGATATAACACAATAAAGTTTAGTTCTTATATTTTTCTTATTCAAAACTAGGTCTACAACCTCCTGCGAATTAGTTTCTATGATTAAGTGCCAACATCCCCTCTTTTCTCCAACTTCAACACCAAGTCTTGTAGCTTCCACTTCTGTATAAGCTACCTCCAGCTGAAAACAGGAAGGTTGCATAGCTGCAGCTATTACTTTGCCTCTAGAGTCTCTAATTACAGCACCCAAACCAATTCTTTCCTGCTCAACCACAACTGATGCATCCACATTCATTTTGAAACAACCAGCTGGTGGGGATCGCTATTTTGAATCTATATTAGACTTTTCCCCTAAAGATGTCTATAGTTGTAGTAACTGAATCTTTTTGTAATAATGTACTACTGCATCTATTTTAGCAGTTAACAATTGAGAATCTTCCTTCTTATTTTTAAAGATAAGAAGATTACTTGCATGCCAAATACCCCAACAAGTAGCAACTATCAGCCCCATATCTGACTTATCCTTTTGTCTACCATCTCTTGTAAAAAACTAAGCATATCACCACTCGCCAAGAGCCTGATATGTTCTGCAAAAGAGGTCAACCTTCTCACTTTTGACACTTTATATCTAACAAGTGCATGGTAAATGGACTCCTCTGTTGTTCTACATCTCTGACACCATGGGCTTGAAAGGATTTTCTTTTTCCAAAGGTTTTGAGTAGTAAGTCATAGATTCCCTGTTGCTTTCCACATGAATATCTTTATATTTTTTGGAAGTTCTATAAACTAGATTGCTTTCCATGGAGATTGTTGTTTGTGTGGGCTGCTGGCTCGGTCTAGAAATTTAGTTTTAAAGCCACTTGGTATCCACTTTTCACTGTATAATCTCCTTTCTTGTTAAAATGTCATAGAGCCTGATCTGAACTTGGTTGTCTTGGTAGGGGAATCTTCATATTCTGGTTTGCATCCTCCTTTAAGAAACATTGTTGAATAATCTCTTCCTTTCATTTATTGTTGTCCTCAATTAGCTCAGATAATGTGGATTCCAGCGATAGCTTTGGTGGAAAAAAAGGCTTCCAAGTGGTAAGTCTTGGCTGCCAACAATCTTCATAGATATGCACTCTTTGCCCATCTTCAATCCTCCATCTTAGGCCTTGTAGAATTACTTATTTTCCCCTACAAGATGCTCCTTCAAATATAAGAAGGTTTTGATTCCATTTTAGCATGCAAAAAATTTGAGTTCTTGAAATATCAAGCTTACAAAACCTAAACGACTAAAGAATCGGGATATTGGATTACTCTCCAGCCTTGTTTAGCACATGGCTTAATTAAAGCTAGAGACATCTCTAAACCCCGTCCCTCCTCTACATTGGGACTGACACAATCTCTTTTATTTAGTCCAGTGAATTGATTTCTGATCTAGCTTTGAGTTCTAGCAAAATCCGACTATAACTTTCTGCATGTCCTCACAATCCTAATGAAAGTTTGAAGACACTCATAGCATAGGCAGGCATTGCCTGAGCTATTGCTTTGATAAGAATCTCTTTCCCTCCACTTGAAAAAAGCTTTAACTGTCAAGTAGATATTTTGCTTAGTATTTTGAGCTTTATGTCTTGGAAAAGACTTCTCTTGTTTTTACCCACCATTGAAGGCAACCCCAAGTATTTTTCATGTCTTGAGACAACTTGAAATTAAAACAGATTGTTTATTGCAGAAATTTGTTAGGGCTTTGTTTTCCCACTGAAGAACATAGAGGACTTCTCAAAATTGAAAATTTAACCTGATACCACGGCATAACATCAAAAGATCATTTTAAGTTTAAGCAGTCTTCAGTTGTTGCCCTAGTAAAAATCAAACTGTCATCTACTAAAAGAAGGTGAGTAATGAACAGCTCTCTACTGAACCTCACACCTTGAATCAACTGCATTTTTTCTACTTGGATGAGCATGTTTGAAAAAGCTTCTGCACACAAAATAAACAAATAAGGGGACAAAGGACAACACTGTCTCAAGCCTCTTTGTGGCTGGATCAGGCCTTTAGCAACTCCATTTATCAGCACTGAGAAGGCTGATGTATAGATGCATCTCATAATGAATTTGACCCATTTAGGAGAAAACCTCAATCTTTCCGTAGCATATTTCAAAAAATTCCACTCCACCCTATCATATGCCTTATTAATATCCAATTTCAATGCTACCAGCCCATTCTTTTTTCCTTTACTATGTTTTATTTTATAAAGACATTCATACTCTATAATTATATTGTCTATAATAAATCTATCTAGGATAAAGGAACTTTGAGTAGGAAAGATTACGTGATTCAAAACCTATTTTAATCTATTAGCAATTGTTTTTGCTATAATTCTATAAATTACATTGCACAACCTAATAGGTCAATAATCCATAACCCTCATAGGTTTAGCAATCTTTGCAATTAAAGTTATATAAGTGTGGTTCAAAGGAGCTATGTTACCTTCTTCATTGAGGATGTGAAGGCACGTTGTTATCACTCCCTTGCTCACTAATTTCCAATGCTTTTGGAAAAAGATATTTGATAAACCATCTAGATCTGGAGCTTTTGTTGGTTGCATATGTTTCAAAGCTATTACAATCACCTAAAAAAGGCTGGTTCAACTTCAACTAATCATTGATTTCTGCATTCACTTTGATTGTTATGTTTTTTAGGGTTGCTTCCAACTGATTATAAGAAGGGTTTGTTGTCGTAAATAGCTTGTCGAAATAATCACAGAACATCCTCTCAACTTCACCAACTTCGTCTCTCCACTTTTGGTTCTCATCAAGAATTCCTCTTATAGTGTTTTTCCTCCTTCTAGCTGAGGCTTTAGAGTGGAAAAATTTTATATTCTTGTCCCCTTCCTTGAGCCATGCGGCCCTAGATATTTGTTTCCAATATATTTCCTCTTTAATCAGCATCTCATCAATTTGTCTTTTAATAAGCTTTATACCTAAGGATGGTAAAAAAGCCCGACCGGAATTTTGACCCGATTAACCTGGCCCGAAAATTTCGGGCTTTGAATTTAAGGGTCAAAATTCAGGCTCAGGTAAAAATAAAAGCCCGAACAGATTCGGGTCAGGGTTCGGGCTTTCAATGGCCCGACCCGACCCGACCCTAATTTAATTAAAAAAAAAAATTACACACACTTCACACACGCACACACTTCACACACTTCACACACGCACACAACACAAGTGACACAACATACACACACGCCTCACCAAATCACCACGGCCCACGGGTGCAACAACAACACATTACCCAATTCCCAAATCTAAACAAACCCTAAGCAACCGCAACTCTCCAAGCCATCGGCCGGCCGCTCACAAGTCACCACTGTCGCAAGCCTGCAGTGACAACTCTCCAAGTCGTCACCACCATCAGCCCACCACTAGCCTCACTGTGCAGCTGCTTACGGCAAGAAATCAAGCCACAACAGCCGCGAACTCGCCACAAAGCAGTCGCTAGTCGAGCTCTCAGCCACCCATCACCGACGCCGCTTCCTGCCGCACCAGCCACCGCCACGGTACCCCAACACCACTGTAATTTTGTGTTATGTTTGATTCAATGTGATCTCATCTATACTGTTAATAATGTTGGATTAACAGAAGAATTCAAATCTAGCATGATTAATGAATTTGAGATGACTAATCTTGGCTTGATGAGTAATTTTCTTGGGCTGAAGGTGAACTAGTATGGTGGATTTTTGTTTTCTCAAGAAAAATATGTAAATGATTTACTTGAGAAATTTAAAATGAAAGAGTGCTCTGTTTCCAGTAAAAACTCCTATGAATACCAAATAAAAAATCCAGCTTGAATGATGGGGAAGAAAAGATTAATGCACGGGTTTATCAATGTTTGATTGGAAGCTTATTGTATTTGACAAATAACCTGCCCGATATTATTGGAACACATTGCTCATTTTCCAGTTTGGTAATGCTCTGCCTCTACTCTTATATCATTGCCGCCTAATTTAGCAACTTCTTGTTCTCGGCTGTTTATGTAGAGAGCAGCACCTGAGCTACTTCATTCTGCTGTCCTTGGGTAATTTTTGAATTATTTAATATTAAAAAAATAAAAAAATTCGGTCGGGCTCGAACTAAGCCCGAAAATGACCCTGACCCGATTCGGGCCGGGCCTGACCCGATCCGAAAATGAAAGTGCCGGGTCATTTTCGGGCTTAATTCCTTTGGTTGCCTTATCGGGTTGGGCTCGGGCTTGGCCAAACCCGAGCCTGACCCGAAAAATTGTCATTCTTATTTATACCCTTACCACTAACATGTTCAGTGCTTTCTCTAATAATCTTCATTCTTGCAACAGATCTTCTAACTTCCTTTTTCTACCTCCAAATTCCACGTTGCTCCACCTGATTAATTCTACCATTGAGTCATTTGCCTTCTTTTTAAACAAAGTAAGAGGATTCCCAAGACTTCATCTATTATCATCAACCTACTATTGCCTTACTATCTCCTTACAATGTTCATACAGTCTACACATATCTTCATAATAGATCCTTGAGAACGATCTTCTTCTGTGCTCAACTCCCTTTCCTTTTTCCTCCACTTCTCAAATAATTAGATTATGGTCAGATGTCCACGTTTCTAAATGCAATGCAGCATGTTCCTGAAACATAGTTCCTCAATTCTGACAACACAAAAATCTATCTAATATTTATTCTACGAAATGAGGGCCAAATCTTCTATTTGACCAAGTAATGGGACGACCCTTACAGCCCAAATGACTCAATCCACATTCCTCGATAGTCTCTCTAAAATCATTAACAGCTAACACACAACTGTTATAACCCCTTGTTTTCTCATTTAGATGTAGTATTTCATTAAAATCACCAAAATATAGCCACGGCAGTGAAGATAAACTTGTTAACTATGCAACAAAGCCCAAGTATTTTGCTTTTGATCTTCCTCTAGATGCCCACAAACACATGTACATCTCCAATTACTAACATTTTGAAAATTTAGTATAACATCTATAAGATGGTTACTAAAAGATTTAGCCTCTGCTACTACCTTCGTACTCCATAATAGAGTTAGGCCACCTACAAGACCACTCCTATCTACAGCAAAACAATTATCGAACATTAACTCCTTACTTTTTTTCTGCATTTGCTTAAGAACCAACTTAGTTTCACATAAAAACAGTAATTGAGGCCTTTGCTTTTGGAGAACTTTTTTTGCTTCTCGGAACACTCGTTCGTTCCCTAACTCATGAACGTTCCAACTAATGATCCTCGTTGATGTTGGTGGGGCTAGTGACAAGCCTCTGTCGATGAATTTTGCAACGTAGCTGTTTCCAACTCCATCTATAATTTTGCTACACCGTTGTTTCTAGCTTCATTTCTTCGTAACTCTGCACTTCCTGCTTCATTTTTTCTTTTAAGTTTGGGGAAACTATGAGAATTGAAATAGTTTGGCTACTGAGTCTCCTTTTCTTTTCATTTGAGCTTAGTCTACGCAGCTCACTTCTTGGCCTTTTAACGCAAGGCGAAAGTAGAATCAATGCTGAACAAGTCCAATAGTTACTCTCAGATTTCAAGATGTCGTGCCTAAAGAACTTCCTAACAAGATATCTCTTATGAGGAACAGTCAGCATCTAATTGATCTTGTCCTTGGAAATAGCTTACCAAACTTACCTCATTATCGTATAAGCCCAAATGAGTATGAGAACCTACAAGAGCATGGTTTGGTAAAAGACTTAAGAGACTTAGAAGTTATTCGTTTACACAAGACTTTACAATTTTATGGAGTGACTAATAAGATCAAGAAGAAGATGAAGTATGAAGCATTTCGAGTTTCAAGGCAGATTAACGAAATATCTT
The DNA here is from genome assembly GCA_030449075.1 of Murraya paniculata. NCBI lineage: Eukaryota > Viridiplantae > Streptophyta > Magnoliopsida > Sapindales > Rutaceae > Murraya > Murraya paniculata. The sequence goes on along the minus strand of JAEVFN010000084.1, from coordinate 650,549 downwards.
AATTGAGAAATATTGAATATTGTTAATAAAAAGCTTGTGTGTATAAACAAGCATAACAAGCTTATTTATACTAGTTAGGATTATCCTATGCATAATAAAATTATGATTCCTTATAAGTAAAGGAATATGACTTAAATAATAAAAATATAAATTAAATCCTAATGAAACTAGAAAGTTGATACTCCTATTATGACTCTAATAAGATAAATCCTAATACAATACTAAATATTAAATTAACTAAATACTATAATTTCTAATAAATTCTATTTTATTTAATCTAATATGCTTCCTACATCAGTCTTCCCCTCTTCAAAAAAAACTCATCCTTAAGTTTTGTTGAAAACAAAGACAATCTGAAGAATGAAACTTGTAATAGAGTAACAATGAATATTGGAACCTGAACTCACAGTCCTTCACGTTAATCTTCCTTAAAACTCGAAATGCTTCATACTTCATCTTCTTTTTTATCTTGTTAGTCACTCTTAAAATAGTAAAGGCTTGTGCGAATGAATAAATTCTAAGTCTCTTAAGTCTTTTACCAAACCATGCTCTTGTAGGATCTTATACTCATTTGGGCTTATACGATAATTAGGTAAGTTTAGTAAGCTAGTTCTAAGGACAAGAACAATTTTATGCTGACTGTTCATCATGGGAGGTATCTTGTTAGGAAGTTCTTTAGGCACGACATCTTGAAATTCTGAGAATAGCTGTTGGACTTGTTCAAGCACCGATTTTGCTTCAGCTACATCTTTTGGTATTAAAAGATAGGTTCCCTTGACTTTTGATTTCATTGGGGTAACGACAATCTTCATGTTGTCTTTATAAAACATGTAGATATTATCTTTCCCATGATGTACTGTATTAAGATCAAACTGCCAGGGTCTCTAGAGTCACATGTGGCAAGCATTCATGTCGACAATATCACAGGTTACTTCATCTTTGAGTCTTTCAATGGAAAAAGAAATGCGACATTGTTCAATAACTTTAATCTCTCTAACATCCATCCAATGTAATAAAGAGAAGAATGCTTGTGAGTTATAAGTTGTAACTTGTCAACCATTGTCTTTGAAACTATATTCTCAGTACTGCCACTGTCAATAATCAAATCACATACCCTCTCATTAACTGTGCATCTTGTTTTGAAGATGCTAATCTCTGAGTGTCTTCTTCCTTATTTGGTGTGTATAACAAACATTTTGTGACTAGTGATACTATTTTGTGACTAGTGATACTATTTTGTGACTAGTGATACTCCCCTGTCTAGATATGTCCACTCTTCCTTCTCTTCTATGTCGTTATTGTCTTCATATCGTTCATCCTCAAGCTTCTCTTTTTTCTTTGCATGAGTTGCTAAATTGACAGTTTGGCGTCTTCATTTTTGACTTTGGTATGATATATAGCCTGGTTTGAACAACTAAACATTTGTCACCTCGTGGAACTGCATAAGAATTACTACTACCTAATGGATCTTTTGTTGGCTTTCTAAAATTTTCCATAGGAGCTTTTTCAATGTTAATTTCATACCCTGCTCTTGTTGCTAGCCAGGAATGAATGAGCATGAGGTGGCTTGATTACGAGCTTTTCATTTTTCAAGTTGCGTTTCTACCTTTTTGGTTAGTTGAATGGCATTCTTCAATATATGCACTGGTTGCAACCCAACTTGATCTTCTATTTTAGGGCACAAACCATCCAAGAATTGACTAACTATATAGGCCTCTGTCTCACGAAGATTATTTCGTTCCATAAGCTTTTGAAATTCAAGGGCATATTCTTTGACTATTTTGGCTCCTTGATGATAGTTGTTATACTCACGAAATAAGGTTTGTACATAGTCAAAAGGCAAAAATCATTTCCTTAGTAGATGATGCACGCGATACCATGTTTACCACATGAGAAGTTTGTAGATTATCCCACCAAACCGTAGCTGCGCCTTTGAGTTTATACACTAATACCTTGACTTTCTTTGATTGTGAAAAGTCCATTGTTTCGAAGAATTGTTCAACATCTTATAACCAATCAAAAAAGTCTTTAATGCCTAGTTGTCCATTGAATGATAGGAGGTCAATTTTGATACAGCAGTCATTCTAGTAGGTTTCTCATCGTTCATCTTCTATCCCGTCTTCATTCGAATTGTCCAAATCGAGAAGGGCCAAAGTAGTTTTTGTATTTCTACTAGAGCTACCTATCTCCTTAGCTTTGTTGGTCTTCCTTTGGTTGTTAAATTATTACCTTCATCAACATTGTCAGCACTTTTAATTGTTAGGGTACGTCTTTGTTCAAGTCTAAGCTCTTGGAAATCTTATTTTACACTAAGTAATATTTCTTGCATTGCCGTAATTGAGGTTTGCATTGACTATAAGGCTTTCATTGATTCGCACAATGCTTCTGCTAAATGGTCATGTGACTGTTGGAGTCGCTCTATGTTCCTTATAATTCGATCTTCAAATTGGGTGCTGCTTTATCCAGAAATCACCATTTTTTTGGATTTTCTTCTCTTTTCTTGTTTCTTTGGGTTTTTTGGGGTTTTTAAAGGATAGAAAATTATAGGATAATAACGTAATTAAAGAAAAGTAATGGGATAAAATTATAAATAAGTAGAAGTTTGTGTTTGCTGGTGATGTCGGTTAGAAAAACAGTAAAGGAAGGGTAGGTCTGGAAGATTTGATGGTGATAGTGCTTTGACTCAAATCGTTCTAGATGACTGGAAAATTGAATCAAAGTTACGGTTAGAGGTTGGTTTCAATTTCCGGTGAATCGACCGGCGGTTAACAACGAGTGTTGGTCGAAGAGAAATGGGTGATGACAGGGAGTAATTTGGTTGTTGTGATGGCTATCAATTCACTGTGGATTGACCGGCGGTGGGTGCGGTGATTTGCGGTTGTTTGGTGCGTTTTTCGGTGGTTACGGTGACGGGTTGGCAGTGAGATGGGTTGGGTTTTAATGGGTGACTTCTCCTGATTCGAATGGTGGTTGAGATCGACAGAAACGATGGATAACAGTGGCGAAGGAAGCCGCCGCGCAATGGTTTCAATGGTGGTTTCAGTTTTTTTTTTTTATTGTTTCTTGATTTTTTTTTGTGGATTTTATGAATGATAGAGAAATGATTTGTGTTTGAAGGGTGGTTGGTGCTAAGGAAAGCTCTGCTTGGCATAGAGAAAGTCCCCGATACCACTTGACATTGGGCAGAAGCGATAATAGATTTCGTTCTAACGTACGTTCTTGAAAACTCAAGAAAAGGGACTCTCACAAAGGAGAAAATATCTTAATTGAGATTGAATATTATTAATCAAAAGCTTATGTGTAGAAACAAACATAACAAGCCTATTTATAATAGTTAGAATTATCTTATTCCTAATCAAATTACGATTCCCTATAAATAAAGGAACATGACTTAAATAATAAAAATAATTTAAATCCTAATGAAACTAGAAAACTTATGCTTCTATTATAATTCTAACAAGATAAATCCTAATAAAAAACTAAATATTATATTGACTAAAATATTATAATTTCTAATAAATTCTAATTTATTTAATATAATATGCTTCCTACATTACCTTTTTATTGCCCCTTGCACATCACTGTAGTTAAAGGCCTTCTCAAGGTATCTAGCTTGTATTTTCCACTTTCTTTTCTTTGGTTTTATTTCAGTTGCATTCGGCCCATCTAAATCCCCTCTGTTAGATTCAATTTGGGCTGTTTGTAGGCCTTTTTTCATTTGAAATCCATCTCTTATGCCTCTGTGGCTGTAGCCTCGTTTTCCTTCCCATTCTTCTCCTTTTGCATTGCTCTAATTTTAGTATCCAGCTCAATGACATTTTGGTTTCCCATTTTATTTTTTTGTTTCCTAGGTGCTGCATCATTTTCAACTGTCCCTTACTATTCTTTATCTCTATTTTCTGACACTTCCATAGCACTTACTCCTTGGCTTTTTTGAAAACCCAACCTTTTTTCAATGTGGATCTGATTTGACCTGTCTTCCACACCTAGCCTATTGCTTTTGCCAAGGGCTAACAGAGATGAAGCTTTTTTATTTACTTCCTTGGCTGGAATTTCATGTCCTTTTTTTGCAGCCTCTGACGACCACTCCCCATTTTTCTTCTTTTTCTTGTCATAGGAGCCCTTAACCATGGTCCATACTCCATTTCCTTCCTTGATTGGTGTTTGTACTTGGCATAAACTCTGTATTGATGTCTAATACAACCACACGCAAAATAAAAATCTAGTAACCTCTCATACATCACCAGCATTAGAACTAGTATTCCCCTTTCATCCTCCTGCTCCAACTCTAGCATTTGGATGAGTGGCTTTGTGACATCTACAGACATTCGCAGACAATAATCCATATTGTCATTTGTTCCAACTTCCTCTACTCACCCGAACTCCTGAATGGCTTTTGTGTCCATACACATGATTGGCACATTGTGTATTTGGACCCAGAATGATACATGCGTAAAATCTTGTTTTGTAATTTCCCTAATGCCTACAGGCTCTTTTAGAATTATAAGGCCCTTATCAAAGTGCCAAGGACCATCCAATAGTATCTTACATCCAATAGTATCTTCCTTTTGTCTACCTTAGCTCCAAACTTGAAAAGAAAATTGTTCTCCCCCAGTTCCTCGATCTTAACTTCCCTCATTGTTTTCCACACAGTCTACAAGGCTGATTTGACTCTTTTAATTGGGACTTTTTGATTCAGCAGTACCTTGCCCACTAAACAACTCGCAACGATCTTCTGTTTGATTTTAGCATTAGAAGGGGCTCGTACATGTTCTGCAATGCCCCCGAAGAGCTATTGATGGCCCATTTTTTAGCACTCATTCTGTTTTTCAAAGAAAAACAAAAGAGAGAGTTTAATTGAAACAAAGCCTTTCTTTCCAACTACCAAAAACTTAAAACAAAAAAAAAAGAGAAAAATTATATTCCACTTGAAACGTGCTCTCATTGTATATTGAGAGAATGACTTTGAGCCCCATAAAGAGCTCAGCAAACCTTAGGTTGCACTATGTATAAGTGCCTTATGTATTCCACCATATCTCTCCATCTTAAACATAAAAATTTGTTCTCTAACACATAGTGAATTCTATAAATATCTAATAATTGATTGTTATTGACAATATTTCATACAAAAAGCCACTACGAAACAATGTATACTATATTTAATATAATCAAACATTTGTACCTTATTCACAAGGAGCATTTAGGCTTATATACCAAGAGGGTACTAGATTTTAGTACTTCATCACTTTAGAACAATTATATTTATTCATTAATCAGTTGACTCTAACTATTTTTGGGTCTAAATAGCCAAATTGCTTCATCACAAAGTTGATTTAAAAAGTTTAAATAAATTTGTAATTATAAATATCATTATATTATAATATTAAAAAACCCATTATAGTCACGCATAATCAACAAAAAGAAAAATAAATAAACTAATGTTAGAACACAGTGGCGGACCTAGGAAATAAATTCAGAAGGGGCTTCATATAAATTGATAAAAAAAGAACAAGATAATAAAAGTCAACTGAAAAAATAATAAGTAAAATATTCAATTTTATTGACATAATGATTTTTAAAACTTCTTCAACTGTTCTCGATCTGTTTTCATGTTTTGAAAACGTCGAATAATAGCTTAATTGTCAATACAAGCAAATACATCTTTTTCTATGTACACAATTAAGTTATCATTCAACCATTTATTACCCAACCGGTTTCGAAGTCGATTCTTAACAAAATTCATGGCTAAAAATACTCTCTCTACAATGGCAGTGGCTATGGGTAGAATTAGAGCCAATGTAACTAATAGGTAAACTAACGGATGCACCTTGTCCTTTTTAGTCTTAACCTTTGTCCTTCCAAGTTCACAAATCCCTTTCAATCTTGAAAATTCTACACTAGATCACAAATCCGTAATGTAAACATCAAGTTGCATCTCAAGTGCTATAAAATCTATGGCAGAAAAATCTTTAGGATAAAATTGAGCAACTCAGTATTTGACTCATTGAAACGATTATTTAGCTCTTGAAGTTGCATGTCTAAGACAGCATAAAATAACTCAACTCGATGCCAGTGTAAATTTGTGATCTCTCAAGCTTTACGGCGTGAAATTTGTGATCTCTCGAGCTTTATGGCGTGACCGCCCTAGAATTAAAAACAAATCATCCATGTCTAAAACATCAATATAATGCTTATTGCAAAAAGTAGAAACTTGGCCAAATAAAGAATCCCATCCACTATCTCTCAACTTCTGAAGGTTATGCTTATAAACTTCAACTAATTTTACAGCATTCAAAATATCCTGATCTTTCCTTTGTAGTGCCCGTGACAACTCGTTTGCACAGCCAAGAATATTTTTCATCAAGAATAAACAAAATATGAAATCAAATGATTGCATCAACTTCAATAGTGCTTTAGCTTGAAATCTTTATTTAGAATTTTCTTCAACTTCAATTATCTCAAGCACATCAACCACAGATTGAAACATAGAAATTATGCTCATCAACGTACCATAATGAGAAGACCAGCGTGTATCAGTAGGATGCTTTAAAGTAATTTCCTAATTTAGATCTTGTCCACTTGAAAGCTTGCCTTTACCCAATGCTTCAATAACTGCAAGTGCATGTTTCTTATGTAGAATGTCACGGCGTTTAGCTGACATTCCAACAACATTAACCAGCATTGAAACTAAATTGAATAAAGAATTAACTTCTTCATGCTTTTTTGCCACAGAAATAAGAGCCAACTGAAGTTGATGAGTGAAACAGTGAACATAATAAACAGATTCATTCTCCTCTAAAATGAGCATTTTCAAACCATTGAACTCACCCTGCATATTACTTGCCCCATCATAACCTTGCCCACATAACATTGACAAACTCAATCCAAGCCTTGAAAACATATTATCAAGAGACCCTTTAAGTGAGGCTGCTGTGGTGCTAGAAACATGTTCATGCCAACAAAACGTTCAATCACATATCCATTCTTATCCACATAACGTAATACAACAGCTATTTGCTCTTTTATAGATATCACGAGATTCATCAACTAGAACAAAAAATAATGCACCATCCATCTCTCTAATAATAGCATTAGTAGTTTCAATTGCAGCACTACTTACAATGTCTTTTTGAAACTTTGGGGATGTTATTTGCAAATTTAGAGGAGTGTTTTTTAAAGTAACAACATTAATATCTTCATTATGATCAGTAAGGTAGCGTAGAAGTTCAAGAAAATTCCCTTTGTTGCTTGAACCATCAGACTCATCATGCCTGCAAAATGCTAGCCCTTGATTTAAAAGAAATCAAATAAAATCAACAACAGCATTGAAGCAAGTTTCATATTCACTTTGAGTTTTCTTAGATTGTCTTTCAAAAAATGTTGCAATATGTTGTTTCTGATTAATCAACCTTTCACATTTCTGCTTAGCTCGGTTATGGGCACTATTGACACCCCCTTCATGAATTTTTAATTTTTCTTTCTTGTTCCACTTTTTAAATCCTTTCCCAGTAAAAGTATCACCGCCCGCTTGATCACCATTATCTTCTTTGAAAAGATGACAAAAAAGGCAATATGCAAACTCTTCTTTTATACTATATTCCAGCCAAGAACCAAATTCTTTGAACCAATCCGAAACAAATTGTCATTGTTGATTTCCAAATTTCTCAAATTTAAAATTGTGCCCCTTAAGTTGAAAAGGACACCTTTGTAAGTATGCTCTTCGAACTTGATCTCGAATATTACAATTATAACTATAAATACCAAATTTTGTAAATTGACTTCATATGAACCATCAGTAGTTCCATCTAAAGGAGATGAGAGTCATGGTTTTTTTTTTAAAAAAAATTCCATATATGTTTCAAATTAAATAAAACTATTATTAGCTTAAATTCTATAATAAGGCTAAATCCTAACGAAATAACTGCAACAACTCCACAAGAATAGTAAATTTAATACAAATTCGATATTACAAAAATATTATTTTACAATACACTTAGTGGAGCTCACGGGAATGACAGAATATTCTATATTAGACAACATGATTGCAAATTTGATCTTTTCAATTGTTCATTTATTTGCATTAAAAAAGTGATTGTTTTTACATGATAAATTATAAGCCACTTTCACAATTCACATGGCACCCACCGTCCCACTACTTTCCATTTGAATTTTTAATGTTAAAGAATTGCTCACTTTTAACAAATGAACATTCACTTTTGAAATTTTGTATATAGTTATCAAAATAAGAATTGATGAGCGTTACAAAGATGTAGAACATTGACTCTTCATTCAGAAAAAATCATCAGTTCAAACTTCAAACCAGCAATCAAGCACAATACCTTTTCAATCTATGGTTGGTTTAGCGAGGGATGAAACTCACGAAAGGCTTAGCGATAGCGGCGGTGGACAACAACAGGCTGGTAGCAGAATGGATACGTCGGCAGTGGCGGTGGCCAAATTTAATTGTGATGTAGTGATTTGCAGGTTTATGATTTTGGGATTTTTTTATTCTTCTTTAATTTTTTTATTATTAATATAAACGGTGAGTTTTGTAAGTTAATTTTAAATAATAATTTGATTAAATTTAAAAGTCTTAACATTTAAATGGGTTTAATTTAAAAGCCTAAAATACTTTTTTTTGGGTTCAAAAAGGCCCAAAATATTTAATATATTAGTATTTGACTTAATATTTAAAAAGAGATTTTGCAAGTTTAATTTAAGAAATTTTAAGATTTAGGAGAAGCTGGGCCTTAATTGGGTTCGCCCCTGTTAGAACATAAATATGTTAAAATAAAAATAGGTTAAAATAAAAATAGAATTATAGAATGATGACAAGTTAAGTTTGTATTTTATGCATGTGATCCGTGTTGTTACTAAAAACTAACAAATGTAACAACACGAACTTAGATATAAAATAGAGAAGTCTGAGGGGGTCTAAATGTTAAAGCCCTCCAGCAATGATAATAAGCAACTCGTCGAGTTGAATCATTTGATTCAGTTTCTAAACAAATCGGACTATAATCCTCGTATATCTCAGCCACCCGAAAGGCCAAAAGCTCTTTTTCAATTCAATGGCTTTTACTGCTACTCCTCTATTCTCTTCTACGACTCTCCATCTGTCTCAATTCCTCGGTTCCTATTTTGCCCCACTGTTTTCTCATGATTCATTTCACTTCTCCCACAGATTTTTCGAGCAAGGAATTTCTCTTTCTTGAAAAAATTAAGCAAATATTTTTCTCCTTATTATTTATTTATGTCTTGTTTTGGAGAAGCCCTTTGTGGGTTCTTTTTATTGGTGTTTCTTTTTTTAAGGTATAATGCTTTTATAGGATGTTCTGTAGAAAATAATTTGCTGCGCTTTTTTTTTTTTTGGATGTTCTGTGGAAAATAATTTGCTGCCCCCCTTTTTTTTTTCGGAGGGGGGGCATGCGTATTAATACTAATGACGCATCGAGTTGTATAAGTTCTCTTGTTGATGTTCTGCTCATGTGTGCTAATTATGATGTTGTAATAAGGTGAAGGTGTGATATATGTTTTAAAATAAAGAAAAAAAAATCAACCAAAATGATGTATTTCTTGTTTTAGCATTCATCATCTTTGATATTGTATTTGTGGTTTTGTGACTTACATCTACCGGCAGACTTGTACTGTATTCATTTGTAATTTGCTTTAGTGCAAATTTTGTGTTGGTTATATCAGCTGCAATGACTTTTTTTTTTTTTTGTGGTTGCTTACTATTTCCTGAATTGTTAAGCAGGAACATTTTGTTTGCCTCTTCCAATGGTAGGAATGCCGTGAGTTCAACCCCCTTGGCTAGTCACATGTTCCTACCGCTTCTAATCTTTTGAGAATTAAAATATATGGTGATATAAGTTTAATATATGGTATGGAGGCACATGATTTTGAAAATGATATATTTTGATTTGTACCAGTATAATCTTTTACCACTTTGACGAGCACAATCACTTAAATATTGGTAGTCGAAAAGGAGGAGGATAATTTTGTGATGTCACTGTTTCACATTCTTCTCTAGCTTTTACGGTATTGATGGCATGATGTCATGACGTGGATGTGTTTTTTTCAATTGCATATGTCAGACCAAGATGCTGATTATGTTCCGATTCTACATGTTCTGATAGACCAGGATTCAAATTCTGATACAACAATTCAGTTTTGGAGATCGTCTCAGAGCCTTCCCTGACATGGTGAGTAAAAGAATCTGCCTGTCTCTTTGCAATTCAATCCATTTTGTTCAAGAAAATTGTAATGTTGGTACCTACAGTCGTTATAGAATACCACTGGGCTGTTCAAAAAATGCCAGCCTTCACCCATCATAGTTGTCCCTTCATTACACAATGTCCCAAACCTTTTCTGTTTAAATGGGGGAGATCAGTACTCTGCCAGAAAAGCATGATATATATTGTTTTTGTTTTCCTTTTATACTTTTGCTGTTACTTCAACTCTGAGGATTCATGGGAGGAGGTTGTCTCAGTTTCTCTATGCAAAGCAAACTGGTTCCTCAATATCTTTGAAATCCCAGCAGATGACACTTTCTGTTTGTTTTAATCCAACAAATTGGGATGACATTGTTGTCTAAATGCAGCCATGTAAAAAATCATCAGAAACAGAGCAAATTTGTTCTTGATCTTTGGTGGGAAATACGGTAGTTTTAGGTGCCAAATTGTGCTATTCTTACCTACTGTTTCTTATGACTGGTCTTATTCTGGGTAATATTTGTCCATAATAGACTTTGGAGCTCACCACTAATATGGATTACCTGAGATTTTTTGTCCTTCAGGAAGATGAGAACTTTTGTTCATTTTTTGTCTGATTGGGCAGATGAATGCGCTGAGGGCAGGTTTGGCACATTGTAATATATAGTATAAAGACCCCGCATGGTGTTAAAATTACACAATCTCATGTTTGGCAATTACAACTCATGGCATTAACTAAAATTTATAATGCGGTAACACCCTCATAAAATAAGTTTGACCCCATCACGGGTTTATGTGGGTTTACAATAAATCTTTCTCCTTCTCTCGAATTTCTCCTTGTCTTTGCTCTCTGACAAACACAACGCTCCACCACTAGACCATCTTCTTTTGCCACGCAACACCCACCTCCACCACCACCCCATCGCGTAACACCACTGCCTTCTCTTTTCTCTTGCTGACGCATGACACTCTACCACCATGCAATCTTCTACTGTGGCGTGAGAGGCAGCTGCACCACCCACCCACCCGGCAACACCTCCGCCATGCTTGCCTTCACTACCTGAATCATCAAGTTACAGGTTTGATTTTCGAAAAGGTCTTTCTCTTTATTTCTTCTCACAATTTCTGTAACAGAACAGAGACTAAATAACACATCTGTTTCTCATACTATCCCAGGCTGAATAGCGAAAGCCATAGATTCTTAGACTCATAAAGGATCTTTGAGAAGCCGAAGGTTCTCGATTTATTTAATTTCTCTTTATACATTCTTTTTAACTTTTAACTTTAATTTTTTATGTAAAGCTTCACAGCATGTGGCTATTTCTTTGATAATTTGGGGAAATTGAACCCTAACGAAGCAAAGTGAGAGGAAGATTTCTATTGGTTCTTGTCTGAGGAGTGTGCAGGGATCCTTGTGTTGCTGTTGGCTTCGCTTTGAATTTGATGATTGTGGTTTTCTGTTTTGGTTTGAGTTTGGGTTTCGTGAGTGGAAGGGATTGTAGGCAGAAAAGAAAGCGCGATAAGAAATGGAGGGAAGGTTTGATGGTTGTGCTCAGTGACATTTTCTTTCGCTATTCATGCTTAAATTTAATTTGATTTTCGAACGAGCAGCAGTTCGAACTTTGATGAACTGAGCTTCACAAATCACATACCTGTCTCGTCATCGGTTCAACGATGTTCTTCACTATAGATTCCTCAGAGAAAGTCGATTTTGTATTTTATTGTTGCTATGTTGTAAGTTTTTCTTGATTTTGCAATGAGGCTTTAGGAAAGGAGAAGGAGAAGCAATGTTGATTTGACTCAACGGCATTGTTTTAGAGGTGAAACGAGTAATCTGGACCAAATTGAATAATCGTGTCACTATTTTCATTAAACATAGGCCTTTTGGTTACAGAAAAAGAGTTGCATGTTGTTGCTTTAATATTAGAAATTTATTTGCTTTATGTTAGTATTAAAGTTTTAGTTTGGATATGGAGAGGAGTTTATTCCTTCTCTCCTTTTATCTTATTGCTATTGAATGATTACTTTGGCAGTTTGTATCATTATCAATATTCTATTTTAGGTTCTTGATTGCACTGACAGATGATATAACATGGGTTAATCTGACCAAATTTTGCCAATTTTATTTTCATCTTCATTTAGATATTATTATACCAGCTTAATTTTTTTATTTCTAGATATCATGATAAATGTATCAAGCATCAGTATCTATCCAACAATGTGAATAGGCGATGACTTTTGTAATTCAAGCTTCCATTAGTGACATAAATATTAGGATGAGTTATGGTTTAGTAACTCTGCCCTCTTTTTTACTTCCACAGAAATTCTATGGTTAATATATTAGTAACTCCACCCTCTTTTCTTTTCCACCTTTTTTTAAACTAGAAGTGAAGGAATATTATACAATCCTTGCAATTGATTGCTTATATGTTGTATATTCAAAAGCATAGATTAGCTTATTAGTGTTGTCATATCATATATGCCTTACTTTTGTTTTACTTATAAATGTTGGTCACATAATTTCTAAAATCTTTAGGCAGCTTTCCTTTTCTTTTCAAGTACTTCTTAAATGCCATCTTCAACATAATGAGAAGATTTACAGTTATTCCCCATATCTGTAGTATGTTATATCTTTGTTGGCCAATTAGTTTACCCAAGCATGTTGTAAGTTTGGGTCTCACTTGCTGCTTTTGCTTCATAAGTCACTTTCTGGCTTGCCAAAAGTGACATCTTCTAGCTGTTTTCGTTTAAAAGTTCAAGCTGATGGCTGTAAGATGAGGTTCTGGTATATTAAACTTTAAATAGATTGTAATTAGAGGTTCAGTTTATCCAGATACCTTGAACTGAATCTAGATACCTACTAGATTCAAAAAGAGAAATATAAGCAACATCTTTTTTCTTTGAAATTTTGTTTGATAAGCTCGAATGATTAATTTTACGTATATGCTTTAATTTATTTGTTGGGATGCATTTATTAACTATCACATTAATGGATATATGTTTAATATTTTATAATTTTTATTTTGTAGAGGCCCGTTATGAAGAATTTTGGAATCAATGATGGAATACTAACTACAGCTGACTTGTATTAAAGGAATGTAGCTGTTGAGTTTATGTTTTGGGTGTTGCTTTTGGTGTTTAAAATGATTCATTGGTACAGGTTTTGAAATTAAGTTTTAGATAAATATATGTTTTGGAAACAAGATCTTATTTGGATATATGAATACATTTAAGTACAAGTTCATGTTAATAAAGTGATTCATGGATTTTTTTTTTTTTTCTTTTCCAATTGTGTTGTTAGATTAATTTGTTCCCGGGCTCTCACTCTTGTGCATAAAAAAAATTGTGCATTATGTCATGTACCAATTTCATTAATCTTGATGAAATGAACTGTAATTCTGTGTCTTAATTATTGCCTGTTAAATATGGTAGATTTTGTTAAAGTAGGATCATTTAGCTTTTGCCCTTTTTTTCAGTGAGAGTTCTTGTAAGACAATTTCAAAAAATAAAAGAATAAAAAAGGTTTTAAATTTATGGATTAAGCAATCTTGGAATTTGAATTTATGAAATTAAAAGACTATGATTAGACGTATTGAATTTTATTTATGTTCCGATATTATTTAGATTATTTGATTGAATTATTTACTTTACTTTTTATTTTAGAGGTTATGTATTTAGAAAATGCTAAAAAAATAAATGTTATGGTGCCTTAATTAAGCTTTAATATTTATTGAGAATTATGATTTTTTTAAAAAATAAATCTTCTAAAATTTAAGAATTTTATAATTAGTATTTTTTTAAATACTAATAAATATTAGTTTTTAAATATATAATTTAAATTAATCACAAAAGAAATTAATACAATACATTGCAGCATTAAAAATTATATAATTAAAATTTAATCTAGTATATTGTAACACTAAATATTGTATTGTATTATTATAATGCAGTGTTAATGTAATATGACAATATAATATATCTGTATTAAAATAATATAATTTAATATAATATAATACAGTGTATGAAACACGCTTTGAAGGACTTGGGATTGGACGTGGCTAAGGGAACAGTTCATATTGAAGAATCAGTTAAACAAGCAAAATTTTTCATAGCACGATTGTTGATCATTCTTGAACAGTAATATAATGTTTCACTGGCTGTGTAGAGAAGTTTTATCATCTATTCTTTGATCTGGTTAGTGAGCTGTGAATGCTTTACAAGTTTCTATGCTCATATCTTCATTCATATATGATAATCTTTTTCAAACAATCAGTTCAACTACTGGCTGGGAGCCTAGTTCTGCCCCGTGTTTTCTAGAATAATGATGACTGCTTACATAAGAAACGTCATACTCGATAAATGTTTATGCCTTTGATTTGCATTGGGCCATACTTCCTTCACAGCCTACTATACATTTGTTGCAATTTATTTTCTTCAATAGGCCCTTTTTGTTTCGAAGTGGAGAGGAAGATCTGAGCCTACTGTCAGAGCATTGATTAAAAAGCTTTGTGTCACCTACCATGTTGCATTTATGTGAATGTGTGTCAATAAATCCTGTTTCAATTTCTGGGGGTAGTTCATGTCGAGAGCAACAACTCACAAATTGGTTTACGCTTTATGGTGAGTCGACGTTCTGTTTATGTCATGATAGTGCATTAAAGACGATTTATAAGATATTTTGCATTTAAGTTGACTGGTACTGTATGATAACATTAGCTATTTTTCCCTAACAACATGTTGAAATTTGTCCCATGCATATATGAGGACAAGCATTGTACTTTAAGTGCGCCGGTTATGAGTAAAATACCAACTGTTTTATGTTGCAAGTTCTTAGCTCTGAGATTGATTTTTGTTTTGCTTAAGACACTGGACTCAAAGTTGAAGCTCTTGGCTTGCTTGAGAGAATTCGACTTACCATCATTAACAGTCTTTTGAAGTATCATTTAGTATGTATGCGGAGTTGATACCCTTAAGTATTTGTACTTGCGCTCCTGTTGTTTGTGCATGGGTTCTTTTGGGAGGAATGGATGACTCTTAAGAAACATTTCTATTAGGAAGGTTATTGAATAAAATAAAGAGGAAGAATGGGGATTAGGGAGGGGAAAAAAAAAGGGTACATGGGGGTGAAATAGTTGAAGTGATTAGGGGAAAACAGTGTAGGACAGGTTACCAAAAAAAATAAAAGATTTAATGCCAGAAAAGTCTTAGAAATGGGAGATATAATTGAAGAAATAAGGGGAGAAGCCAAAACATGTGATCCATTATGCCGTTGATGACATCAAGTTGAACTGAAAACTGAAAATACGGCCCTGTAGCGGCCAACGCCTAATTTAAAAATTAAATAAAATAAACTTCAATTAGGGAAAAAAAAAATGTATGCTTGATAAACGCAAGACCTATCCATATAAGAAAACTTATATTAGGAAGACATATCTGACCTTGAACAGCGAAAGAAGTCATTACTTTATAGAAACTTTTGCTCCTGTAGCTTGGACAGAGACTATTCCAACTGTTCTTGCCTTGGCAGCCCAATTGGAATTGAATGTATTTCAGCTAGATGTAAAATCTGCATTATGAATGGTGAAATTGAAGAAGAGCTCTATGTTGAGCAGCCTAAGGGACATGAAGTAAAAGGTGAAGAAAACAAAGTTTATCCACTTCAAAAAGCCTTGTATGGCTTGAAGCAAGCCCTTCGAGCATGGAATGGTAGAATTGATAGATACTTCATTAAAAAAGGATTTGCCAGAAGCTCAAGTGAACCTTCTCTTTATGTCAAAAAGGAGGTACTAATTTTCTTATTGTTTACCTATATGTTGATGATCTAATTTATTGTGGCACTACTTTGAAATTGGTGGAAGAGTCTAAAAAGGGCATGTTGGATGAATTTGAGATGATAGATTTGGGCTTAATTAAGTATTTTCTAGGCATTCAAGTGAAGCAAGCCAAAGGAAAAATCTTTTTTTGTCAAGAAAAATACATAGAAGATTTGTTGAAGAAATTCCACATGTTCAAATGCAAACCAGCTCCTACTCCTATGAGTTCGAATGAAAAATTGACGCATGATAAAAAAGAACAGGCATATGCAAGAATCTACAGAAGCTTGGTTGGTTCATTGATTTATCTCACCAACTCAAGACCTAACATTGTGCGCTTATTTAGTGTTCTTTCCAGGTTCATGAATGATCCAAGGAAGTCTTGTTATATTACAGCAAAAAAAATCTTAAGGTATTTTCAACGAACAAAAAAACAAGGGATTATATATGAAAAAGAAGACAATTGCAAGCCTGTTTGTTTTATTGATAGTGATTGGGCTAGTTCCCTTGATGACAGAAAAAGCACATCAGGATTTTTATTTTGTCTTGGCACAAATTTTATTTCATGGAGCTGAAGGAAGCAAAACTCAGTAGCTGTTAGGAAATTAATAGGTAAAGCAGGGCCATAACTAAAATGAAATTGAAAGAAAATGAAGAACAAGCACACAAAGATAATACAAGAAATTTATGTGGTTTGGCATTTAGCCTTCTTCTATGGGCAAAGACAAAAGGAATATTTTACTATACTAGAAAAATTACAATTTCTGTCTAATAATAGGAGAGAACAATTATACTCTCTATATAAGTAGGAAAAAACTACTCACTTCCCAAGATCCCAATTATACCCAACACTCTTAATTTAAGAGCAATTATATTTAGCTTTTAAACTCTCTCTAAACACAAGAGGAGATGGAAATTTTTAGGATGATTGAAGCGAGAGGGTGAACCATTGTACTTATAGCCAAATTTTGGCTACTGATCACTCTTTTTTTTTTTGGGTCAAAGGAGGAGGCAGCACCTCCTTCTTCAATAATGGCGAGCACCACCTTCTGGAATGGTGGTGCCCGCATGCAACTTTCAACAATCTCCCACTTGGAGAGCTGATTGAGAATTAATCATATCTCCACACCATCCTTTCTGTTTCGCCATAGTCATATTGCTTATGTCTTTGCTGGGCCACAAACAGATTTACTCTATACAAACTTGTCAGCAGTTATTGGCTTGGTCAAAACATCTACTAAGTTCTCCTTAGTATGATTTTCTGTAAATCCACACTTTCATCTTCTACTACTTCTTAAATGAAGTGATACTTTATCCCTATGTGTTTTGTCTTGGAGTAAATGGCCAGATTCCTTGCAATGTGCAAAACACTTTGATTGTCACAAACACAGAAATTTTTGTTTTTATTTGTGCTTGAGCTCCTCCAATAACCTTTGTATCCAAATAGCTTCATTGCAAGCTATTGTAGCTGCCACATATTTTGCTTCTGTTATATATAAAGCCATAACGGTCTGCAATTTTAAAACCCAGTTACAGCTGCTCCAGCAAGTGTAACACATAGCTAGTAGTGGGTTTCCTTTTATCAAGGTCTTTTGCAAAATCTGAATCAATATAGCCCCTGATAGTAAATTTTGATCCTCTATAACATGATACAACATCTAAGGATCCTTTAATGTATCTCAGAATCCTCTTCACAGCTTTCCAATGCTTTCCACCAGGATTTGCCATGTATCAATTGACTGCTCCTGTTGCTTGTGCAATGTCTGGTCTTGTATAAATCATAGCGAACATTAAGCTTCCCACTGTTGATGCATACAATACTTAAGACATCTCCTTCCTCTCAACTTAATTGCTAGGACACATACTTAAGGATAACTTGAAATTAAAAAGAGGTTGGGTAGAAATTGGCTTACAATCTTACATATTGAAGCGCCGCAAGATTTTCTTTAAGTAATTCTTCTGAGAAAGCCAAACCCCCTTGCCAACTATGCTGTCAATTCTTAGACTCGATCTTTGTTAGGGCTTACTGCCAACATGTTATCCATATTCAATAGCAAAATGATGAATTCATTATCCTTAAACCTTTTATAATATACACAGTGGTCTGAACTGAGTCTATTGTATCCCAGACTCATGAGGAAGGAATCAAATCTCTTATATCAACACCTCGGCGCCTGTTTAAGACCATATAGAGATTTTTTCAACCTGTAAACCAAGTTCTCTTTACCTATTTTAGCAAAACCTTCAGATTGGAGTATATAAATTTCTTCTTCAAGTTCTCCATAAAGAAATAGTTTTCACATCTAACTGCTCTAGATGTAAGTCAAATGTAGCATACATCGCCAAGACTATTCTGACTGTTGTAAGTCGAACCACCGGATAAAAAATCTTGTTGAAGTCAATTCCACCTTTCTGAGCATATCTTTTCACCACCAATCTTGCACAATACCGCTCCACCTGGTCATTGCCATCACAGTTGATCTTGTTGGCCTAAACGATTATACGAACTTTGATTTTTATTATAGCAAACCACATGTTAAGGATAAAATGATATGTATGCATTTCCAATCCCACTAGCTCTTGAAGGACAAAAATAATTCATGTGAGATCAAGTTCAAGGCATTCAAATAGACAAAGATAAAAAGCTCATCAAGTCAAGAAGAAGCATTAAAAGTACAAGCTTAGGTGATTTCTCTTATTACATTTCTTATAAAGCTAGTATGATTAAATGTATGCATGATAAAGCATTTCAAAGCTCAAATTATTTTTCATACATTTTAAATAAATCCATTATTTTCATAATGTAAAGGTTTTATATTTAATGGAAAAATGATTTTATGAAATTGGTTATTTTCTAGTTAATGGTGTAAATTGAAAAAGTTTTGAGAACTTATAAATCAACAAGTATTGTTTTGAAATTCTAGAAATGAACCTATTTGAAATATTTTATATAGTTTTGGGTCATAATATAATTTCAGATAGTTTTGGAAATCAACAAGCATTGTTTTGAAACTCTAAAAATGGACCTATTTGTAAAGTTTTATGAAGATTTTAGGGAAAAACTATAATTTTGAAAAATAGCTTCACTGTAGCAATCACTGTAGCAAACGGCTAACCGTTCAGGAGAAAACGGCTAACCGACATCAAATGGAATTGGAGTTTAGTTTTTGAAAACTAACGGCAATCAGACATCTGAAAAAGGGTAAGCTAACTATTTTCTTGCAAAGATACTGGAAACAAACGACGATCTGATATCTGGAAAACAGAGATCCGAAAATTTGAATTTTGGCCTAACGGTAACTTGCTCAAGTCAAAACAGTAAACTGATAAGTATTACTGGTGATTCGACTTTGTGTAGAAAGTTAATAACGGCTTGTTTTCAACTCCAACTATAAAAATGATCAATCATATTCAAATGATAACAAATTCAACAATTGCCATGAGCTTACTCTTGCATATTCATATTGTCCTGGGCTTAAATTTGCTTATTCTTTCATTGAATTACACTTTGGGCTTTCATTTGTAAACACATACATTGTCTGAGCGAAAAACCTGTGTAACTTCATTTCAATATTAAAATTGAGTGATTGTAAGTGTGGGAAACACTTGGTTAGGAGATTTGGGATAACCTTTGAATGTAAAGGTCCATTGATACCTTAGAAGTCAATTATAAGTATCTTGAAGCCTTGGGTTGAAAGGCCTAGATAGTGGAATCCTCAAGCGTGGTGAGCTCGGAGGCATGGACGTAGGCAGGGTTTGTCGAACCACATAAAAATTCTTGTGTTCTTTTTTCTCTATCCTTGTCTCTTTATTTATTTCTTACTTAAATTTACATTTATTAAATTTGCATAAGATATTAATTTAAATCGATTTGTGTTGTAAATTACATAATTTTTAAATACCCAATTCACGCCCCTCTTAGGTTGCATAGCTAGTATTTCATTTGGTATCCGAGAAGGTACTCTTGTTAGGATTTAACCATCTAGAGTCAAAGATCCATGGTAACCTAAAGTGATTCCACATTTAGGGAAGGACGGTCAACTACTAGACCACCATTTTTTTATGGAAATGATTACGCGTATTGGAAAACTAAGATGAGAATTTACTTACAAGCTTTAGATTATGAGATTTGGGAAATTGTTAATGATAGTCCATTCGTGCCTACCATTAAAAATGAACAATGGAAAAATTTTCCAAAACCTTCTACCCAATGGAATGAATTGGAAAAGAAAATGATGTCTTTAAATTCGAAAGCTATGAATGCTTTGTTTTGTGCCCTAGATAAGAAAGAATTTCATAGAGTTTCTAGTTGTGAAAATGCTCATGAAATTTGGAATAAACTTGAAGTTATTTATGAGGGTACAAATCAAGTGAAAGAGTCTAAAATTAGTAGATATACTAGATAATATGAGTTGTTTCGAATGGAACAAAATGAGAGTGTCCATTCCATGTACACTAGATTTACGGATGTTGTAAACGCTCTAGGAGTCCTTGTAAGACCTTTTCAAATAGCAAGAAGGTGAAGAAAATCATTAGGTCATTACCAAAAGAATGGAGACATAAGAGAACTTCCATTGAGGAACCCAATGATTTAAATGCTTTATCCATTGATAATTTAATTGACTCACTTATTTCTTATGAAGAAGATTTAGCTGTCGAAAGAGTTGATGAAGATAAAAAGAAGAAGAGCTTGGCCTTTAAATCTTCTATAGTTGAAAGTGATGATGATGATGGGAGTGACTTTGAAGATGAAGGCATTGAAATGATTGTTAGAAAGTTTAGAAGGATCTTCAATAAGTAAATAAAGAGAAGAAATTTTAAGGATCTCATAAGAGAAGACCTTATAATGGAGAAATTGAAGAAGGACGTAATTGTTTGTTTTGAATGCAAAAAGCCGGGTCACATAAGTTCGGAATGCCCTCTTCTTAACAATCCCAAATCAAGAAAGAAAGCAATGGTGGCAACATGGGATGATAGTGATGAAGAATCCACCGATGAAGAGTAAGCTTGTGAGGTGTCAAATTTGGCACTTATGGCTATTGGAGATGAACTTGACAAGGTAAGAGATCTTCCCTCCTATAATGAGTTATTTGATGCTTTTCAAGAATTGTATGGTGATTTGAAGAAACTGGAATGAAAAATGCTTCTCTTAAAAAGAAAATTTTGGAATTCTCAAATGAAAATGATTCTTTAAATGCAAAGGTTAAATGTCTAGAAATAGAGAATAAAAAGTTGCGTGATAAAATTATGTCTTTCAAAGAAAAATAAAGCATTGCATTTGAACATGAAAATTCACTTGTGAATAATTTGACTAAGGAGAATAAAGCTCTTAAGAAAAAGAAAAATAAGCTCAATGATATTGTTTTAAAATTAACAAATGGTCAAAAGAATTTAGATAAATTATTTAGCTCTCAAAAATGTGTTTTTGACCAAGGAGGCATTGGTTACAAGCTAACTTGAAACAAAAATATTACAAGAATTACTTTGTTAGGGCTACCTCTATCAATGATCAAATTGTATACCATTATTGTAATGAAAATGATCACATGAGTTATAAATGTCCAATTAAGAGAAATACATATTATGGAATCAAATATATTTGGGTTCCAAAAGGAACCAAATCTAACACTCAAGACCCAAGAGTATTTGGGTACCAAAATGGCACAACTTGAGTATTCTTTTGTAGGTACCACAACCAAGGAATGGTGGAGAGTTCCTTGATGAAGGCTTGTGAGAATAATTACCTGATCATGATCTAAGAGAAAATGATAAGGCAAGGTAATTTATTATGTATCTATCATCATATATGTATCCATGTACCCTACTGATTATGTTGAGTGGATCATTATGGATGGATGGTAGCTTGAATTGTGAAAGCATGTTTTATGTTTTTATATTATCATTGAGTATAACATTTCATCATGATTGATGGATACATATATGATGATAGCATGGCAACTTATCATTATGGATTTGTTTGATTTTGATGATTGTATGATCTTTGATTTCATCTCATTTATTCATCTTCCTTATTTGTTCATCACTTATACATATATAAATTCTTGTGTTATTGATTGTGTTATATCAGCATTCATTTATAAAATGGGCATATATGACTTATTGTACGTATGAATTTAATCACCTATGATTTTAACTTATAATGGTGGCTTAATAGCTATGTTCATTTTGATGATCTATATATTACCATTATGTGCTTATGCTTTTGCTTAAGTTTTAATGATAAAGATGTGCTTTGATTATTATATCGTATTTGATGAAGTTCGATATTATGAGATCTCTGATTGGTTAATGGATGCAGTTTTTGGACTTTATTGACATATTGTTGAAAGTACTTTACTTGCTTTAAATGATATCGAAAGGAGGAGAAATACATGCACGTTGATATTTTGACATGTATTAGATTCTTTTTTTAAAAAAATTTGAATTGAAATGTCACATTAGATCTTTAATGAGCTTAGTTATCTTGATTTCAAAAATGTGATTAGTAATTATAAAGCTTGGATAGTTGATATTATGCTCTTATGAATTTTGCATGCCTTTGCTTGATTTATACTTGTTTTCTTGATTATTGATAGAGGGAGATGCCTTGGAAACTCTATTTAGTTCATATAGAGTCTAAATAGTTAACGAATCTTTTTTTTTTAATTTTTATATATGCAAATGTTAAAATAAAAGGGGATATAGGGGATGGGGTTAGGAGACAAGTATTTCTAATTTTTATCGTAGAATCCTCCAAGCCCACACAACAAGGGTCAATGACAGGCATGTCCTCTACCACAGAAGTAAGGGTTCCCATACAATACCCAGCCCATTAACATTGCTATTCTAAGTTGTCATGCACTATCAATTCTAAATAGCCTGAATTATGGTGCTCATGCATGAACTATTCATGGTCACAAAAGAAGCATCAAGAGAATGAAAAAAATAGAAACAAATTCCTTGTGAAAAACAAATCAGTGGCATGATGTTTAGCATTTTAAAGACTAACGCTTAAAATTTTTTTTATCACGATCAAACAAACTGAATTAGAAGAGAGAAAAAAAAAAATGCCTCGAGCAGCGTTTATACGCTATTATGATCAACAAAAAGTAGTTGAAAAAAGGAGAACTACTGAACAGTATCATGAAAACGAGCTTCGTCACCAACAAGAACGAAGGAATCAAAGAGCACACGGCTTGAGAGAGAGCAGCGTTTTGTGGCTGCAAGTAGGGCAAAGAGACTCGCTGATGAAGCAAAGCTTTCGCAAAAGCGTGACAAGTTAAAACTATATCGAAAGATCCCTATTACTAATTTAAATGAAGCAGAGGTAGCAATTAATTTTAGGAATAATGAACAGTGGACAGGCAAAATCGTTGTGTCCAGAACTCTGATGAAGCTGCAAGGGCTGATTTTGAAAATGCATTCCGCGAAAGGTTTCCTAATGAAAATTTACAAGACGACAGTGAGGAGGAAAATGATGCTGCTGGAGATGGCTAGGATCACTGCCTAGCAATCTAATTAAGTATTTTAATTTAATTGTCGTTTGTTTTTTATTTTTAATGTTGATTTTGTTTTCTGTAAAGTAGGTAATTCATTACCTACTTATTTTAGTTTCAGTTGTTATCTCTTCAGTATTGTCATATACTATTAAATAAAATGTTTTTAAATTTATTTAATTATCAAAAATAGAAATCATGGCTCTATCCAATTACAATTAAAAAAAAAAAAGAAAAGAAAAGAAAAGAGGTTAGCAGTAAATTAACGAATAAAAATTGTGACAACAGTATAATAACAACAAAATAATAATAATAGTAATAATGAACTTGATAACAACATATGATGACGATAATAATAATAATAACAACATCCTTATGTGTGTACATATTGGGTAATGGGTCATAACATATTGATTCTGTAATTTTAAGTTTGTATAATTGTACTAAAGTTAATTTTCAGAATTTGGCTGTGGAAAAAGATTTTTATATATAAAAAAAAAAAAATTGAGAAAACAAAGGCATTTATGTTAGTGACAAATGTATCTGCAATCGAATGGTCAGGATCTCTTGAGTAAACAATATTTTTAAAATAAAAAAATTTCAATTTTATTTTAATTATGTTAACTTTAAAAGGTCATGTAGCCACAGGACGAAGAAGTGCCCTTTTGCGATGTAGTCGTATAAAAGTCCTCGTCTTTGGTCATATATAAAATTAAATAAATGACAACTGCAATAAAAGATTTAATAGTTTTTTATATATATTACAATCTACTAAATACTTTATATTAAATATTTATTAAAATTATTTTTTAGATAAAATTTATTATAACATAACAGTGAAGAGGGGGGCATAACGAAAGGAAAGTTTTAAAATGAGTGGAATTTATTCTCTATTTCCTTAACTAGTATGTATTCCTACTTGAAGTATTAGAAAAGAAAAAAACTGCCTTTGATATTTATAGACCTAAGAATCAAAACCAAATCGATTGAGTTCCTTCCGTCAGTCTAAAGCTTGATGAAATAATGGGAAATTTCACTGGTTTAAAAATTTGCTTGAAATTTTGAAAGTTATAGAAATTAATAATATAAGAAATAATTTAATCAAGAAATAAATACATACACAAACTAATACAACTCTAACTCTTTATGATACTGTATGTATATTTACAAGTATTAATAGCGGATTGTGGTGAACCTTTAGATTTAAATATTTTAATCCCAGCCATTCATTTAATTAATATAACCAATATAATGAATAAATAATAAACTAATTAAAAGATAAATGGTAATCTTCAGATTTCAGTTAATTAAAAATTACTATTTTGAATATAATTAGCATAATCGGAAAGATAATTTTGGTACCAAATAATCTAGAAATGTACTCTCATATAAACCAACTAAACTTTACCAAGAGAAGAGGAGGGGCCTTGAAAACTGAGGGCAGGCTGAGAGGAACATCGAAAGAAAGCGGTAAACAGTAACATTGAATATGGTAATTAAGGCCGCATCTAAATAATCAGGCTATGGATTGAGAATATAAACTATTTTCAACGGGAAACTAAGGAAGAAAGCAAGTGTATGGTAAACATGGACGTGAATGGCCTTTTCACCACCAAAGTACGTACTCAGAGAAATCATGAGCATCCAAGCTTGCAGGCGTGATGATTAACTTCGAAGGGAGCAGAAATAATGTTTTCACTATTCATTTCGTCTGTGGTACGTCTGTTTCTCAAGATCCCTTTTCATTAGGGGTGCTAAAAAACCAATTCAATACGCTCAATCCGTCTGATCCGTAAAAATTCGATATGTTGATTGATGGATTGGATTTAGATTGAAAATTTAAAAATTCACAGTCGATGGATTGGATATGAATTTATTTCTATAAATCCGTAAAAATCAACGAATCCGCAAAAAAAAAAAAAAATTATTTAATTAAAAAATAAAACTAGTAAATGTGGCATTAATACCTATTAATAATAAATAAGTTAAAATATAATTACATTAGTACCATATTATATTTTATTTCGATAATGACAATATAAAATAAAAATAATTAATTAAATAAATAAATATAACTTTCTAAACAATTAATTTTCATGTATTGGNCCACTGTTGATGCATACAATACTTAAGACATCTCCTTCCTCTCAACTAATTGCTAGGACACATACCTAAGGATAACTTGAAATTAAAAAGAGGTTGGGTAGAAATTGGCTTACAATCTTACATATTGCAAGCGCCGCAAGATTTTCTTTAAGTAATTCTTCTGAGAAAGCCAAACCCCCTTGCCAACTATGCTGTCAATTCTTAGACTCGATCTTTGTTAGGGCTTACTGCCAACATGTTATCCATATTCAATAGCAAAATGATGAATTCATTATCCTTAAACCTTTTATAATATACACAGTGGTCTGAACTGAGTCTATTGTATCCCAGACTCATGAGGAAGGAATCAAATCTCTTATATCAACACCTCGGCGCCTGTTTAAGACCATATAGAGATTTTTTCAACCTGTAAACCAAGTTCTCTTTACCTATTTTAGCAAAACCTTCAGATTGGAGTATATAAATTTCTTCTTCAAGTTCTCCATAAAGAAATAGTTTTCACATCTAACTGCTCTAGATGTAAGTCAAATGTAGCATACATCGCCAAGACTATTCTGACTGTTGTAAGTCGAACCACCGGATAAAAAATCTTGTTGAAGTCAATTCCACCTTTCTGAGCATATCTTTTCACCACCAATCTTGCACAATACCGCTCCACCTGGTCATTGCCATCACAGTTGATCTTGTTGGCCTAAACGATTATACGAACTTTGATTTTTATTATAGCAAACCACATGTTATAGGATACAATGATATGTATGCATTTTCAATCCCACTAGCTCTTGAAGGACAAAAATAATTCATGTGAGATCAAGTTCAAGGCATTCAAATAGACAAAGATAAAAAAGCTCATCAAGTCAAGAAGAAGCATTAAAAGTACAAGCTTAGGTGATTTCTCTTATTACATTTCTTATAAAGCTAGTATGATAAATGTATGCATGATAAGCATTTCAAAGCTCAAATTATTTTTCATACATTTTAAATAAATCCATTATTTTCATAATGTAAAGGTTTTATATTTAATGGAAAAATGATTTTATGAAATTGGTTATTTTCTAGTTAATGGTGTAAATTGAAAAAGTTTTGAGAACTTATAAATCAACAAGTATTGTTTTGAAATTCTAGAAATGAACCTATTTGAAATATTTTATATAGTTTTGGGTCATAATATAATTTCAGATAGTTTTGGAAATCAACAAGCATTGTTTTGAAACTCTAAAAATGGACCTATTTGTAAAGTTTTATGAAGATTTTAGGGAAAAACTATAATTTTTGAAAAAATAGCTTCACTGTAGCAATCACTGTAGCAAACGGCTAACCGTTCAGGAGAAAAACGGCTAACCGACATCAAATGGAATTGGAGTTTAGTTTTTGAAAACTAACGGCAATCAGACATCTGAAAAAGGGTAAGCTAACTATTTTCTTGCAAAGATACTGGAAACAAACGACGATCTGATATCTGGAAAACAGAGATCCGAAAATTTGAATTTTGGCCTAACGGTAACTTGCTCAAGTCAAAACAGTAAACTGATAAGTATTACTGGTGATTCGACTTTGTGTAGAAAGTTAATAACGGCTTGTTTTCAACTCCAACTATAAAAATGATCAATCATATTCAAATGATAACAAATTCAACAATTGCCATGAGCTTACTCTTGCATATTCATATTGTCCTGGGCTTAAATTTGCTTATTCTTTCATTGAATTACACTTTGGGCTTTCATTTGTAAACACATACATTGTCTGAGCGAAAAACCTGTGTAACTTCATTTCAATATTAAAATTGAGTGATTGTAAGTGTGGGAAACACTTGGTTAGGAGATTTGGGATAACCTTTGAATGTAAAGGTCCATTGATACCTTAGAAGTCAATTATAAGTATCTTGAAGCCTTGGGTTGAAAGGCCTAGATAGTGGAATCCTCAAGCGTGGTGAGCTCGGAGGCATGGACGTAGGCAGGGTTTGTCGAACCACAGTAAAAATTCTTGTGTTCTTTTTTCTCTATCCTTGTCTCTTTATTTATTTCTTACTTAAATTTACATTTATTAAATTTGCATAAGATATTAATTTAAATCGATTT
This sequence comes from Murraya paniculata, assembly GCA_030449075.1. Taxonomy (NCBI): domain Eukaryota; kingdom Viridiplantae; phylum Streptophyta; class Magnoliopsida; order Sapindales; family Rutaceae; genus Murraya; species Murraya paniculata. The sequence continues at coordinate 622,842 of JAEVFN010000084.1, read as the reverse complement.
GTGTTGTAAATTACATAATTTTTAAATACCCAATTCACGCCCCTCTTAGGTTGCATAGCTAGTATTTCATTTGGTATCCGAGAAGGTACTCTTGTTAGGATTTAACCATCTAGAGTCAAAGATCCATGGTAACCTAAAGTGATTCCACATTTAGGGAAGGACGGTCAACTACTAGACCACCATTTTTTTATGGAAATGATTACGCGTATTGGAAAACTAAGATGAGAATTTACTTACAAGCTTTAGATTATGAGATTTGGGAAATTGTTAATGATAGTCCATTCGTGCCTACCATTAAAAATGAACAATGGAAAAATTTTCCAAAACCTTCTACCCAATGGAATGAATTGGAAAAGAAAATGATGTCTTTAAATTCGAAAGCTATGAATGCTTTGTTTTGTGCCCTAGATAAGAAAGAATTTCATAGAGTTTCTAGTTGTGAAAATGCTCATGAAATTTGGAATAAACTTGAAGTTATTTATGAGGGTACAAATCAAGTGAAAGAGTCTAAAATTAGTAGATATACTAGATAATATGAGTTGTTTCGAATGGAACAAAATGAGAGTGTCCATTCCATGTACACTAGATTTACGGATGTTGTAAACGCTCTAGGAGTCCTTGTAAGACCTTTTCAAATAGCAAGAAGGTGAAGAAAATCATTAGGTCATTACCAAAAGAATGGAGACATAAGAGAACTTCCATTGAGGAACCCAATGATTTAAATGCTTTATCCATTGATAATTTAATTGACTCACTTATTTCTTATGAAGAAGATTTAGCTGTCGAAAGAGTTGATGAAGATAAAAAGAAGAAGAGCTTGGCCTTTAAATCTTCTATAGTTGAAAGTGATGATGATGATGGGAGTGACTTTGAAGATGAAGGCATTGAAATGATTGTTAGAAAGTTTAGAAGGATCTTCAATAAGTAAATAAAGAGAAGAAATTTTAAGGATCTCATAAGAGAAGACCTTATAATGGAGAAATTGAAGAAGGACGTAATTGTTTGTTTTGAATGCAAAAAGCCGGGTCACATAAGTTCGGAATGCCCTCTTCTTAACAATCCCAAATCAAGAAAGAAAGCAATGGTGGCAACATGGGATGATAGTGATGAAGAATCCACCGATGAAGAGTAAGCTTGTGAGGTGTCAAATTTGGCACTTATGGCTATTGGAGATGAACTTGACAAGGTAAGAGATCTTCCCTCCTATAATGAGTTATTTGATGCTTTTCAAGAATTGTATGGTGATTTGAAGAAACTGGAATGAAAAATGCTTCTCTTAAAAAGAAAATTTTGGAATTCTCAAATGAAAATGATTCTTTAAATGCAAAGGTTAAATGTCTAGAAATAGAGAATAAAAAGTTGCGTGATAAAATTATGTCTTTCAAAGAAAAATAAAGCATTGCATTTGAACATGAAAATTCACTTGTGAATAATTTGACTAAGGAGAATAAAGCTCTTAAGAAAAAGAAAAATAAGCTCAATGATATTGTTTTAAAATTAACAAATGGTCAAAAGAATTTAGATAAATTATTTAGCTCTCAAAAATGTGTTTTTGACCAAGGAGGCATTGGTTACAAGCTAACTTGAAACAAAAATATTACAAGAATTACTTTGTTAGGGCTACCTCTATCAATGATCAAATTGTATACCATTATTGTAATGAAAATGATCACATGAGTTATAAATGTCCAATTAAGAGAAATACATATTATGGAATCAAATATATTTGGGTTCCAAAAGGAACCAAATCTAACACTCAAGACCCAAGAGTATTTGGGTACCAAAATGGCACAACTTGAGTATTCTTTTGTAGGTACCACAACCAAGGAATGGTGGAGAGTTCCTTGATGAAGGCTTGTGAGAATAATTACCTGATCATGATCTAAGAGAAAATGATAAGGCAAGGTAATTTATTATGTATCTATCATCATATATGTATCCATGTACCCTACTGATTATGTTGAGTGGATCATTATGGATGGATGGTAGCTTGAATTGTGAAAGCATGTTTTATGTTTTTATATTATCATTGAGTATAACATTTCATCATGATTGATGGATACATATATGATGATAGCATGGCAACTTATCATTATGGATTTGTTTGATTTTGATGATTGTATGATCTTTGATTTCATCTCATTTATTCATCTTCCTTATTTGTTCATCACTTATACATATATAAATTCTTGTGTTATTGATTGTGTTATATCAGCATTCATTTATAAAATGGGCATATATGACTTATTGTACGTATGAATTTAATCACCTATGATTTTAACTTATAATGGTGGCTTAATAGCTATGTTCATTTTGATGATCTATATATTACCATTATGTGCTTATGCTTTTGCTTAAGTTTTAATGATAAAGATGTGCTTTGATTATTATATCGTATTTGATGAAGTTCGATATTATGAGATCTCTGATTGGTTAATGGATGCAGTTTTTGGACTTTATTGACATATTGTTGAAAGTACTTTACTTGCTTTAAATGATATCGAAAGGAGGAGAAATACATGCACGTTGATATTTTGACATGTATTAGATTCTTTTTTTAAAAAAATTTGAATTGAAATGTCACATTAGATCTTTAATGAGCTTAGTTATCTTGATTTCAAAAATGTGATTAGTAATTATAAAGCTTGGATAGTTGATATTATGCTCTTATGAATTTTGCATGCCTTTGCTTGATTTATACTTGTTTTCTTGATTATTGATAGAGGGAGATGCCTTGGAAACTCTATTTAGTTCATATAGAGTCTAAATAGTTAACGAATCTTTTTTTTTTAATTTTTATATATGCAAATGTTAAAATAAAAGGGGATATAGGGGATGGGGTTAGGAGACAAGTATTTCTAATTTTTATCGTAGAATCCTCCAAGCCCACACAACAAGGGTCAATGACAGGCATGTCCTCTACCACAGAAGTAAGGGTTCCCATACAATACCCAGCCCATTAACATTGCTATTCTAAGTTGTCATGCACTATCAATTCTAAATAGCCTGAATTATGGTGCTCATGCATGAACTATTCATGGTCACAAAAGAAGCATCAAGAGAATGAAAAAAATAGAAACAAATTCCTTGTGAAAAACAAATCAGTGGCATGATGTTTAGCATTTTAAAGACTAACGCTTAAAATTTTTTTTATCACGATCAAACAACTGAATTAGAAGAGAGAAAAAAAAAATGCCTCGAGCAGCGTTTATACGCTATTATGATCAACAAAAAGTAGTTGAAAAAAGGAGAACTACTGAACAGTATCATGAAAACGAGCTTCGTCACCAACAAGAACGAAGGAATCAAAGAGCACACGGCTTGAGAGAGAGCAGCGTTTTGTGGCTGCAAGTAGGGCAAAGAGACTCGCTGATGAAGCAAAGCTTTCGCAAAAGCGTGACAAGTTAAAACTATATCGAAAGATCCCTATTACTAATTTAAATGAAGCAGAGGTAGCAATTAATTTTAGGAATAATGAACAGTGGACAGGCAAAATCGTTGTGTCCAGAACTCTGGATGAAGCTGCAAGGGCTGATTTTGAAAATGCATTCCGCGAAAGGTTTCCTAATGAAAATTTACAAGACGACAGTGAGGAGGAAAATGATGCTGCTGGAGATGGCTAGGATCACTGCCTAGCAATCTAATTAAGTATTTTAATTTAATTGTCGTTTGTTTTTTATTTTTAATGTTGATTTTGTTTTCTGTAAAGTAGGTAATTCATTACCTACTTATTTTAGTTTCAGTTGTTATCTCTTCAGTATTGTCATATACTATTAAATAAAATGTTTTTAAATTTTATTTAATTATCAAAAATAGAAATCATGGCTCTATCCAATTACAAATTAAAAAAAAAAAGAAAAGAAAAGAAAAGAGGTTAGCAGTAAATTAACGAATAAAAATTGTGACAACAGTATAATAACAACAAAATAATAATAATAGTAATAATGAACTTGATAACAACATATGATGACGATAATAATAATAATAACAACATCCTTATGTGTGTACATATTGGGTAATGGGTCATAACATATTGATTCTGTAATTTTAAGTTTGTATAATTGTACTAAAGTTAATTTTCAGAATTTGGCTGTGGAAACAGATTTTTATATATAAAAAAAAAAATTTGAGAAAACAAAGGCATTTATGTTAGTGACAAATGTATCTGCAATCGAATGGTCAGGATCTCTTGAGTAAACAATATTTTTAAAATAAAAAAATTTCAATTTTATTTTAATTATGTTAACTTTAAAAGGTCATGTAGCCACAGGACGAAGAAGTGCCCTTTTGCGATGTAGTCGTATAAAAGTCCTCGTCTTTGGTCATATATAAAATTAAATAAATGACAACTGCAATAAAAGATTTAATAGTTTTTTATATATATTACAATCTACTAAATACTTTTATATTAAATATTTATTAAAATTATTTTTTAGATAAAATTTATTATAACATAACAGTGAAGAGGGGGGCATAACGAAAGGAAAGTTTTAAATGAGTGGAATTTATTCTCTATTTCCTTAACTAGTATGTATTTCCTACTTGAAGTATTAGAAAAGAAAAAAAACTGCCTTTGATATTTATAGACCTAAGAATCAAAACCAAATCGATTGAGTTCCTTCCGTCAGTCTAAAGCTTGATGAAATAATGGGAAATTTCACTGGTTTAAAAATTTGCTTGAAATTTTGAAAGTTATAGAAATTAATAAATATAAGAAATAATTTTAATCAAAGAAATAAATACATACACAAACTAATACAACTCTAACTCTTTATGATACTGTATGTATATTTACAGTATTAATAGCGGATTGTGGTGAACCTTTAGATTTAAATATTTTAATCCCAGCCATTCATTTAATTAATATAACCAATATAATGAATAAATAATAAACTAATTAAAAGATAAATGGTAATCTTCAGATTTCAGTTAATTAAAAATTACTATTTTGAATATAATTAGCATAATCGAAAGATAATTTTGGTACCAAATAATCTAGAAATGTACTCTCATATAAACCAACTAAAACTTTACCAAGAGAAGAGGAGGGGCCTTGAAAACTGAGGGCAGGCTGAGAGGAACATCGAAAGAAAGCGGTAAACAGTAACATTGAATATGGTAATTAAGGCCGCATCTAAATAATCAGGCTATGGATTGAGAATATAAACTATTTCAACGGGAAACTAAGGAAGAAAGCAGTGTATGGTAAACATGGACGTGAATGGCCTTTTCACCACCAAAGTACGTACTCAGAGAAATCATGAGCATCCAAGCTTGCAGGCGTGATGATTAACTTCGAAGGCAGAAATAATGTTTTCACTATTCATTTCGTCTGTGGTACGTCTGTTTCTCAAGATCCCTTTTCATTAGGGGTGCTAAAAACCAATTCAATACGCTCAATCCGTCTGATCCGTAAAAATTCGATATGTTGATTGATGGATTGGATTTAGATTGAAAATTTAAAAATTCACAGTCGATGGATTGGATATGAATTTATTTCTATAAATCCGTAAAAATCAACGAATCCGCAAAAAAAAAAAAAAAATTATTTAATTAAAAAATAAAACTAGTAAATGTGGCATTAATACCTATTAATAAATAAATAAGTTAAAATATAATTACATTAGTACCATATTATATTTTATTCGATAATGACAATATAAAATAAAAAATAATTAATTAAATAAATAAATATAACTTTCTAAACAATTAATTTTCATGTATTGGTCTTAAAAAATGAGATTTTTTCTTTTTGGTGTGTTATATTTTGAAACTTTGAATGTATTTACTAGTTTTATTTAAAAAATTAATTTATTTAAATCTTATTTAATTTTAAATTTGATCAGTAGTAAAATTATTTTTTGATTAAATTTTTTAATTTAATTAGTTAGTGGATTGGACAGAATTAAAAATTTTTAGTTAGCAAACAAATCTATAAAATGGTGGATTGGACATGTATTGGGTCAAATATGCATCCGATCTGCGAATGTACGGATTGGATTTAGATTGAATTCACCAATCCATTGATTGAATTGGATTGAAAATTTATAACCCACAAAATCATGGATCAGATATAGATTGATGTCTAATCCACAAAATCTGATCCGCGAACACCCCTACTTTTCATCCATAAGAAGTCACCATCATGAAACACAAAACTTATGATGTTCCACATCTCTTTATGCCCTCAATTCCAAATAATGTCACGACATTTTAACTTATATATCAACAAAAGAATGACAATAGTATAACAAATAAGCTTATAAATTATTAAAATTGTATAAAAAAAGTTTTATGAAATTTTTATTTTATTGATAGGCAAAGATGAAATATTTGATTAATTTAATGTACTAAAATGAAAAAAAGTATGACTGTAAAGCAAATAAATCACGAAATTATAAAAATATTAATAACTGTTAATATATGCAATTTATAACTTTCTAATGCTAGTGATGATATTATAATATATTGACATAGTTTTCTTTCAATTAGACTAAATCATAACTTGTTTTATAACAAGTTCAAGTATTAGTATCGTTTTAGCTCATAATGATTTTAATTTATTCAATAAATATATAATTTAATCATGTTATAAAACAAGTCTCTAACTCTAATTGAAAAAGAAAAATAGAGTTGAATTAGGAAGATGTTTGAAAATAAAATAGAAATTATATTATTATATAAAAAAATTAGTGGTATTAATGAAACTCTATAAATATTAATAATTGACTGTTACTGTCACAATATTTTATGAACATATGACAAGCGACTTCCAGACTTGCATATTATTTATGGTGCGTTTACTAAGCAGTAATCGGAATGAAGTAAGATCAGAATGGGCTAAAATCAGAATAGGGAATGAGAATCAGAATAAATTATTTACTTTAGTTGTGAGAATCAGAATCAGAATTAATGATGTGTTTACTTAATGGGAATGGGGAATGGGGAATGGGGAATGGGAAATGGAAATCAAAGAATCTGAATGAATGATGTGTTTACTTGCTTAAATAAGAATTGAAATGGGAATCAAAGTGGTGGGTTCCACCCAAAATTAGAAATGATTATTAGAGTTCTTATTCCCATGAGGGAGGTGAGAATGGGAATTTCATTCCCTAAAATGACCACATTACCCCACTTAAATGATGAAATTTCTATATTTATCCTTCCTTGTATTATTTATTTATTTATTTGTTGTTGGTGTTGTTGTTGTTATAATAAAATAATAAATAATGGCAACAATCAATTAAGGTTAGTTTTAATAATTTTTAGCAATCTACTCCGATTACAAAATAAAGTAACCATATTAATGGCAATACAGTTCATTCCGATTTTGATTCTCACGACTAAAATAAACAATTTATTCTGATTCCCATTCCCTATTTTGATTCTAGCTCATTCCGATTCCAACACATTCTGATTACTTATTAGTAAACGCACAAAAAAAGTAAAGCTCTAGTTCCTCTCGGTACATAAGCCTGAACGTTCCTTGTGAATGTGGTAGAAATATTTGATTAAATTAATGGTGTGTTTATGTATTGGCGATGGGAATAGGAATCATGGAATAGAAATGAATTATGTATTTACTAGTTTAAGTGAGATGTGGAATGAGAATCAAAGTGGTGGGAATGAGAATTCTATTCCGTAAAATAACCAAATCGTTCGTTTTATCCTTCCTTATATTATCATCATCATCATCATCATTATCATCATCATCAACTAAGGTCAGTTGAGTAATTTATAACAATCCGTTCCGATTTTAAGATAAAATAAATATATTAATGGCAATCCAGTTAATAATTTATTCTGATTCCCATTCCTTATTCGGATTCCAACCCATTCTGGTACCACTCTATTATAATTTCAGCTCATTCCGATTACTGATTAATAAATGCGCTACTAATGTATTGTAGAAACTTCTCCTCAAAACCTCTTTTCTCTCTCTCTCTCCAAAAACTTTCTTCTACAAGTTCTTCGTTTCTTCCTCACCAATTTCTTGGAGAGAGATATTTCTCTCCTTCTTCGTTGGAGTTTCTTTTTCTTCTTTTTTTTTCTTTTATTTATTTGTTTAAAGATGCTTATCATTTTTGTCCGCGAAAAGGTGGCTTTCATTTGTGCCGACCGTGTGCAGGCTGCTGAGCGATCATGCAACAGCTTAGGGCATTATCAAAGGGATTTCACAATACGTAATAGAATCAGCCCAAATATTATAATCAAGCCAGTTGACGAGATTAAAGAGTAATGCTAGGGGGAGAGAAAGATGAGAGAAGAATAAAAGAATTTAGTTATTTCTCTTTCTACCCACTCACTCTCTGTCTACTCTTTTCTTCATTATTTCTCTCAATTTTCTTTCCACCAAGCATTTTTCCTGATGAATAGTACAAGAAAGCTTTTATTTACAGATAGGACAAGCACTTTTCGAATAACCTGGTGTAACATCGCAATGATGGTCCTTCAGTTGCTAAAAGGTTAGAATTATATTAAATTAAAACTATGTAGTAACTATTTTGTTGATAAGAGATTTGAGGAACTCCTCCTACAGAGTCATTCAAGATGCACTACTTAAAAATCGTTTGGGATTTCCTCAATATAGATTCATATAATCATCTTTGTTTGCTTTATTTATTTCTCTGGTTTTGTTTTAGATCTTTATGGGTTTTTTGATGGAATAACTCTCACCGATTATTCATTGTTTTATTTTTCAATTTAATGAAGCTTAGGGTTTATAAAAAAAAAATTCAAGCAACCAATTTTCAATAATTAAAATTAAATCAAACCACATAATTGACCAAAGATTGATAACTCAAATAAATACTAATTACTCATAATAGTAAGTTCCGAGAACAAAAAACCAAAAAGCTCCCTTGACTAGAAATTTAAAGGTCTAATTAAAAAAATAAAACTGAAGAATTTGATGATGCATGTAATGCAAGCTATGGCAGATTCATTTTGTTCAGAAGCCATCTGGCGTCGCGATAATTCGAAGGAGCTGACATGATATGATTAACCTGTAATTAAAGAGGAAGAAATATTAGAGTTAGAACTAAATAATTTAACTAAAGTGAAATTAATTTATTGATTTAACTAACCTTGCAATCGATTGAACAAAATGAATTATGATGTTCAAGCGATGCATCACAGCCGTCACGTTCACAATTATTGCCTCTACAACTTGTCTCTCGCCTTTGCTTAATAAATAACACTTGTACACCGTTAAGGATGCGTGGCTAAAAGAGAAAAATAGATTCAGAATATATATATACACACACACGGAGTCTTTCACTCAAACGGGTATTCTTTTTATTATTTTTATTATTTTTTTATGTGAACACATTATTAGACTATATAATTTAAAATAATTTGTATCCCTGCACATAAAAATTTATATATATATATATATATATATACACGTACATATATATGTACGTAAATGGGTACCAGAAAGTGAGTAAATTTTCTTAAGTATTGTAATAAAGAGGAAAAACAAAATACTAGAAAGTCAAGGTTTATAAATATTACATACGTCAAATAGGATAAGTACTTACTCGGATATGGCTACAGTCAACTCGTTGGTATTGTCCAACTTTACAACTGCATAACTATGATCTTCACCAGAGTGATATGTGAAAATCTGAGATTAATATTGAAAATTGATGCAAAGCAATTAATATCAGAGGCAAAATAAAAAATCTGGGGAATAGCTTTTGCAAGAGTAGATATTTTGCATGCAAAAAAAAAAAAAAGATTGCATGTTCAGAAGTTGACGCCCGTGTAGTTAAATTCTTATATATTTTGCATGTTAATTAAATATAGGGGCAATTTTGAAAAATAAAAATAATTATATTAGATTTATTTTAACTTCTATTTTTAGCAACTATACATGGAAAAGTCCTTATTTGGGCTGTGTTAAGAAAATATACTGAGGAAGATTGCAGTATAAGCTGCTGAGTCAGAATTAGTTAGTTGCCAAGCTGGCATGCTGATATTTACAACAAAGTCAGCACTTGAAGTTGTTACAAGTTCCCGCTCAAAGTTTGTTATAATCGTTTAAGTTTTCAGCTCATGCTTTGTATGCTGTGGAAGCATCTAGATTCAGATATAAATACTCTTGTTATTCTTTGATTGAATGTATTGAATTCAGATTAATAAAAGATCAATTTTTAGTTTCTTGATTCTTGTTTTCTCTTCCTTTCTCATTCAACATTTTCCTTCATTTTCTTATTAACCAAACAGAGTAAACTGTTTTAACATGGTATCAGAGATGAATCTTTAATCACTTTAATGACGTGGACAAGTTCAAATTCACAATCTAACACTACAATCACCTTTACAAATCCCATAAAGCGAGATCGTACTACTTACACAATCTGGAAGCAGCAAGTACTCTCTTCAATTCGTGGAAATGGCCTCGAAGGTTACATCAATGGCTCTAACAACTATCCCAATCAATACCTGCCTTCTGAATCCAGATTTGCTGGTTCATCAAGAATAGAGAATCCTAAATTTGGTATATGGAAGCGTCAAGATCAGGTCCTTCTTAGCTGGCTCATGTCTTCAATGAGTATTGACATACTCAGCCTTGTGCTAAGCTCTCAAACCTCCTGTGAACTCTGGAAAAATCTGGAAAAATAATTCGGATCTGAATCTATGGCAAAGAAAGTTCATCTGAAAATGCTTCTTAGTAATTTGAAGAAAGGATCGTTATCAATGACTGATTACTTCACGAAACTCAAAACTGTAACTGATAGTCTTGCATTAGTTGGTAGTCCTGTGAGTGAAACTGACCTTATCACTCATCTTATCTCTGGTTTAGATCATTCTTACTATCCAGTTGTAGTGTACATTGAGGCAAATATGTTAAGTATGGATCTAAGTGAAGCATATGCTATGTTATTGACACATGAAGCTAGACTTGAGAATAACAGGATCAATGAGCATAAAGAAATTAAAAGCAATTATGCAGCAAATGTAGCTCAAACTGGACATTATCAGAAGAAAGGAGGTAATCCTAACAATTCGCAAGGAAACTGGAGCTGGAACAGTAATTCTCAAGGCAACTGGAACTGGAACAGAAGCAATGGTACTAACTGGAATAGTAATGGTGGAAGAAGTGGTTATGTTGGAAATGGAAGGGGAAACTATCAAGGTCAGAATCCAGACAGAGGTAATAACTGGAATGCTAATCTCAGGGGTGGATTCAATAATGGTCATGGTAGAGGAGGCTTTGGTCCTGGTGGTTTTGGTAGAGGTAGTCATAACTCCACTGGTGTTGTGTGTCAAATTTGCTTCAAATATAACCATACTGCTGCTGAGTGCAGAAATCGATTCAACATGAATTTCATTCCAAATTATCAGCCTCAGAATCCTTTTCCAGGTCAACATCAGGGACCAAGAGCAGCCTATATGATGACAACTGAGGGAGTAGCAGATCAAGGCTGGTATCTCGATAGTGGAGCAACTCATCACCTCACAAACTCTGTGCAGAACTTGAATGATGGTAAATACTACTTAGGCTCAAACTCCTTACTTGTAGGAAATGGTCAAGGCTTACAAATCACACATGTTGGTTATACATGCTTTTACACTTCTGTTGGTTCATATCTTCATCTTCAAGACATATTATGTGTTCCTAAAATCACCAAAAATTTTATCAGTGTTTCCAAACTTCTTGCTGACAACAATATTACAGTGGAATTTGTCTCTGATGTTTGTTTTGTTAAGGACAAAGTGAAGGGAACACTGCTGGCTCAGGGGATTGCTAAGGGTGGCCTTTGCAAGCTACTGTCATCTGAAGACCAAGTTATCTCTTCCAACATCTCTATTTTCAATCCAAGTTCTATGGTGTCAGTTTTATCCTCTAATGTTAGTATCACTCCCACCAAAAAGTGTCATAGTTCAGTGTCTTTCAATAACAAGTCTATCACTCCTGTAAGCTCTTATATTGCAGAAAATGTCTCTGCAAATTTGATGCATAATAGATTTGGTCATCCAAGCAAACATATTCTTCAAACCATTTTAAAGAATGCATGTATGTCATCAACTTACAATAATAACCAATCATTTGAGTTTTGTAATGCCTGTCAGCTTGGAAAGTTACATAAACTTCATTTTTCTATCTCTGAAATCAAAACCAAACATCCTTTAGAACTGATACATACAGATCTCTGGGGACCAGCACCAAACATGTCCAGAGATGGATATAAATATTACATCTCGTTTGTTGATGATTATATTAGATATAGTTGGCTTTTTCCTCTTGTTTTAAAGTCTGATGCCTTGGAAACCTTCAAAAATTTCAAACTTCTGGTTGAGAAACAGTTCAATACATCTATTAAAATCATGCAATCTGATATGAGGGGAGAATTCATGGTTTTCAGCACATTTCTTAAGAAAGAAGGCATCCAATTTAGGCATAGTTGCCCTCATTCACATCACCAGAATGGTGTTGTTGAACGTAAGCACAGGCACATTGTTGAAACTGGCTTGACTCTTCTTGCACAAGCTGGTATGCCTTTATCCTTCTGGTGGGAAGCATTTCATACTGCATCATTTCTTATAAACAGAATGCCCACAACAGACCTCAATAATGTGTCACCTTATCAAAAGCTTCATCATCAACCACCGGATTATCAGTTTCTTAAGGTGTTTGGTTGCACTTGTTACCCACTTTTGAGACCCTATAATTCTCACAAGCTTAACTTTCATTCTCAGAAGTGTCTATTTCTGGGTTACAGCCCTCTTCACAAAGGTTATAAATGTTTATCTAAGTCAGGGAAAGTCTATATTGCTGTTCATGTTCATTTTAATGAGTCTGAGTTTCCTTATTCAGAGTTATTTCCTTCTCCTGTTACTTCTTCCTCTTCAACTTCAGTCACTCAAACCAGTTCAGCTCCACCACTCTGTATTCTGCATGACAGTAGCTCATATCAGTCACCTGATGCATCACCTTTTCCAGCAGAGTTACCAACACCAGGTTCTTCAACCTCACCTTCACATCCTATATCATCTTCTCCATCTCAGTCACAACACACTTCATTGCCTCAACACCCTCAACAACCTCAATTCTCACAGTCACCTCTCATATCTTCTGACCCTCACCAACCAATCAACCAACATCCTATGATTACACGAGCCAAATCTGGCATTTTCAAACTCAAAACTTACCTTACTGCCACACAACAGTATGAGCCTACAAGTGTTAAGGAGGCCCTAGCAGATCCACAATGGCATATGGCCATGCAAGATGAGTTCTCTGCTTTAGAACAGAATAATACCTGGACTTTAGTACCAGCAGAGGCAGCAACCAAGATTGTAGGTAACAAATGGGTGTTTCGGGTCAAGTATAATCCAGATGGGAGCATTTCCAAGTACAAGGCAAGGTTAGTTGCTAAAGGATTTCATCAGACATATGGTATAGATTTCTTTGAAACCTTTAGTCCTGTTGTTAAACCTTGCACTGTCAGGATCATCTTAAGTCTTGTTGTCATGCATCACTGGTCGATTAGGCAGTTAGATGTGAACAATGCCTTTTTAAATGGAGTGTTAACAGAGGATGTGTATATGCATCAACCTGAAGGATTCATTAATCCACATCATCCTTCATATGTGTATAAGCTGAATAAAGCCTTATATGACCTTAAACAGGCTCCAAGAGCATGGTATGACAGGCTGAAGAATTCATTGCTGGAACATGGTTTTCAATCTTCAAAGTCTGATACTTCTTTATTCTTTCAGCACCTTGGGAAAGAATTTGTACTGATTCTTATCTATATAGATGATATTCTTGTTACTGGCTCAAATACAACTCTCATAGAAAGTGTCATTAAGCATCTTGGTTCTGAATTTGCTCTCAAAGATCTTGGGGAGTTTAACTACTTCCTTGGCATAGAAGTTACTCCATCTGTTGAAGGGTTACATTTGTCTCAAACCAAGTATATTGGTAACATCTTAAGAAAAGCCAATATGCTTAACAGTAAAAGCTACATGACTCCTATGAGTGTTACAGAGAAACTGAAGAAAGATTTGGGCAGCACATTTGAAAATCCTTCTCTCTACAGGAGTATTATTGGATCTCTTCAATATGTCAACTCAACCAGGCCTGAAATAGTATTCACTGTCAACAAACTTAGCCAATTCCTAGCAGCTCCGACTGTTCTACATTGGCAGGCCTGTAAGAGAGTGCTTAGATATCTTCAGGGCACTGCACATTTTGGTCTTCAATTCTTTCATACAGGCTCTATGAATCTGACTGCTTATTCAGATGCAGATTGGGGATCAGATCCAGATGATAGGAGATCTATAGGAGGGTATTGTGTGTTCCTTGGATCAAATCTTGTAAGTTGGTCTTCAAAGAAACAAACTCTTGTATCTCGATCCACTGCTGAATTAGAATATCGGGCACTTGCTTTTGCAACCTCTGAAGTGTTGTGGATAACATATCTGTTGCAAGAGCTGAAAGTGCAGCTAGCTACTGCTCCAGTACTGTATTGTGATAATAAAAGTGCAGAAGCCTTAGCTAGTAATCCAAAATATCATACAAGAACTAAGCATATTGAGCTGGATATTCATTTTATCAGGGAGCATGTGGCCAAGCAAGCATTGGTCATTAAACATGTCTCAAGCTCTGCTCAACTTGCTGACATTCTTACTAAGCCTCTTTCATTCGATCATTTTGCATACATGAGAACTAAGCTCAATGTCTTTCCAAAACCTTGAGCTTAAGGGGGAATGTTAAGAAAATATGCTGAGGAAGATTGCAGTATAAGCTGCTGAGTCAGAATTAGTTAGTTGCCAAGCTGGCATGCTGATATTCACAACAAAGTCAGCACTTGAAGTTGTTACAAGTTCCCGCTCAAAGTTTGTTATAATCGTTTAAGTTTTCAGCTCATGCTTTGTATGCTGTGGAAGCATCTAGATTCAGATATAAATACTCTTGTTATTCTTTGATTGAATGTATTGAGTTCAGATTAATAAAAGATCAATTTTCAGTTTCTTGATTCTCGTTTTCTCTTCCTTTCTCATTCAACATTTTCCTTCATTTTCTTATTAACCAAACAGAGCAAACTGTTTTAACAGTGTTTGTGTCTTAATTAACGCAACGTTATTTTGTTGCCTACTCTGCTTATCTAGTGTTAGATCAGCAAACGAAATTAGACAAAAAAAGTGGAAAGCAGAAATTATAAGTTAATGCGAATCAAAAGATAAATGCACAAGTTGATTGGATTAACTAATTTTCGAGATCTATATATAATTAATTATTTTCTTTTGTTATCATTTCACTTTTAGTTCATTTTTATAACCCATCATTGAAACTGATAAACAATATATTTAAAAATTAGCTCAAGCATTTGTCATGGGTGTTTGACAAGCGTTCAAATGAAAGAAAAGCACTGAAAATTCCTTTTTCAAATTACAGGTTACAAACTCAGCAAATTTTTAAATATCAACTGCAAAGCGATTAGTAAGTCTTTTTCTTTTCTTTTACTTTTATATTATTTATCTTTTAGGTTAAGAAGTCTCACCTAATTAATGAAAATATAATATATATTTAAAACATTAATAAAAGACTGGTCTTTGTTATTATTCAAGGAAAAATTTTTGAAAAAAAAATTTTGAAAATAGGTTTTTGTTTTGACAAAAATATTAAGAATTTAGTAAAAATTTCTACTGAATTTTTAAAAACTTATTTTCAAACATTCAAACATGATCTCCGTTGGCCTTGTTTTGCTAAAAATATAATGTTGAAAAAGGCGTTTTGAGTGTGAGACAAGGTTTTAAACTGTTTTTATCACCATGTTTTTAGAATCAATTTTAATAAATTTTGAAAGGTTAGTTATCAACTTTCACCTACCTCACCTTCCATCTTACACTTTTCTCTTCTTTGATTTGAGGTTTGCTACCATTAAATTCATGTGCATCCTGCGGATGCCCCTAAGATAGAATTTCAAACATACGATGGGCGTTATGAGTCGTAATTGTGAGTGGGATATACTAATTTACATTTTACATTTTCCTTACGATTTAATTTTAGTAAAGTAAAGCATGTTTACGAAGTAATATTTGATAATTCAACTAAACGATTAAGTTTATTAGAAATATATTTTATTTTCGTATTAATGTAGTTCATTAAGTATAAAATAACTAATTTTCTTTATTATTCAATTTAAAATGCATGCGAATATTTTAGTGAAAAAAATATCCATTTAAATTATGTTTAAAATGCTAGTGTACATGTATATGAAAATTTGTTATCAAAGTTATTAGACAGTATCCTTCCCATCTACATACAGAAATGATTATAGAGATATAGTTATAAATATTCAGTTATAAAAATACAGTTATAAATATTCAGTTATAAAAATCATCGGCTAGCTACTATAATGGCGATGTCAATCCTTAGGGTTTTGGAACTTTAAAACGAAGAGTTTAAAGTATAATACCACTTCTAACATATAAAATGACTTCTACGATATCAATCTTTAATTTTTTACTTTGAAAACTTGTATTACTTTTAAAATATAAAATGAATTTTTGACCGTTGATGTGTGATTCACCGAGTGTCATTTGTGTCGGCCTTTTAACCGTCACAAAGTTGGTAACTGATCCAATTTGCGGTCATAGGAAGTGAAATTTGTCACACCCCTATTTGCGGTGACATAAAGTGCCCCATTAACCTTCTTTTTTCGGTAGCGTAATTAGTGTCAAAATTTAGAGATTCTAATTTTAGGAGTAAGATCTGTAAATCAAGTAGATGTGCCGTAGAAGCTGTCATAGTAGAAGCTGTCATAGTAACTCCAATCCAAGATTTCAGCTCGCTCCAAGTAATTAATTCCAGACTCAGTTATAAAGTGCATGCCAAATTTGAATAAATTCACCATATTTGCTATGTTTCTTTTTGTATTGTATAGCATCAAAGTGTGTAAGTTTTGGGTGGCTTTTGACATGAAGTTAATTGATCTAACTAGCTCAGGAGTTACGATTATTTCCAGTTTATATTATTATTTCAGGAATTGCGATAAGTCGATATTAGATTTTCTCCTCAACGCATGAAACACTCTCATCACGTGTAAGTTGATCTTTTTATCTAGTACTTGTCACGTGCATAAATTTAGCTCCAATATCATATTGCAACTCGTATGCTGAACTCATATTAAAAAATTAGCTCCAAAATTAAGGAATATCTTAAGTTAATGTTCGTAGTTCAGAAAATGAACTCATTTGATGTGAGATATTGAGATAAAAATTTTGTAAGTGCATCCTATTATTATTTCAAAAATGCTTGCAAAACACCAATTTTTTTTTTCAAATACATATACTTTGTAGTATAATCCTAAATTTATATAGCGGAAAAATTTATGTCCACTTGAAGCAAAATCTCTATCCTTACAATAAAATTGTACCTAATCTTATTAATATTCAGAGAGATATATCTTTCTTTACCCATGTTAAATACGAAAGAACTCAAGAAGATATTTGAAGGATTTCTCATCAGACCGAGTCAATTGCTTCTTGTCGGAACATGAGACAAATTTAAGTCAAAAACTTTAAGACCAAATCGTGAACTCTTCAATTTATTAATGGATTGTACGTAGTCATCGGATTAATGAAAGTGCGAAACAATTGGTTGAATAAAACGTTTGGAATTTATTCTTTTGTCTTCAAATGAAAATTCCTATTAAATAACCTTGGCTTCACCGACCCAGCATACTTAATAATTTTTCTTTAAGTTGATGAATCTTAATTTCTGATTATCAGACACATTTGTGAGGCCGGCTGCTCATTATTATCTTAAATCAATTAAAAACAAAATTTTATTTCAGAAAAAAGGGGAAATTAATATTGAATCCATTTGTCATTTCTACTCTTTTAAACTTCATATACATGACCAAGCTTCTCTATTGATTAGAAATAGAAATTATGTATACATAATGCAAAAGTTTAAAAAGTTCAAACTAGGAAAAAAATCTCTGAGCAATAACACTAGTAAATAAGATTAAAAGTTTTTGAGTTCAAATAATTAAACTGACTCTGTTCTAGCTAATTGAACTTAATTCATGTATCAGGGAAAATTGAGAAAAGAATTATCAAATAAATTAAATAATATGATATAAAAAGCACTTAAATATTATTACTAAGGTGGTCTCATAGCTCGACCCCATTTTTATATATGTATCTGAAACCCCATATTAGAAAATAATAGAAATTATAGAAAAAAAATTGTAAAATATTAGTTGAATAGTATTTTTATGGGCAATAACGTTGAAACTTATGTTAGAGAATTTAAAACCATTTTTACCAGCTAAATTCATAAGCTTACATGCCTTAAACTTGTCTTGCAGTACTTGTCTTGAAGTCTTTGCTCATCTAATTGTTATAAGATTTTGTATACATATAGCTAAAGGAAGTTATATAAGAAATTAATAAGCTCATGTTTGGCAAGATATGGAATCTAGAGCAAAATTTTGACGCATGCAGGAAGCCAACTAATTTTAATTTATTATCAACTTTGAAGTTACATGTCACAAGGAAATGCTCAAAACAATGGATTTATTATAATTTGGTAGAAAATAATCTCATTATCCTAATAAGCCGTCCTGGATTCCTCGAAGACCACGATTAAGTTTATAAATTAAAAAATTTTGCATCATGACTCAAAAGACATAATGTTACACTGTTACTAGACAAAACTTAGGATCATTCCATGCAAATTAAAAAGGCTCTTTAGTACCCGTTTCTGTCATCACCATGAATATTTCTCCTACATAAACACAATGTTCACAAATCCCATTTGCATGCAAGTAATTTAATCTCTCAAAACATTCATTGAAATTAAGATACTATTAATTCATATGTTAACGTTACGCTTCTTTGCTTGTAAGTGTTCGTAAAAATATCTACATATATAGCACATATAGATTTATCATGGCTACAGATGATCTAGCTAGAACACTGAGCATTAATGGGAGGTCAATGAGCCGGAAGGGGAGTTTTTCGTCGGCGAGTAAAAAAGGTTGGGCCTCCGGGAGTCTCCGGGAGGCATGGAACAATCCGGGGGACGTGTTTGCGAAAAGTGGAAGAGAGGAGGATGAAGAAGAGCTGAAATGGGCAGCTATAGAGAGGCTGCCAACGTATGATCGTGTGAGAAAGACGATGTTGAAGCAAGTTTTGGAAAATGGAAGAATTGGTTATGAAGAAGTTGATGTTAGTGAACTTGGTATGCAAGATAAGAAGAATCTCTTGGAAAGCATACTTAAAGTTGTTGAAGAGGATAATGAGAAGTTCCTTTTGAGGCTTAGAGAAAGAACGGATAGGTAAGATCATGGGACTAGAATCTTTTTTGTGTATGTTTTGTTTTGTTGGTCAATTTTAAGTAAGTTATGTGAAAATTTTGTTTTGGTAATTTACTACAAAGGGTGGGGATTGAAATTCCTAAAATTCAAGTGCGGTTTGAGAATTTGTCAATTGAAGGGGACGCATATGTTGGGACCAGGGCACTTCCAACGCTGCTGAATGCTTCCTTAAATGCCATAGAGGTATATGTTAGTTTTGCCCACAGTCGAGTTAAAACCTAACCTGACACGTTAAACTTGAATTTATACTGATAAATGATTAATCAATAGGGAGTGCTTGGATTTTTTAGACTTTTCCCATCAAAGAAACGGAACTTGGAGATACTCCATGACGTGAGTGGAATTGTCAAACCATCAAGGTAAATCTAGGAGGTTTTCATAGAATCAGTAGTATTATTCGATTGGCAAGAATATGAACATGTCAAGTACTCTTTTGTTTTCCAGGATGACACTGCTTCTGGGACCTCCAGGATCAGGAAAAACTACATTGCTTCAGGCTCTTTCCGGAAAGAGTGACAAAAGTTTAAGGGTGTGTTATTTTTGCTATGATTGTCTAGAGATTATTGATTAATGTTGTTTTTATGTTGATCAGTTTGTCATGTATGTGACTTCATGAGCAGGTATCAGGCAGAGTCACATACTGTGGTCACGAATTGACGGAGTTTGTTCCCCAAAGAACAAGTGCTTATATCAGTCAGCATGATCTTCATCATGGTGAGATGACAGCGAGGGAGACCCTGGATTTCTCTGGACGTTGCTTGGGAGTTGGAACTCGATTCGAGCTCTTGGCGGAGTTGTCAAGGAGAGAAAAGGATGCAGGCATCAAACCAGATCCTGAGATTGATGCGTTCATGAAAGCCACAGCAATGTCAGGCCTAAAGACCAGTCTAGGCACTGATTACGTGCTCAAGGTTTGTATCCATCACTTCCATTTCCAATTGTAATCTAACATATTAAGGAATTGCCTCAAGTTTCAATGCTTGATGGATTAAAAATATTGCAACAGATTCTTGGATTGGATATCTGTGCTGATATTATGGTGGGTAATGAGATGAGAAGAGGCATATCCGGTGGACAAAAGAAGCGCGTTACTACGGGTGTGTATGTTACATCAAGCTTTAGTTGATAAATTTAACCATAAATTTTCAGTTTTTAGTGACTTCACCTCTTTGGATATTGCTAAATGCAGGAGAAATGTTGGTTGGACCTGCCAAAGCTCTTTTCATGGATGAAATATCAACTGGTCTAGACAGCTCCACCACTTTTCAGATTGTGAGGTTTATGAGCCAGATGGTTCACATTATGGATGTGACAATGATAATCTCTCTTCTGCAGCCTGCCCCCGAAACCTATGATCTTTTCGATGACATTATCTTACTCTCAGAGGGAGAGATTGTGTATCAAGGTCCGAGAGAGAATGTGCTTGATTTCTTTGAGAGCGTAGGATTTAAATGCCCGGAAAGGAAAGGGGCTGCTGATTTCTTGCAAGAGGTAACTTCCAAAAAGGATCAACAGCAGTATTGGTGCAAAAAGAATGAGCCTTACAGATATGTCTCAGTGCCTGAATTTGTTGAACACTTCAAGACATTCCACGTTGGTCAAAAACTGACTGATGAGCTTAGAGTGCCTTACGATAAATCTACATCTCATCCTGCTGCTTTGGTGAAAGAAAAGTATGGCATCCCAAATTGGGAACTCTTCAAGACATGCTTTGCAAGAGAGTGGCTATTGATGAAGCGCAATTCTTTTGTGTACGTATTCAAGACATTTCAGATCACCATCATGTCAATCATTGCCTTTACAGTCTATTTAAGAACACAGATGACGTACGGTCAATTAATAGATGGAGGGAAATTTTATGGTGCGTTGTTCTTCAGTCTCGTCAATGTTATGTTCAATGGAATGGCAGAGCTTGCATTAACAATAGTAAGGCTTCCCGTATTTTACAAACAAAGGGATTTCCTGTTCTTCCCAGCTTGGGCATTTGCCTTGCCAATTTGGGTTCTCAGGATTCCGCTCTCCTTGATGGAATCATCGATATGGATTCTCCTTACATACTACACGATTGGGTTTGCTCCTAGTGCCACCAGGTCTGTACTTGCTTCCGTTCTTCCTGATAATAACAATGTTCGTGTAAGTTTTGCACCACCTGTAACTTAAGTACGTCTTAAAAATGCTTACAGATTTTTCCGTCAGTTATTGGCCTTCTTCAGTGTGCATCAGATGGGTCTATCTCTGTTCCGATTCATTGCAGCAGTAAGTAGAACTCAGGTTGTGGCAAACACACTTGGAACCTTTACACTGCTGTTGGTTTTTGTACTTGGTGGATTTATTGTTGCCAAAGGTTAGTAGTAGTTCATATTCCTTATGCTAGATGGTACAGTGCTTCTTTGTTGCAGTATGTAAATACGCAGTTTCCTCTCCTTTTGCAGACGACATTAAACCATGGATGATATGGGGTTACTACGTTTCTCCTATGTCGTATGGTCAGAATGCCATTGTCCTCAATGAATTTCTTGATGAAAGATGGAGTGCAGTAAGACCATCACTTAGGATTCCGCAAGCAATTAATTTGTTGTATGCACATATGTTCATAAATGCCTTGTTTGTTCATTGTTGTAGCCCAATCCCGCACGTTTTCTTATTGATGAACCAACTGTAGGCAAAGCTCTTCTCAAAGCCAGGGGCATGTACACAGAAGACCACATGTTTTGGATATGCATTTTAGCACTGCTTGGATTTTCTCTGTTCTTCAATCTCTGCTTTATAGCAGCACTAACTTACCTGGATCGTAAGTGTTATTTCTTACGGTCTTTACATTAATCCCCATTGCTAGTATATAATAATTTTGAAACTAAAATGCAGCTTTCAAAGAGACTAAATCTGTTATGATGGAACACAATGACGGAGGCAAGAGCAAGAAGCAGTCAAATCCTCATGCCCAACAAAACATGAGGGCAGCAGACATGAGCCCCCTATCCACTGCTCCTTTGTTTGAAGGTTCATGATCTTACAACTTGGATCTTTCTAAACCATGTTAGAGATTCTATATGAGCCAGGTTTCACATATTCTGTGCAAATGAATGCAGGTATTGATATGGCAGTAATGAACACTCCTGACAACTCAATAATTGGTGCCGCACCTACTAGAAAAGGAATGGTGTTGCCCTTTCAACCCTTGTCACTTGCATTTGATCATGTCAGTTACTTTGTCGACATGCCTGCCGTAAGTCCCTTTCTCCACTGTCTGTCCTCTTTGAGTACTATACGTTTCATTTTTTAATAAGGGAGATTTAAGATCACTGAATGATGAAATTTCTTCAGGAAATGAAGAGCCAGGGAATTGAAGAAAATCGGCTCCAACTGTTACAAGATGTTAGTGGTGCTTTTAGGCCTGGTGTTCTAACAGCATTGGTTGGTGTAAGTGGTGCTGGGAAGACCACTTTGATGGATGTTCTAGCAGGCAGAAAAACTGGCGGTTACATCGAAGGAAGTATCAGCATTTCTGGTTACCCGAAGAACCAAGAAACTTTTGCTCGTATCAGCGGTTACTGTGAACAGAATGATATTCATTCCCCGAATGTTACAATATATGAGTCCTTACTGTACTCTGCCTGGCTGCGTCTACCAAAGGATGTCGATACTGAAACGCGAAAGGCGTGTTACGCAACTTTAGTCTTGGCATTTTTATATCAATCTACTAGTCCACAATATGGCCATCCTTGTTTCACACCTATGATTTTGTTACATTTTATTGATAGCAGTTCTTTGATAATTTTTTTCTACAGATGTTTGTTGAGGAAGTCATGGAGTTGGTCGAGATGAAGGCATTGAGGAATTCTCTCGTTGGCCTTCCAGGAGTTGATGGTCTGTCAACTGAGCAGCGAAAGAGACTCACTATAGCCGTAGAATTGGTTGCAAATCCATCCATCATTTTCATGGATGAACCAACCTCGGGCCTTGATGCTCGAGCTGCTGCCATTGTAATGCGAACTGTAAGAAATACAGTAGATACAGGAAGAACAGTTGTCTGCACAATTCACCAACCCAGCATAGATATTTTTGAAGCGTTTGATGAGGTACACAAAGTTCTCAATGACTTCAGTAACTGTTGTTTTTGTCCTCCCTTTCTGCATTGTTGACATGCACCAACTTTGCTTGTTATTGATACAATTTCACTTTGCCTATAGCTGTTTTTGATGAAAAGAGGAGGACAGGTCATTTATGCAGGACCCCTCGGTCGCCAATCTCACAAACTCGTAGAGTACTTTGAAGTAAGTATTATTTGCATGAAAATGTCATGTTATTGCTCGAAGTCCACAAGTGACATATAAAATGTTTTGCAGGCTGTTCCAGGGGTTCCGAAAATCAAACATGGTTACAATCCTGCTACATGGGTGCTAGAAGTCAGTTCTAATGCTGTTGAAACTCAACTTAATGTAGATTTTGCTGAAATTTATGCCTACTCTGACCTGTATAGGTAAATTCAAAAACTGCTTCGTGCCTTTTTCTTCTAACCCAGAAATTCGGTCATTCATCATCCTGAACTTTTTCTTCTAATTTGCTTTTTTCCTTTCCACCAGGAGGAATCAACAACTCATCAAAGAGCTAAGCAGTCCAGCACCAGGATCTAAGGACCTTTACTTCACTACCAAATACTCTCAAGACTTCATTACTCAATGCAAGGCTTGCTTCTGGAAACAGCACTGGTCCTACTGGAGGAATCCGAAATACAATGCCATTCGATTCTTCCTGACAACAGTTATTGGAGCTCTATTTGGAATAATTTTCTGGAATAAAGGAGAAAGGACGTAAGTCCACAAACATCTTATTTCGCCATCACTCTTTGATGAGTAGTCTGAATAGATTATCCATCAGGAACGTTATTTGTATGTTTGTTAATTAGTAAATTCATTCTAAGGTGATTACATCCTATGATTTAAACAGAAGCAAAGAACAAGACCTGATAAATCTGCTTGGAGCTATGTATTCTGCTGTCCTTTTCCTTGGAGCCTCCAACGCTTCCTCTGTGACGTCTGTTGTGGCAATTGAAAGAACAGTCTTCTACCGCGAAAGGGCAGCAGGGATGTACTCATCTTTGACTTACGCATTTGCTCAGGTATCAAAATCAACAAGCAACTTCAATACTAACAAATGATTTGAAGGGAAAAAAAAAATTTCAAAAAAAGAAAAACGAAGAGCATAAGCATGATCTATCCTACGCCTTGCAGGTTTCCATAGAGGCAATTTATGTTTCAATCCAGACCATAGTGTACGCTCTTTTGCTTTACTCGATGATCGGGTTCCACTGGGAAGTTACGAAGTTCCTGTGGTTCTACTTCTTCATGTTGATGTGCTTTATGTACTTCACCCTCTATGGAATGATGCTTGTAGCTCTCACTCCAAACCAACAAATCGCTACCATTCTTATGTCTTTCTTCCTCAGCTTCTGGAACTTGTTCTCCGGGTTCATGGTTCCCAGAACGGTAAGCATCCTTAAGCAAAGAGATGAAAACATGTGAATGCATATAAGCTGGGAAATTCCCACTATTATATGATTGTCATTCTACTAATATCACCTTATATTTAAATTCAATATTTGCTTATAAACTGTTTTTGATAGTTTTTAAAGTATGCATTCCCTTTGCATGTTCTTGTTTCCGAAAGAAAGTTGAATTGTACTAATTTACATTTTGCAGCAAATTCCAATATGGTGGAGATGGTACTACTGGGCATCACCAGTGGCTTGGACAATCTACGGTCTTGTGACATCTCAGATAGGCGACAAGGTTTCTGAAGTTGAAGTAGCTGGAGAAAGCGGGATTACAGTAAAAGATTACCTTAACAAGCACTACGGATATGATTATGGCTTCCTCGGAGCTGTTGCTGCTGCCCATATCGGTTTTGTTGTACTGTTCTTCTTTGTTTTCGTCTATGGAATCAAGTTCCTCAACTTCCAAAGAAGATGAGAAAAATCTTGGAAGTTTTTGCTTACGAGATTGTGAATGAACAATTGAAAGTAGAAAGAAAACTTTGCATGGCCTTGATACATATTCTAATAGATTTTGTGTATCTTCAGTGCTTGTGTACTCAGTCCTATACCGTATGTAATTCATTGTTCTTTGATTACTTTCTTATCAACAAAAGTAATTTATCTTTGATTGTTAACGCTGTTGCTCTCTGCTCCCTTCTCTTATGGAAAGGCTAATCAACACCGCCTGCAGTCGAAGATCAAGCCAGTTTAGGGCATTATGGCATAACATTCCCGTACGCCACATTCATAATTTCGTGTACGCCACATTCACAATTTCGAATCGAATCAGATTCATCGAGTGCCATGATCGATTGATATGTGCAAAAACACGTATCTGATCAGATTTTTGCAGGAAAAAGTTTTATCGGTTGATAAGGCACTGAAAATATCTATGCAGTCATGTGCAGATGATCTCTGCGAGGCAGACACAATGAAGTTTGCCTTGTTGGGTAGGCAACTTTTTCACAACCAACAAGCAGAACCATCAGAGATCAGTGAGAATTCGCACTAAACATTTCCTCATCTAATGCTACTTCAATCAAATCCTACATGAACTTCATCCGAAAATATGAGAAAATATATTCTTTCAGAAAAGGCAGATAATTCAGAAGACAAATCTTGGGACTGTCAACAGCAAATGCGGCGTTAATTAAAAAGTAGAAATCTAGTTTCACATCTTTGTACTAATTCGAGTAGCATTTATGATAGAAGGTAGGGACATAAGAAGTACATATTTTTGGTTTCTTAGTGTTATATTCTCACTGGGGAACACAGAATTCCAGCACCAGCTTTAAGTGTAATGCCCCTTTGATAAGCTACCTCTAGTCGGGCTTAACAGGAGCATTTGCCAAGTCCAAAATCTCTTTCTTGCTCTTTATAAAACAATATTTCTTGGTGTTAAAATCAACACTCTCCAAGTCCTCTGAAACGCCCATGTACCCATATAGAAGTTGCTCCTCTAGTTTATCTCCATGCATTTGTGCTTCCACATTGATGCTGCTTCTGCTGTTGCTCGATGTCAACCGCACAAACTCTGCTCTCCCATGTTTATGCTCCACAAAATACTTATGAAGCTTCTCTGCATTTCCGAGTCCAGTGAATGTTCCTAAGAACTTCACCACCATGACACTTTGGTCAACAGGTCTCCCTAGGCACACAGTGATTTTCCCTCCAATGAAACCTTCACCTGTAATTACTCAAACAAAATAAAAAAGAAAAAGGCAATGTACAAGAAACCAGTTGTCAGTATGCCCTTCCAAGTTAATCAACCCCAATCCGTTACTAACTGTTGTAAAATGCATTATGAATCCACAACGTTAACGCTAATTACCTACTTAATTAGCTCACTATAGAGCATGAGCATTCTTCTAATAGTTTTAATTTTGCCCTTTTCCATCATCAATGTCAACAATACTTAAGCATGTACTGCACAATCCCACTCACCTCTAAGAAAAGCCTCAACCCCTTCGATAGGTACAACTTTCTGTTCTTTAGGATTGTTGTTTGACATGGATACATTGCGGATGACAACAACAGGAGGCCAGAGAATCAAATCTTCCTTCTGAGCCATAGCTTCTGCATCATGCAAGACCTCAGGAACCCATGTTATCATGTCATGAGGCACAACACTATTCCACCCCATCAAAACACATATTGCTTTCTGAAGACCCAGATGCAGGGCCCTCAACCCAACCTTGTGAGACATAAAGGCATGCCTTACCAAGCTTTGTGTGTTCATGAACTCCTTCGACATACTGCAAAAGCACGGAGACATAAGCAATTGCTAGTAGTATATAACAAAAATTCAATAAAACAATGCAAGCTCTACCATTACTGTCTATAAATAAAGACGAGAACAGTAGAAACATGAATAATACAGTATCTTAAAAGAAAATAATAGTTTGGATACCAACAATGAAATCATTAACCATAAAAAGATGACCCAAAACTATACAATCATGTTCATAAAGAAACTCAATACATCTATCAGCAGGATTGAGAGGAAAATTCAGAACAAGGAAGCATCTACAAACACCATCTGCTGAAAGGGAAAATTGTATGCAGTGCAAAATCAGTGTTAAACAATGGCATTTGAATGGTTTCAAGGAGTCCAGATCTTTTCTCAATTCAACCACACCCTTCATAAGGGTCAATCACAAACCTTGTGATATCAATTAGGTGAGGTTTCTGAAAGAAAACTCCACCATAGAATGTTTTCTCCCAAAAATTAGGAAGCATGGATGGCAACTTTTTAACATTAACAAGCTCTTCAACAAACCAGTAGATGCCTGCAAAAGCTCAAGTAACAAAACAAATGCTTTCGTATGTCCGTCGATGCTATTCGAATGAATGGTGCATAAGGTCTGAAAGCTTAGCAGATCAATGATGCCAGCAACAGATTCACCTTAATTAAACAACTTAATAACAGCAGTACTAATGGCATGTTCGACTACCTTGTCATTCTTCAGAATCATCACAAATCTATAGTCAAGAATGACCACAATCTCCAGATCAATAAATTAATTTTCAGAGCTGGAAGCTGATAAAAGTCCAAACAATTGACCAGCCCCATTAAACTTGCTAACTACCAAGAAAAATAAGCTTGAAATTGACGTCACTGACATAATTTCTAATATGCAAGCTCACACCTCTCAATCTCACCAACAACAATCTAATTTCTACACACTTTTAATTTCCTTAGCAGATTGGGAGGTAGTATTAGTTGCACTTAAGGCTTCCAACAGGCTGCACTAATTCAAGCCAATATCCTGAAATCTCTAAACATCCTTACTTGAAGCTCATTATTGTTCTCATGAACCTACAAGTTGAGGAGAAACTGTCCAGATGCAATACATGGCTTCTGATCCCTCTTTTAGTAGAAAAGCATCTATTTCCTATCATTATCAACAAAGTATGATAATTTTTTACATCTATATAGTCCACTTGAACTGGAAACTTCAAGAAAGTAGGTTTCCCCATAAACAAATTTGAAAGTAGTCCCCACATATATAGAGACCATAACTGTCCTAAACCAGATTTTGCATCAATATTATTATTACATGCCTAAGCAAGTCTAGAACATATTAACCATTCAACTATAAAATTGTTTCATTCAATCATTACCAAGTGTAGCAATCGTGTCAGATACGCAAAATTACATGACACCCTGTTCTGTTTAAAAGGCAACAGGCAAATATCAGTAGATTTGTATGCAACATCTCCCAATGCTAAAATTACTACGCTAGAGTATATTCAAATTTTTATTGTCTCCAATGTCTCCGATGGTTATCTAACATTTGAATTGCCTATTTGGCATTTGTTTTTTTCCTATCACATCCACAAAACAAGAGCTAGAATTGTGATTGGTTTTTGTTAATCGAGATAAAGTATTGTACAACATAAATGGTGTCAACCCTGCTAACTAATTCACCTACCCTCAAAATATTTAATCTACAATTGATCAACAAACAACACTGGAAAGGCCATAATCTAGTTTGCTCAAATAGACCAAACTGTCCAAAAAAGAAAAAAAAATCGTTATCCACGAAACAATTCAATAAGAGCCCCTCATCCTAGCTTCACGAAGTCATAGTTAATAACAAAGTTCGCTAATCCTCACCACATAGACTACATATAACTAAATTATCCACTCTAGAATTTACAATATCACTTAGTGATAAAACCTAGCATTAACTTAAAAGTTAACAAGTATCCATAATTAAAAAAAAAAAAATTCCATAAAGCCAAAAAGAAAAATCTTTCTGTGAATATGCTTCACAGAGACTATAAGGGTAATGCGAGGAAACTTCGGAGTCGGACTGAAGTAAACGTGCTCCACATTTAAAATGTTTACAACAGGAAAAGAAAACTGACCTTCTGCCACATGCAATGCAGAACAAACTACCAGCTTTCCCTTGCTCCTTGTATCTTCTTCGAACAGATGGATTCACATTCAACTTTTTAGCATACTGTAAAAAGGCTTTTTGTACCAGTTCTTTAAATTCCTCCGTGTCCTCAGATGGCTCAGGCTCTGCAAGATTTGACCACTCTTCTGATGTGTCACCATCATTTCCGTGCATATCCTCATTATAATCCTCAATTCGTTTCCAAACTTTGTGTTGTTTACTAAGACCAGTTCTTCTATCACCATGATGTGAGTTATGCCTACTCAAAGAACCAAGTCTTGGGTTAGCATTTACATATTTACCACTATTTTTGTAATATCTGATCGAAGACCCTTGGGAATGCACCAAAGAATCTCGGGTAGAGAACCGGTCACCATATGCAAAGTTTCCATATTGTTCTTGTCCATCATAAGCTCTTCCACCCTTTCTGTATTCATTGTTATTAAATCTCCTAGTCTTTGACAAGTGGGCACCACTCATACCTTCATCAAAACACTCATCACCATCATACAGATCTTCACACTCTTCAGAGGCATACCATTTTCTTGACATAATAGTTCTAGAGTCATGCCTATTCATGTCATCCTCCAAGTTTTTTCTTTTAAGCAATTTTCCATATGGTTCACGTATGCCAAGCTCTTCCTCAATTCCATGTGTTCTAACAGCAATTTTGTGCGCTTCTGAATCATATAATGGGTCAGAAGAACTCAAATATCTTTCTTGATGAACAACTTGGCCTGCATCCCTTCCATAGCCATAATCTGATCTCAAATATGAGATTTCATAATCTTGCGATGCATCCATATGTGATACTCCATAATCTCGGGGTACTTGCCTCTCAAACTCTGCACGATTAGATGCAGAATTCAAATACCCCCCACCCTGCTTTAATGCATAAGATTTTCTGCTCGTATCAAGGTAGTCTGAAACTGTATGCTTTTGTAAAGTAGGATGGTCTAACACGTAGCTCTTTCTCAAATCTCCACTAGAATGCTCAGAATTATCAATCCTGTCTACAACTGGGATCATATTACTTGGTCTAGGCAAATCCATATGATCATAATCCATAGGAGCATGATTGCAGTCATGTTGAATGCGTGGAGATGTCATTCTGTGTAGATCATCAGGTAGATATCCTCGATCATCACTCACTATCACCGTTGTTTTAGGGTA
Source organism: Murraya paniculata (assembly GCA_030449075.1). Taxonomy (NCBI): domain Eukaryota; kingdom Viridiplantae; phylum Streptophyta; class Magnoliopsida; order Sapindales; family Rutaceae; genus Murraya; species Murraya paniculata. Next base: position 592,384 of record JAEVFN010000084.1, on the reverse strand, counting down.
AACAAAATCCTCACGCTCAGTCCTGGAGGAGTCGTATGCCCCTCGCTGGTTATATATGAAATTTCTTGCTTCTGTTTCAGCAACACTAGTGGAATCCACTTGTGACCTTTGCCCATATGAACTAAAACCAATACGTTCAGTTAGTTTTACGCTACTTCCTGGATAACCATCTGAAGCAGGTAAGGTCAAATCATCCACGTAAGAAACTGAAAACTCATTCATTGGTGCTACTGAAGAGGTGCTAACAAAGTCTTTATACTGAGAAGTGCTCAAGATATCCTTAGAATGAGAGTCTGGAACTGTTGTATACAGAATATCTCTCGAATGATAGATAGGTTTCTCTCCTTCCCTGTAGGATTCAATTACTGGTAACTTATCCCTTGAATGGTATACAGGTTTCTCTCCTCTGTAGGATTCCGTTACTGGTAACTTGTCCCTTGAATGGAACACATGCTTCTCTTCTTTGTAGGATTCCATACCTGCCAACTTATCAGAAGGAATTGGCTGATGGTCCCTTGAATGGTACGCATGTTTCTCTTCTTTGTAAGAGTCCATAGCTACCAACTTATCTGAAGGAATTGGCTGACGGTCCCTTGAATGGTACGCATGTTTCTCTTCTTTGTAAGATTCCATAGCCGCCAACTTATCAGAAGGAATTGGCTGACGGTCCCTTGAATGGTACGCATGTTTCTCTTCTTTATAAGATTCCAAAGCTGCCAATTTATCAGAAGGAATTGGCTGACGGTACTGATGTCTTTCGCGCTCACCACTGCCTACATCCATGCTCCGAGAGGATAACGGTAAACTTCCACCAGGTTCACCGTAATTTTTTGTGGGACCAACATCTGGAGGCAACTGATACAAACCCCTTATTGCCTCTTCTTCCGGTGGAATTGATTTCTGACTCAACATTCCACGACTGCCAATATCCACAACCCTTTTATCGCCATAATCCCTCTCTTTACTAGCTCTTGAAGTACTGTGATCATAACCATATACGTCCTTCAATCTAGAGTTTGCACCATGATCGAAATCTTCATCTTCAGGATACCCATATTTCCTGTGGGCAACACCATCTTCAAACTGATCCCTTTTATGCAACAGCCTGTATTGGGGCGACTTTGCACGAACTCCGTCAGACCTTCCTCCACCCAAATGAAATCCATAATCCCTCCTATCAGTTGAGTCACTTGCTTTATGACCATCCGAAAACCTCCGAGACCCATCTACTTTACGTGGGCTCAAGCTCCTAGGAGCCCTATCCGGGGCATCACGGTATGAAATCTGATACGGGTGATTGCCTAATTCACTTCTTCCAGTTTGATTATCCCGCATTTTAGATGACGATGTAGGTACCATCATGTAATCTTGATGTCTTCTAGACTGCATCGTCCTAATTTAGTTATCAAAACCTCAAAGAGGTAACCTTATCACTGCTCAATCAGTGATCGATGATCGAAAATATGTAGAACCCCTTCAGGTTTTAGACCATAGTCACACAGTTGATCGCTAGAATTGGACTAGTTTGAATAAAAATCAAACTTAAAGAGTAAGCTGAGTAATCAAAACCTAGAAACACCAACTACCCAGTGAAGTGTTCTCAAGTAATCTGTAATTTTCTTAACCCTAAAGCAGCGATTGAAGATTGCAAATACAAATCCAAGAGGAGAAAAAACCGAGAAAAGGGTTTTGATTATTGAATTGATACAACAACAGCAACAGAGAGATAAATCGAATCAAACCAAATCAAAGTAAACCTTGTGTTGCAATAATCTGAGACGACGACCCATGATTGAATTTTTAGATTCGATGATCAAATTTCTGCAGATTTGAAAGTGGGTAAAGTTAGTTTACTGACAGATCAATTTTTCTTTTCTTTTTTCCCCAAGCTGCATGAAACCAGTAAGGGAGACTGCGAAGCTATGTACTTGCTTGGTCCGAATAAAGCGGCTTTTTCATTTCGACGAGAATATTATTGCGGTCCTATTGGACACGTGGCTATATACGATGCGATCAGTGGTGCAAACGAAGTTGGAAAATAATGGAATTTATTATTCTAAGATGAATTTACGTGATTATTTTCCAAAATAAAAAAAAAAAAAGTTTTTGTGACAATTTTATTAAATTGTTACTTTATTTTCCCCTTTTTCTCTTTTTTTCAACACACACACACATTTTGCTCTTATAGTCTTTTGGTATGAGATGAGGAAATATTATAACTTGAAAGTCGAATTTGGTTGGTATTTTTCGATTACTTTATACATTTTTTTTTAATTTAAATAAGTGAAATATGTTACAAAAAAGAAAAAAAATGGGGAGCGATTGTCAATGGGCGGGACTGTGGCTAAAGCCCAAAATTAACAGAAGTATAGGCCGTACCCCATCTTGCCCCACGGCCAGAGTCACATTCCACATCCTTGGGCCACCACAGGGCCCACAGCCCAAATTTTGGGCCAGCAGATCATAGTCTGTTAATTTATGAATTTTACTTCTAGTGAACCTATTTATACCCCACTATGCTATGTAATCTTATCTTCTTAAAAAATATATATATATATATATATATATATAATAATTTCAAAATGAAAGATTATTACACTACTAAAATGCTGTTAATGAAATTTAATAGGATGGCATGCTTGAGGACCCATTAGCCAATCTTTGTTTCTCACTTGTTGATTTTTATTTTCACAAATTATTGACGATTAAAATGATAGTAGGAGGTGCTGTTTCTGTCACCCTCTTATTTCTCATGTGGCAGAATATTGTTTTTTGAATAAAATATAACAACACAAGATTCTTTATGTTATCAACAAAGGAGTAGCAGATAACAAACAAATAATTATTTGTTTGTTTTTCTTTCTTGTACCTTTTTCACTAACCCTCAAAATAAAATCAAACTACGTAAGTACTATTAACATGGGCGGAATCCGTGGGGAAGACCGTGAGGTTAAAAAAGGAAGAAAAACTTTCATTATATGTAAAAAATGTGGAAGTATAAAATAAGAAACTATGTGTCCACGTCCCAAAAGAATAAGCCAAGGTTTTATGATTTACCAATAGCAACAAACCAATATGGTAAAAATCTTCTGTTTCAAGAAAAGGATTGGATGTCACCCATAGAAGAAGATTACGTACGTAAAGAATAATTACTCTTTCTGAAAAGTGCCTTGCTTGCTACTTTGGAATTTGACAATGCAACAACCTGAAATGGAGAAAAGAAAAAGAAATTTTTTGAGGGGACCATAGCATAGAATTTATAAGTCAATTTTCATTAGCAAGCTCCCCCATGGAGCAAACTGAAATTCTTTGAACTATTTCTGCTGTTGAAATGTTGCCAAATGGGAAGAAAGTGCTTTGAGGGCACGCTTGGGGGATCTTTGCTTTCTTAGAAATGTTGTTTCCTGATTAAGCAAAGTTATGCGTGTACAGAGAACTGTAAAGCAGAAGCCAAAGAAGGATACACATACAAGTGGAGAATGTGCAGAAACTTGAAGACTGAGTTTCCACTGTGACGGAAAAAAGGGGGCCAAGAAAAATGAGGAACTTGGGAAGCAGCAATGGCAGCGGGATATCAACAGATGAGATTGAAGATGAGGAGATGGCAAGAATGGCAATTGCTACGTTTCAAGCCAGAGAAGAAGAGATTGAGCGGAAAAAAATGGAGGTCAAGGAGAGAGTTGAACTCCAACTTGGTCGAGCTGAAGAAGAATCAAGGCGCTTGGCTCAAATTTGGGAGGTAAGTTCAAGCACAGGCCTTAGTCCCTATCTAATAGCCTAAGCTACCTAATAGGATATCAAAGCCAAAACTCTCGCGTATTTGTCTCCCAAGGGGGGCTTGTCCAACAGCAGTAAAAGGAGGACCAATACCATTGCTATGATGATTCGTGTTCTTGTTTATGTCATTAGGAATTGGAAGTGCTGACAGATCCAATGAGAAAGGAAGTTGCAATTGTTCGCAAAAAGATTGATATGGCTAACAGAGAGCTTAAGCCACTGGGACAGAGCATTCAGAAAAAGGTCTAGTGTCTTGCTTCTTCAACAGTGAAAATATAATTATGCCATTACCTCTCACAGAATTTGATTTTGAGTGTTGTCTGGTGCCAGGAGAGAGAATACAAAGAAGCCCTGGAAGCTTTCAATGAAAAAAGTAAAGAAAAAGCTCAGCTTGTTACAGCATTAATGGAGGTAAATCGAAAAACCTTAATTGATCTCAAAAAGGAAAAGTCTCAGCTTTCCTTTTCTGTCCCTGTTTCACTCTCACCCCTATTTTCTGAACAAAAATGCATTGTTTTCTTTGTGATCATGTTACTAGCTGCTGACTGAAAGTGAGAGATTGAGGATGACGAAACTGGAAGAGCTCAGCAAGAACATTGAATCCATGCAATAAGATCACCTGATCTTCAACTATAGATACTTTTCTGTGCTTGTACTCAGTATAAATTTTCTCATTATGAATGTTCATGAAGTAAGCCTACATGCTCTGAATCTACAATATAAATACAACTTTTGGCTTACAGCTACACCATAGTATGCATTTTAAGATACTTTTTTTTTTTTTAACGGTCAACCACCCAAAATAATGGAAAATTAAATGTCATTGTCAATCATCAAAGTAAACTTACAAGTATGTTGGGTTCAAGGTAAAGAACCCCATTAAGCATGATATAAACAAAAGATGTGTATACAAAGTATATCCAAACTCCTAAATTGCCTGCAAAGCCTGATGAAAATCTAGACTTAATAAGAGGATGCCATGCTATGAGATGATTTACATAATGAGGAAATCCGAAAAGCAAATCGCCAAATATGTCTGAAAATATATGTTAATGATACAAGCAAGATTTCTCAAGGACTAATGAGACCAGCAGCAGAATTGCTGACGACTTAAGTGAGTTACATGGAGAACAAATGCTTGCATATTTCTATCTATACTCTTTTCTCATACAAAGATTGAGAAAACCTGCAAAGCTGCATAGTGATTTTCTCTTTCATTTTCATATGAAGGCGGCTCCACAGATTATACTTCAGTCAGCTAAAAGCTTTTTGTATTCTTCCAGGAGCTTTGGGATATCAACCATATGCAACTGGAAATGAATAGTATAGGTATAAAAAGGAGAGAGCAAAAGAACAGAGAAATTCAAAATATCATATCCAGTGATTGAGGAAAAATCAAATTTATCCACACCCAATAGAAAGCTACCATAAGTTTTAAATCTACCATTTCTGAACTACAGATAGCTAAAGCAGACAACTAGCACTCCTGTCAGAAAAAGAAAATGGTTTTCTGATGACCTAGAGGAACTTTTTATGAAAAGACAGAGAAAAGAGAGGGGGGGGGGGGGGGGGGGGTGATATCGCACTACCAAGAACCCCCATAGTTATCAGGATCCAAGAACAAAAGAATATTCAAGTTTCATCACAAAGTGAGAGAGGTTTTACTTGTATATGGAAGATTAGAGGCATTATACAGTTCTTTCAGCCTACAGCCAAAATTTTCATTTGAAATTCAATGTCGCCCATAACAGTAATACCAATGGAAAAGCCATGGAATGGGTAGGGCTACATCCTATGATTGGATTTTTTACCCCAAAAAAGAAGATAAAACGAAAATGAAACTCTACTTTATTTTTAATTTTTGGTTCTGAAAATGAAGTTAAATACAGATTTTGGATAGCTGTTTTTTAGCAGCAATAGCCAAGTACACCATGCCTGATTGAGAAGATGATAATCATTTTGCATTCAAGGTAAATCAAATGCACTGTAAATCAGATGCCAAAATGATCAAATGGTTAAAGCCAAAGTAAATAATACTTTACAGGCATAGCGCAGGAATATCTAGTGGAAAAAAAATGCCTCTTCATTACTTCAACAAAACTTTCTTTGGTATAGAATCAACCAACCAAAAGTTGCAATAAACACATGGAACTCAATAGAACATTAATATACTCAGCACTTCATAAGAATATCAGCCAAAAAAGAAAACTAAAGCCTATTCAACTTACTCTTCATGAATCATACCTGAGAAGAATTTTTCAGATGATAAAATGTATATGCCTCTTTTCCAGAAAGACCCAACTCAGTGGACTGCAAATTTGCTCTGCAATATGTAAAAACACATAACACGAACAAGAAACTAATTATTTGGACAAAGTTTAGAAATGAAATAATAACTCATTTGTTCGAGACAGCCAAACAAACACATATTATGTGAAGCATGTTTTACATTGGCAACGTAGTAATTGTATATAGAGATCTTACTAAAACAAAAGGACCTACTCCAAGCTTTGCCACATATGTTATGAAGCACAACAGACCATCAACTTCAGTTCATGTGCAAATATGGTTTTAACTAGCATGGAGCCATACTTGTTAAATCTTTTGGATGGCAAAGCAGGAAATTTATCCAATGTTACGATGAAGAATTGTTTTCATCCAAAGAAAAACTCAGGAATATGTAAACAGATACTAACAGATGTCTTGGTCATCTCATCCAAACCAAAACCAAATTGTTCAGACTCAAACCACAGAAGTTGACTCAATTTTTCTATGTCGTGTAACAGATTGTTCACCTCAACAATCAATCAATGAGCTGGAAAACAGATACAGCTAAATGGCAAACAATATCCAAATTTACTAATCAATGTCCTATAAAAGAAGTGTTATGTTATCCAAATGACTTTTCAGTCCACTAATATTACTAACAAGCATCTGCAACTTTTCCTCAGCTAATGGGTGAAGAAAAAGAAAAAGCAATTTTTTTATAAGAAGAGAGTTTCATCTTGTATAACCCACAAGATAATCACGCTTCGATATTGACACAATTATTTCAACCTTTACTGCACTTATCATAAAACATGTGATGATTTGTCTGTAGGCGATGCTTACAGATGACGGGCGATCAATCGTTGATAATCACGAAGCAAGGGACCAAGCTCCTTGATTGGTATTGACCTCGGTGTAGACTTCTTCCAGTGATCACGAAGCACCTGAGTTGCCTTTTTCCCACAAAAAAAAAAAAGTTATTAGTTGCATTACCAACAGATACATCATCAACAATATCAAGCTTACCTGAATGCGAGAAACCTGTTCATTACTGAAAACTCCCGCTCCCATTAACCTTGAAGCTAGTTCAAGGAATTCTTCGTCTTCCAACTCATCCATAATTTGAAGCCCACATCTACAAAGTGAAACTGAAATATCTAACTTTTTTTGCAACTCTACAATAGCAGAACTTTCCCTTTGGCTTTCCTGCAGAAGATACGAGGATAATTAACAATTCTAAAAATTCAAAAGGCAACTAGCATGAGCAGTAAATATAATTATGAGACAGTCAAGGAAAAATTAGATGCCCATAACAAGTGGTCCCAGATTCAAATATTCTAAAAATTTGTTTATCTTCAGAACAGGAATCAGTCTGTGAACTTGAAGGGGCGGGGGCAGAAGAACATTTTGGAAGAACAAAAGTTCATAACAAGCACCACAGGTCCACTGATATGATGTTGCAAGTTTTAACAACTTGATTTGAAAGTCAAATAAACTAAAATACTTTTTACACCTTGCAAAATGCAATGACGCATTAAACGACGCATAAGATAGGTCATATCCTAGAAATGGATTCCAAAGAGCATTCAAATATTGTTGATAGTTTGATGCGACAATTTTCCAATTGAGTATACATAAATTAGCCAACAATCAAAGATTATGCTTAAACTTACAAAGTTCATCAAGTATAAGACAGTGTTATTTTACTCTTAACTGACAGCACTAACACTAAGGACAAAGTTGAAATCCTCAACCAGCTTCAAAGACAAAAATAAAATGGAACAAAGCGAATCAGGTGTAACTAGACTACTACCTTGACTGCAAATTGGGAATTATTATTTTCCATTGCCACATCCTTATTCTCAGGAAGAACTTTTGGTGGAGATTCAGTATACCGCTTTGCAATTGGGTCCTCTACAAAACAAGTTAAAAGTGGCAAGATTTAAAAATTAAGTTCCAAATCTCAAGTTTGAAACAGGAGGAAATCAGAAAATTTTCCAGTACCATCTTGCAAATTGCAAGTTTTTCAACTTTGTTTTATTTCCTTATTGCATATTCATTTCCTTCTGTGGTTATATCGTAACCAAAACATGGTTTTAATACTTTTGATAAAAATGGCTCTCAAGTTCAATTCTCCATCTTGACAAGACAACTGAATTCTGAATCACCATAATCAACTTGAGAAGAAACAAAATTAGATATGGTCGTCACCATAACATAAAATTTCAACTCAAAACGTACTAACCCATGGTAAATAAGTAAAATCTTTTCAGTCTACAGGAAAAATTCTTTTTCAATTAAAAAAAAAAAATGTTAACATAAGCCATTTCATGAAGTCATCTCACTGAAGCTTCTTTAAAGGAAAGGAACACCAACAATAAGCAAAAAGATAGAAGTTTGCTATTATGAAGCAATTATGAAGCAATTTTAGTACCTTCTGGAACCAACCACCATATATCCCCAAATGTTGACTTCCCATCAAAGCCACCAAATAAGAGATAGAGGGAGCCCAAACATGTCATAGAATGGTATGCTCGTGCAGGAGGAGGTTCATTGCCAATAGGTAGGCGCTTCCATTGTGCAGACACTAAATGGGCCAAAACAATTAAGCAAGAGGTGAGGATGCGAATAAAATTGTGAAATGAAAAGTAAGAGGCAACTATAAATGTGAGACCACACTGTGCAAATAATAAATATAAATAACCAAAGCATCAGTATTTATGGGTCTGTAGAATTACATATTATGCCCACTGTTAACCATGATTTCTTTTCCTTTTTTTTTTCTCTTCTCTTTTGATAGGAGCAATAACTTCAGGTAAACAGTCTTAAACAAATGTAGCAGAATGATCACAGCAAAAATATCATAGATGATTCATTAAAATCATAATGGCATATCTAATAAATATACTTTTAACAGTACAACATGAGAAGACTAAAAGCTTACATCTGTCTAAAATGATAGTGTCGTTATAATAAATGTCGTAGCGACTCAACCAACCGCCCGTTCCGTGTCCTCCAAATAGCAAGAGCTGCAAAAGAAAACATCTTCCTAATAAAGGAAAATAGGACAAAAAGCTTGAACTTTAGAAAGTATAAAATTCAGTATTTCCCAGACTTTACTAAAAAATCTTAGCACAGTCATAAGAAACTCAATGTCTTATGTCAAGCGACCCTAGTTTAGGACCGAAGACTCAATTCTAAAGTTTCCTTCTTCCTCTCTTAGTGGGTGACATGGTATTGCTTGTTGGAAGTGCCATAACAACCCTAAAGGATAAACATAAGAGACATAAGTACTACAACAAGGTTTGTCCAGCCATCTTAAAAGAAGGAAAACATCCACTGTGGACAGCATGGGTTACATCCTAAATCTAGATGTTGTGCGTAAAATCTCGTATATCCTACAAATGTAAGATATATGAATCAAACTGAAAGGAAATAAAAAGAAACGTTATGCCCCTATGCCTTTGCCCATATAACTAGTACTTACTGTGGAAACCTTGGTCGTGAGACTTAAGTAAATGAACTACTTTAAATGTTGATAAAGCAAGCTTTTAATAGGAAAATTAAACATAGTAAACACTGGGACAGAAAATAGTTATGCCAATATTATTATTATTATTATTATTATTATGCCAATATTATTTGCTACCACTCGCAAGAGAAAATTGCAACAATCTTATAAGGAGGTTACCTAGGTCAATACCAAATATTTGGATAGAGTTTAGCATGAAATGCCTTACTTTAAAATGTCCGTGCAATGGGAATTAACATAGCCATTAGTGTCAAAATTGAAAATGATATTACCATAGATTGATGTGGACAGTTATGTCCAAGTAATCACATGCACCAGCACCAGTGAGCAGAAAGCGAATAAGCTTTTGCCTAAATGTGTTGTAGATCAATGCAAATTTTAGTATCTGTCATTTCTATTTTCACATCTCTTTGTTAAGTATGATAGGCAGTTCAAAGATAAATTGTTTTCAAATCCACAAGAATAAACAGTCTTGAAGGGCCCAAGAAGACACGTGTTTGACGCATTACCACCCTAAAAACTTTAAAGCCTTCCACTTGGCATCTTCATGATTAATACTTATCATATAAGTTTCTAAAAGCCAATTCCATAATCAAACAATGTCTATTCTACCACATGTTAATTGGCATTACAGAAATTTTGCATTGCATCAACACAGAAACAAATAGTATGGGTTTTAGATGTGTCATTACGTAGTGCCCTCCAGATGTAATAGTATGGCCACAACGAGAAGAAGGTGCTTGACCAGGAAGCTTCAATTGGGTCCATCCAGGTGTTTCATTCTCTTCCTTCCACAACAAAGACAAAATTTAAACAAAATTTAGAACATAGAAAAATCAAGACAGTTGAGTACATAAATAACTTAAGAAAACACGAAGCTAATAGTCATCAACCTCATTAGAAAGAAGCCAGGACTAACTCAAGTTATTGAAAGGCTTGCAGTGAAACAGATCTGTTGAGACAGAGAGAGAGAGAGAGAGAGAGAGAGAGAGAGAGAGAGAAGAAAAGAGACCTGATAGGAAGTACAATCCAAATTCTATTCATGCTTCAGGAAGATTTCCCTTTTTCACTATGGTTTTTCTTATTCAAACTTAGCAAACATTTATTAATCTGAGGATTGCTATGAAAATCCTAACCCAAAAAATAAAAGAAACCATCTAAGAGAGGGAAACATAATTTTCAGTATCTAAACTTTAAGAATGGATGTCACACTCATTATGGGAAACATGTTATATTTTCTCTAATGAGGAACTTGCTGCTTAGGTTATCAAGAGATTCTAGAAGATGCCACAATATAAGAAGGAATCGCTAGAAACAAGAGAAAATCTACCACCCAATATGTCAAAAGTTAAGATGGAATAGAAAATTGAACTACAAACCTTCTTCAATGAGTCCCTTTAAAGCCCATAAATCACCCATGATTGGCCCACCACCACCTATCAAGTTAAGAAAAGCGCTCATATCAGAGAAGAGGCACTTATTTCATGGTGGCAAATTTTGCATGTCCATAAATGAACTATACAAAGCCATTTTAGGACTGAAACTTGTCCGAGTAACTTCAAGGCATTATGACCATTATATGGGTGGCACACAATTGTTTGCATATAAGATCTATAGTTAAATAAGGACAAAGTCATAAATACTATACAGGAATCAACAACAATCCTCAAAGAAACACATTGCACAATATACAGAAGGCAGAGACTGTTAACAAAATATGGGGATAATGTATGCAACTTCACCTCTGCCGCCATAGATAAGCAATCGCTTTTCGACCATTGTAGCTGTGTGGCCACATCTAGGTGGTGGTACTGATCCAGTAACTGGGAGCTCCATCCACTCGAGTGATACTGTTTGAGGAAGCAGATGGCATATAAAACAAATTTGACATTGATTGTGTCACCAAAAAAATAAAAAATAAAATAAAGAAAATGATATATAAAGATAATAACATCCCCAAGCTTGAGCAAAGAAGTTACTTGTGTCCAAGACATATACATCTGACAACCACTTTTTACCATCCCAGCCACCATACCTGCACTCAAACAGTTTCACGGAAAATCATATGCCAAATAAAAATCTATACTGGCTATTTGATGAAGAAAGCAAGGTAGCACCACTCACATAACAATTTTACGGCTTCCAATGGCTGAAGCAGCAGAGAAGTCCCTTGGAGAAGGCAAATCGCCGAAACTGGTCAGCTCTGACCATTGCCATATGTCTGGAACAAACATGGAATTAATAATTGACAACAGCTGCTGAAAGTAGATGTCAGACAACCAGAAATTCCAAGGTTGCACATAGTTGTTATCACAATCCTTAATAAGATTTGCATGAATACATGCTTACCTGTGTCTAGGACCCAGAAGTCACCCAACCTGAAATACCAAGGTGTTAATAGCAGCATTAGATTCCCCACAGATAAAATCAAACAAAAGTTCTAGATAGAGGCAGACCTTCTACTACCAAAGCGTCCACCAAAGATGAACATATGACAGTCAATTGCAACAGCAATGTGAAAGGCTCGTGGGCCAGGACCCACTTGCCCATCGGAACCATTTCCAGTGCATTCTGGCTGAAACCATAATTTGTTGTCTGAAACAATGAAAATGCACAACTTGAAAAACAGTACTTTAAAAGCAATGTTAGTGCTCGAGTGGGGAGATGTATCTCAAAGTGAGCGTGTGTGTGCAGGAAGAAAATATATTAAAGAGAACAAAAAAGTGTTTATATTTATATATAGACTAAACTTAACTTCAAAAGCCCATACAACAATGGGACAAGAGAAAGTGAATAAATATATTAAAAGAGAATTAAAAAGTGTGTGTGCGCTAAGCATAAGTTTTAAAAAGCCCATACAATGGTAGGAAACATGAAAATAGAAGATACTAGACCTGAGGCATAGTGAACAAGATCCTAAGGAAATCTATTTTCAGTTCATCCATTGGCATCTCAACCCTTAATGGAAACCATTCCACTTTTTAAACAAGCACTCACCAACCAAAAGAATCCAGTTTTCAATGCTACATTCTGATTTTGTCAAGAAGCTTCTCCTACAATCAACAAACAAATAGAACTGTATTCCCAGTGTAACCTAAGAAATTCCAAACTAAGCAAACAAGACCAAAGCTCTGTAACTTGAAAACACGCAATTCATGTGAGGTGATCACCCACTCCCAGAAAATTTTTTATATATGATTCTGAAATACTTCCCTTATCCATTATATCCTGATAAGAATAAAATAAAGCACAGCTGAACAAACAAAAAATGAACATCAGCCAGCCTTTCATTGGCCAACCCTGCTACAAGACCCTTCAACTTACATGATGATGCTTCTAGGTCCTAACCCCTCAACTAACACAAACTAGAGTTCTCCTGTTCTGCATCACCTCAACCCAAAAGAGAGATCAGATAAAACAACTACCAATCTGTCTCCTAATTTTGAGCTTCCTAACAAACTTAGCATAAATATCACGAAAACCCACGAACAAACACAGATAACTCACCTTCATAATCTTCTATAGTGAAATATCAGAAGCAAGTTGACCCAATGCAACTCAAAGATAGTTTCAAATCTTGTTATGTCAACACTCGAGAATGAAATATAGCTATACACACATTGATCACACACACAAAATGAGGTGGTTTTAGTTTTGTCACCTCAGTGAGTTTCCAGTCCAGCTTTTGTATGTCTTGATCTATTAACACACTTTCAGTTTTCTGACTTTTTCCCAACCAAACAAAGGATAAGGAACTATTGTATATTAACACACTTTTCCGTTTTCTGACTTTTTCCCAGCCAAACTAAGGATGAGGAGCTATTGTATTTCCTCTGTCATCAATAAAAGGGAAAATTCTGAACCCACTAAGGATATGCTGTAACTGTTTTACTTCTGCTTAATTTTGAAAGCATGTCAGTTTAAATGTATGGTAAACATCCCCTTGTACTTGGCAACTAATTCACAAAACAGTATCACCCAATATAGAGTAAGCCATATGAAAGCAGCACCAGAATTGAAAACTATATGCTTTACAGAAGCTGATCATATAAGACGCGTCCTACTTATTATAAAAGACAGCATGTCCAAAGTATCAACGAAATGAAAATTAGTTACCTAAGCAGTGACATTAGTTAAAAAACAAAAAATCAAACTTGTTCAACGAAATACATACCAATATCATAAACAACGACATCGCTGAGAAATCTTTTATCTACAAGGCCACCGAAGAAAACCACCTTGGATTTGCCGATATTAACGGCGGAATGACCACTGAGAATCGAAACAAGAACCATCAACAAAGTGTCGATCATATGAATAAAATTTAAAATTTTACATAATTCTTATGCAGAGAGAGAGAGAGAGAGAGAGAGATAGAGGGAGGGGAAATTTGCCTTCGTGGTTGAGGAATAGTGCCACCGAAGTCGAAGGAAGAAGCTCGAACCCAGTAATGCATTTTGGTTCAATTTTTCGTTCTCTGATGAGAAAGAATGCAATTTGCTCTCTGTCTCCCTGCCGTTTCCTCAGCTGACCTGACTTTGCTTTGCTTGTCGCTCCCAACGACAATAATGCGTATTTAGTTGTCACTGAATGGCAACAGCCCAGTGACTCAGGTGAGTTGGATTAAGTGTAGGATTAGATTAAGTGTAGGGTTAGATTAAGTTTAGGATTAAATATCTTATCTTATATTTGATAATTTTGTTTAGATTAAATTAGGGAGGATTAAATTTAAATTTAATTTTTAAATTATGGGATTAACAATCCTAATATATAAGTGGGTTTAAATGAGATTGGAATAAGAGAAAAAATTATTTATTTGAAATATTTCTTTCATATATAACACTATTTTTTATTTATCACTTAAAATTTTATTAATTAATTAATTATTTTATTCATGATTTATTTGAAATTTATTTTTTATTTTATTTTTATAGTCTAATTAAATTGGTACTTTTACTTTAATAAAATTAACTATTTAATAATTTATTACTTGTATTAAGTTTAATAATCACTAATGTAATATTAAAAATAATCATGAAAATTAATAATACCAGTAATTAATTAATTTTATAGATATTATTTGCTAAATTTTTGATAAAATAAAATATATCTAAAATATCTTATAAAAATTAATTAAATAATTAAATGGTTTTATTAATTTATATGTGTTTATTATATTTATGACTACCCAATAACTATTTAATGTTATTATTAATTACCTTTAAATTAATTTTAATTATTACTCTTAACTATTGATAAATATTTTTTATATGGAAATATAATTTATATTGTCCAATCTGATATTGTTCCAAACATAATACAGTTTTGTATATTTCAACCTAATATGATCAAAACTAATCTAGTTCAATTATAATATTTAGTTCAATCTAATTTTGCATGCCAAATACAACCTAAGAGTCTTTGTTTAATTTGGTGCATTGCGCCTAGGGAATGTGACAAATTCTATAATCCCGTCTCATCACGATATGTTTGCCCATTTATACTTTTTTTTTCAATTAGAAAAGTAAATACAAATTTTTATCAAAACAAAATGTCAATTTTAGTTATTTTGAAACCTATAACTAAAATAAATAAAACTGATTTAGTACCATAGCCGTATAAAACCACGATTACAATACACAAATTGAAAATTTTATTTTCCTAGATTGTTAATATTTTGTCATAGAAAGAGTGCCTAGATTTAATATTTGTACCTATTATTGGGATAAAGATATCCGATAATATTTAGAATTCATATTGGTTAACAGTGAAGTTACTTAACTATTAATTTGTAATAGTGAAAGCAATAAAAAAGTTAGCATGTAATGGATTATAGAACATGCATGTAGTCAAAATAAGGCTGCTATGCCATTATTCTACCTTGCATTTATTCAAGATTTTCTATTAGAATGAATTATGATGACCTTAAAATAAAAAAGTTTCTAAAATTATTTTACATTTTGGATTGTTTGGAAAAATGAAATGGTATGAGATATTTAGCAAGACAATAATACAATAATTTTTTATCAAAAGAGAAAAAGATGGGATCGAGATTTTTTTATTTCCAATTATATTGAGAATGACAAATTTCTACCAACCCTAGCATGTTGCAAACTCGAAATTATCTAGAAAATCATGACAATTTTATCGTCAGCATGAAATATAATGATCCAAAGAAAAAGAATAGACCAAGATTATTCAAGGGATCATGAGTTAGTTATGAACGATTTCGTTGATAAGATGTTAAAATCTTCCATTGGAATCAAATGTTCCAGCCATAAAATATCATCCTGACTATCTCCGTTATATTGATCTTGTATCGAAGTCAAATGAGAGGCCTCGGAAAGTAAAAGAGAAATTTATTCCTTCCCCTCTTTGCTTCTTTGGCTCAAAAGATGAGAGCTGTGGAGATGATAACCATAAAAAATATAAATTATTAGAACATCTGCAAAATTTCTTTCATACAATATAAAGTGAGAAATACAAAGAAAACACGGAGTAAAGAAATAATATTAAAAGTGGTCGTCACTTAATAAGGTAAGCTACGGCAGTCAAATGGCTTCTAAGATGTACACTAAGCCTAATATACTATGGGCCAAAAATCAATTAACACTAATTTAGCCATCAATTGTAGCTTGAAAAAAAGATTTCTTTCTATTTGATTTACGATTCACATTGATATAATGCAACTTATGTGAAACTTTTAAATAATTATTTTATCCTACCTTCCAAATAGCTCCCTAAACTAGCAATAAAAATATTTTAAACATAAGTAGAAGTCAAAAAGCCTAATAAAAGTTTGTTACTATTGCCTTAATCCACTTTTCAAATTCTTCATGAAATTCTAATATTTATCTTGAACATCCCATTTGGAAAGATTTAGATGTATCTTACCTTAAAGACTTTGTCGATTTTTTCATTACTAAATTATTTTTATAATGGAGCTAGCAAAATATACTTTGTATCAAGAGGCATGTTTCGTAATGGTAAATCTTTCTTATCATTCTCGATGACTAATAGATGATAAATAGCCTATAACAAACAAAATGTAAGGCTCCATTGTTGATCATTTCATTATGACAATATACGAGAATAAATTTACTTATCTCTCTAAAGCAAAAAATATAATACAATGTTTGAAGAAACTAGTTCATGTATGATGAGCTAGTTGAGGTTGACAGCTGCTTAAGATGGTGATAATATATATTAAACACTTTTAGTGAACATGTATGATGTGTACCAAAGTTAATAAACATGCATTTTGTGTTTGTATGTGTTCAGTTGTTTTTTAACATTTGATTAGTTAATATTGATTTTTACTGTTATTTGATTGGTTACTAATTATGAATAAAAAAAAAAGTTCAAGAATTAGATTAACTGCACTTGTTGAAAGTAATTAATTACAAACTATAATTATGTTGGAAAAAAGTTTAAATAATTAAAATAAATAAATAAATAGTATATTATATACATGTGTATAAATTAATTTTAAAATTAGTTAATATGTGTTAGGTGCATTCATTTTGTTATTATTTATAGGTCTATTTTGAAACTTCATTCGCATGTGTTATGTATGGTCACATAACTCACAATTTTAGCATCATCAACAAATAGATAACTTTAACAAACATCAATCTTGACATTTTCTTATAGAAACTTTCCACTTCCACTACGGCTCATAGAGCTAGTCTCTCTCAAAAATTTTGTTCCTTCTCACTCTTCTCATCGAAGTAAGTGATTTTCTCTCTAAAATTAGGCTTCAATTTTTTTCGTCTTTTTATTTAATATACTAATTTCAAAATTAGTTAATAGCCTTCTAATAAAAAAGTTTTACTTAAAATTAGTTTGGTTCTGCAAGTGGAAAGAGAAGGGTCGTCATTAATAGGTATAATACTGAAATAAAAGGACTTAATAGATTTGGAAGAGATGCATGGCAAGGTAGAAGATGTCCAAAAAGTTAATAATGAGCTTTCCCCAAACAGTAGCTATTACTTTTCCTTCTAGACCAGCTACTTATAACTAGACTTTTTTCCAAAGGATGCTAGACGTTGTGGTAGTTACATCCAAGCTCTGGTAGTTATGTTACGGCCTTACCACAGCTAGTGGAATAGCTAGCTTATGCATAGATGCTGATGCTCGAGAAGCCATGGATGAATTTATGTTATAGATACTTATGATATAATGATTATAGTAGTTTAAATTTAATACTTGTCTGTTACTTGATTGTAGTTGAAATATATATGGTAGTTGATTATGGTTGAAATATATTGTGACGAAAATTTGAGATGAAAAGAAGAGTTGGTGGTTCGAAGGCGTATCATCAAAACCAATAGCTAAAAAAGATAAGCGAAGTGGTGGAACTTTGACGTAAGCTGATTGTGTGGGATGAGTAAGATACATTCTGCAAATAATAATTCGGGTTACATGTATCTACTTTAGACGTATAATATATTATTTCAAAGCTTGCAATGAGATGTATCAAACTTAGACTACTAAATCTGTTCTACCCCATGTGCCAGATGTAAATTTTATTTCTTTCGTGATTATTTTGCAATTTTAAATTATTTTGCTATCTTTTCTATTGCTCTCAGGAATTTTTTATATCAGATTTAGATGCCATTTATTTTGTTGTAGTTATATAAACTATAAGAATTTTATTATAAAATAATATTTCAAATTTACTTATTTTAGTAAATTCATGATATTTATGGTTAATATAAAAAGATACAAAATTATAATTTTGTTTATTCGAACTTATCAATAATATTTAGTTATTCAAAAAGTTCGTTCCGCAACGTCAAGCTCCAAGCCCATGCCCAAACCCAAATGATTAATTAATTAATGCTCCATCATCTTCTAATTAACTAATTAATTAAGCTATCTGTGTTTAATAATATTAATTAATGAAATAATGTTAATTATATAACATCCATGGTTTGTAGATGGAAGATTTAAAATAAATAAATAAATTTTTTGGTTTATATTATATTTTCCTGCTTATGTATGAAGAACTATATAATTGTCATAGAATTATATATACAAAACAATCTGATTTTTAAACCAATTAATTAATAATTCGTTATTTAATTAATTAGCATAAACCTGTTGCTTAAATGATAGGACAGCTGCCAGTTCATGGCCACTTCATCACCCCGCAGAATTCAATTAAAATTGAATTGAATTAAAAATTAAGAAAAATAGGTCGAGTATTAATTTTCTGCACATTAATTCTCTAACTGATAGCATCTAGCACCTATCATCTAATTATTCTGAAAAAAGGATATAACTTCTATAATATATATAGCGATAACATTAAATATTATTTTGACTTTTAATATTTATTATTGGATTGTGTAAAAATAAATGATTTAAAATTTGTATAATAATTTAACTTAAAATAAATTAATCTAAATAATAATTATTTTTATTAATTCATAACCTAGACTCAATTTACAAGTGGTAATATTGTAAGAAGCAAATTGTATATATAAAAAAAAATTAAAAAGAAAACATACAATTAGCATAATTCTGGACATGATTGTCAATCAATTGTTTTTCTAATCTTAATACAACAATCCATCATAACTTACTTTGTCTTTATTTTCATCTTATAATGTGCTTACTAATTGAGGGTAGGAATAAGAATGAAGAAAAAGGAATCATTCCCTTATTTTATTTCTTTTTTATTCTTAGGAATAAGAATGAAATTAGTGGGGCATGCCAAATTTAATAATGAGGAATGAAAATTTTATTTTGATGAGAGGAGTGGGGATGAAATTCTCGTTCTTTGGACTAACATTTTTAATTTGTATCAACCATCCACCAAATGCTAACCATAATTTATAATTAATGACATCACAAGAGTAATTTAGACATTTAACATGTTAAATAAAAAAAAGAGTTTAAAGTATAAAATAAGAAACTATTTTTATAACCAATATTCAATTAAATGCACTTAAAACTCTATTTTTTTCTCAATTAAAAAAATTCTAATTTATCTTCACAAATTTACATAATCATACTAAATCCACAAATTGCCCTGACCCTAATTCATAAACTTCCTGTCAATCCAATCATTAAGTTTGATTTCATAATTAACAAAGGTAAATTTTATTTCATTTATTTATGGTGCAAAGTAAAAAATTGCCTTGAATTTAGGGTATAATGGCCATTTTACTTGAACTTTGTTAAATATTCTAACAATATTAATATTTTGGTGGAAGATTGATATAAATTATAAATTTAGGACGAAAAATTAAATAAATTCAAAATTTTGTGGTGCTTTTTTTATTAGGATAAAGGGTACATGGCTAATAATGTCTCTATGTCGTTTAATGTTAAATTGAGTTTCAAAGGCATCATGGTCAATATACTACAATTCTCTTAATTTGTTTAATATAAACCAATAATTTGATAGATGAATTATACATATTGTAAATTTAGGATGGGTGGACGATATAGCAAGTGTTGTAATATTTTTAATAGTAGGATAATTTAAGGGTATATGATTGATAATTTCCCTTTAAAAAATTACAGTAATAATGATTACTATTGTTGTAGTAATAATTAATAGTAATACTATTTAGTTATTTATCATTATTAAAAGTAACAATATTAAGAGTAAGCTTTTAACCGGAAAAAAAAGTCGCTATATAAACCTCGACAAAATCCCAACTGCACCAATGAACGACGACCGCTTGACAAAGAAAGCGAAGTTTAGGGTTAAGGGTGAGGACAGTGATAATCCTAGCAACTTTCCTTCAGCGATAAATTGATGGAGTTGGAAAAACCTATTGAAGATGAATTGGCTGGTGGTGAGGTTAAGTTCATGCTCAGTTAATTAAGCCTTCGCAAAATACTGTAGTTGTCAAATTATTGGGATGATCAATTGGATATAAAGCTTTAAGTAATCGGTTGAATGCTCTTTGGAACTCAACTTTAGGCTTCTCTATCATTGATCTGGAAAACAATTACTTTATAGTACGACTTAAAACAGAGGGTAATGCGGAGTTTGTTATAACTCTGGGTCCATGGACAATTATGGGTCATCATCTTGTTGTTCAACCATGGACTCCAAATTTTGATAGTTATAAGGAGGGAATCAATTCGGTCATAGCATGGATCCTATTACTTGGCATGGCTTGATTAACACTAAAGTGTATATTTAATAAAGGTTAAAATTATCACTTTTTTCACTTACAGTATGTAAATTATTTTAATACCCTTCTAATATAATTTTATGTTAAATTAAATTGTAGTATATTATTTTCTCTTAGTTTTATATTATAAATATATTTCAAGAACAAAGTAGGAATTGGATCATTGGAACGGTAGTGAGAATTGATTACAACACAGAGTCAACCACGAGAGGTAAATTTGCACACATTGCTGTTGAAGTTGCTCTTAACAGGCCCCTTATAACTTAGTTCTTCTTGGATGGTAAAATTCAAAAGTTGGAGCATGAAAGCCTTCCTCAAATCTGTTTCCAATGTGGCAAATACGATCGTAGTAGAGATATTTGCCCTGATTGTATAGTAGATACAAACTTCCAGGATGGGTTGGACCTTGTGGCTAACGGAAACAGTTCCGGCACGAGGACAATGAATGCTTGGGTAGTAGTGTCCAGAAAAGGAAAAAATCGGTTTGACAAGGGCAAAGTCAATATGCGAGACTCTACACACAGTTAATGGAATAATTTTGGCAATGAATCTAGATTTAGAGTTTTGGCAAGCGAGAACGAGGGACCGAAAGAATAAGAGAAATCGTCAACTCCCTTTTTGAATAGCCATGTGCCCACAACCGAAATTATAACTCTGCCGATTCCCAAAAAACCTAACCTAAAAAAAAAAATTACTAGAACCCCAAACCTAAAGTTGTTGACTCGTGACAAGTCAGCCACCACTGTCCCAACTACTAGCCCCACAGCAGAACACCTTAGACCCACACCCATGCGAACCCCATGTGCCTTTCATATGAACCATGCAAACCAAACAAATTTCCCATATTCAAACACCACCAGCCATAATCCGCTATATCACTTTGCGGTTTCTTTTGCTCCTTAGCTAACCAAAAATGCTAAACTTACAACATCTTTACCTGTTGACCTCCTTCAGGAAGATGATGCTTTGAATAATCATGATCGCCTAAATAAAGGTGAAGGTGACCCCCTCTTGATCATGGCATATTGGCTATAACTGAGAATATGGAAGATGATGGAGAAGACAGTGATTACGTGGGTAAAAGTGATGATGAAGATGAATCATCCAATGAGGATACTTCATTCGAGCATGAGAATGCTATGGATGTGGTGCACGAGGCCTAAGGCAGTTTGTGTAAGGATTCTATTTCATCTTTAAATTTTTAATGTCAGTTTCAATCAAGTTCTGGAATGTTTGTGGAGTAACCTCGAAAAATTTTTGTCGGTCTTTTGCTTTTGCGGTGAAAAATTATAAGCCAATTATGGTTGTCATTTTGGACCAAAAATTAGTGGGATTAAAGGAGATGAATTCATGCAGAAGAGTGGTTTTCTGAATTCACAGAGAGTGGAAGCTAGCAGTTTCTTTGGTGGAACTTGGTTGTTATGGAAGGATTTTCTACAAGTGAAAGTTGTCTTAAATCACAAGCAATTCATGTGTTTCAATATTGTTAAGAATATAATATCCTCTTTTCTTGGGTTTATGCTAGCCCGATCCCTGTTATCATGGAGAATCTTTAAGAACATCTCAAGAGGATTGCTAACACTATTCAAGGATCTTGGCTTGTGGGGGGTGATTTTAATTCCATTCTTTATACAACGAAGAAGAAAGAGGGCTCTTCGAGTAGTAGTGGAGATTGTGGTCTTTTCAATAATTGGTAAAAGTATGATCTCCAATTTACAGGGCCACGGTTTACGTGGTCCCCTGGCTCTCTCTTTAAACAGTTAGATAGAGCTGTCTGTAATGAGGATGGAAGTGTAATTTTGCTGATGATTTAGTTCTTCACCTACTGAAAATTGAATCTCATCACAGACCAGTTTTAGTTCACTTTGATAAGGCTATGAGGAAGAACAAAGGTCTAATGCCTTTTCGGGTTTTTGCGGCTTGGCTTACTCATAAGATTTTGGTGATTTTGTTGCTTCTAATTGCCATCATGCGATTAAGATTTTCATCTCTAATGTCTCTCTTTGGGATACAAACTCCTTTGATAATATTTTTCGCAAAAAGAGGAGGCTTCTAGCTCGTTTTGAGGGGAATTCAAAAAGCTTAGAAAACGATGCTACAAGGAGCCTTTTATGGATTGAATTAAAATTGAGAATTGAGCTTGAAGAGGTTTTATCTCAAGAAGAAATATATGGCATCAAAATTCTAGAAAGGACTGGATTATGAATGAGGGTCGAAATACAATTGTTTCTATAAAAAAAGTCTCACTAGAAGAAGACGGAATCGAATTAATGCAATTAAAATGATTCAGGTCAGTGGCTCTATGATACGAATGCCATTAAGAAGCATGCAGTTAGTTCTTCTCCACCTTATACTCTGATAACAACATTGATTTTCAGCCCTACCATCTAAAGGTTTACTATCCTACTTTAGATGCTACTGAGCTGTCCCTTCTGAACCAACCTGTTGATGATGTTGAAATCTGGAACACTGTTTTTGGCATGAAGCCTCTAAAAGCATCGGGAGTGTATCACCTTTATGCGATTTTTTACCAATCTCAGTGGAGCGTTGTTGGTCCCTTTTTTTTGTCAATTTGTTAAAGATACTTTCAGGAGCAGTTGTATTCCTGAATAGATAAATTAGACTTTTCTGGTTCTTGTTCCAAAGAATGATAATCCTAGTACATTGAAGATGTATCGCTCCATTAGCCTGTGTACAGTGGCCTACAAGACTGTTACCAAGGTAATTACAAACAAGCTTAAATCTTTTCTCCTTCAACTCATTGGTTTGCAATAAACAAGCTTTGTTCCAGGAGGCCGACGTATTATTGAAAACATTGTAGTTGCCTAACAGGTTACTCACTCCATGAGGAAAAAGTCTGAAAGGAAGGGATATATGGCTATTAAGGTGCTTTGGAGAAGGCTTATGACAGGCTCAACTGAAACTTTATCTACGAAACTCTTATTGAATCCAAAATTCCTTTTGATCTAATTCTCTAATAATGCAGTGAATCACCACAGTTTGTAAGAAAGTGCTTTAGGAGGGTCAGCCAACGAACGATTTTGTTCTGACTAGGGGTATAAGATAGGGGGACCCTATTTTTGTGCCTTGTATTGAGCAACTCAGCCATGGTATTTGTCATTCGGTGAATATAAGAGACTGGAATCCGTTGCGGCTTTCTCGTCATGGAACTCTTGTTACTTTTTCTTTGTAGATGATCTTCCTTTGTTAGCTAAAGCCTCATGTGATTAGGCTAAAGTTCTCAATTCTATTCTTGACGCTTTCAGTTGTAGCTTAGGTGCTAAGATAAATAAGGCTAAAACTTGAGTTTTCTTCTCACAGAATGTGACTCCAACCAACGCTAATAACATCGGTAATATACTCAGCTTCTTCACTACAAAAGAATATTGGTTAATATCTTGGTATTCCCTTCCTTCATTCTTAGGTGTCTAAGAGTACTCATCAGGATATAATTGACAAAGTTCGCTGGCAACTTTCGGGTTGGAATGCATCTCGTTTATCACTTGCCGGTAGAGCAACATGCAAACATCAATCCTATCTTTGAGAGTCAAATCCAAAATCGATTATGATTGCAAAAATTTTATTTGGAGTGGTGCAAATATTTAGTGAAAGATGAATCTTGTTACTTGGGATAGGGTGCGCCAGCCTAAGAGTTGCTGTTGTGCAAATTTTATTATACTAATGGTCTTGAATGTCAATCTTACGAGTAGGTAGATTTATTGTACTAAGCATACGAATCTATTGCAGTATAGATTAATAGTGTTTAGTGTCAATCCCACGAGGAGGTAGATTTAATCGTATGCAGGTTTAATTTTTCAAGTTTATTTGTGAATTGGTTGAATGTGATTTTTGAGCAAGATTTAAATTAAAAAGATAGCGGGAGCAAATTAAAGATGAAAGAATACAAAATAAGTGCTTGACTCTAGATTCACACTCAATATTTCACAATGGGCTTAATATTCATTTTTAATTCCAATCAATCTATAAGGGGGTATTTCCACTCCTCATAAACCTAACTCTAATAAATAGGGTATCAAGTGTTCATTGTGCTAGGGAAAAATAATCTTATGTTAAATGGGTGTCAAAACATGTTATGCCAGGTGATAATAATCATATTGTCGATAATATGGCAAGACTGTCTACTAAATAACTTAGATTTATTCTCTGTCAATACTGAGTCAAGATGAACCACTAATATTAAGGGGAGGTTTTTCTCTAATTAATACAGTATAAAGTGCTCCTCATGCCAAACAGTAATAATACCAGTATAAAATCTAAACAAGATTATTACTATCTATCAACGATGAGTCAAAACAACCTAAATAAATAAATTAGGGAAAGAGAATGTAAACTTACCAAATCGAAGGCTATGGATCATATTGAGCCTTCACTTTCAACCCAAGCTTGAAAATAAATTAGTTACTCACTTTTGAACTAGGGGCAAAATGGAAATTTTACTAAAATACATAGAAGATAGAATTACAAAAAAATGGAGTTAAAAAATGAATTCAAGGGTGTCAAATTGAGGGGAGTTGCCCCCTGTTTATAGATACATTGAGTAAATCATGGCAATCGGATAAAAACAATTTGGACGCTCCAGATTGCACCACGTGGCAAGCTCTGATTGGATATAACACATCATTAGGGCTGTCATTTCGTGTATATGCATGTATTGTACGCGCATTCTTTTGTTCACTAATATACTGCCACATCAACAATCAACACAAGAGTCAACTTTTTGATCCAATAATATACCACCACATTATCGGTTAATGTCACGTCATTCAGTCAACGCCACATCAGTATTTTTCGATCAAATAAGATGTTGCTACATCAACGGTCAACACCATGTCAGCAGGTCAATGCCGCATTAGTTGGGCCCTACCAAGATTCTAGAACTGTGGCACTGGTCACGTATAAGGTTCTGTTTACTTGTACGTTACTGTTCATATATATAGCACTGTTCATGTATACGATTTTACCCTTTATGTCATTTCCTAAGATTTTAAGTTATTATGAGCTGAAAAACACTATCTATTTTGCTATTCAACCTCTTGTTAATCATAAAATGACCAAAATAGCCCTAAAATACATAAAACACTCAAATTATAACGAAACATACACAATCAAAGTCTAAAGAACTTAAATAAATAAATTAGAAATGTTAGTGAGATTTAGAGGGTAAAATGACAATTATATTCTTTATAAATATGCATTTTTTAGCACTCAACAGTTGCGGTGGATGAGGTTTTAAAAACCTAGAGCTAATGAATAAAGCTTTATTGATAAAAGTGGGTTGGAGTCTCATCTCATCACCTTCTAATCTCTGATCTCAAATTCTGCTCACCAAGTATGGGATTGATCATGACAAGCTGCCTCATGTTTTGCATGAGGTATGGCTCTTACTTATGGAAATCTATGGGAAAAGTCTGCAATAATACAATGATGGGAGCTCGGTGGAATATGGGAAATGGAAAAAGTGTTAGATTCTAGTGGGACTGCTGGGTGACAAAGACACAACCTTTGGTTTTCCATGCGGCTGATAGAATTGTTACGGACATTATAAATAAGAAGGTTACTGATTTGGTGAATGATAATGGTAACTAAAGTGAATGAGTTTTAGTAATTTGCTCCCTCACAATATTATTCTTAGAATAGTCTCCTATATGTCGCCAATGGAAATAAGGGGTGATGATACCGTGTATTGGACAGAATCGAATAAGGGTTTGTTCACAGTAAAATCAGTTTATTATGCTATTTCCAAGGATAAGCATAGAAAGGATGATCAGATATGGAACTTAGCATGGAGTTGGAAGGGTCCCAAAGAATATGTATCTTTATCTGGTTGGTTCTTCATGATTGTTTGAAAACAAAGGCGAAAATCATGCAAAGACATATCTAGATTGGTAGTGGGTGTGATTGTTGTGGCTATTCTTTGTAAGATACTTTACACGTAATTCGTGATTGCATGGTGGCTAGAAGAGTGTGGAATCAAGTCATTCCTATTAGTCAATGACAATTGTTTTAGTCTTTAAATATGAGAGATTGGACCAGCATGAATTTGAAGAACAAGTGGAGCTTAAGATCAGGTTTACATTGGAACGTATTCTTTAGAGTAGTAATTCAGCGTCTTTGGTTCCAGAGGAATCAATTTAAATTTAGCCACCTTTCTTGGGATAGTGCTTTCACGGTGAATGATATCAGAACCAGAGTTGAGGAGATTAATCGTATAAACTTTACACCTCAGCTTACGAGAGTCAAAAAGGTGGAGAAGTAGATTGGCCAAAGCTTGCCAGTTTGGCCGATGTGTAAGCTAAATACTGATAGAGCTAGCAAGATGTTAGGTGATGCCGGACCTAGTGGTGTTATTTGGAACCACAATGGGAACTATCTCGTTGGTTTGCTATAAACATTGAATCTTGTTCAATTATGGCAACTAAACTCTAGGTATTGTATCAGGGTCTTGAATTCGCTTGGCCAAATGGAATTTGCTAGTTGGAGGTCGAAGTTGATAGTCTTTTTGGGTTACTCAACTGGTTGCTAATCCCATGAAATTCATTAATGAGTATACCTTTTTGCTTGAAGCTATTGAGGATCTCATCAAGAGAGATTGGCACATCATTATCAATCATGTCTATCGACAGGCAAATTATGCTACTAACTTTCTTGCCAACTTCGCCCTATCTAATCCTTTGGGCCTTCACATTTTTCCTATTCCCCCCTAAGTATGGTCACTTTTATTTCTCATAATATGTACGGGGTGGCTTACCCCTACCTTGTTTTGCTTTAGTTCTTTTTAAGAGTCTTTTGAATTAAAGAAAAAAGTAACAATATTAATAGAACAATAATTATTATTATTTTTATAACAGTAATAATTATAAATTTTAGTAGTAGTAATAATAATGATAACTATAGTAACAATAATTAGTTTACATAAAAAAAATATAGTATAATCTATTTCTTGAATGATTTCAAAAGATTCTAATTTCAAATGTATTCTCTGAGATCTTCGTTTGCCAAAAAAAAGAAAAACCTAAGGTTTTGGATTTGTCTTGAAAAGACGTTACAATTCATTTGATCAACATTATATCTCTGGAAACATTTTAAGCGGTTCTCCAAGTTTTCTCTGGGCCACTCCAATGCCTTTCAATTCTGAAATGTGTTCTAGCAATCTGAATTGAACATTCCTTTGTAAATGTACAAAGAAAAAGCAATTGTTCAAGTGCCCAAGTTATGGAACGCTCCATTATGTAATTACATTAGGTGGTGAGGGCTCTATTTGAGAATCTATCAGGAAATTCTGCAACTGCTTAATAGTTTATTACAACTCCAGTAAACTTGACTTTGTTTTTAGATGGGATGGAAATACCCAAATGGCTAAAAACGATTGCCACATAGACACTTGAGTTTGCTGACCCGATTGCTGTATATATGTATCAAGAATTGAGAAGGAGTCTATTGGTTTTGGTATATGTAATATCATCCCATTATTGCCAAAACCTTGGGGAAATAAGTTTTCAGTAACTTGAATAAGTCACTTTCAAAGTATCTAGATTTAGGTTCTAAGGAGAATTTGCTAGATATTGCTAGCAATGTGGCGAAAGTGGGTTATGGTGAAGCTAGTTGGAAGCTTTAAAACAGGCCTTGAAATTTGTAAGTCATTTTATGTTCTTCAAGCTAGATGATATCCCAAGTGTTACTTCAATTACTTTCCTAGGCATGTTGAAGATCATGAGCTTCATAACCTGAATTTTCTTCACAGTGGTGCTCGAAAGGCTTGGTGCACTGTCATTATGCATTTATTTCTAGGGAAGCCATTTTGAAAGAGGCTTATGTGGTAATATTGACCAGTTAGACATGTCAATTTTAGCTCTAGTTCTTTTATCAAAATCTAAGCATAATAAAGAGCTAAATTCTTATTTTTTGTTTCAGCAATGCATTTTATTGTCTGAGGTTAAATCTATGATACAGTAAAAAGGTAAACAATAAGTATTTGTCGTTAAAAAAGGACAAAGAAAATGAAAATATCATCAATGTTTTTATCAATTCGGGTAGATTATTGTCTTGAATAAAGCATAAATTTGAGATTTGTTCAATTTTGATGTTTTCTTTGTTTTCTTGGTTTGTGCCCATTATTGGTTTGCATTAGTGTCTATAAACCTTCACAAATTCTCCTTGGTGTTTTTTCCTGCACATTCTTTACTCGAGTGTTTCCCAACACTCACTCAATTTGAAAGAAATGAGTTTTAACAATTTGTATATCACAAGAGTAAATATACAAATTTGAGTCTAGTTTGTATATGATTATGATTGAAAACAAATAAGAGGTCGAGAGTATTTTATAGTTGAGAGAATGAACAAATATTTGTGCTCAACCAATATTCTAATGGTTAAAAGATGATTTTATATAGATTTAAGCAAAAAATAGTCATTATTCTTTTAATATAAACATTATGTGTGCAAACTGATCACCAATAATATGAAGTTGATACTTAATTAATGTTGTGTCAAGTGACCATTGAGACAGTTTGAAATTTTAAGTCCAGAACAAATCACCAATGAAAAAAAGCGAATCAATGTCACCACTATGAGTCTTGATGGTCGAATGCCTAGGCTTGGCTTGTCGTCATGTGCCAAGTTGAGGGTAGCAGCATATACACGAAAGCAAGGCAAAACTGACCGTAGGTTGGGTTGTGGCAGTAAGCAAACGCTATGGATAAGTGCAAGAAGCGTGAGATAGCGCATCCAAGGGCCCACGCACACAACATCTCGCAAGTGCGTGCAAGCGTGGGATGCATGAACTCATAGGCACAGGACGCCTAGGACGCTCATAGGCCGAGTGGGCAGAATGCTGGATGGCGGGACACAGTAGCACAAATACGTGCAGGTAGTTCGTAAACATGCAGCATAGTGGAGCATGCATAGGAGCCAAATTATGCAAAGATAAGAGGCATTCACACGTAGGCTACATGCGGATAGTGGCGGTTGAATGTGGAGCATGTTGGCTACAAATTCTGTGAAAGTGGGACCAACCAAGCATGAAGTGGGTAGTTATAGGTGCAGCTAGTGGGAGAACATGGTCTTAGATCACATGCCTAGAAAATAAGAGTAAGAGAAGTGGGCAGTGGCAGTTACTCATCAAGAGAGGTGGGTAGCGGCTGTTACGTACCATAACATCTTTACTACTAGGCTAAGTGGGTAGGGGTTCTTTTATTCAAGGGGAGTGAAGGTGCGCTTCCTCATAACATGTTTAGTGGTGCCTAAACTTTGGAAGAAAGAATCAAGGTAGCGCGAAGGCTGTGTGCCACCCTGCCTTAGCAAATGGGAGCGTCATTTGCTATATATATATATATATATAGTGATGGGAATGTATGTTTTAGGGGATCTAATTTTTGTTAGAAGTGGTGCCCTTGAGCATACAAAGCTTTGAGCTATTTGTAATCTTTTCTTATTTGCGAAAATAGAAAAATTAGGGGTTGCGGCCCTATAAAACGTAAACAGTGTGTGTTTTTACGTATTTCAATACTTGTTATTTTTGTTCTTTATTGCTGGTCCATTGTGGTTCTTTGCGTGCTTGTTGCTTTATTTACTTTCGCCTAGCATTGTTGACCAGCAGGCTAAGCAGAGTCTTAGCGCTATCACACAGGGTTGTTATATCCTTAAGATAAACCCCAGTGACAACTGGTATTAGAGACAAGTTGCGTTAGTTTTAGAAGAAACTGGTATCAGAGCCGCATGGTTAGGTTTGTAGAAGTCGGTTATAAAGCACAATTAGAATTGATTATGGGTGGCAATTGGCTGTAAAGCCCGGTTAAAATCAGTTTTGTGGATAGCTGATTGAGTGGTTTCAGGGAAGCTACGTTGCAAGAGCAAAGTTGTACACTTTATGGGAAATTGACAACGATGGAAACTAACATGACGGGGGAGTCGACAAAGGACAAGTTAATGCCCTTGAAGGCAATTATGGTACTCTACAGCCTGATTTACAGAGTTTGACTAAGAACATGAAAATCAACTCAATTGAGATGGTGAATGTGAAGCAAACTTGCAAAGAGTTTGTGAACAAGTTCACTAAAAAGCTGAATAAGGTGATGGAGGATGTTGCATTAGCAAAGGTGCTAAAAGGTGACTTTGGGAAACTTGAAAAGGAAGTTGGGTTGTTGAAGTGAGTAGTAGGCAACACTCCCCATTCAAGGGATGGGCCTTCGAAAGTGAAAATGCCCTAACTTAAGGCTTATAATGGGACTGAGAATGCCACGGAGTTGGAGAATTTTCTATGGTATATAGAGTAGCATTTTCGAGCTGCTCGAGTGCCTGAAGAAGAACGGGTCACTATCACGAGAGAGTACTTAGAGGGTGATGCTAAGTTATAGTGGTAGAGTAGGCTTTAAGAGGATGCTGAGGCACATCGACCGAGATAAAAACATGGGACACACTCAAACGAGAACTGAAAGGGTTAGTTCCTACAGAGAAATGCTTGTTGGCTCGTGAAAGAGAGCGTGAAAAAGTTAAAGCATGATGGATCACTAAGGGAATGTGTCCAGGAATTCAGTTTATTGATGTTAGACATCAAGAACATGTCAGATGAAGACAAGCTATTCAAATTTATGTCAGATTTGCAACTGTGGGTTAAAATAGAATTGCGCTGGTAAGCTATAAGGGATTTACCAGCAGTAATAATAGCGACTGATAGCTTGGTGGATTTTAGATTTGTGAACACTTCTCCTTCTAAATCTAAGAAATCAAAGGATGGCAAGAAAGTAAATTCTTCGCATGATAGTAAGAAGAATAATAGCGGTTAGAATAAAGCCAAACAAGCGAATCCAAAAGAAAAGAAGAGTTTGGGGTGCTTCATCTGTGACAGACCACATCGGACACAGAATTATCTGAAGCGTGAGAAGTTAAATGCTTTGTTGAAAGAAAAAGAAGGGGAGTCTTCGAAATCTTCAGCGATTGAAGTAGTTACAGTGCATATGAACCCATTACAACTATTAAACAACATGTAAGAGCCCAATGATGAAGAGGCGCTTAAGAGTATCTTAAGGGATGAATTTTACCAAGGGGGACTTATGTGTGCAACATGAGACTAAATGGAGCTGAAGTAAGGGTAATGATGATAGGGGTACTACTGCAAACCTTGTAGAGGTGAGTTTAGTCCCACTCCTCGCTAGGGCCAACATTGCCATGAGTCTTACTTCATGTCATTGGGTGGTTTCGAATGGTATACCAATAACCAACTTAAGTGTGGGCTCTTGAGTGTAGGAAGCCAGTTTTGTGGTGATGGCTATGTCCAAATTTGATGTGATTTTGGGAATAGAGTTCCTGTATAATGCAAAGGTGCATGTACCACCTCATTTATCATGCATTTGAATCGAGGGCATGGTAGAGCCATGCACAGTCAAATACGAGCATCAGAGTTCGAGTAGGTTGGAACCATCACTCCAGTTTCTGCGATGATGTTAATGGTTGAGGAGCACGTCTAAGTTGAGGGGTTTGACTAGTATACTAAGTGTGACACCCTAGGCATTCCAGCAAGATTGGTGTACGAAACCATCCATGAAAGCTCTAGAATCATGGAGGCTCTCTATACTCTCTTAGGCTTGTAGATAGTTTTATGTAATTAATGAGTTAGGTGGTAGTGGAGATAGTTCTAGGCCATTATCTAGACATTTCCTTGTGTTCTGTAAATAGGAGGGGTCTCATTTGGCCAACACACAACAAAACTTAGCGCACATATTACATAAAGCATTGTAAGCTTTCTTTTAAGTAATAAGTTCTTTCCTCCCATCTTGAGCAAGTTTGAGTGAGTACTCTTTCCCACACTTGAATATAGTCGGGTTTTGAATGGGTAAGGTTGACTTGGGGGCAAGAGAGTGAAATTTGTCACGTAAGGTTGCACGCTACAATGAGGGAATAAGTGAGTTATGATAGTTGGTATCAGAGTTGTAATCACTTTTAAGAGAGTTGCGTTATTTGAAAAGGAGAATGTTGGATCTAACTCATGATGACTAAAGGGGGAGGGACCAAAACCCTAACTCAAACAAGGGGAAGAACAGTAAGGAAAAGTTCATGGATATGCTGAACGCCATGAAGAATCGGGTTGTTCATGGGGAGGTTGCCATCACTGAGATAAAGGAACGCCGCGAAATCTTTAAATAAAAGATGGAGGAGGTTGATAATCTTGAGGGACGGATGGGTGACCTGAGTCAAAAGGTAATTGGCCAACGACAAAGTCTCAAGGAGTTTTAAGTTGTGGTGATGAACTCTATCGAGGCGCTAAGTACTCAAGTGGAGGAGCTTCACGTGGGTCTCGAGGAGACTAAGAGCGATTGACCGCTGTGCAAGAAGACGGTGGCCAGTAGAGTGCTCACCACCAACATCGCACCTCCAATGAAGGTTCAGATGCCGATACCAAAGAGGTAGGGGGACAAGCGAGTTGCCTAATAAATTGAAAATTTTCTGTGGTCCATGGAGAGGTACTTCAAAGCCACTAATGTTCAAAGCGAGCAAGAAAAGGTGAACATTGCGATGATGTATCTTAAGGATCATGCGATCGCTTGGTGGCACCGGAAGCATACAGAAATTGTGTGTGGGACATGCATAATCAACACTTGGTACTTGCTCAAGTGCGAGCTAAAGAAGCAATTCTATCCGGGGAATGTGGTATATGAGGTGTGCAAGAAGATGAGGGAACTGAAGCATACAGGGTCAATTTAGATATATCGACGAGATCTCCAAATTGATGCTTAAAATTGACGTCATAAACTTGGATGACTTGTTGTACAACTTAATGGAGGGACTCTAATTGTGGCCGCAACAGGAGCTTTAGTGACGTCCAGTGAACGACAACTTCACTGCCCTCACTTAGGCTGATACACTTGTAGAGTTCCAAAAGGGTAAATCATCAAAACTAAAGAAGGATGATAAACCCCAACGTGGAAAATGTAAATGAGCGAAAGAAGACAAGCCACAACATCATGATGGCAAGGATAAACCACCACAAAAGAAGGATGGCTCAAAGGATGGCAAGAAGGAAGTTAATCACTAACACAATTGCTTCTTTTGTGATGGGGACCATTGGGTGAGGGACAGCGCAAAGAAGAAGGCTTTCACCGCTGTGTTCAGTGAGTTAGAATGGAAGTAACCAAAAGTGTCATCAGCTGAAGCTACCAATATGGGTTGTCTCTAATTTTTTTTAATGTGTTTAATACTAAGCAAATTCCAACAAAGGCACAAGACAAGTCGTTAATGCACGATGAGGCCATGATCAACAAAAAGAAAGCTCAAGCCTTGATTGACACCAAAGTGTCCCATAACTTCATCAATGTGGATGAGGCCAGGCGGCTTGGTCTCGAAATTTAAAAAACTGATGGTCGGCTTAAGACGGTGAATTTGAAGGCCAAACCACTCAATGGGGTAGTGTGAGTTATAGAGCTACATCTTCGCACTTGGTGTGGTAAGATGAGCTTTTTCGTCATACTTCTAGGTGACATTACTCTTGTTTTGGGCATGGAATTTTTATGGTAGTTCAATGCGATGCTACTTCTAAGATATAACTTAATATGCATCATAGAGATATGCATTTTAGAGGGAACCCTCTACATGGTTCCACTCGTAAGCGAGGCAGCACCATCAAGCTGACTTTCCGTAATGCAAATCAACAACGGTTGCAAGTGGCACGAGGAGACTTTTTTGGCCACCATTCATGAGGTTGATGGTAGACAAGGCAATATTGTTATGGAGCCAATACCCAAGGCAGTAGCTCAAGTCCTTGAGAAGTATAAAGATGTGGTGCCACCAGAGCTATCGAAGAAATTGCCACCACAACAGGTAGTAGATCACAAGATAGAGTTAGAGTTGGTGCTAAGTTGTCAGCAAGAGCACTCTACCAAATGTCCCTTTCAGAGTTAAAGAGTTGCGGAGGCAGATTAAAGAGCTGCTGGACGCGGGATACATCTAGCCCTCAAAAGCGCTAAATGAGGTGCCAATTCTCTTCCAATGAAAATATGATTAGTCACTTTGACTGTGTATCAACTATCGGGCCCTTAATAAGGTGACCGTCAAGAATAAGTTCCCCATCATACTAATCGTAAACTTGTTCGACCAACTAGTGTGAGCTAAGTACTTCTCCAAACTCAACTTAAGATCGGGATACTATCAAGTCTGAATTGTGAAAGGAGATGAGCCGAAAACTGCTTGTGCGACTAGATACGGTGCGTATGAGTGCAAGGTTATGCCTAATGGCCTCACGAACATGCCAGTCATATTTTGCACGCTCATAAATCATATTTTCCACCTGTATTTTGATCAGTTTATGGTAGTATATCTTGACGACGTTATTGTTTGTAGTAACACTTTAGATAAGCATGTCGAGCACTTACGGACTGTTTTTAAGGTGTTGCGGCACAATAAGCTTTATGCTAAGCAATGGAAGTGGTTGTTCGCGAAGTTGGAAGTTAATTTTCTTGGCCACAAGATTAGAGATGGCACGCTACTCATGGATAAGGCTATGGTTAAAGCCATTGCTGAATGGAAGCCGCCAACAAAAGTTACAGAGTTGCGGTTTTTCGTAGATCTTGTAAACTACTATAGGAGGTTTATTAAGGGTTATTCCGCCATTGCTGTACCATTGACTGGCTTGCTCAAAAAGATCACAAAGTGAGAATGGACGGAGAGGAGTTAGCAAGCTTTTGATACCCTCAAATAGGCTATTATGGAGTAGCCAGTGTTGAAAAAACCAAACCATGGACTGCCACTCGAAGTACATACGGATGCTTCTGATTTTGCTATTGGACATGTGTCAATGCAAGGCGAGCATCCAATAGCTTTTGCAAGTCGGAGGCTAAATGATACGCAGCGGTGATATACAGTGCAAGAAAAAGAAATGACCGTGTAGTACATTGTTTACGCACATAAAGGCATTACTTGCTTGGGTCTAAGCTTGTGGTAAAGACCGAGAATGTGGTGATTAGCTACTTTTAAAGCCAAAAGAAACTAAGTCTAAAACAAGCAAAATGGTAGATTTTTTGGCTGAATTTGACTATGTCTTGGAGTATAAGCTAGTAAAGGTCAATTTGGTAGCGGACGCCTTAAGTTGGAAGTTTGAATTTAAGTAAGATAGAAGGGGAGCTTCTCACAGTCATTAAGATGGGCATAGAGCATGATTCCTTGAGAAGGCAATTGGTTTCTCTTATGCAACAAAGGAAAACCAAGAGATTTTTCATTGAGGATGGCCTTTTATACACTAAGGGACCCCACATCTATGATTCGAAGTGAGGAAACTTGAGGTGGAACTTGATAAAGAGTGTCACAACACCAAGTGGGCTTGACACCCAAGACAAAGGTGAACATAAGTGTTGCTAGAGTCAGCGAACTATTGCCCTTAAATGAGGGATGAGGTGGAGCAGTTTGTGAGGATATGTTTTATATGTCAATAAGATAAAGTGGAGCAACAAAGTGCCGCGAGGTTAGTCGAGCTACTTCCCACTTCGGATCGACCTTGGGAGAGCATATCGATGGATTTCATAGTGTATGTTTTGAAGTCCAAGGGCGACTATCATCATGGTGGTTGATCGATTATCTAAATATGCCATCTTCATCCTTGCCCTGAAGGAAAGCAAAACGCATCACCATGCTTTCCTTTAAGCGTGTGATGAAGTATTAGGGACTTGTGAAATCCATCATTAGTGATCATGACTCTCGATTCATTGGAAAGTTTTGGACTGAGTTGTTCAAGCTGATGCGATTGGCACTACACTTCTCTATAAGCTTTCATTCGAAAACTAATGGGAAAATGAAGAGAGTTAATACTTTACTAGAGTTATACTTTGGCATTTTGTGAGTGTCAACCTGCATGATTGGGGGAAATTATTTGACGTGGCCCAATTTTCTTATAATTTGCTATAGAGAGAGGCTACTTGTAAGAGCCTTTTTGAGGTGGTTATGGGATAGTAGCAGCTAACACTGCGCACGGTCGTTATAAGCTATACCGGGAGGAGTCTTGTGGCATACAAAGTTGCTGAGTGGTGGCATGAGCAAGCAGATATAGCACAGACACACCTCGACAAAGTAACTAAGTGGATGTGGAAATGGGCAGATAATAAGTATAGACATATGGAGTTCAATGTGAGGGACGTGGTGCTTGGTGTTAGTCAAGATTCTACTATCACAACACAAGTCTACCCGGCCACTGCACAAGGGACTTGTTCAATGAAGCGAAGGGCCATTTCTTATTGTTAAAAGGGTAAAAAACGTATCATACAAGCTAGAGTTGCCTTCTTGGCTTGGACTTCATTCGATTTTCCATGTGAGTTGTTTGAAGTCATACCATGGAGACACGAAAGATCCGACGTAAGGAGAATCCAGGTGCCCTCCACTTGATAATGCTAGGGCGTACGACAAAGAAGTGGAGAGTATTTTGGCTGACTAGATTGTTCGGAAAAAAAGTTCTCCACTATGTTAAGAATACTTTGTCAAGTGGAAGGGACAGTTCAAGTATGAAGCAAGTTGGGAGCCAGCGGATGACTTGTGGTAGTTTCAAGACAAAAACAATGACTTCCACAGCGAGTCGACGAGGACCTCTCTGAATTAGGTATGGAAGAATGTGACACCCCAAGCATTTTAGCAAGCTTGGTGCGTGTGGCACCATCTATAAAAGTTTTAGAATCCTAGGGGCTCTTTACACTCTTTTAGGCTTGTAGGTAATTCCATGTAATTAATATGTTAGGTGGTAGTGGAGATAGTTTTAGGCCACCATTTAGACATTTCCTTGCACTCTATAAATAGGAGGGGCCTCATTTGGCCAGCATACACAAAAAAACTGAACACATACATTACATAAAGTGTTGTAAGCTTTCCTTTGGGTAATAAAGTCCCTTCCTTCCATTTTGAGTGAGTTTGAGTGAGTACTCTTTCTCACTCTCGAATATAGTAATGTTTTTTAGTGAGCAAGGTTGACTTAGGGCTAAGAGAGTGAGATTTAGCACCTAAAATCGCACGATCTAGTGAGGGAATAAACAAGTCATGATAAATTATTATAATTAACAAAAGGTTGACAACAACAAGAACATGAGAGTCATTTGGAAAGGTACAAGTAGTGGTGAGCCTTTGTGTAAGGAAAAGCGGGGGTGCATTGGCAAAAATGCACCAGGATTTGAGCACTTTAAGATAGCAAGTGGGAGTTTGGTAAGAGTTTCACGATGGGATGTTTGGTTCTTATTAGTGTTGTTGGGAACGGCGGCATCGTTTCCTATTCATTTGTGCATATTTGGGTGAAGGGAGCATCAAGTGTTAGCCAAGAAAGGGTGGTATAGTGGCCTGAAGAGGAGGAAGGCATATATGACTGTCGAATCCGTGGATATTTTATATTTTGTCAACAACATAGCAGCAAAGTCAGAACTTTGTTGTGAGGTCTGCGAA
Organism: Murraya paniculata; assembly: GCA_030449075.1. Lineage (NCBI taxonomy): Eukaryota > Viridiplantae > Streptophyta > Magnoliopsida > Sapindales > Rutaceae > Murraya > Murraya paniculata. Next base: position 554,230 of record JAEVFN010000084.1, on the reverse strand, counting down.
AAAGACAAGTGAGAGCCTGTGCAGATACAACTGCTTGTAGGAAGTCGAGAGGAAAAACTGGTAATGACAAGTACATTCTCGAGGAGAATGGCTAGTAGGAAAATTGTTGGCACAAAACCATTTCGTTGGTGGCAAATGTTCCATATAGGCAAAACATCTGAGGGACCTAGGGATGGCATAGTGGGTGCATGGTGAGCCTAATGTTGACATGTTAGTGTGTGTCAAGGAGAAAGAAATGCATGCTTAATTATGGTTTTATATAAGGGAGGTTATGGCAGACTATTACCCTGCCGACGAGAATGTCAGGCTTTTATAGTAGGGGAGGTTTTTCACCATCGTGAGTCTTCATGGTTGAATGCCTAGTGTTACAACTTGCTTTATCCCTTACTGAATCGTGCAACCTTAAATGCCGAATCTCACTGTCTTAACCCTAAGTCAGCCCTACTTACTGAAAACATTATTGGATATGAAAGTAGGAAAGAGCACTCACTCAAACTCGCTCATGAGAGGAAAAGACTTTATTACTCAAAGAAAAGCTTACAATGTTTTATATAATGTGTGTGCTAAGTTTTTGTTGTGTGTGTTGGCTAAATGAGGCCTCTGCTATTTATAGAGTACAACGACATATCTAGATGATGGTCTAGAACTATTCACCTAATTCATTAATTACATAGAACTATCTACAAGCTACCATCTATTACCATAAGTACCATATGAGTGTAGAGAACCTCCATGGTTCTAGAACCTTTATGGGTGGTGGCACACATCAATGCTTGCTGAAATGCTTGGGGCATTACATTTTCCCCCACTTAATCTGGAGACGTCCTTGTTGACTTATTGTGGAAGTCTTTGATCCTGTCTTGGAATTGCGACAAGTCGTTCGCTAGCTCCTAGTTTGCTTTGCTCTCAGGTTGTCCTTTTTACTTGGCTAAGTATTCTTGGCATAACAAAAAAATCTTCCTTCAAATAATATGGTCTGCTAAAATATTCTCCACTTCTTTGTCATATACCTTTGTGTTACTGAATGGAGGGTTCTTGGATTCCCCCCGCTTCAGATCTTTCGTGTCTCTATAGTACGCTTCGGATCTTTTGTATCTTTATAGTATGGTTTCAAGCAACTAACATGGAAGACCAGGTGAAGTTTAAACCAAGAGGGCAACTCTAACTTGTATGATACATTACTGATCTTCTTAATAACAGAAAATGGCCCCTCGTAGCACCAATTAAGGCCCTTGTGCATTAAGGGGGTAGACTTGTTTTGTGATGGTAAAATCTTGCCTAACACCAAGTCCCCCATTGAACTCTACATATCTATGCTTGCTGTCCGCCTATTTCTTTATCTACTTAATTGCTTTGTCGAGGTACGACTAAGCTATATCCACTTGCTCCTGCTATGACTTAACAACCTTAAATGTCACAGGGCACCTCTCGGTATAGCTCGTAATAAGTGTGTGTGGTGCTTTTGGCAGAAGTCTCACTCAGCTACAAATTGTAAGAAAATTGGGTCACATATAGTAATTTCGCCTAATCATGTTGGTTGGCACTCATAAAATGCTGTAAGTACAACTCTAGCAAAGCATGCACTCTTTCTGTTTACTTATTAATTTTTGGGTGAAAGCTCGTAGCGAAGTTTAGTACCAATCCCATAAGCTTGAACAACTTAGTCCAAAACCTCCCAATGAATCAAGAGTCATGGTCATTAATGATGGATTTTAGAAGTCCTCAATATTTCACCACATGTTTAAAGAAAAGCTTGGAGCTGTCCTCCACTGAGTGTGGGAATGGAAGTTGGCCTATTTAGATAATCGATCCACCACCACAACAATAGTCACAAACCGTTCGGACTTTAAAAGATATAATATGAAATCCAATGATATGCTCTCCCACAGTCGATCCGGAGTGGAAAGTGGCTCAAGTAACCCGACGACACATTGTTGTTCTACTTTGTCTTGTTGGCACACAAGCATGTCTTTACGATCTGTTCCACCTCATCTCTCATTTGAGGCCAGTGGTACACCAACTCTAGTAATATTCGTGTTTTCCTTTGTCCTACGTTTCTAGCCCATTTGGTGTCATGACAGCCTTAATCAAATTCCGCCTCAAGTTTCACCACTTTGGAACATAGACACGCCGTCCCTTGGTGTACAAAAGATCATCATCAACCCAAAATCTCTTAAATTTCCCCTGTTGTGCAAGGGAAACCAACTGCTTGCCCAAGGATCATGCTCTATGCCCGCATTCAAAAATGTGAGAAGCTCCTTTGTATCTTGCTTATGGCAGCATGGCAGCAAAATTCTGCCTTCTACTCAAGGCGTCCACTACCAAAATGACCCTTCCCGACTTATATTCCAAGACATAGTCAAATTTGGCTAGAAAATCCTACCATCTTGCTTGTTTCGGACTTAGCTTTTTTTGGCTTTGAAAATAGCTAGCTGCCACATTGTCCGTCTTCACCATGAACTTGGACCCAAGCAAGTAATGCCTCAAAGTGCATAAACAGTGCACTACTACGGTCATTTCCTTTTCTTGCACTGTATATCATTGCTTCATATCATTTAGCTTTCAGCTTTCAAAAGCTATTGGAGTCTCACCTTACATTAGCACATTTTCAATAGCAAAATTGGAAGCATTCGTATATACCTCGGATGACAGTGCATAGTTTGGTAGCATCAACACTAGCTCCTCTGTTACGGCCTGTCTAAAAGGCATCAAAGGCTTCCTGACTCCTCCTCGCCATCCCCACTTTGTGGTCTTTTTGAGCAATTTGATCAGTGGTGCGACGATGGCGGAATAGCCCTTGATGAACCTCCTATAGTAGTTCACAAAGCCTAAAAAAGAGTGCAACTCCGTAACTTTTGTTGGCGGCTCCTATTCAGAAATGGCCTTGACCTTCGCCTTATCCATGAGTAGCATGCCATCCCTGGTCTTGTGGCCAAGAAAGTCAACTTTTCGGCTTTGCGAATGAGCACTTCTCTAGTTTAACATAGAGTTATTATCCTGTAACACTTTGAAAATAGTTCACAAGTGGTCTGCATGCCTCTCCAAAGTGTCATTTTAGACCATTTTATCGTCAAGATACACTATCACCAACTGATCAAGGTATGGCTAGAAGATGCGGTTCATGAGCAAGCAAAATGTGGCTGACGCAGTGATGAGGCGGAAAGGCATGACCTTGAACTTGTACGCCTATATTCAGTCACACACGTAGCCTTCGGCTCATCTCCTTTCGTAATCTGCACTTAATTGTATCCTGATCTTAAGCGGAGCTTGGAGAAATACTTAGCCCTCCTAAGTCGGTCGAAAAAGTCTGCGATCAATGGGATGGGACACTTAACAGTCATTTTATTGAGGGCCGGTAGTCAATACATAATCGAAGAGACCCATCATGTTTATGTTAAAATAGCACTGACGCTCCGTATGGTGCTTTTAAGGGCTAGATGCATCTCACATTCAATAGCTCCTTAATTTGCTTCCGCAATTCCTCTAACTTCGGGGGTGACATTCAGTAGGGCGCTCTTACTAGCGGTTTGGCACTGACTCTAATTCTATCTTATGATCTACTTCCCGTCATGTTGGCAATTGCTTTAGTAACTCGAGTGGCATCACATCCTTGTGTCACTTGCAACCTTTGCTGATTTGCATTGTAGAAAGTTGGCTTAACGGTGTTGCCTTGCTCGTGGTCGGAACCATACAAGGGACTCCCTCCATGATGCATATTGAGTTATATCTCAAAAATGGTACCATATTGAGCTGTCGCAACGATTCCATACCCAAAACAAGAGTAAAGTCATCTAGAGGTGCGACAGAGAAGTTTACCTTATCACGCTAAGTGCCTAGATATAGCTCTATATCCCACACTGCCCCATTGAGTGATTTGGCCTTCGAATTCACCGTCTTAAGCCAACCATTAGTTTTTCTAACTTTGCAACCAAGCCACTTGGCCTCAACCTTGATGAAGTTGTGGGATGCTCTCGTGTCAATTAAGACTTAAGCTTTCTTTCCATTGATCATGGCCTCGACATGCATTAATGACTTGTGTTACATTGTTTCTAGAATTTGCTTGGCATTCAATGCATTAAAGAGTTGGAGACAACCTATATTGGCAGCTTTGGCTAGTGGCACTTCTAGTTTCTTTTCTCTGGATTTGCTGAACATAGCGTTGAAAGCCTTCTTCTCTAGGCAATCGCTTACCTAATGGTCCCCATCACAATGGAGGCAATTGTGCTGGGGTTAACTTATTCTTGCCATCCTTCGAACCATCCTTTATTGTGGTGATTTTTCTTTGCCATCATGATGCACAACTTCTCCTCTTTCACTTCCTTATCTTTGCCATGTTAGGGCTTGTCGTCTTTCTTTGGTTTTAATGATCTACCCTTTCAGGACTTCACAAGTGTATCGGCCTTGGTGAGGGTAGTAGAGACACTTGGTGCCGTTGAAGCTCTCATTGGACCCATGGTTGAAGTCCTTCCATGAAGTTGAACAGCAAGTCATATGAGTTCATGTTGTCGATTTGAAGCATTATGTTGTCAATTTGAAGCATCAGTTTGGAGAACTCATCAACATATCTCAAGATTAACTGCTTATGCTTTAGTTCTCCTATCTTTTTGCGTTCCTATATGCCATATTCCCCGAATAGAGTTGCTTCTTTGGCTCACACTTAAGCAGGTCCCAAGTGTTAATGATGCATGTTTGACATATAATCTTTGCATGCTTCCATTGCCACTAAACAGTAGCGTGATCTTCCAGATACCCCGTTACAATATTCACATTCTCTTGCTCTCCTTAAACATTTGTGGCTTCGAAGTACCTCTCGATAGACCACAAAAAATTCTCAATCTCTTGGGCATCTTCCTTGCCCCCGTACCTCTTTGGCCTTGACACCTCAATCACTAAGGGTGCGGCATTGTTGATGAGCACTCCGCTAGTTACCGCCTTTTTGTATAGTGCCTAATCGCTCTTGATCTCCTCAAGACTCGCGTGAAGCTCCTCTACTTAAGCTCCTAGCGCCTCAGTACAGTTTATCACCATAGCTTAAAACTCCTTGAGACTTTGGCGTTGTGCCATCATGTCTTGGCTCAGGTCATTTATATGGTAATACATATGGTCTACTATCGTATACACTACATGAGTGTGGAGAGCCTCCATGATTGTAGAACCTTCATGGGTGATGGCACGCATCAAGCATTGTTGAAATGCTTGGGACATTACACTAGGTGTGGCCTTATGCCAAGTCCAGGTTAAGAGCATGGGTGTGCTTGTGGGCAAGCATGAAAGCAAGCCAAGATTGACAGGTAGACTGGGGCATGGCAGTAAGCGTAAGCTGCGGGATAAGAGCGAGGAGCACGAAATAATGCACGAAAGGGCATGCATTGCATCTCGCAAGTGTTTGGACGTGCAAGCACGCAAGGGCAATAAGCATAGGGCGTGCACAGGTTGAGTGGGTAGAATGCAAGATGGCGCGAGGTAGTAGCACAAATGAGTGCAAGGGTAGCGTGCAAACGTGCAGCACAATGGGGCATGCATGGGGGACAAACTATGTGAAGATGAAAGGCGTTCACACGTGGACTGTGTGCAGATAGTGGCGGTTGAACATGGAGCATGTTGGTTGCAAATTCTCCGAAAGTGGGACTTAGAATCAAGCATAAAGTGGATAGTTGTGGGTGCACCTAGTGGGAGAATATAGCCTTAGATCACATGCCTAGAAAATGGGAGCAAGAGAAGTGGGCAGTGGCGGTTACTCATCAAGAGAGGTGGGCAGCAGTGATTATGCCCCATGACATCCTTGCTACTAGGCTAAGTGGGCAGCAGCTGTTTTATTCAAGAGGAGTGGAGATGCGCTTCCTCACAACATGTTTAGTGGTGCCTAAACTTTGGGAGAAAGAATTGAGGTGGTGCGAGCGTAGTGCCCCACCTCACCTTAGTAAATGGAGGTGTCATTTGCAAACTTGTATATATATAGTGATGGGAATGTGTGTTTTAGGGGATTCAGTTTTTAGTAGAGAGAGCTATTTCTTATTTTCTTATTTGCATACTTCAATCCTTATTGTTTTTGTTCTTTGTTGTTGGTGGAATTAGTCTCTTGTGCAAACCTCCATAGCGGGTCTTTGTGTGCTTATTGCTTCATTTGCTTCTGCTTGGCGTTGCTGAGTAGCTAGCTAAGCGGAGTCTTAGAGCCATCAGGCGTGGTTGCCACATCCTTGAGATAAGCCCCAGTGACAGCTACCATTTTGAAAATAGAGAACTAGCAATCTAATGTAAACGACCACTTGGCTAATTTCTCAAATTATGTTTTGGCCCCAAAAATTTTAAATTGCAAATCAAGTTTAAATCATACAAAAAAATTAACAAATAGGTCCTCTCCCAAAATTTCAGCCATTTCAATATTCTGCAATAAAATTTAAAACTTTTCAAACTAGTCCCTAACTTTCAAAGTCCTTGTGCTTCAAAAACAATCATTTTGATAAAACACTTAATTTCCATTTTCCTTTTAAAGCACATTTATCACCAAATCATAATATAATAAAAGATTCATGAATTTTGGTGAATGTTATTCATAAAAGACTTTTGAGCTCGCATTTCTAATCATGCATAAATGTAGACAAACTAGCTTTTCAAGAATGATTAAAAAGAAAGATATAAGCTTAGCTAGTGCCTTAAACTTGAGTCTTAATTTGATGCAAGCGTCCTTGAGTCCTTGAGCTTGATCTCATATGAATGACTTTTGACCTTCAAGAGAATTAATAAAATTTTAAAATGTTTTTCTTATATTGCCATTACCATATTATTTGTTATCATCAAAATCAAGGCCTTTTAAGTCAACATTCAGCATGCTTTAATCTTCCGAATCGGCTTTTATAAAAAGGGAAAGTTTACACGATAGAAAATGAGCACAACTAAACAACAGTTGGCGAACTGCACCTGGCAGACAAAAAAAGGGTCTATTGATTTTGAACTTTTTTTACTTTTGCATCACCTATATCGTCTGGCATAAATGTAACATTAATCTCATCTCATGCAGATTTTATACATATTACATTTATTAATAGAGAATTTACTTAAAAAACCTACCCAATTTATTTAAATTTTCACAATAAAATAATAAGAGAACTACACAAGTTAATTGGTACGAGATAACTGCCAAACCACTATACTTAAGTATAACTACTTTAAAACTAAATAAGATTAATAAGCGTAACTGTAATACACAAGAATTAAATTTGCGCACCCTAATATACACACATTAGATTATGTTGATAATCATCCACAAACATGGATCAATTCATCCCCCGCCCAATCTATCTCTTCCTCCCCTTTATTTTTTATTTTCTCGCTCATTTCTCTTGTTTTTCTCTTCACTTTCTCTCCATCTTTCTCCATTACCACCTCTTTGATAACTCTTGCCATCTCTTCCCTCTCAATCCTCCCATTCTTGTTTTTTCTCACCTCTAATCCAATGCCAACATCTTCAACCAATCTTGCATTCAATGGCTGATCAAGATGCATTGGCGTCGCGATAATTGGAACATCAAGCTTCATGCTCTCCATCACTGAACTCCATCCACAATGACTCACAAAAGCTCCGATGCTAGGGTGCCCTAGAATCTTCGTTTGCGGGGCCCAACCTTCGATAACCATTGCTCTCTCTTTAGTCCTCTCTAGAAAACTCTTTAGCAACTCTTCATCAACCTTAACTTTAACTTCACAGGGAAACCTAACCACCCAAATGAAATTTACACCACTTAACTCTAACCCCAGGGCTATATCTTCCATTTCTTCTTTGGATAGAAAATACTCACTACCAAAAGAAACATACACCGTTGATAATCTCTCCTTCTTGTCAAGCCATCGGATGATTTCCATTACTCCATTTTCATGATCATCTTCCTCAACGGGGTCTTGAACCAGAGGGCCAACAGGAACCAACTTCTTCTTTATCAAATCAGATAGATAATCAATGTAATTCCCTTCGAGTTCAGGAAACTCTTGATCAAGACAATGTTACAAGAGCGTTCGAAGCATTGAAGAGGCCTTTTTGAAGATGGTGATTCAACCATGTGAGAAAAATAGGGTTTCATATAATCATGAATAAAAATTGATGAAAAAGGAAACTCTTCATCATCATCATAATCATCACCTGCTGAGCTTTTCTTAATGGCGTGAACCATGAAAGCACTCGCCGTTGCAGAAACAACAAGAAAATAAACAGCCGGAATATTAAGTGACGAAGCTAGCGCAGGCGCCCAGGGCTGAATAAAATCATAGATCAAAAGATCAGGGCTTAGATTTTTCAGTATGTTGAAGAAACTAGGGCTAGCCATGTCGAAGGCCATTTTGAGAGTGGGCATGAGGTCATGGGACAAACCTTTAGTCGGGTGATATTGAGGAGGAAGCTCAGGCAGTGAGGGAAGATACAGCTCAATAAGTTGTATTGAAAGCGAAAATTTATCCGAAAGTTTAATGGAATTGAGAATGGATGGTGTTGAACAAAAATATATGTAGAAATTTGATCTCTTAGTAAGCTTCTTGGCCAGCTCTAGAAATGGAAATGCGTGACCATGAGGCATGAGCTAACCATGGAAACATCAACACACTATAGTTTCTCTGTGTATTACTCATGATGATGATTCGGGTGTGTGTCAATTTTTGCCAGCATTGCCCGTTTGCTTTCAACATGCTTGAACATTTGGGCAGCTGGGGATTTATAGCATGAGGCTGATGAGGTGGGAAAGAAATGTGGCGGAAGAGCGTGGAATCGTTGAAACTAAGGAGATTCGCGTTCTACCTTAAGTAAGTGTTTTTTGCTTTGAAATTATGAATGATCAATAATTTTATATTTGCATCATAAATTTTGTCTTTGATTCATTCTTTCCAGTAACATACCTGTGTTAGTTGAGTTCGACTGAGACTTGTTTTATAATGAAATGGTTCCACTAAACAATTGGCATGGCCTACATGGCTTGTCAAAATTTGTGTCCACATGTTTTTATTATATATATTACATAATTCTTTACTCATAACCCAATCTAACCTAATGTTACATTACATTAAATTAAAAAGTGAATTTATTTATCAGCATAATTCTTTCCTACACCTACTTATTATTTTATTTTATTTTATTAGTAGGTGATGCCATTAACAATCTAACACCCCTCTATTATCCTTTTTCAAATCCCTTGTCTGTTTATATTCTCTTTCATTTTAAAAATAGCTTTTGTTTGTCTTTTTTCCTCAATAATTCCCATTAACCCTTTGTCAGCTAGTCTCTCTCTTCAACCTTCACTCATTTAGGTTTCTTCTTTTTGTGCCTTATGCGCTTAATTTGTTACTAACTTTTTATTTGTCTTATTTTTTCTCTTCTTTTTTTTGTTTTTTTAGTTTATGGCATTCTATTTCAAAATAAATATGTATAAAATACGCACTGTGGATGGTCTCCTAACATTCTAATAAAATTAGTAATTTATAAAAATTTTACAAAATTATATTTCCTACAAAAATAAATTGTTAAGTGCAAAAAAAAAAAAATACTTTAGATCAAATTATCTTTTGCAAAAGAAAATTTGTAAATTTTAAGAGCTTTTAGTGGAGAAAGAGTTAGAAAAAAAAAATTCTATGTGGATTTAATTAGATAAGATTTTAATTTTAATACAATTTAAAATATAAAAGATAAAATTATAAATACATAATAATAGGAGGTTTATTAGAAAAAGCAGAGGGGTGATACTAGCGTCACTCCACGTATGTATTGATATAACTTCTAGAACCTGTTTCGTAATTGCCTACACGTTGCGTAGGACCTTGCACAACATACACGTATACATTATATTTTCTTTTCTTCTATTGACTTCACTTTGACCAGAAAAACTGTTCATTTTGGAATTTTTAGATTTATTGATACCCTTATGTTATACTATAAGACTTATGTGGTAAATTTCATCTCACTGTTTTACTTTTATTTTATTCTTTTAAAAAGTAAAATTTTAGTTGCTATAATTCTACGTGTGCTTTTAGTTTAATTTTCTAGCAGATTTATTTAATTGACCGTCCAATATTAAGAGAGGTAAAGGATAAATAATAATATAGGTAATTAATGTTTTAAAAATATAAGATTAATTCAAACTTTGTTACTCTAGCGAAGAAGGAGTATAAGTGATAATACAGTCATAAATTCTTATACAAATTTAATTTGTACAAATTAATTTTTTATTAATTATCAGTTAAAAATATAAAATAATGAAAACAAATCATATGGACTAAAAGATATTTAATTCAACTAATTTAAGTATATTATATTTTATATAAAATAAATTTATACAAGAATATATAATTATATTATTACTCAGTTTCTTTCTTAAATTACATCATGCAACTGCAAATGTAAGATACTAAATACAAAATACTTACACGTCCACAGAAAAATGTACAACAAAATAAACAATATCATGTGCAACTTCATAAAAAAAATAATAATAATATATGTAAATCATCCTTAAGCAACAACTAAAGGCTTGAAGTATTTCACTTTCACTTGAGGAAAAAATTAAGAAAAAAAAAATAATAAAGAATGAAAAATAACTTTATTTGGAACTAATAGACTTGGTGTCGCCCTGACCACCTTGGCCGCTGCTGCCGCCGGCGGCACCCTGGCCCTCGCCAACACCATCGTCCACAACCACTGTGCGGACCTTGAACCGTCGAAGCCTCCCCGGAGGATCGCCGCCGCCTATACCACGTGTACGGTGTGAACCAAGGCTCAAGCTTCTTTGCATAGTCTTCACTTGGCTTTGTTGCATTTTCACTTGGGACAACATCGCACCAATTTTCCTAAAAGCCTCAGCAAGCTCTTCATGAATTCCTGGGAAAACCTTCTTGAATAACTCGGCTTCTCGAACATAGAGCTCCCTGAAATATTTTAACAACATAAGCACCCTTGGATCAATATTATCGTTTGATTTGCCTGCGGCAGCGGCGGCAGCAGCAGCAGCTTCTGATTGATCATCATCATCATCATCATCGTTATATACATGATGATGAAAATTACCACCCGTAAGATCGATATCATAACTTTTCTTGTATAAACCACTTTCTAATATTGACATGGCACCATCATATGTGCCCAAAAATTGGTAACCCCCTTTGCTTGTCGATGCCATATATGTGATCTTTTTCTAATTGAGATGATTAGAGTATGTGGATTTGATGAGAAAATTGATAATGAAATGCTTAGTGTTTGAAGTTATGTGTATATATATAAACATAGGAGAAACGATACTTGTGGAGCAATCAAAAGTGGGTTCTTATTATTGGAGGCTTCAAGCAACTGACCAAGTCATTTTAATTAAGCAACACGGTACTGACTCGTTATGTTAAAATTTTCCTGGATGATTCCAGCAATAACATAATATATGGTGACAGTTTGACCATTGTGTTGTCAAATCATTGCTATATATTTTGCGTTCAATAGAAAGCAATCTGTCCCTTCCAATAGAATTTCTTTAAACCCTCCAAGTGACTGCAATGTTATGCATGTGTAGATCTGATCAAACTTAGTTTTGGCTTTGTGTGGTTCCTAAACGGTGGTTCGCAGTGTCCCACAGTGCATTTAATTTCAGCCCTCTGACTCATCCCACCCTCGTCTGAGCAGCGTATTCAGAATTGTCTACAAGGAGACTTCGCCGTGAAATTAAACTATGCAGTGCGCACAAGAAAAGGGAACAAAACTGATGACTGCTTAAATTGTTGATCAGGTACAAAATAATATATTTATTATATTGCTACCACAGAAGGCAGGAAACATGCATGAATATGAATATAGTTGCTGCTTTATACACCCAGAGACTCCATGATTCAAAAAGATCATACAGTAAATGGTACAATATTAATGCAAGTTTAAGTATGCCTAGTAATTTAATAATTTAACCTCCATCCATCACCTATCTGTACATATATGGTCTGGTATGATCATTGTGAGATGCCAAGTGATTAGCAGGAAGCATCCCAGCTGACCTACTTGGATGCAATGTAGACGACCCCTCACGAGTGGGTACCCGTGGCATCAGGTCAGGATATGAGGAAAAGTTGGGGTTTGCATATTGACTGGAAGAGGAGAGACTGGCATTCAGATTAGGAGACATCTCAACTGACCTACCTGGATCGAATGTAGAAAATCTTTCATTCCTGGGTACCCGTGGCACCTGGTCGGGATATGAGGAAAAAGTGGGGTACATATACTGCCTGGATAAGGGCAGGCCAGCATCTAAGCTACTATCAAAGGATGATCTCATCATAGATATTCTTGATCGTGTATCACTGTATTGCCTGGTGAGAAGTCGATCTTCTGCTGAATAACTTGACCTTGTATCAGTGGATGGTCCGGTGAGAAATAGATCCCTACTTGGCGGCAAATTATCTGCAGTAAGTGTGGACCTAGTATCCATTAAAGAATTGCTGACAGTTTGATCAAGAGAAACTACCCCAATACCACTTGTGGGATCATAATTTGCCAAACCGGTTCGAGAACCTGAAACTAGGAAGTTAGTTTTAGACGCCTCAACAGCATAATCAGTTGGTACCCTGAAAAGTCCAGAACATCCAACTGGAATCTCCACCCTTTCCCAGACTTTATTAGCAGAAAGAGAAGGTTCAATCCCTTGTACAACCGATCTACTTTCTGTCAATGGCAAACTACTCATTTTTTGTCGTAGCGATAACCTTGCCTGCTTAAGAGCCTCCAACACTTCATTGAACCCACTGGGTGTTTCATGCGGCACCAATGCATACTGTTCACTTTGACTCCCAGAAACTTCTCTTCTGGAACTACTGCCTGTATTTGATGAAACAGTCTGGGATGATTGGTTTTCAGGGGAGCCATGTGGCTGTAGATGATGATGGGAACTACGTGAACGTACATAATGGTTGTTGTCCAGGCTCTCCTGATTCTGCTTTTCGTTTGACATAGGAAACGCAAAATCTTGAGCTAGGGCCTCAGATGCAGGGGTGCTGCTGCACTTCTGATCCCCTGATTGTGGAGGCAGGAACCCGTTGGACTTAGTTTTGGACAATTCATTGGCAATATGAACTTCTGTTTTAGCCTCTTGGACTTGGGACTTAACTGTCGCAGCAACACATTGAACCTGTACCTTGCTCTCCTCTCTTTCCTCAGTTACATCTGATTGGTTCCCCGGATCACAAGAATCCTGAACAATTTATGAGCGAGAGACCATAATGTCAACATGTGGAGAAAATGATTTTATGAGAAAGGATAAACAACTGTAGAAACTATTTTTAAGGCACAAATATTGCATGGCAAACCATGAATCACATGATAATTGTGGACAGAGGCACACTCAGTGTCTGTCTAAATGCTTTACATTTCAGCAAGTATGAAGCTTGAACAAATCTCCTAAAATAACGAGCTCATCACCATCTGCAATGTATTTCTAATCAAGATTTACTCAGAATTTTCATCATTCATAGAACCCAATGGCATGCAAGGTACAGTGCCCCCCCCCTTCTCCTTTCTTTTTCCATCTTCATTTAGCAACATAAAACAGTTTAATATCACCATTTTCTGCAAGCCAACAATGTCTTGTGCTTTACAAAATAGTACTCTACAAGATAACTCTGATCATGCTTTCCAAAGTTGCAGATCAGAAAATAAGTCAGAAATAGTGCTTTCCTCACTTAAGATTCGTTTCTCAACAATATTCCCATGCCTGTTTTTCTTGTATTTTTCCTAAATTAATGACATTTAATTAAATATCTGCTACAAAACCTAGCTTGATTTAATGCTACAATAGCACGACCCATATGTATGAGCCCATTTTAAGCCATACCTGGGCTCATGAGAGCAATCAATGGGTCTAGACATTTAGCTAACCATCATGAGCCCCCTTTCTTTCTATACAGACTGAAACAATCAAACCATTAGATCTGGGCCTATCTTCAATAAAATCTACCCTTATTTATGGAAGCAGCTCCTCTACGAGCTGGAACCCCGAACATCACGGGAGCAAACCATGGGTCTAGCCATTCAGCTAACCGTCATGGGCCTTCTTTCTTTAATATAGATTTTACCCATGGAATCATTAGATCTTGAGTTTGGGCATGTGCATATGAAAAGCAACAGACAAAGATGCAATTTGTCACACCAATTTAAGAGAGAGGTGCCCATGGGGGGCTCAAGCCCAAACTTCATGGAAGTGAACTATGGGTCTAGCCACTCAGTTAACCCCTTGTGGCACCCCTTTATTTTAATTTTGGCTGAAACTGGAGAAACACTAGATCTAAGTTTTTGCATACAAATATAAAAGGGTGTACAAAAAGATGCAATTTGCTGGATTATGTGGCATACCAATGGTATTAAGATAAAGCATGCAAGTTTAAATGCCGACGAATCTTATAGGTTCTGATTAAGCATACCGGAGTACTGCTGTTATTTTCTCTAAACCTCTCTTCCCATTCTCTTTGAGCCTTTTCCATTTCTTCATATCTTCCAATGAGCTGTGCTTGATCTTCTAGTGCCTTCTCCATAACTTTGTCTCCTGCACACCCATTAAAGCCCATGCCACCATGGGTCACCAATTTCTCATTTTCAAAGCAACCTGAATCTGAACCCTCCCCTAAATATTGCTCTTCCTGAGCTTCAGACCCTCTCAAGATCTCAGGTTTCCTATCAACTTCTAAAGGGGTGCCACCTCCATTTTCCTGAGAATCAACCTTGACAGGTTCCGTTTTAAGCTCCTCAACTGCAGATCTACAACACAAACCCCTAATAAATTATCATCTTGAAGACACATGGTTTAAAATGGATACGTAGAATTTATGAGCAGATCCAGCATGCAAAGAAAAGAAGTTGAAATGAAGCTAAATGCAAAAAATTCCCTAACCAAATTATCATCTTCCACTGAAAAGTGGATATAACGCTCATAAATATTACAATCATAAAATTACAATTACTTTTCTATGGTTATCCATATCATATGACACAACCTTAAAGCTGGCAAAGAAAATTGTGACAACATAAAGAATTCTTTGGCCTTCAAGGTTAGGCATAAATTCTTACGCTAGTATTACAAGTTTAATTAGTAAATGGGTGTTTATCATATGGTGTTCGCTACCAAAATACTGACAAAACACCTGCACGTTTGATAATCTTAATAGAGCTTTGAAGGACAAGAAAGGAAACAATGGCATCACATTATTGATAGATTGCAACCCCAAAAAGAATAGAAGACACACTGACTTTGATTCTCGCCGTCTTATCTGACGACATGATTTGCCTACACGATTTTTCGGGGAAGAGGAACCAGTAGATGCAAAACTGCTCCTTCTTCTTAAATAAGAATCCTTGTACTTCTCAAGGGACTGCTTAGTGCCCCTACGGCCATTCCAAGAAAGGCCTCTATGAGGCACTGGAGAAAAATCATTGCCAGATCCAGAATGTTCCACAGATGCATTTCTTCTAAATTTTGAATCAACTGAGTTATCTTCCTCTTTATTGAAATTATTACCCACTTCCGACTCACATGGTGTTTCCTGGTCAGAGCCCGAATCAAAGGAATCAGAAATTTCACTCATCCCATTGTTCTCCAAAATAGCAAGAACATCAGCTGTTGCCTTCTCAGCCTTCTTTCTTTGAAGCGAGACAAGCTTTAGTTGTTCCTCCAGTTCTACCACCTACTCCATTTATATAATTCACATTTATAAATATCCTGGAAGCAGACTTTGAAAAGGAGAGAAGACTGGTTCTTCAAACAGTATATGTCATGGCAAAGCATGATAAAAAAAAAAAAATCACGACATACCCTTCTTGCCAGCTCATCAGCTCTCTGCCTTGCACTTTTTGAAACAGATCGTTCAGACAGCAAGCGTGCTCGAAGAAATTCAATCGTCATTGTGTTAGAATCCTCCATGCCAGAAGTTGTCCTAATTCAGAAGAAACAATAAATCAAAAAGAAAACTGCAAAGCATATTAAGAAGAAGCTTTAAAGATTTAACATTTTTAACATATATTCACAATTAATGAATCAAATCTCTATGTCTTTCATAAGCTAAGGAACCATAAACTAGTCACTTCCCAGAATATATTAATTCTACACAATTTCCAAAATGAATTTACAGTTAACCCAGATCACATTTTATATTCAAAGTAGCAATTCATTTTATTTTTCCATAATTCCTTATCTACTAACAACAATAGAATCCTAGCCAAAACACTCAAAAAAGAATAAATTTACTGAAAGACAATTGATAAAACAACAATCACTGTAACTAAAACAAAAACTTCATGAGCGAATAAACCCCATAACAAATCACAAAAAAATAGTGATAATAATTCAACAGGCGGTCCATACCTCTGATCTTGCATCTCCTGATCAGAATTAGGCATTATCACAAAGATAAACCCTAACCCCACAAAATTCCAACTACAAACTCAGCTTCAACAACAAAATAAACAAATAAAAAAAGTGATTTTAATACTAAAAACCAGAAATTGAGCACAGCCCAGATGGGGGATTTACATGAAAACAAAGAAATGAGACCTTAGAAGGATAAACTTGATGAAGCCAAAATGGGTTTACTTTATTTTCATTTCACTTTCAGTGTGGAAAAGAGAGAGAGCGAGAGTTTATTTTAGGTCCGTTGGGAATGAACAAAGAAGCTTCTTTTTGGAGACCAGTTGAACAAACATTTGGCCCCATAGTGGCAGAGTCATCATGCTCTCTGAAGTTCTTGTCATTGTTTTTAGCAAAAAAATTTCTTGTTTATTGATTTTATTCAATATTCTTTTAGTTAAGTTGTTCGCTTTCCCTTAAGTTTGGGTTTATTTTAGACGAACCCACTGGATTTATAAAATAAGCAAACGGACGCTATAAGCGGGAATGGACCCTGAAGACCAAATAGAATTCCCTAAGGCATTGTTGGGCCTGAGCCTCTGCTGCCTGATTTCTTTTTTTTTCAAAAAAAGTCTCCCTTTTAAGTATTCAATTAGTGAGTAAATACAAATAGTGAGCTGGAATGTTATCTACCCAAAGTATAACTTCAGATTGCTCTAAAGCTAATCTAGCTAAATTGTGAGCTATTATATTGCTAGTTCTTGGAGTATATTGAATTGATATTTGCTGCTGCCTCCTAATACAAGCTTGCAAATTAGATATAACCCAATAAAGCTCAGTTCTTATGCTTTTCTTGTTCAAAATTAGGTTTACAACCTCCTGTGAATGAGTTTCTATGATTAAAGGCCAACAACTCCCTTTTTCTGCAATTTCAACACCAAGTCTTGCAGCTTCTGCTTCTGCATAAGCTACCTCCAACTGAAAATAGGAAGGTTGCATAGCTGCTGCTATTACTTTGCCTCTAGAATCTCCAATCAGCCTCTGCTGCCTGATTGGTTTAGCCCAATATGAGCCAAATAACTACTAAAATAACTCAAATTAAAAGATCAAAAATAAATAATTTTTATTTATTGAATTTTTCAAATTTAACTCGATTATAGTTATAGCTGCATTGTTGATTGCATTTAAGAAAGAAAAATTGTTTCTTTGGTATTTTTAAAGTATTTTTACTATTTGATGATAGTAAATATTATATTAGAATTTATAAATGAATAATTTACTTGTCAAAAGAGCTTTAGTAAGGGCTTGTTGTGAATTTGTGGTTAGATCAAGGTTTAGCTCCAATGATAAAAGAGCAATTTTCTTAAAGTTTAAGTCTTGACCTTTGAACTTTTTTCATATGTGTGTATTAAATTGGATGAAAAAAATGAAGAAGCATGTTAGGATCGTGATCAATAGTTTTCACCATCCTTAAGGTTTAGAAGAAAGAAATGAACCATATAATAATTTAAGTGGAACTATTGACACTCCTTCATTGATTTTATAAAATCACTCATTCTAGTAATTACAATAAATGATAAAATATAAATTCTCGTCTCTCTCTTAAATACATATATATATATAAACTATGTTTTCTCTCCCCAAAAATTCTCTTTACCCACACCTAAAGGCTAAACCTATACATACTCATTATAGACTTCCTTTTTTTTTCCCCTTTTTTCCGCTGGAAATTCATGAATTAATGGATTACTTCAAAGATGCATGAATTAACACCTAATAAGATATCTTTTGATGTTCAATACTCTCCAAAATTATGCCAATGGTAATCTCCAAAATTGGCTCTTGACATCACAAAAATCAAGTTTGGCAGGATAAGTTTTTAGATAGATCACCAGCAAATTTGTCAATGGTGCCCGGAGAAGAAAAAGAAAAACAAAAGTACGTTTATGGGTTTTTGTAGCGAGAGAAATTATTATTTTGAAAAAAAAAGCATTAGTTTTTCAATATTATTTAATAGTTTTTCAATATTATTTAATGGGTTTACTTGACGATGAGGTTTGAAAAGGACTATGGAAAGGTGACAATAGGCCAACTCTAATAATTTTTATACTCATACATTATATTTTTTTTAGTACATGAGATTATTACTTAAACTACAACCCCATGAGACCATAATTGATATTTATTTTTAACCCTCTTTAATATTCGAAGAATGTTTACTCTATTTACATATGAGTAAAAGAGAATACTACTTTTACTCAATTATTAATTAAGGAATTAACTCCACAATGTGTTTGTGGGAGGTTCGAACTGCTGCCATCAACCACTCGGCCAAAGGCCGAGTAGCATACTCATACATCATATCGGTTTATAACTTTTTACATTTATATATACATCATATGGGTTTATTTAATAATGAATGCGGCCCAGGTTGTGCGAAAGAGTGGGCTATTTGCATCCCCTATAAAAACTTCTTACAATTTATTTGATTGGGCGGTTTGACACCACTCTAAGTTTGTCAAAAAATCCATTTTTAATTAAATTTATTTAAAAAAATCAAAGACAAATTAATTCATTTTCTATCTTGATTGGAGATTCTATTAAATACTTAAATAAATAAACTCTACACTCACTGCATTTCATAGTGTGTGCATGTGTATATTTAAAATTTTAATTGATTTCTTTTTAAAAATATATAAGAGTTTAAAGTTATGAAAATAAAACTGTGTGATAAGAAGACAGTAATTTAAGATTTAGAATTTATTATATATATAAGCTTAAATGAAATATTTCTTTTAGGTTGGCAAGATAGTTGATTTTAATTTATGGGTTTGTATTTATAAATTGAATTAAAGTATATAAAAAAATAAAATTCTTTTAGCCTTATTTAGGCAAGCGACCACCCTTAGGATTATGGAAGGATGAATTTAGATGGTTTAAAGTTTATTCGCTTAACAATAATTGGTTTTTGGAGGAATATGATAACCTTTACTTTAAATCTCTATGGTTAAGTATATTGAAACTAAAGTAATATGATAATTGGTGATCTATTAAAAGTTGCAAGAAGCCTCTTGATCCAACAGGTGTATCAGAGCCTAATCATATATTTGATAGGTGGGCTAGCACTGTATTAATAATTCAACGATGTGCTAACATCGTGGATGGCAGGCGTTAGGTGTTGCTAAGTCATAATGGTGAAGGTCGAAATGCGGGCGCTGAATAGATCAAGTCCTAGGGTGTTGCAGAGGGGGAGATTATGGTGTGCTAGCATCGTGCCTTAATCCAACAATTTCAAAAGAGATTTTATGAGGATCTTAGATGTTGTCGAAAGCTCTAACTAATCTATTTTCTTTGTTTATCCAATTATAATATTCAAAAGAGTTGCACAATTGACACCTCTGCAAAAATCTCTGAAATTTATTCTTCTTTTATTTCTTGATATTTAAAAATAGTTAAAAATATAATTTTCTTCTTAAATAAAAGTACTAGTATTTTTAAATAAAAAAAAAAATCTCGTTGTTGGATGACTGCCATTGCCAGCTACAAAATTGACATTTTATGGATTGTTTTCACCTTTAAAACTAATAAATGTATTCAAAGTTTTTAATAGGATAAAATCGATCACCTTGACTTAAAAAGTGTTTATAGTATGTACTAAACACTTTAATAATTAAAGAATAATATTATACTTACAAAGTTGAGATATTTAAATTAAAATCTCAAGTGGTGTATCACCAATCATTGGCTGCCAGGTGTTTAATTAAATAGTTAACTTTATAATTTATCTCAATATTAATATATAAACTTTTAACATTAATTAGTAAATGATATGTCATATGTCACATTACGTTTCCAACTTTTTATGTATGGTATTACCCAAATACTCTATTAGTACTTGCAAATATGTGTAGAGTAATAACTGATTTTTAAAATTTATTAATTGAGTATTTATAAAAATTAGTTTAAGAATTTTTTGAGTAAATCTCAATGATACGAGAGGATGTAACAAGTCTTTCCTCTTAAAAAGATAGTGTATGAATGATATTTGAGATAACCATGCGTGCATAAACCAAAGGCAATTGTTATGGTGAAGTTACTCTATTGCAGATCACCGCATTATAGTTGTACGATGAAAGTGATAAGCAGTAAAAAAAAATAAGTTATTGCTATAATCGTGGGGTTATTAAAAGTGTTCTACAGTAGAATAACTCCACCATAGTCGGACCCTAAATCAAAAGACTATAAGAAAACTAACATGCCAAAAACAACTATTATACAAAGAAATCCAATCAACTATCTCTATAATTAAGGAAACACTGGAGAGGACAAACTCAAGAGCTACGTGACCCACCAGAACCAAACTCAACAAATTTGTAGGAAGGATGACAATTTGAGTCTCAAAACCAGCCAAGATCAAAATAAGTGCATCATTCCACCAAGTAAAAGTAGCTAAAGTGTCATTGACATTGTTCCTCTCCAGATAGATATGAGTAAATCGAACCTCCATAGATGACATTAGATGCAAATAATTTCTCCAGTGAACTGAAAATAGAAAGTTTCTATTATGCAAATGCAAGAACACCACCATAGACTCCCATTCTATCCAAAGTCTCAAGACTGACGAATATAAGCTTGCCCCAATGATAAAAATAATTAATCCCCAAATATAATCTCCACTTTAAAGTGTGGTCCCATATCTATCTAGAGGATGTTGAATCTTTAATCCAACATTGTTGGAATCCTTTATTTAATATTGGGCTTATATGTGAATAATTATATGCTGCGAACTCTCATATAAAGTTAAGCCTAAATAAAAGTGATTTATTAAGTTTATGGCACTATAGGCTTCAATATATCTAATAAGATGTGGTCTTTTAATGTGTATATATTTAAGGGTAATTTCTATTTCTATAATGGGCTGAAATAATTATTTATATAAGTGGTTATGATCTCCAAGTCACATGTATCGTTTTATTCTTTCTGACATCCCATCATCAAAGAAAGAACATAGAGAAATTTAAAGGATTCTCTAGGAGAATGTATTAATCTCTAACCACACGGATCTAGAGAGTAATTCAATATTATGAATTTAGGTAAGCTTTCACATATTTTGTTATTGATTCTTAGTGATACAACATGAATGTTTCTAGATTATGGGTGATGGTTTTCACCAAAGAATTACTGTTATAACAAAGGATAGCAAAATCGACCCATGAAAACTACTAGAACTATCCCGAATCACACACCCACAGTTAAATTCTAAAGTGTAAATTAAATAAGCTAGCTTTTAAGTTTATTTAAATCACAATATATATTTCATTTAATTAATTCTTTTAAAAAAAGAACTAAGTGGGTGTAGAAAAAAGTTATCTGAATACAAATAACCTTGCCTTTTAAGTTAAATAAAGTAGGTTTTCATTCAGGGATTATTGATAATATTAAAATCATAGATAAAAAAAATATAAATTTCAATATATTACAGGACAAAATACACTGTGTTGGAGTTTTGTTTTTTTTTTTTTTATCTTTTAGCTTCTCCTAAACTAATATGGTCAAGGATTTCTAATAGGGATAACAAAATTATCTGTTAACCCGCAAATTCGCCAAACCCCTGCAAAAATCTGCCCTCTACAAGTAACTTTACGGATTGCATGCTACTTTGGTATTTCAAATTTAAACCCGCTGCGGGTTTTGGTGGGTTTAGTTTTGAGAAAAATCTGCTTGGTACTAGAGCAGATATCCGCTAATCCACATTCTTTATTTTAATTATTTATATTTTAATTTTAATCATAAAAATTGCATTAAAAAATTTAATAATAAATATATCTAAGTTCAAGTTCCTAATTCATAAATCTAACCTATCTCACTGCAACATATATATGATAAGCTTTCAATAAGTAAAAACTTTATAACTTTCAAGTTTAATATTAATGATACTTTATTTTAATTTGATTTTTTTTGTTTTGCCTTAATAACTTGAACTTAATGATTGCTTACTAAAGTTGGATTTTTATTTGTTTAATTAATTGTTAACTATAGTTGTATAAAATTTATTTGTTAGTATTATTGATAACACTTGGATTTTTGGGTTGATATTAGTGATGATATTTTTCCTATAATAGAAATATTTTGTGTTAGATTAATATATTTTGTGTACTTATTTTAATGTTGAATCTTTAATTTAATTTCTTATTTATATTGATAAAACCTACAATTAAGTATTGTATGCACATTTTTTAGCCTATTGTTATAAATTTATAGTTTGAATTATGTAAGTTAAGTATTTATGTATTATTAAAAGTATTCTTTTATATTCTTGATTTTAAATAAAAAAGCTCTAAAATAATTTTCTATGGGTTGCGGGTAGGTTTGGTAATTATTACAACCCACAACTAGAAGGTTTTCCCAAAAAAAAAAAAATTGTGAGTTGCAGATGGGTTTGATAATTTAAATTTTTGCAGATGTGGGTTTGATAATGATAAACTTACTACGGACTGTGCCCATTGGCATCCCTAATCTCTGTTTGGAATATTTTTAATATATAGAGTACTAATATATTCTACAATCCTGGAATTTATTAAAGTTCGGGGAAGATATTAAGTCATATGGTTTAATACTATAATACTAGCTTTCACGACTAATGTATTATTAAATTATATGACTTAATAACTTTTTTAGACTTTAACAAATCTAGAATCCTAGATTAGAACATTTCTCTCTCTCTTTATATATATATATATGTATGTATGTATTTATGTATGTATGTATGTGTGTGTGTATGTGTGTATGTGTGTGTGTATGTGTGTATGTATGTAAAGTATGTGTCACGTGTGAATAGTAAGATTCCTTAAAAATAAGGATAAGAGTGTGATGTGACACAAAGTAGTATTAACTGTAAAGTACATTCCTTAGAGATAAGGATCAATAATGTAAATAGTGTGTAACAGTGGATCCCTTGAACCTATAAAAGGGAACCCAGGATTTGCCGAGAGGTCATCGAGTCTTGTAGCCTATTCTACTCTTGTAAGCTCTCTCTCTCTCTTGTAATCAATCAACAAGTATTCAAATAAAACTTACTGTTTTCCCAAAAGTGGTATCAGAGCCAAAGTTCCCAAAATGACCCATCTCTGGTATTCAACAAAGAGTATGCTCTGTGGTTGCCGAGATACTTTAGATCCTCCACATCAAAAGATTGTTGGATAATGTTCTTACTAATTGTCCTTTCCAAATTCAAAACCACCTAAGAGTATTCCCCAGGGTGTGCCGCCCTCTTTGAAAGGCCAGGAAAGCCGTGTGTTCAGGGCTTATCATCAAAAGAAACCCTTAGTGTTGTTTTGTCATGGAAAACTCAAACAGTATCCCAACAGATCCCCAACCATCCTCTGATCAATTGACCATAGTATCTAGATCCCTAGAGACAGTTCGCCCTCTATCAACTTCCACTTTGAGACCCAGGAAGATGACAATAGAGAAACAGTCATTCAGTCCTTTAGACTTGATCCCCTATATCCATACCCATACTACCACATAAACACTACCCTAAACTCCCTAAGAACCATAATCCCAATCCGTCAGCTTAGATTAAAATCCATATACCATTCATCAGAAGTAACGATCTAGCCTATAACCTCTAGTTCAAAAGAGACATACTTACCCATCCTCTCAATGACATAAATAAATAGATACAGAAGTGAAGGCTATAAAGGCCTGCACCTTGGAGCTATTTAAGTAGGTTTACAACCACTCTTCATAGTAAGAAAAGACGTAACATGCTTCGTAGCGATCCTCGACACCAAATGGCAGACTTTCGAAAAGGCCGTAATCACCGCTGTAGAAGCAGGGCTAAATCAGGGACACATCGTCCTCCAGATAAAACCCAACTTCACTCTTGACCTTCACAGACCATCCATCGCTGATGCTATTAAAATACTGATCCAGTTGAATGGTCTAACCATGAAGCCGGATGAGCCAGCCTTGGCAATCCACCACTCCATGACCTACAAGGTCCAGACCCACATATTCTCCATGCAAAGTTCTGGCAAACCAATCACCAGATTTATTACAGGAGAAGGAAGGGTCATCCGACCCAAGGCTTACAAGCAAAATCAGTTCGTTTTTCCACCCCGATGGATTAACGAGTATGAAAGAAACAACAAACCCCAACAAGTCCATGAAACTCTAAAGGTGGACAGACTGCAGGATAGCAGAGTATCGGTCTCGTTCCTAATAGAGACGGTACCCATCTACCCATGCGAAAGGTGCCAACTAGAAGGAAGGCACCCCACTATTTGTACACACATCCCTAGAAGGTCCTCCTTTTATAGGATCATGGGTCCAATAACCATGGTCAACACTCCAGATCTCGACAATGAATTTGTCATAGATATGCTAGGAGGTCTTGCAGTTGCCCGATGGATAGTCCAGAAATCAAGTCCAACAGAGTTCGGACCTATTGAAAAGGCAATTAACTGGACTTACATGAATGCCATTGAGCAGAACCAAACGCTGGGAGAACTAATGATAAACCAGCAACAGATCCTTGCCGAGTTAAACAACATAAAGAAACAACTAAAAAAGGCCAGGAGGTCTCATAAAATGAGCACTCAACAACTGTCAGCACTCCATGAAAACCCTAGGCCAATCACTATGTTCGTCGCAACAGCAGCAGCTTCGACAGAAAAAATGGAGAGAACTAGACAGTGCCTCACCAAGAAAAAAATGTCCAGACATTGTAAAGCAAGCCTAGCAAGCCGTGGCACATATGGGAAGAGAATGCGTCTGGCAACTGCCAAAAAGTGTTCTGAAGGAGCTATGCGCCACCACCACAATACTCGTGGCCCATAATGGCGTTCGGATAGGGAAATGATGATGAGGAAACAAATACTTCTTCAGGCTCTGGGAAAACCCTAAGCGATGAAGAAATACCAATCCCCATCAAGATAGAAAGACCTAGTTCTACAAATCCATTCTATGTGGATACCACAAGGAGATTTACAGCACCATCTGCGCCCGAATATGGCCAGACGTCTGATCCACACAAACAAGCTCTAGAACCTGCAGCCTCTGGAGTAGAATCCACAAATCCCATGGGGAGATCAACCAGAGATGCTCCTACTATGGAGCAAACTAAGGAAATACCCCAAGGAGAAGAGTGAGATACTAGAGTCCAGATAGGTCATTCCACTACAGGAAAAAAATACTGGAATATATACGGGACGAGGCCAAAAGAACGATTGGCCTATTTCGAGAAAATGATGGCGTGGTACGAAGGCGAATGGCAGAGGGGCCCTCAACTAACCAAGAGAGTAGCGGTCTTGCGATTAATCGCAAGATTTGTGGGATCCCTGAGAAAATGGTGGAGCATAAAGCTCACTGCTGATCAACGGGAGTACATGTTAAGTAGAGAAGATCCTTACAGATCTATCTTAGAAAATCTACCCTTAGATTTCATATGATACTATGCAAGAGAAGGGGAAGTTGCTGAAAAATAATTTCTTCTAAACAAGTGATGTGACGTAAGAAAAATGGAAGAGTACTACATGGAGCAAGAAAGGTTGTACTACAGCTTCCACAAGCCAACCGATACGAGACACAAGACATTCATACTCAACATGCTAGGACCCGTGGCAGAAATGATGGAGGGCAAGTTTAAAATAGATGGGATAACTGACCTATCCCAGCTCAGCCTGGCAAGACTAAAGCAGATAGCAATGGAGTTAATCCAGAACCACTGCCAGTCTCAGGAATTAAAGAAGCACATGAAACAGATTGAGAAAATGTCATTGTAAAAATATTGCAATGACGAGCCAAACAAGTTCAGCTCCAACATGAGGAGAAGAAGTGTTATTGTCCAACCAACAAAAGAAAAAAGGAAAAGAAACTATGGACATCGTACAAAGGAAGAAAATACAAGTACGTCCAGAAAAGCTCAAAAAGAAAAAAGGGCTCCAGAAGGTGCTTCATCTATGGCAAGAAGGGACATTATGCTAAGCAGTGCAAGTTAAAGAGACGCATCCCGACGAAACTCCTCCGCCTCATTGAACATGATGATTTTGACGATGCAACATTCGAATGGACGGATAGCCCTGTTAAAGTTGTACTAGTACTTGATCAGGACAGCTCCAGTGAAGACTCTAGTGACAGCAGCACAGAAGACGGTGACACAACCGATGAACCCATTATGATGATGAAAGCTCCACTTCCAATGGACCTTACCACGGAACCAGCAGTATACTTCAAGCCCCACATAAAAGTCATTCTTAAGCCAATAGAAGACAGCCAAATGGCTTTTACTGCCCTTATTGATACAGGAGCAGTAAGCTCCCTGATAAAAAATGCTTGTGTTCCCAAAAATTGCTATGTTCCTACAAAGGTGGCCTTTGGTTCCGCCAGTGGTACAAATTTCTACAGCCACAAGTATACCAGACCCATTGAAATCTAGCCCTTTAGCCAATGGCATGGATTTTTTGCCTTTGACAAAGTAGGGGATGAATATATATATATATATATATATATAGCTAGCTGATTTGGAACATACATACATACATACATACATACATACATAAATAGGCAAATTAGCAACTGCTAAAAATAATCTCAATTTTATACTTGTTAATATCTATTGGATTTGAATAGAATCATAGATGATATTTAATGAAATTAAATATTCAAAAATTTTTAATGTCTTCTCTCTATGTAGACCCACTCGAAATCTTTCTCTCTCCTTATGCATGTGTACTCTCTCCCTCTCACTTCTCTTCTTTTTAGATTTTTCAATTTCGAAGCCTTTTTTTTTAGCCACAAATTTTTTTACACCGTCTAAATTCACGTCAAAACTCTTTGTGAAAATGTTTGAAAGCATAGAAAAAGTTGAAAAAAAAACCTTGAACAATTAGAGGCATCATTTTCTGGGGGGCTTTTTAAAACATTAGAATAGACTTAAAACTATTATGAAGCTTATGGAAGTATTGTAGATTTATCGCAATCACTTATCTCTCATATTTTAGAAAGTATAAAATTGCTTTAACTACTATGAAGATTACGGTTTCCTTGTTCTGGGTTGCTATTAATGCTAGGGGATCGAGCTGACAGTGCCTTGAAAGAATGGCTGTTGTGACAAAACAACTGGATCGATCAGATGAGCAATTGAGGTGGTCTAGACTTTTCGTCATCTTTGCCTTTATGATTCTGAGGAGTCTTAATTGAACTTTACAAAGTAAAACATTATTCGCTTTTGATAATTTTTTTATGTCTCTCTAGTTATTCATTCTAATTTGCTGATCTTGAACTAGTTGGTGTTGAAAATATGAGTTATGGATATGAATGGTCAAATATGGGTACTTTTTCTACTGAGTAATCTGTGTAACTTGCTTTGTTAAATTAAATCCATGCCTTGTTTTTGCATTTTTATCATTTAGTATCTATGGACTTTTTGAATAATGTAATATATTATAGGAAGCGTTGAAAGGTTAGTCATAACGTATTAATCTCATTTGATGATACAGTTGCGTTTTATAATTTCATACAAGTAATTAAAAATGCATCCACATAGTCAAGTATTGTTATATAGCCATGTTTCTGCAGAGCACGAGCGAGTGAGAGAAATTGTTAAGTGTTGTATTGAATTGTGGAGCAATTGAAACTTTTTCATTTCTTCAATTTAAGAAGATTTTTCTTGATCGTTCAGGAATTGATTGGGAAGAAAGAATTCTCTTTTAAGTGAGGGATAAAAAAGAAAAAAGAAGAGAAGAGAAAGAAAGAGGGAGAACAAGGAGAGAGAACTACAAGAGGGAGAAATATTTGTGGTGGAGTCTACACACTACATGCAAAGACAAAATATTAAAAATTTTTGAATATTTAATTTCAGTAAATCTCATTTATTGATTCAACTCAATTGAGGGAATTTTTAAGGGGCTGCTGATCTTTCTCTCTCTCTCTCTCTCTCTCTCTCTCTCTATATATATATATGAGTATTGATATGTTTAGGAATTTGAACTTGATTAAAGTTCGAAAAAGTAATTAACTCATATAATTTAATAATATATTATTATTTAAATTCAACCCCCACAATGTATCTGTGAGTGTTCGAACCGTTGCCCTCACACTTGTGAGGGAGTGGTTCTAGTTACTCGGCCAATACTGGGTAGTTAGATGTAAACTAGTGAAGGTCGAAGGTTGAAATCTCTCGAATATTAGAGAGGGTTAAAATCTTGGTAGTGCTATAAATAAGATTTGATGTAAATTAGTTACGGTTATTGTCTGATTGTTAATATTAGTTATAATATCATGAAATATGTTGTAATCTGAGTAATAGTCTCATGTAATAAAATAATAATAATAATATACTATTATTACGCTATTAAATCATATAATTTAATTACTTTTTTGTTAGGCAGGACCCCTTACCAGTAGATTATTGAACTAAAAAATAAAATTACATATGGAGGGGGATATAGACCAAAACCTCCAAGCAAAGGAATAAAAACAACCAACAAAGGGAAAGAGAACAAAAAATAAAAACAGAGCAACTGAGAAGTAAAAGAGAATTAATTAATGTAAGCGCCCAGAAAACTGCTTACGATACTTACAACCAGTGACTAATTTGAAATCTTTCCTAGAACTAGAGGACTGCGGGCCAGCAACACTGAAGTCAGGATCAAGATCACGCCCCTTGTACCCTCAGGCTCAGACGCTAAATACTCATCAGCTACAGGATTTTCATCGGAGCTAAACTCCTCATCAGATTGAAAAGAGATATTTGTAGGATGAGAAGGAAAACCCACAACTATGGAATGAATATCATCCACTACAGTCCTGAAAAAAGTAGAGCATGCGGAAACCCTCAAAGCACCGTGATCATCCAAAACAGGAAGATTAGCAACCTGTAAATGATCATCCATCGGTAGTGGGCAACGAGCTGAACCACTCCAGTCAACACCAACAACATTAGAAGGCGGCGAGTAGTTATTCGGAACACCCGAACCAGAAGGTCGAATCTGCTCACCTACAGAAACTCTCAACCCTGAATCAACATGAACAACAGCAGTAGGCACCAAAATAGGAAAAACCAAAACAGATCTCGAAGTCTGCCCCTGATTCACACAAGGCTATAAAGAAGACATCTAAGATCATAAGTTGAAATATTTCTAATGTGTGTGTATATATATATATAGATATATATATATATATCCAAGCACTTTTGAAGAAGTGGGCTGAATACCAATCGGGGCGAAGCCTTGTTATTGTTAAGGGATAACATAGTTCTTTTAATTTTCTATGCTTTCACGGGAAGAGATAAAAGGCATCTGTCCTGATAAAAGGTGAAATAAAAAATCCCTATAATCTCTGCCACCAACTCTCTTTTCAAAGTAGGGTCACCACCAAGCTGGAAAAAGGAAACAGCCTCTTAGACTAATAGCTTAATGATGTTCCAACTTCTCCCCTTGACATTGTAAACACTCAACAATCTGTTCTTGGACTACTTAGCTCTCACCACCTGCATATATAGACTTCTAGAGGCGATTTGACAAGCCATGGGCTCATATCCCCATCAAAGATGCAACCAAAATGCGTTGTCGTAGAGGAGTAATGAGAACCTCAAGTAATAAGTGGAACCAGTTTATTATAACGCAAGTCTCAATCGAACTTGGCATTGATTGCGATATGCTCTCATCAACACTCAATAATTCAACCTATGAAAAACAGTACGCAATTCACTAGCTGCAAAGACTACAAAATTAACACAAGTCCTAATCGAACTCCCTGGATTGCAGTGATTTTCCAGAAAAATTTTCAATGATCTGGAGTAAATATTGCAGACCAAGATTTTATTATCATCTCAGTTTTTCTTTTTCTTCAAAAAAAAAAAAATTCAAATGAATTATTGATGATTGGTGAAATAAAAAGTAGTTGATTTCAACCATACATTATGAAAAATTAATATGTGACCTAACATTTTAAAATAGATAAAATATTAAAATGTTCATTTAGCTTTTAAGGTCATTATTTTAAAAATTACCTCTAATATCTTTGGTATATATCCGTTTCTATTCAAATTTACTTAATTATTATCTACTTTTCATCTATTGGACATCACACTTTTTGAAATTTTAATTTAAATCAGACTAAATTGTTATTTAGCGCTTGAAAATTTACATTTAACCATTATTTTTAAAAGCCACGACAGAAATTATTTGAATGATTTTTAACAATACATGAATTAGGTATTCGGTCGAAACCATAAAAAAACTTTCCCTCTCGAAAGCAAAGTTGTGTACAAAATCCTTACGTTTATCTACTAGAAATAATCAAAGACAAAATTTGATGCCTTGAAAAATTATTGATATACAAAATTTCAAACCAAAAACACTTACGTAATGGAGAACACGAATCTTCATTTCCTGATTCCACGCTTATGTTCTCGGCCACGCGTCCTCTTCCACTTTATCAACCTCTTGCTATAAATCCTAAGCTGCCCAAATCATGCTAAAAGCAACAATACTCTCAAATACTCTCAAATCATGAATAATAGACAAAGAAATTATTGTGTGTTGATGTTTCCATGGCTTGCTCATGGTCACGTATTTCCATTTCTAGAGCTAGCCAAGAAGCTTACTGAGAGATCAAATTTCTACATATACATTTGTTCAACTCCTGCCATTCTTGATTCCATTGAACTTTCAGATAAATTTTCGCTTTCAGTACAGCTTATCGAGCTTCATCTTCCTTCGTTGCCCGAGCTTCCTCCTCACTATCACACAACTAAAGGGTTACCGCTTCATCTCATGCCTGCTCTCAAAAAAGCCTTTGACATGGCTAGTTCCAGTTTCTTCAACATACTGAAAAATGTAAACCCTGATCTGCTGATTTATGATTTTGTTCAGCCGTGGGCTCCGGCGCTGGCTTTGTCACTTAACATCCCGGCTGTTCTTTTTCTTACTTCTTCAGCAACTATGGCTGCTTTCTTCGTTCACACCATTGAGAAAACCCCACGTGATGATGATGGTGAGTTCCCTTTTTCTTCAATTTTCATTCATGATTATATGAAACCAAAGTTTTCCCACTTGGTTCACTCATCTTCAAATGGCATTAAAGACAAAGATAGGTTTCTTCAATGCTGTGAAAGCTCTTGCAATGTTATTTTGATCAAGAGTTTTAGGGATCTCGAAGGGAAGTACATCGATTATCTATCTGTTTTGATTAAGAAGAAGTTGGTTCCTGTTGGTCCTCTAGTTCAAGATCCTGTTGAGGAAGATGATCATGAGGAAGGAATGGAAATTATCCAATGGCTTGACAAGAAGGAGAGGTCATCGACTGTGTTTGTGTCATTTGGAAGCGAATATTTTCTTTCCAAAGAAGAAATGGAAGGTATAGCCCTAGGGTTAGAGTTAAGTGGAGTTGATTTCATTTGGGTTGTTAGATTTCCTAGTGGAGCGAAAGTTAAGGTTGATGAAGAATTGCCAAAGAATTTTCTAGAGAGGACTAAGGAGCGAGCCATGGTTGTTGAAGGTTGGGCCCCGCAAATGAAGATTTTAGGGCACCCTAGCATTGGAGGTTTTGTGAGTCATTGTGGATGGAGCTCGGTGATGGAGAGCATGAAGCTTGGTGTTCCGATTATCGCGATGCCGATGCATCTTGATCAGCCGTTGAATGCAAGATTGGTTGAAGATGTTGGCGTTGGGATGGAGGTGAGAAGAAACGAGAATGGGAGGATTGAAAGGGAAGAGCTGGCAAGAGTGATCAAAGAGGTGGTAGTGGAGAAAGATGGAGAGAAAGTGAGGAGGAAGGCAAGGGAAATTAGTGAGAATATAAGAAAGAAAGGGGATGAAGAGATTGATGAGGTGGTGGATGAATTGAACCAACTTTCTGGATGATCAGCAGCATTAACAATGTTTAATTAATCTTTGTTTTATGGCTGTGACTGTAATACTTATGGGTGCACTTTAGACAGTCAAATTTTATTAAATTTTGTTCATATGCATATGTATAAAATAAAAATATGTAACATATATAAAGAATAAATAGATATCTGCAGAAAATCACTTTATTTCGATTATAATTTTAATCAGCATTTTATGATAATATGTATATGATAATTTTAATTTAGTGATGAATTAAAATTATTATTATGACTGGATGGTGGTATATGTTATGATGTGCTAAAGAGATTGGTCTTAGTTATTATTTTTTTTTTAATAGAGGTTTTACTTAAAAATCTTTTTATAAATAATTTTGTAACAAACCATTAGAATTTTATTCCAAAAAAAAAAAATTAGAGAATGGTTATATGTAGGTTTGGCAATTTAAGGGCTTGGGTCGGGTTTTGTCAAGCCCATGCCCAAGTCCGTATAACTTGTAGAAAGCCCAAGTCCTCCCAAAGTCCATCCAGAACTGGACAGGCTCGGGCTGGGTTTTTGCGAATTTTTAAATTATTTTTTAAATAAAGTTATAAGTTTAAAAAAAAATTATCCAATACATAATACTACAATAGAGTAAAAATCTTAAAAATTCTTATCCAATACATAATTATCCAACACACAAAATACTAACATCACAAGTACACAACATAATAAACCACAACTGCTAATATAAAAAACAAACTAATCTAATATTTGCGAGCCATCTTTTTTCTCATCCTTCATTTTCTTTCCGGTAAAAGGTTCTTCTTCAGAAACTCTACCTAATAAAAAAAGTGTTAAAATAAATAGTAAAAAAAATAATTAGTAATTGATTTTGTAAAGAATATTTTTATACCTCGACTGCCAGTGGTCCATAACCAATCGTCAATCAACAGCAAAACTAGCAACACAGCTCAAAATCATTAACCACCGTCCACCATTCCGGTATTGTTCGATATTTTCTACAATCCAACAACCAACCTTACTAAATTAAATTACTATTTCTAATAGACAAATCCAGTGAAAAAAATGTTCATGTTCTTCTACATCCATAATGTTAAATTACATATATTTAAAATTACATATATTTAGGCATACAAAAAAAAAAAAATTTGAATCTTACAGGAACACTGGAACAGGAGAGGCTGCTGTTGGTTGTTTGAGACTTCGAGTGCTAACTGGCTAGTGGCTGCTACTGCGTCACGCAGATGGTGCTGGAGGCTGTTGCCTGCCGGCACAGGGTCGGACGCTGGACGTTAAGGAATAGGCTGAGCCGTTGAGGCACAGCGCGAAGACAACAGTGCTGGATGCTGGACGCTGGACGCCATTGGGTGGAAGCTGGAAGCTGTTGGCTGCCAGTGGAGACAGCAGTGAGAAGCTGACTGCTGAGGAGGACTGGAAGAGGTTGAGCGACAAAGCGAGAGACGAGAGTGAGGGAATGGGAAAATTGGAAATTAGGGATTTACAATTTAGGGATTTAGTTGTATTTTAGTATTTTACCATAGTTTTCTTTTTTTTTTTAGTCGGTTTTTTTTTTTTAATTTAAATAATTGAATTGTATAATATATTAATATATTATAAATTTTTTTATAAAAAATTATATATTATAAAACCTGAACTTTTATGTGAAGCCCATATCTAAGCCCATTAAACATGAACTTTAAAAATTACAAACCCTTATCTATAATATCAACCCACGAACTTAGGTCAGCCCGAGTTATTTTGCCAAACCTTATTATATGTTGTGATGTGATTGAATATCATTTTATACATGCAAAGGCGGAGGTAGCATGTTGTTACTCGGTCAGCTGTCCCCCTCTTAATTAAAAAAAAATAGTCTTTTATTTATTTATT
Source organism: Murraya paniculata (assembly GCA_030449075.1). Classification (NCBI taxonomy): domain Eukaryota; kingdom Viridiplantae; phylum Streptophyta; class Magnoliopsida; order Sapindales; family Rutaceae; genus Murraya; species Murraya paniculata. The sequence continues at coordinate 520,146 of JAEVFN010000084.1, read as the reverse complement.
TAGCATGACAGTGTGGAATAAATGTGATTGGCTGATCGCACTCAAAGATTGTACACAACTGCAGTATGATAGTAAACGTAGCTTTTTTCAAAAAAAATTATGTTGGGGCCCTTTCTATCATTAAAAAAAAGAAAAATTAGTAAACGTAGCTTTTTTCATGACTCGAAACAATATATATTGGTTTTTCCCTTCTCATCTCTCTCATTTAGCATATATTTTCATTGCGATTTCCTATCTTATGCCGCGTTAGGACCGTAATGAAATGATATTAACATCTGGTCTGGATGAATTTATGAGATATTAAATTATAAACAAAATAAATTAAGATCCCGAGCCCGCGGGCCTAGGTCCCGAGCTATTTTGCTAAGCCTTGTTATATATTGTGATGTGATTGAATATCATTTTATACATGCAAAGGTGGAGGTAGCATGTTGTTACTCGGTCAACTGTCCCCCCTCTTAATTAAAAAAAAAATAGTCTTTTATTTATTTTTTTGGATATATTTAGCCTTTTATTTTATATACAAGTCTTGCCCTTGTCATTTTTTTTAAGTCTTGCCTTTATAATCTTTATTAATCTGCTCCTTTGATTTTATTGTTTTGTTCTTTTGTCTTTTAAAATTATTTGAATAACTCAGTTACTTAAAATTAAAAGTCCAATGGTCCTAATCCATGGATATTGAGAGACACATTTTGGACAGTATTGATAATTAATGAGTTGAATAACATTATTAACCCATGAAAACGGGCCATAGGAAGTTGTAAATGATGTTGGCAGAATATATATATTTCGAATGAAAGATATAATTTTTGTATAACTTGTATTTATTATTATTGTTTAAACTTATCTTCTATAGGGTAAATTTTTGTTCCATCTCCGTTAAGATACGCTGTGCCATCTCCGTTACGATACGCTGTGATGTCATTGTTTTTAGTCTTGAATTGAATTGCAAGTTTATTTTTAGTCTTTAATTTTAGACTTTTCTACCACGCATGACACTGCGAAATAAATGTGATTGGCTGATCGCACTCGAAGATTGTACACAACTGTAGTATGATAGTAAACGTAGCTTCTTTCAGAAAAATTATGTAGAGCCCCTTTGTATCATTAAAAAAGGAAAAATTAGTAAACGTAGCTTTTTTCATGACTCGAAACAATATATATTGGTTTTTCCCTTCTCATCTCTCTCATTTAGCATATATTTTCATTGCGAATTCCTATCTTATGCCGCATTAGGACCGTAATGAAATGATAGTAACATCTGGTCTGGGTGAATTTATGAGATATTAAACTATAAACAAATTTAACTCCTCGTATTTTTTTTTTCACTAATCTGTTAAAATTTGTTAGAGGATGAGCATCAACTTTGTCTGATTCAAAGATTAAACAACTAGTTTGGCTCACCCAAGCTACAATTAGAAAGACCAGGGGATGTAAACTTCTAAAATTTTATTTTTACGATATGAATCTTTTTCACCGCATATATAATTTAAAATATTTTTTAAATTCTAAAAGAAAGGGCAACATTAAAAAAATAACTTTTCTCTGGATAAAAAATCAGGCTAAAAAGCCAAAGCCCAAAGCCCACTAGGCATGTGTGACCAAACCAGGCTTTAATAAATAAAACCCGGACCTGGCCCGATTGTTTTGTCATTGATTGTATCATCATTCTCAATAAATAAAGAAAAAATAAACAAATAAAGTAAGCCTCCATAGACTCCCAATTCGTTCGCGGCATTCCCGCCTCCATCTCACTTTTTATGATTGTGACATTTCCGGAGTAATAATTATTTCTAGTGTAAGAGCCAAGTATACAACATATTAATTAACGTTGTTTGTTTGATATTGAGTTCAAAACTTAAAATGTACAAATTAATTCACCAACTTATTATCCGTAATTAGAGCAAGCAAAACGAGATCATTTGATTGTGGTTATGTCATGTTAGTTTTGTGTAATGTTAAATTTACACGGACTCAAACATGATTATTTAATAATCATGTCAAAATATTGAAACTCGAATTTAATATAAAAATAATCAGGTAATCGTGTCACCCAATACAATACAATTAAATAACTTACTTAATTCCTATCTAACACGATTTACATCAGTCATTGAATATCCGTTTGATACAAATTATGCTCTTTTACATCTCTAAATAATATTATGTATTGATATTACAATATATACATGTCTTGCAAAGATATGATTTACAATATTGAAGTTTTACGTCTATTTATAATTTTATAAAATGGAAGACTATATAAACATTCATTCTTCACAAACAAAATGAGAATCATATCTAATATTTGAGTTTTGATTATAAGATTCTACAAATCAATTTAGAATAAAAAAAAAAGTTATTTTAATGCAACTATGATTAGTTTTGGTTAACTATTTAATAATCGTGTCATTAACCAAGTAAACACCCAATATGAAAAAAAATTATAGTGACGATACTAAGCCCATTTAATAATCATATTAATTTTTACAACTCAAAACCATTTATTCTTGTTATGTATATATTGAATAAATGGGTCGTGTCAAATTTTGTCAGCTCTAGTTGCAATCAATTTTTTCTTTTTTTGAAAAAGTGAAAGGACTTAAAAAAAATACACATGAAAATTAAGGCTTAATTTCTAATTCTTATTTTCACATGACACACGAGGAGTATGACTCAGAACCATGATAAAAGATAAAAAGGAAGCTAAAAAGGAAGGATGAAGAGGAAGACATCTAAGAAATGGGAAGATCTCACATAAGGAACATGACTCAGACCAAAGAATGAAGGGGAAGTTGAGAAAGAGAAGTTGACATGAGAAGACGACAAGGGGAAGTTGACATGAGAAGATGACAAGGGGAAGATTATTGGGGGAGGTTGAATTGAAACGACCTTGAGGAATCGATGTCAGCCACCCAAATCGTCAAATATGATAAAATATTCCTTCAATGATATGCCATCGCTGCTGCATGGCAACGTAATCCCCACATCGGTTGCTCCCTACCTATCCCCCTATGAGCTGCCCAACCAGAGGTCACAAGAGGGGGACTAGGAATAGCCCTCCAGCATCCTCGTTAGAAGAATCAAGTATTCCCTCTCCCCTAATTGGCTCATTAAAAATAAGCCAATTAGAATTAGAGACACGTTGCTAACATAAACTGCTCATAAAACTGACAGTTACGAGCTTCAGTACATTAGAGAGCATCCTCCAAAGAGGTCTAAATACCCAAAAACCCTACTTGAGGAGGGAATCCCTCAACGACAGCCCGCCATGTGCCCCCAATGACACAAAAAGATGCCCTCAGGAGCACTCTATAGAAAAAGTCAGGTTGATATTATAGAGAGGTAAGTGACTCATTCATCCAAAAAACACTTATCTTTTTTCTTGTTCTAGGGTTTCTCTAAAACCTCACCCAATCCTACCTCTCATTGACTTGACTGTTAGAGTGCCGTCGCCTCTAACGGTTGTTTCTTATGGTTGCAAGGACATCTCAACCGTCACCTTCTCCAGTCATCATCATCCCCAAGCAACTATTTCCAAGAAGTTCAGTTGGGATCTTCTCCGAAAAAATCACCTCTAGAAAGAAAGAATCGTCAGTTGCAAGGAAGCTCTCATAGTGGTTGCAGGGGTATCTTTGCCATCACCTTCATAAGTAAATAACATCCTTACTGCTCTATAGTCACCGTACTCTCTAGAAAACCATCCCTAAACGGAAAGCTCTCACAGTGTTTTTGGTTGAATGAAAATCAGACCAATATCTTCGTTCTTTTTTTGTTTTTGATTAATTAATAAATGAGTTATCTTGATATTGTCATGAGCCCCTCTTCTCTGGTCCTATATGAAATGAAACTAAATTTATTACAAAATCAAAAGAAACCCAAAGTAAAAGCATGTGATTCAAAGCTTTTTTGCATTAAAAAAAAAATATAAATCTCATTAATCATGAAATCTAAAAAAATGGAATAGAATCCTCTCTTATTCTAAACTTTACTGAGTTTTTAAAAATTTCATGTCGTGTGTCTTTTAATGATAATATATGAGTAAGATTTAACTTCTTTACTTTTTTATTTATTAATTACTAATCAGATTTAACTTCTTTACTTTTTTATTTATTAATTACTAATCAGTATTTAAGTTATTTGATCAGTCTATCTTCAGATCAAGAGAGAATCATGATTCAAAAAAGATAAGTGCCACGTCTCATTGTAAGTACATACAAATTTATTTCTAATGATTTTGCAAGCAATTTGGTCTTGTGGCCTCTTTTTTTTTTTTAATAATGGGAAATTAGATTCGGTACAATTTTGGATACATTATTTAATTATTAAAATTAATATTATCCATACAGAAAAGTCAAAAGACAAAGGAAAAAACACCCGTACAAATTAAATAGTCATTCCAATTAATCTCGTTTTGTTTCTCATCAACATCTTTTAAATCATTAATCTCGCTCCTTTTTATATTAAAATAATAATTTCTCACCTGTTTTATAATATTTACTATTATATGCTTAATTATCTAACAATATGAAATGACAATTCTTCTTATCAATTAATGATGCACTCAACTTTATTTCTATAATTTTAGTAAACAACTTTATTATTGTAATTTTAGTGGAATTAGGAAAAATTCATAAAATAAAATTTGGACATGAAATTTAGATAAATCAGAGAAAATAAATGATTCTTTAATTTCTTAGTTCTCTCTCTCAATTTTTTTTTCTTCTTTTTATACTTCTATCAATAGTTTCACATTTATTATTATTTTTAATCTCTGTTTACAATATATTGTTTTGATCCTTTTAATAGTCCTAGCAAACATCTTATCTAAAACATAAAACAAAATTAACAAATAATAAAGAATAAAAAAAGAGTGATAAACACGTAGTCTCAAAGCTGGTCATTTGCCCACTTCAAACAATTGATTAATGATCTCATTGCACAGAAAATTGCCAGTTTTCTGCAATTCCACTAGTAATGATTGAGTTGCCATCTCTACTTTCAGAAATATAGAAATAAGAATTTAAATATTACCAACTAATAAACAACATTTTTTGAGAACGAGTCTTTACCATGCATTTTAGTTTTTGTAATAACTGGTAAATGCTGGTGGGTTTAGCGTCATGGCATTAATATTGCCTACTTTGTAAATTGGATTGACAAAGAGAGTAAACGAATTATCTATGTGGCAATAATAAAAAAAAAAGAGGTTTAAATCATTTATTTTAATTAAGATTGTTACTAAAGCTTTATAAAGTAGTTGAACTGTAAAATATATTTATCCCGATAATTAGGTAAATGATGACGAATTTGGGGTTGATGAATGGATTTTGTCCTAATGACACACAAAGATGAGAAATATTTTAATATATAAAAAAGGAATTCAAAAGTAGTTACCAAAAAATGATAGTATCTAAAACAAATAGGAGGTTGTGAATAATTATTTTTGGATTTACTGTGAGTTATATATGATGTAAGGGCATAAAAAAGAAAAGTAATTCTGAACTTCTAGAATTTTTCTACGTATATACATGATTATTGGAAATATTTCTACGTATATACATGATTATCGGAAATATTTCTTTCTTATGCTTTAAGCAAAACTATCAACAACGGTCATTAGCCATCAACAGGCACGCATAAAGGACTGTACACATATAACTATGCCCACCTATTTTGATATCTACGAGTTGGTTAGCTAGCTCCTTTAATTTACAGTCTTTTACATGGTCTTCAAGCCCTTAAATTCATGAAAAAGATATATTATGATAGAGCACTAAAATTTATAAGGAAAATTAAATGAAAGAGAAATTTTTTATGACAAATAGGGTTAATTTGAAGAAACCCAAACCGCCAAATAATTATTGGTTATTCGAGAAACTAATTAACTCCCAAATACAATTTTTATGTTGCCAAAATAATAAATTCATGATCATTTTTATTGAATAACATTAAGCTTTAAATGATAAAGCTTATTAAGATTACAATCTAAATATTAGTAACACTAGACATGTTTTCACATAATGCTCCACTACTTACATATAGTTCCACAAAATAAGTGTAACTACTTTTGACTAATTCAAAATTAACCAACACTATAAAATTAATAAATAAAATAAATAATTTTAACTATTTTAAGAGTTTGTATCATATTATTAAATGAATCATGGGTGTAGGTCTTACTTTTGAATGGACACATAGCACATTATAAGCCCTTCGGCAATAGGACATCAACACGAACCATAACTGTTATCTCAAACTATGTTTTCAAACTATTAGCTATATATATGTTTTGAGCCTCTCCTTTTTCTTCTCTTTAATTTTTATGTTAAAAATAAAAGAATAGATCAAGTTTAAATTAATTTTAAATGTCCTACCTCTTTAAGACGCGAACTCAAGGGCCAATAACAAAAAATTGCTTCTTGATGCAAACTTTTACTCTGTAACTAATTTTTGTGTTTGCAACTTTCTTCTAAATCGAGTTTTGTAGCCTATTCTCTTCTTGAAGCAAGTGCCTCAAATTATCTGTCTTCTTATGGTTAATTGTAATTGTACTACAAAAGAAACAATTGTCAAGGATGGCTAGAGTGCTGGCGATAACCCTCTGACAGTCAAGTCAGCATTTTTATATTCCATTTCTAGAGAGAGATTTTTTAGATGAAATTGGTTGCATTTTATACCTCTTTTTCACTTTACCTCTAAATAGGGTGGGGTGTTGGGAGGGGTTGGTGGTCTCTTCACCTTTATATAGGCAACTTGAGTTAATTGGAGGGATTATATGATACTTTTCTTCTGATAAGTATCAACCAAGGCTCATGAATTGATGTTAGTAGAGAACAGAAAGGTAAACGTGACCTGAGGGCCATGACCACTTATATAGACAATTTTTTTCTATTGTCATTAGGTAATCCTAATTTTGCCCATCATAGAATTAGAATACCATTAGATCTCTACACATTAAAGACTCACACCTTATTAGACACATTAAAGCCCATAATACCAAAAACCTAATTAAATAACTTTTAATTGGGTGTAACCTTATTTAACAGTCTGCAATACAAATTATTCAAACATAAGCCCAACATTGAATTAAGGATCTAATTATGCTAGATTAAATAATCCAATAATCTCACACTTTGGCTATATGTGTAACCTTATAATTATACTTTGCAAAAATAATCGTATGAGCTCAACCTTACTATCATTGCCGAAATGTATTTATAACCAATTCGGTCCATCAATCATGCCAACATAGAATCAAAGCAGTCTTAGTTACAACTATCATAACTCGACCCATCAATGGTCACTATGCAAATATAATTGAATGAAATGGATCATGATGTGGATGTGTAGCATAGAAATTTCATGCAATGTAATCTTAACATACCTATTTCCAATTGGTCCACCTTAAACCTTAGTGAGATTAAACCATACTAAAAACAGAGTGTGAATAAACTAAAACTTTATTTTAGCAGAAAATAACCTTAAAAATCTATAAATTGAAATAACAAAAAATGTTTATAACATAAGAGCATTTAAAATTACAAACTCCCATGAAAATTTTTATATCCTTTAATGACACGACACCCATACAAGCAACATGCTTATGTAATGTTTTGGGTGGCAATCCCTTTGCAAGCGGATCCGTAATCATAGAGTTTGTACCGATGTGCTCTATAGACAACTGTCAACTCTGAACTCTTTCTTTAACTACTAAGAACTTGATGTCTATATAATTTGACTTTGTCCAGCTCTTGTTGTTATTGGAATACAACACTACTGACTTGTTGTCACAAAATAATTTGAGTGGTCTATTAATACCATTTACTATATGCAGCCTCGTGACAAAATTTCATAGGTATATTCTATGATTGGATGCCTTATAGCATGCTATGAACTTTGCTGTTATAGTAGAAGAGGTTATAAGAGACTGTTTAGTATTCTTCCAGGAGATAGCAACCCCAGCTAGTAGATAGATGTAACCCGAAGTGGATTTCATACTATCTTGGCATCTAGTAAAATCGGAGTCAGTATACCCAACGATCTCAAGCTAATCTGAACTCCAATATGTGAGGATATAGTTTTTTTGTTTTCTATAAGTACCGCAAGACCCGTTTGGATACTTTCCAATGGTCTATTCCTGGATTACTTAAATATTTGCCCAACATTCCAGTAACGTATACAATATCCGGTCACGAATAAACCTGAGCATACATTAGACTTCCTACCACTGACGCATAAAAAATCTTGTGCATTTTCTTTTCCTCAAAATCATTCTTGGAGCGCTGATTGAGACTAAACTTATTGCCCTTAGCCACAGGGGTATCACCTGGTTTGCAATCTTGCATGCCATATCTCTTGAGAACTGTTTCGATATAGCTTTTTTATGATAATCCAAGAATACCCTGAGAGCGATCCTGGTGTATTTGTATGCCTAATACAAAAAAGGCGTCACCAACATCTTCCATTTCAAAATTTTTAGTTAGAAATCTCTTGGTATCATGAAATAAATCTATATCGCTGCTGGCAAGTAAAATGTCATCAACATGTAAAATCAGAAAAATATACTTGCTCCCATAGAACTTATGGTATATATAATCATCGACCAAATTCATCTCAAAACCGAATGAGATGAGCACTTGATGAAACTTAAAATACCATTGTCGAGATGCTTGTTTGAGTCCTTAGATGGATTTTTTAAGTTTTCAGACCATATTCTTTGGGTCTTCTAACAAAAAAATTTTCTAGCTTCACCATATAGATCGTCTCATTAATTTCACCATTGAGAAACGCTAGGTTAACATCCATTAAATGTAACTCAAGATTGAAATGCACCACTAATGCCATTATGATCCTGAAAGAGTCTTTCGAAGAAACCGAAGAGAAAGTCTCTTTATAGTCGATGTCTTCTTTCTATGTAAAGACTTTTGCGATAAGACGCGCTTTGTACTGCTCCAATTGCCTTTCGAATCCCTCTTGGTCTTAAATATCTATTTGCAACCAATAGATTTCACACCTTCGGGCAATGGGATAAGATCTCATACGTCATTGTCCTTTATGGATTTCACTCCTCATCTATGGCATCAATCCATTTTTTAGAGTTAGAACTTTTTTTAGCTTGACGGAAATTGATCGGATCATCTTCCATCACGCCGATGTCTACCTCATGTTCTTAGAGAAATAAAATGTAGTCGTCTGACACCGCACTTCTCCTTTCTCTAGTGGATCTCTTTAATGGCATAGGTTTTTGAGGTGGTAAAGTTTATTTTTTTGGAACAACTTCTTGTATGGGGTTCTCCAGTATTACATTTATTTGTTGTGTCTTGAACAAAGTCAAGAATGAAATCCTAATTAATACTAATGACACTTATGAGAATATCAACATATTCCTCTTCAAAGATAAAGTCCCTAATTGTATCTCCTCCCACAAACTCGACATCCTCAAAGAACTAAGCATTTCCTGACTTAAAGATCGACTTAGTCATGGGATCATAAAACTTGTACCATAGATTGTTCAGAGTATCCAATAAAATAGCAACTCACCATCCTGGAGTCCAGTTTCTTCTCATTAGGTCTATAAGGCATTGCCTCAACTGGACATCCCAAAACATGCAGGTGTTTTAGACTAGGCTTTTTGCATGTCCAAAGCTCGTAAGGGGTTTTGGCAATCGCTTGAGTTGGAGCCCTATTAAGGATATACGCTGCAATCTTAAGTGCTTTTCCCCAGCGTGATTCTGGTAATGTAGAATGGTAAATCATACTCCTCACCATGTCCTTAAGTGTCATGTTTCATCTTTCAGCAACACCATTCATAGTGGGTGAACCCATCATAGTGTACTGTGGGATGATATCACATTCCTCTAGGAATTTAGCAAATGGTCCTAGACGTTATTCACCTGAACCATCATATCTGCCATAGTACTCACCACCACGGTCAAATCTGACGCTTTTAATTCTTTTGCCGAGTTGGTTTTCAACTTCAGCCTTGAAATTTTTTAACATATCTAAGGACTATGAACTTTCATGGAGGAGATATATTTAGCCAACGTTATGAAATATTATTGACCATTCCAAGCAGTCGTAGGGAATGACTCACAAATGTCCGAATGTATGAGTTCTAAGACGTCCAAAGTCCTATTGGCTTCAAATCTCATTTTATTAGTTTGTTTTCTTTTGATACAGTTAACACAGATATCAAAATCTGTTAAATCTAAAGGGTCGAGAATTTCGTTTGGCACAAGTCTCTCTATTTTTTGTCTGTAGATATGACCCAATCTCCTGTGCCATAACTCAGCAGAATTCTCATTAGTTAATTTTCTCTTTAAACCTCGTGTATTTAATTGCAGGGATTCATTAAATGAAGCAATCATATCAAGCATATAAAGATTATCATCATCCGACAAATAACCGGAACCAACCAATTTTGAATCATGAAGCAAATCATTCCCAAATGAACAACAATAATAAAATTTGTCCAACGCAGAAATAGAAATCAAATTTCATCAAAAAGACAGAACAACATTAATTTCCACAAGAGAGGTCACTTTGGAGACATATTGTTTCAATAAGTTTATTTCGAAATATATATATAAACCTAGAAGTATTTGAATTTAAAATTGTACTAAAAATTACCAAAAAATGAAAAATAAAAAATTTAGGTCAAAGTCAAAGTTTGACCGATCAACGGTCAATGGTCGACTTTTGACCGATCAAACTTGGCCGGTTTAGACCATTGACCGGTTCTTAATTAGATTGGTTCAGTTGAACTGAACTGATCTTAAATCGGTCGAAAATTTTGAAAACCTTAACCTTTTTTTTTTTCTTCTTTTTCTTTAAGCGGCGACTCTAACGAAGCTGCTGCGGCATCCTTGTTGACACAGCCTGGTGGCCGTGACTTTCCCGGCCAGAAAAACGACCATCTCTTTTTTTATTCTTTTTTTAAGGTTGTTGAGGCCGCCACTTTTACTTGATTCGTTGCGGCCACCTAGCATGGCCAGACGGCTATGCCTCTCCCCAACGCTGGCGGTGGCTGGGCTACCGTCGACTGTAATGGCTTAAACCAAAACCCATTTTTTTTAACCCGAATTTGGAAAAATTAAAAAAAATCAAATTCCAAATTTATAATATTTTGCAATACTAGAAACAATTAAAAGAGATTTGTTCTCAAATTCAATAATTTTAATTATTCCGGTATTATTAAATTCAAGAACACTAGAGATTTAATCATTAATCAAAATTAAATTTTATTCTCAATGATTTAACATTAAGAGGCCCTAATACCACTTCTTGTGATAAAAAATATTTTTGGTGAAAACCATCACCTATAACCCAGGAATATTTATGTTGTATCACCAAGAATTAATAAGAAAATATGCGGAAGCATACCTGAATCCATAACGTTGAATTGCTCTTTAGGGTTGTGTGGTTGGCCTTGCAGATTAACACGTTCTCCCAGAGAATTCTTTAAATTTCTCATTGCACTTTCTCTGATGATGGGATGTCAGTAGAGAATAGAAAGATACGTGTGACCTAGAGACCATGAGTACTTATATAGACAATTTTTTTCTATTGTCATTAGGTATTCCTAATTCTACCCATCATAGAATTAGAATACCATTAAGTCTCTACACATTAAAGGCCCACACCCTATTAGATACATTAAAGCCTATAATACCGAAAACTTAATTAGATTACTTTTAATTAGGTTTAACCTTATTTAACAGTCTGCAATACACAATTATTCACACATAAGCCCAATGTTGGATTAATGATCCAACTATGTTGGATTAAATAATCCAACACCCGGTAGTTTTGCCTTCGATTCTTTGGGGGACATCTTACCGCACCACCTCTATCGTTTGCTTGTGTACGTTATTTAGATTTAAATTTCTAGGGTTTTCATAAAGAGAAAAATTTAGAGAGGAAGGAGGGATTTTCAGGGGTTATCAATGTGCAATAAGGCAAAGATTGGCAATACCAGCTAAAGAATAAATATGAAAGGAGAAATATGGGGTTTTGATTGCTTAACCATGATTTATTTTGTTGCTTAAAAGTTGAAATGAGGTGTTCCTGGCAAGATATGACAAAGCAGCATAAAGTAGTGCTTGGAGATTTTGTTGTCGTTGATGAAACACCAGGGGTAGAGGGCTTGCAGTAGAACACTGTAAGGTGGGAGAGTGAAAGGAACGTTGAAGGAGAGACAGAAGAAATAGTAGCTATGGGTTTGTATCATATTTGTAATTATCTGTGACAGTAAGAAAACTGACATTTACTGTAAGTTAATTTTATATTGTTAGTGATTAAAGCAAAGTAAAATAGCTAATTGTAACATTGTTAGATATTTATGGTTCAAAATAATTCGAAATGGACATAAGAAGATTGATAATTGAGTTATTAGGAGTATAGGTAGAGGGTATTTTTACAGTATGTCTATTCAGATGTTGTTCTATAATTCTGGTTAAAGGTAAATGGCAAGGACCATAATATTAATAAATTGATTAGTTGTGAAAATAGAGATTAATTTCAAGAGTATTTCCTAATTGAGGTAAATTGAATGTTGTTCAGTATTTCTAGTTATAGAAAAAAGGTAGAGGAATAATATAATAAACAATTTGATTGATTAGTATAAGAGGTAAACGTTAAACTGTTGAGTATTTGAAATGATTTTATTCTAACACATGCAGCAGAGTAGTACGGAAGATGAAAACAAAAGATAGAAGGGCTTGTATTACGAATAAGGTGAATTTGATTTGTGCAAAAGCTATATGATATGGGTGGTCAAATAAAAACGTTGCAGAAGTAACAATTAACGCCTATATCAAAACTAATTCAGGTTAGGAAGGAGATTGGAAAAGAGTTCAAGAATTCGTCTCCTGAAAAAAGAAAAAATGCAAGTACATTGGAGGAAGCCAAAGAGTATCAGAGGCTAATGCAGGAAAACCAAAGTTTGTATGAAGGTGTGTGCCAAATCGACTGGCGACAGATGCCTCAAACTAATAGTGGAACAAAGAGCGGGGGTGAGATCAACTGGCTTGGTAAATTAATTAAGATGAAATGTTGTTGGCCTTAGCAGATTCTGGGGTTTTACACAAGCTTAAGCGAATCGACTTTTCTCTTTATTATAGAAGAAGAAAAGAATCAATCTTGGGTCACTCCAATGTTTGGAACTCTCACCCCAAGACTTACGGACCCGGTTCTCACGCTTGCCAGGTTTGTGGAACCCTCATGCGATAATCAGGAAGTGTGGGTTGATGTGTTGCAGACAATCTTCCGTAGCAATGCCAAGGAGATTGGTTTTATTAAGTAATGCTAAATGATTAAAACGTTGTCAACGTCGGAGGAGGGTACCAGTACCGTACTGTTTTTGTTTCATCTGCAATGCCTGTAGCAAATTTCTATTTATCAAGGATTGTTAAGAGATGTTTTGTCTTAAATTGATTAAATGTTTGACAAGGCAATTGTTGGACTAAGAATATTATTGGTCATTCTCACTAAGGTTTAATCATTCATAAAAAATAAAAAAAAAGAAAAGGGTTGTCGGCCAAAAAGAAAGCCATGTAAATATTTGATCAATAGACAAGGTTGATACAGGACGGTCGGTATTAAGAGTTCATGGTACGAAGCTGGATCTCAGTGCAGCGAGTTTTGGTCATATCATAAGTATTTTAGATGGGGGAATGCAAGTGGAGGTCAGTGGCGACATGCATGAAATTGGTGGTTATTTAGACATGTTTAAGGCAAGTTCTAAAGGCATACACATCAAGAAATTCACTGACAGCCTAAGGAATTGTGAACGCAATGATGAATTTAAATTAGCATTCTCCCTGCTTGTGCTTTGTTCACTGCTACATCATTCGGGGCGAGTCTATATAAATTCATCTTTGTTGTTCGCATTAAAGGATGTAAAAAGAATCAGTTCAAAGAATCGGGCGTCATTTTGCTTCAGCAAGCTAATGCAAAGCATAAGAAGCAAAAGTTGGCATAAGTAGGCGGTTGTTTATTATATCTTCCATTAAAGCTATAGGTTCATGAGACTTGCGCAAAGAGAATGGAAGCATCCAGTTAGAGTTCATAAGATGAAAAAATTACATACGCAATGCGCCAAAGGTATCATTTATGTTGTGGTTTTCAAACACATGTTGTAGTACAACAATAGTGGATGTGGTTCCTACTTCATACACAAAAAATAAGCAATGTCTCATTTTAATCTCCACTCAAAACATAGCCATGATTGACAGCTTGATGGGATTTGCCAATGAGCATATCCTTCATTCACATCAGGAGTCATTTCCAATAGGAACCGAACTTTTCAATGTCTATACAGTAGTTGATAACTCACTTTTCCAATATTTTGACAATGTACCCTTTCCTCCGTATAATATTTATTAAACGGTACTATCTTTAAGCTACCTATTTTTTAAAGTTGCAGATTTTTTATGTACACAATAGCCATTTTGCTCAAAAGCTGGACCCCATTTAAAAAGTTACCCACTTCCATCATAAAGAGTGTATAAAAAAGTTAAGATGGCATGAGACTTCTCTACTAGTGAATTAGGAGAGTTAGTGGGTTCTTTATGAAAACAACAATTAGGAAAACTTGTCTTTGGTTAGGACAGCTCAAACAAGGTTGTCCACCTGAAATTTTAAAACTTGAAGCGTTTTATTTATTTTATTTTTATAACTTCAGTGGTTTTTTGCCTTGTTAATTTTACGAACTAAATTTAAAACTAGGGCTAAATCGATGGGTACTTGTAGATTATATCCAGAATTCAATTAAAAATGACTTAAACTAATGCTACGTTTAACAAAGAATTATAATTAAACTCGATTTGGTTTAAGTTTTGATCCCATGTCTTTAGGTTATCACCAACTAGGCTACGTACATGGTTTTCTAAAGAGCGGTCGACAACTTTAATTTGACCATCTGTTTGTGAGTAACAAGCCCTTATAAAATTCGGGCGAGTGTTCATCAACTTCTATAACGTCCTCTAAAAATGGTTAAGAAATCGTGTATTTTGATCAGCTATAGAATTCGATAAACCATACAATCTATAAACTTTCTTGAAGAATAAGTGCGCAACAGTCAAGACGTCTACAATTCTCTTACATGCAATAAAGTGAGCTATTTTTTAGAATCGATCAGTAACAAACAATACTAAATCCATACCCTTTGAGTATGGGGTAATCCCAAAATAAAGTCCATGTTAATATCAGCCGAAAGTTGTGTTTGAATTAGCAACGGCATATATAATCTAGCATTACTTGCAATGCCCTTGGAAACTTGACAAATGTGAAAAGTCTCAACATAATGATAAATATCACACCTCGTGATAGGCCTTTGCAATTAGAGCCAGAGTTTTGTCACAAACCCATATGCCTTTCGTTATATAGTTCTGTAATGATCTTTAGTCTCAAGCTTGTGTAAGAGCACATAATTGATACCTTTGAAAAGAAATCTATAATGTAAATGATAGTCTGAGCGAAACCCTATAACAATGTCTTTTAATAAAGGAGCAAAGAATGTGTGAGTAACATATAACTCTCGAAATATGTCAAATTCAAAGAGTTGATTATGCATTTATGTCAACAAGGAAGATCGCCTACTAAGTGCATCTGCTACCCTATTGAATTTACCAGAACTCTGCTTTACTATAAAAATAAACCGTTAAAGGAATATTGCTTATGTGGCATGTCAATAAGAAAGCTTATCTTAATTATTGAGATGTTTCAACACGGCATGGTTAGTGTATAAAATAAAATCTCTATGAATCAGATAATGATGCCAATGTTTTAATACTTGGAACATTGCATAAAACTTCATATCATAAGTGCTATAAGGTGCCTTTGCTTTATTTATCTTCTTACTGAAATAAGCTATAGGCTTAATCAACTAGCTACGAACAGCTCAACTACCTATTTTGTATGCACAACAATGTACCTCAAAAGTAAGAGAAAAATCTAGTTGGGCAAGTATTGGGGCAGTAGTCAACTTCTTTTTTATAATCACAAATGCCTTAGTAGCTGCTCCTGTCCAAGAGAATTGTCCTTCTTTCATGCAATTTATAATTAGTGCCATAATTATGTTAAAATGGGGAATAAATAGCCTGTAAAATGATGTTAATCCATGAAAACTTCTGATAGCAAATAAAATAGTTAGTTTTGGCCAATCTAGAATAGTATCTACTTTTAATTTATCAACAAATATACCATCCTTTGACATCATATATTCTAAAAAGAATACTTTATGTGTCAAGAAAATAAACTTTTTTACTGCAATATATAAACTTACTGCCCTTAAAGCTTAAAGTACTTTCTTTAAATGTTGCAAATGTAATTCATTGTTAGTACTATATATAAGTATATCATCGAAGTAAACAAACATAAACTTTTGAATAAAATGATGAAGAACTTGATTCATAACTCGCATGAAGGTACTCAGAGTATTGGATAAGTCAAATGGTATTACTAACCACTTGTATAATCCTTTGCGAGTTTCAAAGGCTGTTTTCCATTCATTCCCAGGCTGTATCCAAATTTGATGATAGCCACTCTTTAAATGAAGTTTGTTAAAATGATTGCTCCATTGATCTAATCCAATAAGTTATCTAATTGAGGAATTGGAAAATGGTACCAAACTGTAATTTTATTAATGGCTCGACTGTTTACACACATTCTCTAAGAACCACCTTTCTTCAGAGTCAATAGCGTAGAGACTGTACAAGAACTGAGACTTTTATGAACAAATACATTTCCTAGAAATTCTTCCACTTCACGCCTTAATTCCTTATGTTCCACATGACATGTACGATAATGAGGCGGATTTGTAATGTAGAACCTGACACAAAATCAATTAGTTGTTGTATATCCCTAAGAGGTGGTAGATCTTATGGTAGCTTGTTACGGAACAAATCTTGAAGTTCTTCTAGTATAAGTGTCACAACTTCAGGTACCTTTGAAGTACCATAGCTCTCATTTCCCGGTAAAATATAGACACTCTTCATTTTTGTTGCAACATCTACAAACTACTTCTTACTTAATAAAGAATTACTCGAGTCTTGTTTGAGAGTGATCTCCTTGTTAGGTAAAAGAACAATCTTAGTATTGTTAAACATAAAACTGTTAGCATTTATTTTTCCATCATACACTACGTTTCAATCATACTGCAAAGGTCTGCCTAATCATAAATTGCAAGCATATATAACCACAACGTCAAATCAAACTTGGTCTTTATAGATAGATCCAATAGATAAAGAAACTAAGTAGCTTTTTCTTTTTTTTTTTACCTTTAATTGACTTTCTTTTTTCAGCCATGTAAGTGTATATAGAGTTTGATGAGGTTCCCTTTTTAAGTGTAGTTTAGTTTTTAACTTCTTCTGAAATAACATTCTCATAATTGCCTGAGTCTATGACGACACGACACACTTTCTACTTATTGTGCAAGTAGTTTAAAAAATACTTTAAACTATGAATAAGCTTTTACTATACTTTCTTCCTTTTTTACACTCTATCACTCGGTGTCGATTTTCCCTGCAATGGAAACAACGTAATCATAAGCCCAAAGATTTGGTTTTGTTTGCTTTGACCACTTTCACTAGATTTACCAACTTTATTTGGAGGGTTTGGAGAAATGAAATTGCAGAATTGGGAAGTCAAATTTGAATTAATATGAACAACACTTCAAGATCCTCGAAAGTTTGAGTCACCAGTATGCCGACTAAATTGTTTCTCCAACTGTAAAGCTTGTTAATGTGCTTCCTGATATAGAATATGGACAACGTAATTTCAAATGGTCTTAAAATTGTGATCATAGGCCCCCCCAATGTAGCGCTAAGCTTGTTATTCTTCTATCTCCATTAAATCATTGCGTAATGCTGACTTATGGAATTCTATGTGTAATCATTCATTGATCGCTTAACTTGCCTCAAATTTTGTAACTGCTAGTATAATAATTTAGCATAATTGTGAAGTAAGAATGCATCACACAAGCGCTTCTTGAACTTTTCCCAACAATGAATCTTCTTTTTGCTTTACATCATCCTTGTGAGTTTTATTCATTGCCACCAGTGCCTGCCGTTCTACAAAATTGAATTGCAGCAAGCAAGAGGTTTAGCTTCGACTCAACAAAATACATGAGAACTCTTATAGATACTAATACCAAGTTAACTATTGATGATAGTGATTCTAGTGTGGATCCTAGTTTTTACAAAAGCATGATTGGTAGCTTACTTTATTTGACTGCAAGTAGACCTGATATTTGTTTTAATGTTGGTGTATGTGCTAGGTGCCAAGCGAATCCAAAGGAGTCACACTTAGCAGTTGTTAAACGAATCATTCGTTTTGTCAGTGGAACTATCAGTGATGGTATTTGTACACTAATGACACTAATTGGAGCCTTGCAAGATATAGTGAAGCAGATTGGGCTAGTAATACTGATGACAGAAAAAAAATCACTAGAGGATGTTTTTTTATCTTGGAAACAACTTATTGCGTAGCATAACAAGAAACAAAATTCAATTTCTCTCTTCACTATTGAAGGTGAATATATTGCAATCGGAAATTGTTGCACCCAATTACTCTGGATGAAACAAATTCTTACGGATTATGGTAAATTTTATGATATCTTGATTGTGTTTTATGATAACACTCGTGCTATCAATATTTTCAAAAATCCTCTTCAACATTCTAGGACCAAGCATATTGATATTCATCATCATTTTATCAGAGAATTAGTTGAGCAAGATTATGTCTTTAGAATACATTGATACTGAAAAACAACTTGTAGATATCTTTACAAAAGCTCTAGATTCTAAATGATTTGATTCTTTGAGAAGAAATTTGGGTGTGTGTTCTATGTAAGTCAAAATGTTTTTGCATTTAGATTTAAGTCAAGTATTTGTTCATTAGATATAGGGTATGCATTTATGTATTATGATCTTTATTTTTGTGTTTATCTTTATGCATTTATGTATTTTTATCTTTATTTTTGTGTTTCGTTTGTGAAAAATTGATAAGCTCTTGGATTAGTAAAATAGAAGCAATTATTCATGTTTTTAAAGACTTGAAAGCTTTAAACAAGTTTTGATTGGAGTTATTTAACATTTCTTTAAAAGCACATGAATGTCAATCCAGTCTTTACTTTGACTTATGATTTTGATATTGACATGGTCTTTGTTGAGAATATTTAACTTAAGTTATAACTGTTTGTCTTGATTCTTATCTTATTGTAAAACCTCTAATATGTACAGACGCCATGATCAGAAATAGCTACCTATAACTCTTAAAAGTGAAGCTATCCTTAAATAATCTAAGTCTGTTTATCATAGATATGACAAAGGACGAACTACAATGAGAAAAAGGCTACCTTAATAGGTAGAGTGAAAGCTCTTGACCATAGCCACTTTTTCATTATCAATAAGTTGAAATATTTTCCAATGAAAAAGAAAGCTTGTACTAAATTGCAAATATACATATACATACATACATACATACATATACATACATACATACATACATACATATATATATATATATATATATCAAAGTTTCACTTCACACACATGACTATCATATTTGAAATCGTCAAAATTAGAGATAAAGATCATAAGGTTAGTTTAACCAGCTCTTTGTTTTATATTTGAGACTTTGACTATGAACATTGATGAATTTTTGGGAAAAAAGTCTTGATTGAATTGCTTGCACACACACACAAAAGCTTAAGTTTCTCTAATCTTTACCTATTTGAAGAAATTAAAGACTTGATTTCATAGATTAATACTTGTTGTGGAAAATTCCTTGGTACATTAATTTTTCACTTGTTCAAGTTTGTCATTAATGCATTAAAAAAAAATTAGACGGATGTGCATTATCATGTTCTTATAGATTGATATGGTTCTAGGATTTAAGAGTTACACCTTTTTTTTTTAAGCAAAACCCATATTTTGTTTTCTAAAGTGTATTGAGTCATTTTTTACTCGTCAAAACTGAACATGTTGCATTCTTTTACAGAGCTCCAAATTTATTTTTGTAAAATTCTGTGAAAAGCTTATTCAAAGAGCCTTCCAAAAGTAAAACATTGCATTGTAATTCCATCTTGTTCTTTCCCAGTTTATTCATCTGCACTGTGTTTTTGTTTCGAAAAATTATCATGCATCTCATTCAATTTTTTCATTTACTTGATATTTATGACTTATTTGTGTTAGATATGCTTGCTTACTATTATTCTACGTAATCTAGGATTGCTAGTGTCTTAAATTGTAAATTGGATCTAAATCTTCTTTCTCAATCCTTACTTTATGAAAGTAGGACTTCTACTCCTCTTTAAACTAAGCCAACTCTAGGATCATTATTTTTCACTCAATTTTCTTGACTTCCTCCTCATAATTTCAGCTGCTTAAGATTTTTCACTTTTGCAACCTGTTAGCAAAAGAGGGGGTATTTAGTCTTCAAGTTAGAGGAGTGGTATTTCAATTTTAAAGTTAGAGGAGTAGTATTTCAATTTTAGGAAGAGATTTTATTTTTGTTAAAGAATTTTTAGATCTTTGGATTTCTAGTTCTGGGGGGCGGGGGGGGGGGGGGGTGTGGTTTATCTTTTTATTGATCTTGATTTTGTGCTTTATGTTGCCTTGCAATTTATTGATCAATAAAATGAGTATTTTATTTTAATTCTTGCCTTTGTTTATTTGATGAGAAGCAAATTTAGTCTAATATTAAGTAAACTACATGGTGATAAATTGTAAGTGAGAATCTTAAGTTTGATAAATTCACAGGTTGCAACATCTACACTTTGTGAATTACTTTTCATTTAGGCATGACCTCATAGATGTAGGATTGATTAATCCGAACCACGTAAAAATCTATGTGTTATTTAATTTCTACAATTTATTATTTTTAGCAAAGCTAATTTTTTTCTATCAACAACACTGCGAACAGTACTTATGAACAGTATCATGAATAATAACTATAAACAGTACTCGTAAATAGTAACTGTAAATAGTTTTTTCAAAAAATTAATTTAGTTTAATTAATTTTGTGTTTTTAATATAATTGGGTTAATTTTCTAATATAATTAAATTAACCTAATTATATTAGAGATTTTCTCAAGCTTCACTCTATTAAGGAATTTAATTAATTAAGTCGATTAATTAATTAGTTCTAGGGTTTTAGCATTGCCAATAACTATTTGTAATAGATCTAAATTTGTTTAAAAAACTATTAAAAGCTTATATAAATATTCAATTCTTGTTTTTTTCTTGAATGTTAGTTGCTTATATGAAAACATTCTAGCTGTTAAGATGGGGAAACCGTTTGGCTTCATGAATCCTGGTCATGTTAACGCTAGAAAGTTGAAAATGCACTTAAAACATGTTTAGAGAAGACAAAAGCAATTTCTGATTGTTTGGCCAAAGCTCACCCCTCTCAATTGATATTCATTCCCTACAATCTTAGATAATTTCATTTTTATTAATAACCAAGTTGTTAAATTTTCATTTATTGCTACATAAAAGTTGTTGCTCAATCATAAGGCCCATTGTTGTGACCGATATGGCAGCAAAATCCAAATATTTCATGGATCTGCAAGGAAAAAATCCAGCGGAAGACATTAAGGAGTTGATAATAAAGTATCTCGTCTTTAAATCATTATATAATGTTAAGTCTGTTATAAATATTTCACTAGTTCTAATAGTAAGTTTTAAAGTCGTAGTGGGATCAACATGTTCACAGCAATGAGCGATAAAAAAAAGTGCACCCTGAATTAAAATCAATACATTGTTAGAAAATTTTATTTTTCTTGACATTTTAATTAACTGCATGTAGTAGTCTTTTAGGTATTTAGATTGAATTTTATTATCATAGGTTCCAAAACAACCTAGTTCATATGAGTGTGATATTACGCCATGTTGTATATGAGGGATATTATTGCCGATCCTAATTTATTGCTAAAAAATGTAAGTGATGTGTTTTATGTCCATTTTTTGTTAATATCTTATGTCCATCATACTTGTTGTTAAATCATTTGGTCATTTGCAGTTTAACAACAAACTAGTTTACACTAAGGCAGAAATGGATGACGCACGGTATGAATGGATGATCTATGTGCGAACGCTCGTATAAGGTGAGGAATTATTTATTAAATACTTCAATTAGTTTGGATCTTTTGAGTTTTAATGTTCACATACTTGACTTTGTTAGGTTGGTTTAAGAGCCAATTTTCATATGTCAATGTAATGTATAATTATTTTGGGTTGAGCTTGTAATTATGGTGGACTAGATTGGTTTGATTTTGGTGCTTTGCTGATGGAACACTGCCTTTTTGGAAATTTTCAATGTAATGGCAGTATGCGACTAAATTTAGTTTGATTGACACTACATCTAGTTTAATTACTAGAAGTGTGAATCCAATTGCATTTAGTTTGGTTTATTTGATGTTTTGCATAATTTCACATACAATTAGTTTTGTACCATATGTTTACTTGCATTTGATGGCAGTATGATATGTTTGGTCTTGTGTGCCATTTGATGGCAGTTTGTTCAGTTCTTGGTGTTGATTCAAGATTGTTTTTGTTATGCTGATGTTAATTCCAAGTGCTTGATTCAACTAGAATTGTCGGTTTATTCAGATGGTTGATTCAAGCAATGTTGCTAGTTTTAGGTGGTGTTGCTGGTTGATTCAGATGGCTGACCCAAGGTTGTTCATTTAAGAATTGTACTTGTAATATTGGGAAGCAAATTAAGAACTGATGAAATATTCATTTAACTATAATTATTATAGTTATTTTATTTCATAACTGAATTATAATCTACGAAACTTATGGATGGATTTGAGAATTATTTATATGAATCACACACACATGTATGTATGTACGTACATATACACACATCAATATATTTCAATTAATATATTTCAATTCCTCCAAAAAAATAATATAAATAAAACTGGTGCAAATTTCAATAATTCCTACCAAATAAGTAAAATATATTTTATTTACTACCAAAAAATATCGTAAAGAAATTTCAGTTGCTCCCTCCAAATTTATAAAATTAATTTTAGAGAATTAATATTTAACTAAAATAATTAAATAATTTTATTATTCCAATTAAATATGTCATGTTTATATGACAGACAATAGTTATGAATAGAAAGTGTTTATGACAGATATTAGTCAAGCATGAAAATTTTTTATCAGAGTTACAAGGACAGAATCATGATGGATAATACGTCATGCATATAACATAATATATAAAAACAGTAATCTTATTTTCTTGACATTAGAATCAATGAGGGTCGCTCAACCGTCGTGCTATAGGGTAGATGACTGATAATAACCATTATAGAGGCCTTTTTTTTCCCTAGCAGTGCAAAGGTTAGAAATTTTGCGCCAACATGTTTCTTTCCAAATTCTCACTAATCATGATCATTGTGTTATACTACCTACTTTCACTAGTTATAATTAAAAGAAACAATTCAAATGCATCAACAAAACAATAGAAACTAAGATGAATTTTTGTTAAAGTTTCACTATTGATCATTTGCTAAAATGTATTTTTACCTAAAAAACCAAACTCATTGACATAATAGAGTGGAGTTTTATTGATGATAATGATAAATCAATTAGGAAAGCTCCAGAGTTAGATTGTTCAAAGAGAAAATAGAGAGATGCATGGACGAGAAGAAAGGAAGAAAATACATAATAAAAGATTAAAAAAATTAATTTACTTACACCCAAATTTCATATTATAGATGATGAATAAAGTGTGGGTACAAAAACATATCTATGTGATTTCTTTTATATAAAAATTTCTATTAATTATTGCTTATATGATGTAATGAATCTCAAGGTGATAAAGAAGTAGTCTCAATGAGAACATCAAGTTGTCCCTTATTGATTGCAATTGGTTGATTATAGGTTTTATTGAAAATGGAAAAGAATCGGGGAGAATGTAGAGGTGAGGGGTTGAAGAAAAAAAAAGAGAAATTACTTTAATAAATTGTAAATACATAAGGGATTAAGGGGTGCAGTCAAAAAAGACAAAAAGAGGGGTATGGTGCACTCGTTTGCACCGTAGCTGGATCAATTAATTCAACCTGGTGAGTGCTAGCGTGTGGTAGGGCTGGGCAAAATCAGGGGTTAGGATAAAATTTTATCCGAACTCAACCCAAACCTATAACCTGATCCGATCTCGGATCGAGTTAATAAATCGGGTTGAGTTCTGATCAGATCGAACTTTCCACATTTCCACTTTCACATAAAATATATAATGTAATAGACCATCATTGTTGGCACTTGACGGTATAAAAGCTTCCACCAAAACTCAAACTCAAAGTCACCACAACAGCCAAAATCTAGATGTCGCTTACCGGGTTAATGAAGCTTCAATCGAATCGGGCGATGGTGGAGGATTAGAGGCATGGATGTGGTGCAGCAGATCTGGTGCTTGGTAGCAGCAAATTGGTATATCGACTCAACTTGTTCGCGAAGCACCTTCTTCGGCATCATTCTCAGTGGTGGCTGCATCTGTTGGCCGGCTCCAACGTGTTCCGTTAATGTTTTGTGTTTGTTTGTGTTTCGTTTGGTTGTGTGGTTGTTAGCAGTGGGTTCCAGGTTGCGAGCGAGGGAGGTTGTGGGTTGTTCACTGCTACTTGTGTCGGTCGGCAGGGGTTTGCTCACTACTGCTTGTGTTGTGTGCAGTGTGTTGTTGTAGACTTGTAGTGTTGTTAAGGCTTAAGGGTTTGTTTTGTTTGTATTTTGTAATGGTTTGTGTGTGTGGACCGTGTGGTGTGTGTGAGTGTTTAGATTTTTTTTGTAATTTGTAAATTGTAATTGTATTTCTCAAAATTTTGTTTTTATTTTGTCTCAACCCGATCGAGTTTTCAAATCGAATCGGGTCTGACCCGATCCGATCACAACCCGATTGGGTTGAGACAAATGTATCTGATCGGGTTTACTTAACAACCTGATCCGATCCGAATCCAACATTTTTCAGATCGGGTCGGATATTTTTCTCACCCCTAGTGTGTGGTTTTGACAAACATCATGGCTTTAAAATTAAATTAGCCAACTTCTTCTGAATTGGATTGACAAATTGAGATGAAATTATATTGTGGTTAACTTTCAAACCAAATTAAAAGACATTATTTATGTTAAGATTCTTATCGAAAGATAAAAAATTATATGTATTATATTG
Source organism: Murraya paniculata (assembly GCA_030449075.1). Lineage (NCBI taxonomy): Eukaryota > Viridiplantae > Streptophyta > Magnoliopsida > Sapindales > Rutaceae > Murraya > Murraya paniculata. The sequence goes on along the minus strand of JAEVFN010000084.1, from coordinate 494,964 downwards.
TATAGTAAATTAGTAATCTAGATAAAGTAATTGATGATGAATGTGGGGTTGATAGATTGATTTTTTTCCCCTTATTAATTAATATAGAAATGTTTTAATTCGAAAAAAAATTAAAAAAATAAGCCATTAAATTGTCTCTTACAATATTGTCATAATTGGTTGCCTTAATCTTCTTTTTCGTCAACTTACTAACATTTTATCTTTCAAGAAAAATTGCTTAATTTTTATGTTTCGGAAACCGTCTGCATATTTTTCATATAATCTATTACTATATTTCACTACGTCCCATTAAATCAACTACTAATTTTATTAATTGCATGCATGTTATTCATGTGTATGTGCATTACAGCATTAGTAGTGAGTACTAACCTGAAAGTTTCTACTTAGATATTTTGTTGGCGTCTCTCTCTATCTCTCCATCTCTTGACAACAAACAACTTTTTTTTTCCCGTCTTTCTAATTCATGTGAAAGAAAATTTCTAAAAATTCCTTCCACCTAAACTCAAATTTAATTATGGTGGTTATGACATTTATTTCCCTGTTATGATCTGTGGTTTCTAGATCTCGAAAATTAGAAACCTAATTAAAATCGATTTCAATAGATGAGTCATTATTATGCCAGAGCCAACTTAAACCTGTGGAGACCAATGTAAAAGCTTGTTAAGGTAGTTAACACAGTTAGTAAATTAGTCAAGTTAGTTAGCATATTAGCTGAGCTGGCACCAGATAGTTATTCTGTTAGCAATTGTTAACCATGCTGCTGATCTTGTTCAAGTGCCAAAAACTCGTGTAAACTGAATCTAGAATGTTCAAGAATCTTGTATAAATACATTCAGTGATCAATAAAGAATAGTTTTCAGTTTTCATTCATTAATAAATCAGTTGAATTCATCTCTGCTCCTTCTTTCACTTTCTTTCATTTTCTTTTGTTTTCTTGCTTGACAAACACTTCTGAAACTTTAACTTGGTATCAGAGCCACGAGTTATCAACTCTCATGGCTTCTTTAAGCTCAAATCAAAGCATGAACTCCTATGTTTTCTCATTTACATTCACCTCACCAATCAAATTGGATCGATCCAATTATACAATTTGGAAGTCACAAATTCTATCTTCAGTACGTGCAAATGGCTTAGAAGATCTGCTTGATAAATCAAAATCTTGTCCAGATCAGTTCTTATCTACTGAAATTGATGAATCATCTGTTGAAGAACAGATAAATCCAGCGTTCACTTCATGGAAGAGAAAGGATCAATTGTTGCTGAGCTGGTTAATGTCATCCATCAGCATCGAGATCCTTAGCCTTGTGGTAAACTCTCAAACCTCTCTTGAGTTGTGGACTAATCTGGAACAACAATTTGGATTTGAAACATTTGCTAAGAAAATTCACTTGAAGATGATGCTTAATACACTCAAAAAAGGTTCTCTGTCTATGACTGATTTCTTTGGAAAATTAAAAGCCATTACTGATGAGTTGGCCATTTCCGGCAATCCTGTTAGCTCCTTGGACTTCCTTACTCATCTGATCTCTGGATTAGGTCAAGCCTATTATCCATTTGTTGTGTACATTGAAGCAAATCTTGCCAAAATTACTGTAAATGAAGCTTATTCTATGTTGTTGACTCATGAGGCTAGATTAGAGGCAAATCAGCTGACTGCTAATAAGGAAGCCAAATTGAACTATGCTGTAAATGTTGCTCAAACTAGATCTAACAATAATAATAGAAAACCTGGAGGTCAGTCTAATAATAATTGGATTGGAGGTCAGTCTAATAGCCATTGGAATAAGAATCCTGTTTTTAGAGGAGGATATCCTGGAGGTAGTCCTGGTTTTCGAGGTGGTTATACTGGAAGAGGTGGTCAAAACTTTCCACCTAATCAAGGAAGAGGTAATTGGAATGGTTTGCAAACTGGAAGCTATCCACAAAATTCTGGAAGAGGTGGTTATGGTGGCTATAACAGTGGTAATTTCAATCAGAGTGGAGGTTATAATAATGGCTCAGGAGCTTTTGATTCCACTTCTGCTGTTGCTGTAATTTGTCAAATCTGCCTCAAACTAAGGCATACAGCAGCTGAGTGTAGAAACAGATTTAACAGGGACTATGTTCCTTCTTACAATCCCTATCAAAGTTCACCAAGGAATGCTTATCTTGCAGCATCTGAAGGAGCAATGGCTGATCAAGGATGGTACATTGATAGTGGAGCCACACACCATCTCACCAACAATCTGCAAAATCTGAATACTGGAGGAGAATATTCAGGTAATCAGTTATTACATGTTGGTAAGGGTCAGGGATTATACATTTCACACATTGGCCATACTTGTCTTCACACATCTTATGATTCAGTTTTGCATCTGAAAGATATTCTGTGTGTGCCTCAACTTACCAAAAATCTTATAAGCATTTCAAAACTGCTTGAGGATAACAATATAACTGTTGAGTTTGTTGCTAATATGTGTTTTATAAAGGACAAGAGGAAGGCACTGCATCTAGCTCAAGGGATTGCTAAAGAAGGCTTATATCGGTTGCTATCAAAGGGTGAATTTGTTTCTAATTCCTGTAATCTCAGCTATGTTCCCAAGTCCATGATTTCAGTTTTCAATAACTCAGTCTGTATTCCTACTGAGTCAGCTGTAACTAAAATCTATGTTCCACAATGTCATGTGAATAAAACTCATTCGGAGTCAATAAACCTGTTACATCAAAGATTTGGTCATCCAAATAAACATACATTGAAGTGCATTTTGTCATCTCTTCCTCTTAACTCTTCAGTTTCTGAACTTGATTTTTGTGATGCCTGCCAATATGGTAAAGTTCATCAGCTCTCGTTCTACTCCACAGGAATCAAAACAACAAATCCTTTAGAGTTAATTCATACTGACCTTTGGGGTCCAGCACCCTCACCTTCCTCACATGGATACAAGTATTATATTAGCTTTGTAGATGACTATAGCAGATACTGCTAGATTTTTCCCCTAACTTTAAAATCAGAGGCCCTTGACACCTTCATATACTTTAAGAACTTAGTGGAAAAACAATTTGGTTATCCCTTGAAGTTGCTGCAATCAGATTGGGGAGGTGAATATAGAAGCTTTGCACAATTTCTTGAGGATGAAGGGATAGTTTTTAGGCATAGTTGTCCACACACACATCATCAAAACGGTGTTGTTGAAAGGAAGCATAGACATATTGTCGAAACAGGTATCACACTCTTAGCACAAGCCAAAATGCCCTTATCTTTCTGGTGGGAAGCATTTCACACAGCCTCTTTTCTTATCAATAGGCTTCCAACACCCGTGCTGAACAACATTTCACCATTCACCAAACTCTATGGCAGAAAGCCTGATTACCAGTTTCTTAAAACCTTTGGGTGTGCATGTTTTCCTCTTCTAAGACCTTACAGCAAACACAAGTTCAATTTTCATACACAAAAATGTCTTATGGTTGGTTACAGTCTAATACACAAAGGTTACAAGTGTCTTGATTCTACTGGAACAATTTATATTGCTAGGCATGTCACGTTCAATGAGTATGATTTTCCATTCTCTGAACTTTTTCCTTCAGACAAATCTGTCCAACATCCATCCTCAGCTCATCCAAACATGTCCTCATTGCATCAATTCCAAATTCCTTCCAATTCTATTTCTCCTACTACTGTCATTCAAGATAGCAACCAGATACAACCTTCTGTCAGTCCTCTTGTACCAGGTGCAGGACCTGACTCTGGTCACACATATTCATCCTCCCACCAAAGTTTCCCATCTCCATCATCAAACATTCAGTCATCATATACTCAGCAGCAACTAGCAGTCCAGTCTCTCCAGCAGCCAGTATTGCAGAATCTCCATCCTATGATAACCGGGTCAAAAGTTGGAGTGTTTAAGCCTAAGACCTACCTAACAGCCACTCAACACCTTGAACCACATTCAGTCAAATCAGCCTTAGCAGATGACAAATGGAGAGCAGCAATGCAAGCAGAATTTGATGCTCTGCAGCAAAACAGCACTTGGGTTCTCATCCCTCAGGCAGCTGCTGGGAAGCTTGTTGGTAACAAGTGGGTTTTCAGAGTGAAATATAATCCTGATGGAAGCATATCCAAGTACAAAGCAAGGCTGGTTGCAAAAGGGTTCTATCAGACACAAGGGGTAGACTTCTTTGAAACTTACAGTTCTGTTGTCAAGCCCTGCACAATCAGAGTTATTCTTACACATGCAGTCATGAATCACTGGTGTATTCGAAAACTTGATGTCAACAATGCATTTCTTAATGGCATCCTTACTGAAGATGTTTATATGCATCAACCTGAAGGCTTTATTCATCCTCAATTTCTCACCTATGTGTGCAAGCTTACCAAAGCTCTTTATGGTCTCAAACAAGCTCCAAGAGCCTGGTATGATAGGTTGAAATCTTCAGTGTTAAAGTGGGGTTTCATTACCTCACGATCAGATTCATCCTTGTTCATTCATCATAAAGCTGGGGACATTGTTGTGATTCTCATATATGTGGATGATATTTTAGTTACTGGCTCAAATACAACACTTGTGGAGGAGATTATAAGCCAGTTGGGATCTGAGTTTGCCTTGAAAGATCTTGGAGATTTTAATTACTTTCTTGGGCTTGAAGTCACCCCATCTGTTGAAGGATTGCACCTTTCTCAAACTAAGTACATTGGTGATTTACTTAGAAAGGCTCAAATGCTGGACAGCAAAGGCTGTCAGACTCCTATGAGTTCTTCTGAAAAGTTAGTTAAAGATAAAGGTGCTCTCTTTGAAAATCCCTCACTCTACAAAAGCTTAATTTGTTCTCTGCAATATGTTACATTAACAAGACTTGAGATTGCGTTTACAGTCAATAAACTAAGTAAGTTCCTCACTGCTCCATCCGTATTTCATTGGCAAGCATGTAAAAGGGTGTTGAGATATTTGCAGTCCACTGCAACTTATGGTCTGCAATTTTACACCACTGGAGTTCTTAACCTTACAGCTTTTTCAGATGCTGACTGGGGCTCAGACTTAAATGACAGGAAATCTATAGGTGGTTACTGTGTCTACTTGGGCGATAATCTGATTTCTTGGTCATCTAAAAAGCAGCATACAGTTTCAAGAAGCACAGCAGAGTCTGAATACAAGGCTCTTGCCCAAGCATTTTCTGAAGTGCTCTGGATCACTTATTTGCTTAAGGAACTGAAAGTTAATTTGCTACAAGCTCCAGTTCTCTACTGTGATAATAAAAGTGCAGAAGCCTTAGCCAACAATCCTAAGTATCATTCTAGAACTAAACATATTGAGCTTGACTTACATTTTGTTCGAGAACACATTGCTCAGAAGGAGGTTCAAATTAGTCATGTCCCTAGTTGTGATCAAGTTGCTGATGTGCTAACTAAACCACTGGCTGTTGATCAATTTAACTATCTGTGGTCCAAGCTCAATGTTATTTCCAGACCTTGAGCTTGAGCGGGGCTGTTAAGGTAGTTAACACAGTTAGTAAATTAGTCAAGTTAGTTAGCATATTAGCTGAGCTGGCACCAGATAGTTATTCTGTTAGCAATTGTTAACCATGCTGCTGATCTTGTTCAAGTGCCAAAAACTCGTGGAAATTGAATCTAGAATGTTCAAGAATCTTGTATAAATACATTCAGTGATCAATAAAGAATAGTTTTCAGTTTTCATTCATTAATAAATCAGTTGAATTCATCTCTGCTCCTTCTTTCACTTTCTTTCATTTTCTTTTGTTTTCTTGCTTGACAAACACTTCTGAAACTTTAACTAAGCTGAAGAGATTTCTCTAGTGGAGCTCAAATATTATATGCATATTATCTTGGTTATTTCATCTTCTCTCTTATCAACAGTATGCAATGGCTTGACTTTTAGTTATTGTAGTAAATATGTTATGATATAGAAAGATTTTGAAAGCAAGAAAAGGAAAAAGAAAAATATGTTGTAAGAGAATGAAAAGCATTCTTGTGCTTTAACATTGTATTGGTATGTAAACTGAAGGCCTTTAGATAGGCATTACATGAAAATTAAAACAGAATAAACACAGGTATGTATACAAATTAACGTAATTGATTGTATGTATACAAATTAACGTAATTGATTGTCATGGGTGAGAAAATTATTAGAGATGTTACTATCATAAATTTATTTACTTCACATATCACTACAAGAATATTGGTCTTTAGCGACAAAACATTTAGCGACGAAAAAATTTTTGTCGCTAAATTCATAGTAGAAAAAATAATATTTAATTATTTTCATCGCTAAAGAGGACATTTTGCAACAAAAAATTAAGCGGTAAAAAAAATGTTGGCGCCCAAACTTTTAGTGACCACAATTTGAAATATTGCAACGAAATATTTTCGTCGCCAAAAGTGGTTTTAGCGACGAAATTAAAACAGTTTTTAGCGACAAATGAATTTCATTGTTAAAACTTTGATTTGCCAAAACAACACGTTTTGGTGACAAAAAGAGCATGTTTTTGTGACGAAAATAAATTTCATCGCCAAAAATAGTTTTAGCTACAAAACTTATTCATCGCGAAAATTCTTTGAATGCCAAAAGAACATGTTTTAATGATAGTTTTAGCGATGAAGTTTATTCATCGCTAAAAAATGTGAACATTTAAAAGAATTTTGGCGGATGATTTTCTTCCAAAATTCAAGACCTTTACATGTATACTTTTAGCCACGAAAAATTTCATCGCTAAAAAATGTCAAAATTTAAAAGATTTTGTTAGGTTATTTTCTGCCAAAATTAAGTTTTAGCAACGAATTTAAATTTCATCGCTAAAAACTCTTGTAGCCTCTTTATATATCATTTGCTTCATTTCTTTCACTCTTTCTTTCCTTCTCTTATTTCTTTACTTTTATTATTTAATTCTCTCATCTCTAAATATATAGTTCTCATTTTCTATTTTAATCTATACTTCTTTTCTCTTTTATTTTTAACATGGTGTAATTATTTTTTTTACTTATGTTAATTATTCTAACTTATATTATTATTATTATATTTGTGTTTATTATGTTAACTAATTATTGTGTATTTATTTGTAGGGAATATTGAAGATCAATTACATCAAGATGAAGAAAATCAAGAAATTTATATTTATTTGTCATAATTTTCTTTCAAAAATGGAATGTTAAATTTGTAATTGTTTTTGTATCATTCATCAATAACAATAATTCTTTTTAAATTAATTAATTTTGTTTTTATCATAATGATGTTAATTCTCATTGTAATTTATTATTAAAAATGATAATATTTTAACAATAGTAATAATAAATAAATAAAAGAAAAACGATACCTTTTAGCGACAACAAAAGTTTCATCACTAAATGTACTTTTAGCGACAAAGATTATTATTTGTTGCTAAACGATCTTTTTGTGATGAAAGAAAAAATTTGTCACTAAAAATACTTTTAACGACGAAATTTGAAAATTCGACGCCAAAGGCCTAATGTGACACTCCTATCGATGAAAATTTTTTCGTCGCTAAAGGCTATAGTGACGAAAATTGCATATTTTATCAACAAAACTGTTTGTCGCTAAAGCCCTTTTTTGTTGTAGTTTATATGAAGGAAAAAGCAAATTCTTGGCAAATAGTTTACAATGAAGAGAAGTGATTTATTTTATCTCGTAATTGAAAGGGGATGAAGACATTGATGTGGTGGTAGGTTAATTAAACCAGCTTTGTGGATGATCAGCAACATCAACTCGTTTTAATTAATCTTTTATATGGCTGTGACTATAGTAATATGGGTATCGTACCTGATAGTTTGGGTATTATTAAATGGTCATATTTTATTTATTTTCTAACCATCTAACGGTGTCCAGACAAGGAGGTAACAAAGTCGAATCCTTATTTTATATATAATCTAATATATGTATCTTGAACCTTCCTTACTTGATAAAGATAAAATAAAAATATGTAACATCAGAAAAAGATAGACATTTGCTGTAGATTAATTTGAATTTAACAATGCTGTCGATTTTGATTCTAATTTTCGATAATCATTCCATGATAATTTGTTTGTGATTAAATTTAGTGATCGGTACATACACATTATTAATATGATTGAATGGTGGTATATATGTACATGTTGTGATGTGATAAAGAAATGATCTTACTTAAAAATCTTTTTATGTATAGTTATTTAACAAACTATTATAGTTATATGTTGTGATGTGACTGTTTTAGTCTCGAATTGAATTGTAAGTTTATATTTAAACTTCTCTTGGATCATGACAATATGTAATGGCACTAAAAAATTATACATGATTATGATTCCATTTGATATTGAGGCGTTATAACTTAAAAGTTACAGTTGTTGTGAAAAAAAAAAGTTGTAACTATGAAATAAAAATTAATAGTATACAATAATAGTAGTTTAACTAATAATTTTGACTAAAATAGTAAAGATATTATTTATTTTTTATCATACAAGTGGTAGATCAAATCAACTTTAGTTACAAGTTATAACAACTAGTGTTTATCAAATATTTTAATACTATAACTTAAAAGATACAACTATCCAACCTCTGTACCAATAAGAGCCTATAACATGTTAGCAAAAGTAGCATTTTAATTTTCACGCCTTTCTTCCGTTTCTTGGGCGATTATTTTCTTTCTGAGCTCTAGTTTCCCTCCGAGCTTCCCTTTCGTTTGCTCGCCATGGCGGATCCTGCCATGGAAAGCTTCATGGATGGGTTGTTAGACTTGCTCATTAAACATCCCTCGCTAACGGATCACTTCAAGCAGCATTTTGTGGCTGACAAGGATAAGGCTAAAGTTGATGACCAAGCGGAAGCCTTTTGCCGCTGTTAAGACTCATGTTCCAAGTTTTGCTTCTTTAGTGTCTGCTCACGATGATCTTGGATTTGAACCCGAAATTTTTCCTGTTCCACCAGTGAGGGAGAAACGTCCGTTATAAGGTTGAATAATCCCAACCTTCAACAACTTGTTGCGTCCTGCAAAAAATAATCTTATTGGTAGGCTTACTCACCCTCGGGAATCTGATCCTATAAATTGGTTCCTTTTTAGTCTATATGGGGTGAGTTCAGAATTTTGGAATCCTAAAAACGTAATGCGGATTGCTCAAGGAGTTGGCCCGCCTTTCCAAATTAAGAAAGCCACTTAATATGTAGATCTACACACACACACACACACATACTTGTCAATGTTAACATTTCGGGACCTCTCCCGAATTCGGTTATGTTGAATTATCAGATGATGGATTTCTTGTCAAAGTGATGTATGAGAATCTACCTCCCGACTGTGTTGTTTGCGGCATTATTAACGGGCATGATAGAAGTCAATGTAGGAGAAAAAAGGGTTGTGATGAGGCTAAATGGCTGAAATTGAGAATAATTGGAACATAAATGATGGGGATCTTTTGGACAATGTTGTGGAAGATGCAAACAACTTGGAGAATCAGAATTTGGTTGGTGTAAATGATGCGCCTATTGCTAAAACAAATATTCTTGGTCCTAGTACTGCGGGTAATAGTAAAAAATTGAACCTAGTCGTTGGTTTTAATAATGACTATTGTTTATATTGGAACGAAAAATAACAATGGAGATAAGGGTGTTGAAGAATGTAATCTGGTGGTCGATTTAACCGAGCCTTTTGTTGGCAAAAATAAAGAGAGAACTGTCGTGTTGAATGGCAATCTACATGAACTCCCTGCTAAGCATCAAAAAGAGCTTGCTTTAATCACTGAGTTTCAGGCCACTGGTCGTTGTTCATCTGGCACTCATAATTTTGTTTTTGATAGCCTCTTGGGTAGAGACTAGAAAAGGAAGTAAACTGTCAACCTGTCATAATAAATCTCAACAAAAGAGGCTTCGCAAGAAGAGCTTGCGGATCGATCCAAAACTCACTCGAGGACGAGGTAAGCATAATTTATGATGGAATATTACCCCTATCCTATGGGATTATTGTGGCTGATGCATTTTCAAAATTGGGACCCTCACTCTTGGTGGGATTATGTCTCTTCTACACAAGCTTATGCTTATGTTGAGTATTCTACCACTAATACCAGCCCTCATAAAAGGCTTTCATCATCATTCTCGACCAATATTGATTCTGAAAGAGAATCGATAAGAGTTTTGAACTAGTCTATATTTATTTTTAATGGCATTCATTATCTTTTCATTTTTCTTTTGTAGTATGATCTTTTAAGGAATAAGATTCATTATGTCCCTAACTAATCTATATTTGTTTTTAATGGCATTCATTATCTATTCTTTTTTCTTTTGTAGTATGATTTTTTAAGAGATAAGGCTCATTATGTCCCCTAACTAGGTGCCTTTTTATTTAATTAATAAAATTTTTCTCAATCCATCGAGATTCCCCAAGAAAAATTCTTTTCTTCTTCATCACTCTCATTTAGCATATATTTTCATTGTACATTCCTATCTTATGCTTTGTTAGGGCTGCAATGAAATAGAAGTAACATTTGTTACCAATCATCTCATTATATTTTTAACTAATCAGCTCAAATTTTTTTAGAGAACGAACGCCTAAACTAGTTGATAATTTATTCAATACAAGGACCAAAGATCTGGCTAATCGGGTTCAAAATGCCCAAGCCCAGCCCAAGTGTTTTGCCAAACCTGGAGGAAATAGAACATTCTTATTAGTTATGAGAAATTGATTGTTATCGGAAAGATGAAAGTGAAGAAGGCACTGAGGCAAATGGTAGGTGTGGTGGTTGTGGACTTCCAATATGTTGGTGGAATTGCCTTCTCCACTACACTTTTATGATTGTGACATAATCTAAGTGCATAGATATTTCTAATATAAAAGCAAAGTAACAACATGTTACATTTTGTTTATTGATATCATTGTTAAAATGTACAAATTAGTTCACAAAATTATTAGCTGCAATCAATTAATTTTTCTTATTTAAAACACTGAAAAGATTGAAAAAATGCACATAGAATTTAGGCTTAGTTTCTTGTTCTTCTTTTTATTAAAAAAAAAAAATTCAACATGTGCATTATCTTTATATAAATATGAGTATCACATCTCAAAATGTGTTGTAGACATTTTAGCTTTTTCGTTGTAATTAATTATCTTTGTTGTCTTCAGCCCCTCTCCTCTACTCTTATATGAAATGAAACTAAATTTATTACAAAATTCTCAAAAGGAAGCAAAAGTGAAAGCATGTGATTCAAAGTTCTATTTTTTGGCATAAAAATTCTCATTAATCATGAAATCGAAGAAAGATAAGTGCCACGTCTCTTTGTAATTATATACAAATTTATTTCTAATGATTTCGTAAGATTTGGCCTTGTGGTGCTCGTGTATTAGTTTAATTATATTAAAATTTTAAAGTTATTAATACAAACAAAAATGAAAAGACAAAGAAAAAAAACAGGAAAAAAAATTAAAGATTGATAATCCAATTAATCTCGTTATATTTCGCATCAACATTTTTCAAATTGTTAGTCTTTCCCCTTTTTATGTTAAAATAATGATCGATTGCTTATTTTATAGTATTGATGTATTATATGCGTAATTATTAACAAGATGAAATGAGAATCAATTCTTATCAATTTATGACGCACCCAATTTTGGTGGAACTAGGAAAAATTCATATTCATATTTGAGCATGGAACTGTGATAATAAATTCAGTGAACATAGCAAATCTTAAATTTTATTTTTTTTTTACCTTTTTTCACTCTATCAATAGTGTAACAATCATTTTGGTCCTTTTAAGAGTCCTAACATACAATATCTTATCAAAACATAAAACAAACAAATAATAAAGAATTAATTTAAAAAAAAAAAAAACAAAGAGTGATAAACACATGGTCTCTAAGCTGGCCCTTTGGCCACTTCAAACAATTGATTAATGATCTCATTGCACAAAATAATAATAAGAAGAAGAAGAAGAAGAAAAATTGCCAGCTTCAGCCTTCTACTTCCACTTGTCATGATTGAGTTGTCATCTTTAAAAAAAATAAAATAAAACGAATAATAATATTTTATGACAATGACTCTTTACCCTTACACTTTATTTTTTGTAATAGTAAACGCTGGTGGGTTTGACATCACGGATTTAATTTTGACAACTTATCAATTGGATTGACAAAGAGTAGATGGAACATCTACAGGAGGCAATTTTAATTAAATTAATCTGCTGGAAAAAAAAAGGTTTAAATAATTAGATTTTTTCACAGAATCTATTATATGTCATGTTTTAAGTGCGAATTCGTAGTGCATCAAAATTACATATCTCAAATTAGGATATTTCTAAATTAGATTTAATGTAACTTACAATTATCAAAAATAAGGAAAAAATATGAGACTGATCCCACTTGATCAACTTATTCGTTATTCATTTTTGTATTGTTTTTAATAGTTGTAAATTACACTAAATTATATTTAGAGCTTGCCCTCGATTTAATATTATAGAATCAACTAGCTTCTATGTGATCGTGTTGGCTTTCATACTTCCCATTGTTCTTTTCTCTTGTAATTAATATTATTTTTTTAATCTAAATAAAAATAAAGAATATTAACTTATGGAAGATGATTATTTTCAATCAAAAATTATATTTTCCCTTGAATTTATCTGAAAGGGAGAGGTCAGAGTAAACATTTTTTTGAAAAATTTTCGTGAAATGACAAAGTATTTGACATTTAAATTTTTAAATTCATTCAGATTTAGACATTCAAGTTTCTTTAGACTTTAAACTAATTTAGAACTATTCATATTGAAGACAAAGAAACGAACATCACCTAAAAAGCTCTAAAATAGTAGTTTAGATCTTAAGTGGCTTGCTATTTTGATGAAAATTTTATAATTTTACAATTTTATTTTAATAAATGGGGCTTGAAAAATTAGCCTTTAAGTGTTTAAAATTTCAACTATATGTAGGAGGTACGGCGAATAAATATAATTATTTAAAATAATATATGTTTTTTTAATTTTTTTTCCATAAATTCGAGTTCTAAGTTGAACCTCAAACTTATAAATTGAAGCCCGGTCTGGTCCAAGTCCAAGCTAGGAGTGTATTTTTGACATCCCTATTGTCATTTTAAAAAAAAAATTATATTCTAAAGATAGAAGGGTAGCAAAAAAATTCAAATCAAATTTAAGCTTCTTGCCTCCTTAAAATTTAAACTCAAGTAGCTAACCAAAAAATATTACTTGAAAATCACTTAGAAAAGCTCATATGGGCTTGAGCCCTCTCATATTGTTTATTGATTATATGCATATGAAATAAAATTATCTAGCAATTAAATTCTAAATAAAACCAAAGTAAAATCAAGTGATACAAAGCTTTTTGGAAAAAAAATAAAAAGAGAGTAAAGATGCAATCTCATAAATCATGCAATCAAACCACACAAAGGCCTTTAGCCAAGTGGTTTTGTGAGGGCAACATTTTTATTTTTGTTTTTTTGGGACTCTAACAGTCCTCCTGTAATTATAATTGATTAGAGGTAGAATTCTCTCTGTATTTGTTCGTGGAGTAAATATTCCTCTCTGATTGTTAAAGAATGAAGCTCAAATATGAGCTTTTGGTCGTGTTTGAGTGAGTATTACACGTGCTGCTCACCTCAAAGTAAACCATGGCTCGACCAGATAGACTACTTGGAGGTAAAGTAGTTTGGAGGTTAATTAAATGACCTCGAGCAGGTCATCTCGACCTGGATGATTATTTGATGACCTCAAGTAGACCGGCTCTATCAAAAGGTTTTTTGGTGGTCTTAAGGCTAGTGGGTGATGCTGGTAATCTCAAGCAGATCCCCCCAACACATGACTTACTTACACGACATTTAGTAATGGCATTTTGAGAGACAGATTGAGTAAAAGTCTTGCACATGTTTCGCAGCTGTTTTAAGAGGTCGTTATTCCTATTAGACAAGAGCGGGAATTTTTTTTCTAGTATCTGTAACAAATCTAGAAACAAACTTGAGATAGCCGTTGCAGGGGTTGTTTCTAGATTTTTCTCTCTCTGGGCACAAAAGCTCTCATGTTTCAATGAGAGGGGTGAGGTGATTCAATTACTCGGTTGTTTCTTGCATCTTGTAATCTTGAATCCTCAAAGTCTACTGAAATCTCTCTTTGTTCTTCACAGTGGATGTAGGCTACATGAAGCCGAACCACTGTAAATCCTTGTGCTAATTTTTCCTTCATTCTTGTTGTTATCTTGTGCTTGTTTCTTATTGGCTTGGTGATAATTAGAAGCTAGAGACTTTGATTAAACAGTTAGGTTCTAAATTTACTGACCATTTGCTAGAGATAAGATCTTAGGGGTGACTTGAGACCAGCTTCTTACTGGTTCAAATCACAACAAACTGATATCAGAACTTTTTTCTCAAGTTTCCAATCATCAAGATGTCAGTTCCAAAGTTGGAAGTGGATAAGTTTATAGGGGAAAATGACTATCATTTATGGAGACTCAAGATGTAAGTACTTTTGTTACATCAAAGACTGGAAGAGGCACTTGGAGAACCATCTACATCTAAGAAACCAAGAAAGGTATCTAATGATGATTTACCTGACATTTTTGATAAGGCACACAATGCCATTATCTTGAGTTTTGGTGATGGTGTTCTTAGAGAGGTTGGTGGAGAAAAGATAGCAACTGGGTTATAGAAGAAGCTTGAAGACACATATACTAAGAAGTCTATGACAAAAAGTCTCGCAACTAAGAAAAAGCTATACACTCTACAAATAGAGGAAGGATTATCAATTTCAAATCACATTGATGCCTTCAACAAGATCATTTTAGATCTTGAAGAATAAATGTGAAAATTAATGATGAAGACAAAGCCATGATACTGTTGCATTCTCTGAGCAGCTCCTATGCGCATTTAGTCGATACATTGATGTATAGAAGACAAACACTCACAATGGCAGAGTTAAAAGAGACTCTGAATTCAAAGCAAGCCACAAAGAAAGAGTTGAAAGAAGCAAAGGGTCCAGTACGAGGGGAAGACTAGAGAAGCGAAAGGGATCGAAGGAAAAAAAAAAGAGGTCCAAAACAAACCCAAAGAACGTGAAATGTTTCAATGTCATAAAGAGGGACATTTCAAGAACTACCTAGAAAGAAATTCCAAGAATAAAGATGGAAAGAAGAGAAGTGATGATGCTGCTATTGCATCAGAAGCACAAGATTCTGAGGGATATGGCTCATCTGGTGTTCTAATAGCCACCAATGGCAAATCTGAAAGTAATTGGTACTCGACTCTGGTTGTCTGTTTCACATGTGCCTGATGAATCTCTATTTATAAACTATCATACTTATGATGGTGGGATAGTTATAATGGGGAGCAATGCATGCTATAGAGTTGTCGGTAAGGGCTTGATTACGTTCAAAATGTCAGATGGCATGATTATGGAATTATATGATGTTAAACATGTACCTAAACTCAAAAAAAATCTAGTTTCCCTAGGGTTGCTAGACAAGATAGAGTACTCAATTAAACTTGAATATAGTACTCTGAAAGTGTTAAAAGGGTCAATGGTGATAATGGGAGAAGAAACCAGTAATGGCTTATTTGTGCTCTAGAGACCTGCTATTACTAGTGAAGCTGGTGTGTTCGACCAAAGTCAAGACAATGCAATGTTAAGGCATTTAAGATTAGGCCATATTAGTGAAAGGGCTTAAGAGAACTTTAGCAAATATGGAGTTTTAAGTGTAGATAGAGTAGATACCTTGAGATTATGTGAAGGGTGTATCTTAAGCAAGTCTTTAAGAATCAAGCTCAATACTACAGTGTATAAGAGTAAGGGTGCTCTAGATTATATCCACTCTAATTTGTGGGGACCGGCACAGACAACATCCTTAGGTGGACCTAGATACTTTGTCTCTTATTAATGACTACTCTAGGATGGTTTGGGCGTATGTGTTAAAGAACAAAGATGAAGTTTTTGAGAATCTCAAAACTTGGAAAGTTCTAGTAGAAACACAAACAGGTAGAAAGATCAAGAGGTTGAGAATTGATAATGGTTTAGAGTTTTGTAATAAGAGGTTTGATGATTATTTTGCTAAAGATGGTAGTGCAAGACACAAGATAATCAGACATACTTCTCAGTATAATGGACTTGCAGAAAGAATGAACAGAACCCTAGTCGACAAAGTTTTGTGCATGTTGATCCATTCCAAGCTGCCTATGACTCTATAGGCAGAAGCTTTGTCCACAGCTTGCTATATAGTGAACAGAAGCCCCTCATCAGGTATAAGCTTTAAAAAACCAATTGAACTTTGGTCGAGTAAACCAACTAACTATTTTGGTATGAAGGTGTTTGGCTGCAGTGCATATGCTCACATTAAATAGGGAAAACTGGAAGCTAGAGCCTTGAGATATGTATTTCTAGGATATCCTGATAGACTGAAGGGGTACAAGTTTTGGTGCACATATTTGATGCCACCAAAAGCAATTATAAACAGGGATGAAGTGTTCAACAAGTTAAAGGTGCTTCAACAACAAGCATCTGATAACAAGGTTGAACTACAAAAAGACAAAGCAAATAAAGTTGTTGAGGTAGAGTTATTTGGTGGTGGTGCGAGCGAAGTCCATTGTCAGAACATGCAAATAATTCTGCCTCTGACACGAAAATCTTTGAATAAAAAAGTGAGTCAGTTGATGATCAAACCACGAAGGGTTATCAACTTACAAAAGATAAGGAAAGGAGAGTGGTTAAGACACTGACTCGATATACTTATCCTAATCTAATAACAAATGCATTAACAGCAGCTCGTGAGGTATCAACTAAAGAACCAAAGACTTACAAAGAAGTTGTTGACAGAGAGTCAGACAGATGGAAAATTGTAATGGATGAAGAAATAAGATCATTGAGAAAAAACAAAACATGGGAATTAATCCAAAAACCTAGGTAAATGGATTTTTAGAATTAAGAAAGGTATACCTCGTGTTGAACAACAATGATTCAAAGGTAGACTTGTCGCCAAAGGCTTTACTCAAAAGGAGGAAGTAGAATACACAGAGTTATCCTCGCTAATAGTCAGACACTCTTTGTTGAGAGTCCATTTGGCACTGCTCGCTACTAATGATTTATACCTCGAGCGTATGGATGTAAAGACTGCCTTCTTGCATAGTGTTCCAGATGAAATGATCATGATGTCTCAATAAGAAGGCTACAATGATATTGAAAAAGTTGATTGGGTGTGTCATCTTAAGAAGTCTTTATATGGTCTTAAGTAGTCTCCGAGGCAATGATATCTAAGATTTGATACCTTTATGACTCAGTATGGTTTTTAAAGATGAAACTTTTACTACTATGTTTACTTCAAAAACTTAGAGGATGGTGATAAGATCTATATATTGTTCTATGTTGATGACATGTTGATTGCATGTAAGCATATGAGT
The DNA here is from genome assembly GCA_030449075.1 of Murraya paniculata. Classification (NCBI taxonomy): domain Eukaryota; kingdom Viridiplantae; phylum Streptophyta; class Magnoliopsida; order Sapindales; family Rutaceae; genus Murraya; species Murraya paniculata. The sequence goes on along the minus strand of JAEVFN010000084.1, from coordinate 477,614 downwards.
CAGATTGAGTTCTTGACGCAATAGCTAAGAGTGAGTTTAAGAACAATGATATTGGTCTAGCGAAGAAGATTTAGGGAATTGAGTTTATCAAAAACAGGAAAAAAAAAAAGGCACTCTTTTTCTTACACATCAGAAATATTTTCATAAGGGACTTGAAAAGTTTGGAATGGCTAAAGCTAAGCCTGTTCAAACACCTTCAGCAGCCTATTTTAGGCTATCTTGTCATTATTATCCAAAGTCTGCTGAAGAAGTAGCAGAAATGAGCTCGATACCGTATTTAAGTGCTGTAGGATGTATGATGTATGCCATTGTGTTGACCAAACCAAATATCTCCCACACAGTAAGTGTATTGAGCAAGTATATGTCTAATCCAAGAACGGAATATTGGAAGGTTGTGGTTTGGATTCTGATATACTTCTCAGGCACTGCTGATTATGGTTTGTTGTATGGTATGCAGTAGTAGAAGATGCAAAAATTATTGGTTTTGTAGATGCAAATTATCCAAGTGATCTTGACAAGCGAAGGTCACTTACAGGATATCTGTTTACACTTAATAATTGCCCCATAAACTGGAAAGCTACTTTCCAAAATGTTGTTGCGTTGTCAACTACTAAAACAAGGTACAATGCAACTGTAGAAGCCATTAAGAAAGCAATTTGGCTTAAAGGCACAATGTCTGAATTAGGGCATGAGCAGAAGCAAGTAAGTGTCTTCTGTGATAGTCGGAGTGCGATTTGTTTGAGTGCAAACTAGGTCCATCATGAGAAAACAAAGCATATTGACATGAAGCTTCATTTTAGCATGCTTAAAGTATCAAAAGGGGTGGTGAGTTTAAAGAAAATTCACATTGATGATAATGTTGCTGATATTGAGCATCGCTTGAACTTAACAAGAATCTGCAGAAATTGATTTGTGGATGTGAGTGAAGAGATGAAGAAAAAGAGTAGTTGATTTGAGTTCGAGGTGGAGAATGTTGAAGGATGAAGCTCAAATCTGAGTTTCTAGTCGTTTTTGAGTGAATATTACACTTGTTGCTTGCCTCGAAATAAATTAAGATTGGAGTAGATAGACTACTAAGAGGAAAAGCAATTTGGAGGTTAATTAAATGACCTCAAGTAGGTCACCTCGACCAGGATGGTCATTTGATGACCTCACAGACCGGCTCTATCATAAGGTTGTCTGGTGGTCTTAAGGCTAGTAGGTGATGTTGGTAATCTTGAGCAGATCTCCTTCACACATAACTTATTTACATGGTGGTTAGCGATAGCATTTCGAGAGACAAATTGAGTAAAAGTCTTGCACGTGCTTCACAGTTGTTTCAAGCGGTCGTTATTTCTGTTACAAGCATGGGAGCTTTTTTTGTATTTATAACAAACCCAGAAACAAACTTGAGATGGCCATTATAGGGGTTGTTTCTAGATTTTTCTCTCTCTGTGTATAAAAACTCTCATTGCTTCAACGAGAGGAGTGAGTTAATTCAATCACTCAGTTGTTTTTTGTATCTTGTAATCTTGAATTCTGAAAGTCTAGTGAAGTCTCTCTTTGTTCTTCATAGTGGACGTATGCTCCCAAAGCCGAACCACTATACATCCTTGTCTTAATTTTTCTTTGATTCTTGTTGTTATTTTGTGCTGGTTTCTTATTGGTTTGGTGATAATTAGAAGCTAGAAACTTTGATTAAATAGTTAGGTTCTGAATTTGTTGATCATTTGCTAGAGATCGGATCTTGGGGGTGACCTGAGACCAGTTTCTTACCGATTCAAATCACACTAATATTTGTAATCACTGACATCTAGACTATGTCAAAAAAAATTTGATCTAAGAACTACAGATTTCTAATTACAATGATATAAGATGGTTGTGTATTATAAGCAAGGTACTTTTCAAAGGCTATAACTTATGCCACAAGTGTCCATTTTTTTGTATATAATATACCGCTTCAAGCTTGTAATGAGACAAATCAAACCTAGTAGCTTGTGCTATTCTATCCCATGGTCGACCTAGAATATCCACTTCTTTCCTAGTCGTTTTTCTGTTTTAAAATATTTTTCAATTTTTCTTATTTTTTCTAGGATTTTTATCATTTTTTCTATAATTTGGATTTGAATACCGTTTGTTTTCCTTTTCTTATTTAAATTAGAAGAATTTTATTATAAAATAATATTTTAGATTTTTTTTATTTTGATAAATTCACGATATTTAAGATTATTATATGAAGGGGCTAAAACCTTAGCTTTGTCAATTCAATATTATTCAATAAACATTATTATCCAAAAACTTTGTTTAAACTATTTTCAACCTTTTATATTTCTATTTCGTTGTATAAATATGAGTAGCCTTCTCATTGTAATATACTTATGAGTGTTAAAAATAACCCATAAATATAGTGCCACTTTGCAATTCAAGTGCATAAAATCAATAATAAAAATATATCTAAAATGTTTTAGGAAGATTTGGTCTTGCAACTTTATGTAATACTTTATATTGTAAATAAACTTAGGGGGCCATTTTTTTTTTTTTTACCTAATGACTTAATTGACTTAATTTTAATCAGTTAAGTGATTAAATCTGTTTATTTTTTCAACTTAATGAAAATTTTCATTCATCATATCATTAAGTGATTAAGCTATTTTTTTTTTAGCTTTTTACTTAGTCTAAAAGTCTGAATGATATTATTAGAAGTCTAAAAGTCTGAATGATATTATTAAAAGATATTCTCTAAAATATCTTATTTAATTAATTAATTTTCATCTTTACTCATCTTTATAATTTGTGATAATATATAGTGATGGACTATTATTATTTTCATCTTTTTATTTTCTTTAAATTAGCATTATTTATCTTTATAATTTTTTATAAATATTTTGCATATAACAATATCATAAACTATAAAAAAAATTAATTAACATATACTAATATAGAATATGAAAGGGTTACATTCAATATTTCAATTGAATATATTTATGATATGAAAATATATTATCTTATTTATGTTCTTTGATATGTTTATTATCTGTTTAACATTTATAATTTGTAAGGACACGAATATAAAAATACTAGTTTTCAGATGTTTAAATTCAGACATTTAGCTCTATTTAGAATTCGGACTAATTCTAATGCAGAGCAAGAAATTGAAAAAATCCTAATTAGATTGAAATTTATAGTATTTAGGAATATTTTAATTAATTTGTATTCTAGTTTGATTTAGTTTTTTATTTAGAATTTTATTGTTTAGGCATAACTTATTTAAGTTATATTTCTAATTTAGGTATGAATCTTATTAAAATAGATTTTCTAGTCAAATTAGGATAAGTCATAGTTAGTATAAATAAATGTCTTTTGCATCTTTTACAGATGGAGATTTCTTAGTTTAATAATATTTTTAGTTTTCAAATCTCTGTGTGAGTATTTGAGTTAGTTAATTCTTGGTATTCTGTGAAATCAACGAGTCTTAACCCATAAATTCGCAGCATTCTTTGAATCAACGTGAATTTAGTTTATTTATTTATTCTGGTATTCTCTCGAATCAACGGAATATTTTGAATTATAACTTCCACTGCATCAAATTCAAATCTATTCAGATTTCATAGAAAAGAACAAATGCCACCTTAAATTATGAAAAAGAATAGTTGCATTCTCTATGATGATGATAATAATAATAACCACACTTTTATTTGGAAGTGAAAAGCAGTTGTATAAAAAGAAATAATCCAAAGTACACTTTGCTTCAATGATTAAAATTTAATTTATTCAATACATAAAAAAGACAAGTATGAAATGAAAAATTTTTTAAAATTCTCAAATTTTAAAAATTATAAGTGGCAAATTGATGATGATCTCCCTAAAGATTTGACACATGATAAAACCTACTTTTATGGTGGAGGAGTAATAATAAAAGAGCTAAGTGTGTGTTTGGAATATAGAATTATAAGATATTAAAATGTTGTTCACATTAACTTAATACCAAGGCCATGTTTCGAAAGAAATTGTAACGAGTTAAACGGGGTGTGCTAATGCGGCAATTGCTGCATTAGCTAAACCCAACTCACAGTTGGGTTTAACTAATGTGAACAGCTAATGGGTTAGTTGCCGCATTAGTGTTTTGCTTTTGCATTTTTTTAATAATAATAAATGGATATAATTTTTAATTTAATATAACATTGTATAATATTAATTTTATTTTCTTTATTTTTACATCATAATTATTAATATAAATTAATAATTTTATTATTTATTATTAATATTTTAATTTTTACTATATTAAAAATACCACTAAATAATGTATTATTTAATTATAATAATTAATCTATAAAATTGATTAATATTTAATAAGTTAATATAACTAATAACAAGTACTTAAATATATAATAAATAAAAATATAACATAATATTAAATTATTTATTATATTATAGTAATTAATATAGAAAATTTGATTATTATTTAACAATTTAATATAACTAACAATAAATACTTAGATAATAGTTTAATATAATTAATAATAAATATTTATATATGAATAAATTTAAATAATATTAATTTAAAATTAATACCAATAAAAATCATAATATAAAATATTACTACGTTATTATTTAGAGATTATTTGATTAAATTATTTACTTCAATTTTTATTTCACATATTATATATTTGGAAAATACTGAAAAATAAATGTTATGCTGTTGAAAGTGTAAGGTTATAAGTTTCGATCTTGAAGAAAAATTATAATAATTTTAACATTTATACTAAAAAATAATGTTAAATTTCTAAAATTTAAGACTTCTATATTTAGTATTTTTCTAGGTACAAATAAATATTATTTTCTAAATATATAATTTAAATTAATTACAAAAAATTAATACAATACAGCGTAGTACCAAACGTTGTATAACACTATTATAATACAATGCTAATTTAATACAGCATAATATAATACACCTGCATTAAAATAATGCAATACAACATAATACAATGCAGTGTGCCAAACGCACCTTAAGAGTTTGTCCTACCTCAGTAATAACGCATGAGCAGCACAAGTAGACTGATAGGCTAGCGCTAAAGATTTAAATGACTTTACGGGTCTAGATTAAAATAGGTAATCCATGAGGAAAAATAAAAGAAGATTTTTGTTAATTAAATATATTGAATTAAACATTGAATAATAGGATAAATTCACTTCCTTAAATTAACTCAAATATGATGAATGTCTCACAATTAAACTAGAAATAAAAAACCTAAATATAAACATAAATCTAATTTGATTCTAATTTAAAAGACCTAAAACAATTCAACTCTAGAATTGTCATTCTAATTTGTTCTTAATAGATGAAGCTTTTAAATATTTATTCTAAAACTCATTCTCAATCGATATGAGATATTATCCATAACACTCCGGCCCTCATTATGTAGACTAATCTTTTTGGTTGATCCTTGTTAGGTGATGAGGTACATAGTCTGGACTCACTCGTGCATGTATTTGGCTTTGACACCATATAAAAGATCAAGAGTCTAACTCATACTCAAAAGCTAGTTTAGGATGTTGGATTTTTTAATCTAGCATTGTTGGATTTTTAATATAATGTTGGGCTTATATGTGAATAATTATGTATTGCGGACTGTCAAATAAAATTAAACCCAATTAAAAGTGATCTATTTAGGTTTTTGGTATTATGAATTTTAATATATCTAATAGGATGTGGGCCTTTAATGTGTAGAGACCTAATAGACCTAATAATATTCTAATTTTATGATGGGCAGAATTATGAATAACTAATGACAACAGGAAAAAGGTTGTCTATATAAGTGGCCATGATCCCCAGGGCACACGTAATATTCTATTCTCTACTGACATCTTATCATCAGAGAGAGAGTAGTGAGAAACTTAAAGGATTTTCTAAGAGAACGTGTTGATCTAAAAGGCCAACCACATAACCTTAGAGAGGAATTCAACATTATGGATTCAGGTACGCTTCCGCATAATCTATTATTGATTCTTGATGATACAACATGAATATTCTTAGGTTATAAGTGATGGTTTTTTATCAAAAATTTTGTCTTGACAAGTGATATCAGAGACTCTTCATGTTGAATAATTGAGAATAAAAAAAAAAATTTGTTAATGATTATATGTTTGGTGTTCTGAAATTTAATAATACTGGAATCATTAAAATTATTTAATTTGAGAACAAATCTCGTTTAGTTGTTGTTGGTATTGCAAAATATTTGAAATTTGGAATTTAATTTTTTTTAATTTGGAAATTCAGATTAAAAAAAGGGGGGGAAAGAAGTATAGGATTTTCATGGTTTATATCATGCAAGTCCTCGAGATATTACTAAATTCTTTTTTCAGGTGAAATAATTAAGAAATTTTTCATTTAAGTCATATATTTATTTGGGCTTAATAAAATTTAGTTTGAGCCTAATAGATTAGGCTTGATGAATTAAAATATATTGTTTAGCCCATTAAGATTAAAAAAAAAAAGGATTTTAAGTTTGGTTTGATTTATGGGCTGGTTCAGGATCCGGTTCGGGTCAACTGAACGGGTCCAGTCTTGAACCAGTCAACGGTCAATGTTGACCACTGACTTTGGCCTTCAACCGTTGACGGAATTTGACCCTTTTTTTATTTTTGGGTAATTTTTGTTATAATTTTAAATTCAAATATTGATAAGTTTATATATTTTTTGAGATAAATTAATTGAAACAATATGTCGCTAAAGTGACGTCTTTTGTAGAAATTAATTTATTTTGTAATATAAAAAGTTTTTCTACACGTAATTTCTATGAATATCGATCGGCCCAAAAGAAGGTTCATATTTAATAGAATTGCTTGTGCACTTTGTGGTAATAAACATGTGATGATTATTCAGTTTTACATGTGAATAATAAATCGGCCCAAAGGAAGATTGATTGTTTGACATGTTCTTATTATCAGTGTTTGATTACTACACTAAGATATCACTTACAAGTTAATATTTTGTCCAAAAATGAAATATTAATGCAGTGTCTGGTATCTTGAGATGGGATTTATCTTTATATGAATTTAATTTTGTTTTAAAACTAATATGAGCGTGTTTTGTTTGTTTTTTGTACTTTATTCAATTATGTCTGCTGCCAATATTACTGCCAATATTAATTCAATTCCCATACTAAATGGCTCTAACTTCAAATTATAGCAAGATGACCTCTTAATAGTTCTTATAATCATGGATCTTAACCTTGCGTTAAGGGTTGATTCTCCCACACCTCTTATGGATGAAAGTACCCCAGATGATAAAAGGGAAATAGAAAAGTGGGATAGATCAAATCACATGTGTATCATGATCATGAAGAAGGCCAGTCCAGAAGTATTCAGGGGCTTAATAACTGAAAAAGCAACTACAGCTAAGAAATTCTTTGCACAGATTGAACAGATGTTTGTCAAGAATGAAAAGGCTGAAATTGGTACGCTCTTGACAAGCCTAATTTCAATGAGGTATACAAGTAAAGGCAATATTAGGAAGTACATCATGGAGATGTCTCATCTTGCTTCTAAGCTAAGAGCACTTAAGCTTGAACTCTGTGAGGACTTGCTAGTGTATTTGGTTTTAATATCCTTACCAACACAGTTTAACCTGTTTAAAGTGAGGTATAACTGTCAGAAAAAGACTTGGTCTCTGAATGAGCTCATATCACACTGTGTTTAGGAAGATGATAGGCTTAAGAAAGATAAAACAGAGAGTGCTCACTTTGCCTCCACCTTAAAGGCAAGGATAAAGGCAAGAAAAGAAAGAAGGTTAAGGAAACTGCAGATACAACTCCTCAAAAGAAACAACGAAAGATACCTGGTGATCAAGAAGGTACTAGTTGTTTCTTCTGTGGAGCTTAAGGGCATAAGAAGAGGCATTGCACTAATTATCACACATGACGTGCTAAGAAATGTATGCTTCTTACTTTAGTTTGTTCTGAGGTTAATTTAACTTCGGTACCTAGACACACATGGTGGATAGATTCTGGTACAACTACTCACATCAGTGTGTCTATGCAGGGTTACCTTAATTGCTGAAAACCTAGTGATGGTGAAATAAACATCTATGTGGGCAATAGCAAGACAGTTAAAGTTGAGGCAATTGGAAAATATAGATTATTATTAAGGACCATATTTTATTTGGATCTTGATGGAACATTTATTGTTCTGTCTTTTCGACGGAATTTGATTTCTATTTCTACTTTGGACAAATTTGGTTATTCTTGTTCATTTGAGAATAAAAAATTCAGTCGATTTCATGATTCAAAGTTGGTTGGTTTTGGTTATTTGTCGGGCAATGATAATTTTTGTATGCTTGATACGATTGCTTCATTTAATGAATCCTTGCACTTAAGTACACGAGGTTTAAAGAGAAAATTAACCAATAAGAATTCGGCTGCGTTATGACGCAGGAGATTGGGTCATATCTCCAGACGGAGAATAGAGAGCCTTATGTCAGAAGAAATTCTCGACCCCTTAGATTTTACAAATTTTGATATCTGTATTAACTGTATCAAGGGGAAACAAACCAATAAAAGGAGATTTATAGCCAATAGGACTTCAGATGTCATAGAGCTCATATATACAGATATTTGTGGGCCATTCTCTGTGGTTGTTTGGAATGGTTAATAATATTTTATGAAAACACACAGAATAATCATTCCAAATCAGAATTGGAGCTTTATCTTGAGGAAAGCACTATGCCTTCAACTAGTCAATTTGATATTTTGTCATGGTAGAAGAATAATCAAGGCAAATATCCTATACTTGCAAAGATCGCAAGAGACTTTTTGGCTATTCATGTATCAACAGTTGCTTCTGAGTCTTCTTTTAGCACTCGAGGTAGACATTTGAGCCCTCATCGCAGTAGATTTCATCCATCTACAGTGGAGGCGTTGATGTTCACTCAAAATTGGTTTTGGCTTGAACAAAACCTCAAAGGTATAGAAAATTTATTTATTAGAATCAAATGAATTTCTTATATTATTTTTATTATCAATTTATCATGAATTAGTTGTCTTGTTCATTATGTTTATGATTTATGCATTTCTTTTAGATGGAATTCCAGAGGAAATTATACTTTCTGCGGAGCATTTAATTGATGAAAGTTTGATGAGTGAGCAACAGTCAAGTGAAGTAGATGATTGATGAAAGTTTGATGAGTGAGCAACAGTCAAGTGAAGTAGATGGTTGAGAGTTTAGTTTTTAGACTAGTAATTTGAAATTTGAACTTTGAATTGTGGATTTATTTTTTGAATTTTTATTTGTGGATGTTTATTGCTTTGAAACTTTGAATTTTAGATTCTATATTTGTATTGTATTTGTTTTGAAATCTAGATATGTCATGTGATTTGTATTTGATTTTTTTTAGGGCAAGTTTATTTTTTTTTTCCAAATTCTGTTAATTTAGCAATTCGGGTTCAAAACCCGAAATCTGGCTATCCGAATTTTTCCGGGTTGAACCTGGCCTAGACCCAGATTAAAAAAAACGAGGCTCAAATACGGGTCTGGTATAGAAAACTTGTATCCGGGTTCGGATCCGGAAAGGCCGAACCCGGACCCGGACCCGGACCCGGACCTGGACCCGAACATAGAAATTGCCATCCCTGTTCATAGACGACTTTTCTAGATATGACTACATATATCTCCTCCATGAAAAGTCATAGTCCTTAGATATGTTCAAAAATTTTAAGGCTAAGGTTGAGAACCAACTCGACAAAAGAATTAAAAGTGTCAGATCTGATCGTAGTGGTAAATATTATGGCAGATATGACAGTTCAAGTGAACAACGTCTAAGACCGTTTGCTAAATTCCTAGAGGAATGTAGCACCGTCCCATACTACACTATGTCGGGTTCGCCCACTATGAATGGTATTGCTGAAAGACGAAACAGGACGCTTAAGGACATGGTGAGGAGTATGATTTGTCATTCTACCTTACCAGGATCACTCTAGGGAGAAGCACTTAAGATTACAACGTATATCGTTAATAGGGTTTTAACTAAAGCGACTGCCAAAACCCCTTACGAGCTTTGGACAGACAAAAAGCCTAGTCTAAAGCACTTGCATGTTTAGGGATATCCAACTGAGGCAAGGCCTTATAGGCCTAATGAGAAGAAACTGGACTCAAGGACGGTGAGTTACTATTTTATTGGATACCAAAAACTATCTAAGGGGTACAAGTTTTATGATTGCACGACCAAGTCGATTTTTGAGTCAGTAAATGCTCGGCTCTTTGAAAATGTCAAGTTTGCGGGGGGAGATACAGTTAGGAAATTTATCTTTGAAGAGAAATATGTTGATATTCCCATAGGTGTCGTTGGCATTGATCAGGGTCTTATTCCTGACTTTGTTCAAGACACAACAAATCAAGATAATGTTAGAGAACCTTTCATATAAGAAGTTGTTTTAGAAAAACAAGAACCGCTCATATAAGAAGTTGTTTTAGAAAAACAAACTCTACATCTTCAAGAACCTATGCTATTAAGGAGGTCCACTAGAGAAATGGGAAGTGCATTACCAAACGACTATATTGTATTTCTCCAAGAACATAAGATAGACATTGGCGTGATGGAAGATAATTCGATCAATTTCCGTCAAACCATAGAAATTTCTCTCAGAAGTGGACTGATACCATGAATGAGGTGATGAAATCTATGAAGGACAATGACGTATGGGATCTTGTCTCATTGTCAGAAGGTGCAAAACCTATTGGTTGCAAATGAATATTTAAGACTAAAAGGGTTTGAAAGGTAATATGGAGTGGTACAAAGCGCGTCTTGTAGCAAAGAGCTTTACACAAAAAGAAGGCATCAACTATAAAGAGATTTTTTCTCCGGTTTCTTCGAAAGACTCTTTCATGATCATAATGGCATTAGTGGCGCATTTCGATCTTGAGTTACATCGTATGGATATTAAGACAGCATTTCCCAATTGTGACATTGATGAGACGATCTATATGCCGTAGCCAGAAAACTTTGTGTCCGAAGACCTAAAGAATATGGTTTGTAAACTTAAAAAATCCATCTATGGGCTCAAACAAGCATCTCGACAATAGTATTTTAAGTTTCATCAAGTGATTATCTCATTCGGTTTCGAGATGAATTTAGTTGATGATTGTATATACCATAAGTTCTGTGGGAGCAAGTATATTTTTCTAGTTTTATATGTCGATGACATTTTGCTTACCAGCAGCAATATAGGCTTATTACACGACACCAAAAGATTTCTAGCCAAGAATTTTGAGATAAAAGATCTTGGTGACGTCTCTTTTGTACTATGCATACAAATACACCGGGATCACTCCCAGGGTATTCTTGAATTATTACAAAAGAGCTATATCGAAACAGTTCTCAAGAGATATGGCAAGCAAAATTGCAAACCAGATGACACCCATGTGGATAAAGGAGACAGATTTCGTCTCAATCAGTGCCCCAAGAATAATTTTGAGGAAAAGAAAATGTAGAAGATTCATTATGGGTCAACGGTAGCAAGTCTGATGTATGCTCAGGTTTGTACGCGACCGGATATTGCATATGTTACTGGGATGTTTGGTAGATATTTAAGCAATCTAGGAGTAGACCATTAGAAAGCAGTCAAACGGGTCTTGTGGTACTTACAGAGAACAAAAGACTACATGCTCACATATCAGAGGTCAGATCAGCTTGAGATCGTTGGGTTACTGACTCCAATTTTGCTGGATGTCAAGATAGTATGAAATCTACTTTGGGTTACATTTATCTGCTAGCTGGGGTGCTCTCCCCTAGAAGAGTGCTAAACATTCTCTTATAGCCTCTTCTACTATGGTAGCAGAGTTCATAGCGTGTTATGAACATCCAATCACGGAATATAACTACGAAATTTTATCACGGGGCTACGTATAGTTTATGGTATTGTGACAAGAAGTCGGCAGTGCTGTATTCCAATAACAATAGGAGCTCGACAAAGTCAAAGTATATAGACATCAAGTTCCTAATTGTTAAAGAAAGAGTTCATAGTGGACAGTTGTCTATAAAGCACATTAGTACAAACTCCATGATTGCGGATCCACTCACTAAGGGACTGCCACTCAAAACGTTCCATGAACATGTTGCTCATATGGATATCATGTCATTAAAAAATATTCAGTTTTAGTGGGAGTTTGTAATTTTGGATGCTTTTATGTTATAAACATTTTCAGTTATTTCGGTTTATGGATATTTAAGGTTATTTTCAGTATAAATAAAGTTTTGGTTTATTCACACTCTGATTTTAGTATGGTTGATCTCACTAAGGTTTAAGGTAGACCAGTTAGGAATAGGCATGTTCAGATCACATTGCATGAAATTTTCATGTTATACATCCACGTCATGATCCATGTCATTCAGTTGTATTGGCATAGTAACCATTGATGGGTCGAGTTATGATAATTGTAACGAAGGCTGCTTTGATCTTATGTTGGTATGATTGATGGACCAGATTGGTTATAGATACATTTCGGCAATAATAGTAAGGTTAAGCTCATACGGTTATTTTTGCAAAGCATAATTATAAAATTACACACATAGCCTAAGTGGGAGATTGTTAGATTTTTAATCCAGCATTGTTGGATCTTTAATCCAACGTTGGGCTTATATGTGAATAATTATGTATTGCGGACTGTCAAATAAGGTTAAACCCAATTAAAAGTGATCTATTTAGGTTTTTGGTATTATGGGCTTTAATGTATCTAAAAGAGTGTGGGCCTTTAATGTGTAGAGACATAATAGTATTCTAATTCTATGATGAGCAGAATTAGGAATACTTAATGACAACAGGAAAATGTTGTCTATATAAGTGGTCATGGTCCCCACGTCACACGTAATATTCTATTCTCTACTGACATTCCATCATCAGAGATAGAACAGTGAGAAACTTAAAGGATTTTCTAGGAGAACATGTTAATCTGGAAGGTCAACCACACAATCCTAGAGAGAAATTCAACATTATGGATTCAGGTACGCTTCCGCATAATCTATTATTGATTCTTGGTGATACAACATAAATATTCATGGGTTATAGATAATGGTTTTTCACCAAAAGTTTTGTCTTAACATAAGAGTCAAGGGTTATCTGAAGCTTCATTATATATTAAACCAATAATTATTCTTGATATTGAATGATATTTTTAACTTAAGATTTATTCTCAATCCACGTGGAATATTGTTCTTAGCACTTCTATCAATGAGTTCCATCTACTTTGATGAAGATAAGTGCATAATAATATATAAATAAATCTGTATAGTCACGCGTTAATATTGAGAATGTATTTTTTTATCTTTTACTTTCCCTTAGTCATTTACTTAAATTAATTTACGCAAGAAATATCTTAGCTAGTTTTTCCTTTAAAAATTTTTTCATTTTGATTTCCTCAGTCAAAATATGTTTGCTACGAACAATGAGATTCTTGAATCTCTTCTCTACAATATTTCACATTTGCTAAATGTTTTGCTTTGAGTCAAATTAATGGCATTGAATACTTTAGACTCTATTCGAGCTAGCGTTGTTAGAAATTCTAACAGAAAGTTTATAGAAATTGAGGTATTGTATTAATTGAAAACACCCACATTTATAATTAATTCTGTCAATGCTCTCTGTTAGCCTTAGGGTTCTTTAGTATTTGTCATCACTATATATATTGGCAACCCATGCACTGTCACTAGCCAACTTTTATAAGCATTCAAGAATAATCGTTTCCCACTTGGGGCTAAACAATTGTTTGATTAGTTATATCGTTTCATAAGAACTGATCACCTTCTTTCGTGCACTTATGTACCGCCTAATTAATGATACAAATTAAAATATCAATGTTAATTAAGTAATCGGCGCGATGAACATCACTCTTATCCATCGCCTTAATTTTGTGATATCATTTAAATTGATTCATTGAACATTAATCCAATTTAGTGAGTGCCGGTGGGACGTGGTTTGACACTTTGACACATCCTGACTTTGAAATTAAATTATCCAACTTCTGGTGAACTGGATTGACAAATTGAGATGAAAATATCTTGTGGGATATCGTTTCGAAGCAAAATGTCATAATTTATGTTAAGAATTTGTTATCGAAACATCAAAAATAAAAATATCTGTATTGTATTATATAGTAATCTGGATAAGGTAATTGTTGATGAATGTGGGGTTGATATATAGATCGTTATTTTTCCTTATTAATCTAGAATAGAAAGCTTTCAATTCGAAAAAAAAAAGTTAAAAAAAAAAAAAAAAACCATTATGCAGTCTCTTACAATATAACATCATAATTGGTAGTCTCTATTTTACTTTTCAGTCGACATAAAGTTTATCTTTCAAAAAATTGAGTTTTTTTGAAGTTTTTGAATTTTTTTTGACAAGAAAACAGTTCATTCATTCATTCAACAAACTGAATACATTAAGGGTTTCTGTTAACACGATGAGATTACGTAAGAATTCTTTATAAATAGGATCAGTATACATATATTTTCATCCATTACAATAAATAGATTGGCTGAGTCACTAAACTCTTACTGACGACTGCGGAGGAAAGCAATGTACTGCAATATCAATAAAAGATATCTCCACCATAGATCTATACCCATTTTAGAGCATAAACAGGAATATTCCTCAGCTTGTTTTAGAATCTGCACTTCTATTGGCTTGATCGCCAACTGATACAATAACAAATATCTTGTAAAGACTAATCTACACGTTGTATTTTCTCAAATCTAATACTGAAAGACTTCAAATCTACTAGAAAAATATATTCTGACAGGTACGTACCAGCAGCAAAAGAAATCAATACCACCACAAATTAGTGTTTGAATGAAGCAAAAGTCATGGCTACAACCATGAAAGAATCAACCTTCACACATGGAGTGGAAGGAGGTCTACTTTCACACATGAAGTGGAAGGAAACAAAATAATAAAAAATAAAAACAGAAAATCTTAAATTACAGTGCTGTTGGAAGAAGAGCTAGCTCTGGAGAACTCCATTCCGGCGGCATGAAAAATGGATAGTTGACCTTTGTTTGTAGAGAGAGGGAGAGAGACCACCAAACTACTTCAAAATGGTGTCTTAGAAGTTTTTGAATTCTGAATCCATCTACACATTTTTCATTGAATCTATTAGTAAAGTCTGACAATTAAGAGCATGTTCCGTGTTTTTTCTGAATTTGTGTTTTCTGAAAATAAAAATAAGAATGAAAATGGTGTTTCATAGTTACTGTATTTCGAGTTTAAGTGTATGTTTGGTATCATTTTTTGTATCATGTATTTTAAAATTGAAAACAGTAGTAGGCATTCAGTAGACATAATTAAAAATGATAAAAATAATGAATATGTGTTCGGTATTATCATTTTCAAAAATAATTTTTATTGAAATATTTAAGTCATATTTATAATTAAAAAATAATTGTTTAACTAATAGTTACTACAAAATTTTTCACGACGTCCCATTACATCAAATACTTGTTTTATTGCATGTTGCACGTGTATTTTACATGAAAGTTTCAACTTATATAGATATTTTGTAAGAAAATCACCTCTTGATCTTTTTATCTGTTGACTATGGTGGATGTTTATGATCTATTTACTAATCACAAAGTTTTAAATTATATCTCTCTATCCGTCTCTTTCTGTTGACTCCAAACAACTTGTTCCTTTTTTTTTTTTTTCTGTTTTTTAACCTTTTCATGTTTTTATTCTCTGTCTTTCCAATTCATGTGAAAGAGTACTCAAATTTGTGGCGGTCATTATTTTCAACAGATAAGCCATTTTTATGTCAGAGCAAACTTAAACGATGTAGATCGATGTAAAGAGTCGATTCAGTTGAAGAGAATTCTCAGTAGAGCATAAAATAATTGTGTGCACATTATCTTGTGTATTTTTTCTTTTTCTCCCCAGTCATCGGTACGTAATGGCTTGACATGTATAGAAAGGTTTTACTTGAAACAAGAAAAGAAAAAAATATATATTCTGTAAGAGATTGAAAAAAATTCTTGTAATTTAACCCTATTTGGCTATGTTAAGATTTAAATTAATTAGAACTCAGCTGTTGGATTTCTAACATTATTAATAAAAAAATGTCAGTTGGTCTCAATCCTCATTACACTGACAGTTACAAATTAAAAATGTTAGTGTTAATATCTAAACAATTTGATGAACATGACTCTTAACCCATCACCTTAATTTGTGACATTGATTAAATAATTAGAAGATTAATTCAACTTGGTGAGTGCTGGTGGGTGGTTTGACACACATTTTGCCTTTAAATTAGCCAGCTTGTTGTGAATTGGATTGACAAAGTAAAGTAGAGATGAAAAATATCTAGTAGGTAACTCTTCACTTTTCAGGGCAAAAAGTTATTATTTTATGTTAAGATTGTTATCAAAGCTTCAGAAAGTATATGAATTGAATAATATAATTAATTGATGATGAATGTGGGGTTAATAGATTGATTTTGCTCTAATTATATTTTGAAAGATTTGATTTTTTTTTAAAAAAAAGAAAGTATTATTTTGTCTCCTACATTGTCTTTTCAATGCTTTTGATATTTTACAGAACTTTTTGGTTTTACATATTTCTTTTCTTTTTCGATAAGTTGTTTTAGATATTTCTTTTTCCATATGCTCTCGTCATTGCTAGTTTCAATTTTGTCTTATTTTTCAATTAAATTCTATCTTTCGAAAAATTGCTAACTTGGAAACTCAAAATTTATCATCTAATCTTACGAGTATAGTCTAGCAAGTTATTACATTTCACGTCCTTTTAAATCATTAGGACAAAATCAACCTAATTTTTACTTATTCTTATTGCATGTTATGCATAAGCATGCATTGAAAATACATGATTTTGTTTTTTTTTTAAGAAAAGAATTTTGTTTAATTAAGACCATAGGCGGATATCGACGTTAATAATGTTTTTACCACATCTCAAAAAAAATAAAAATAAAGCAGCAGTTCTAATTATTTTTGTGACAACTATTAGCTTTAAGATATAAATAAGCATATTATTTAATAAATTAAGTAATTAACTTTTAACTTATATCATGAATCTATTTACGATTTGGTTTTAAAAAACAATAATATTGGGATCTTAATATTAAAATCTAATTTGTATTATATATTAGATTCTAAATATATTACATATATTATATATTTATATATTAAATAGTATAATAATAAATTTACTAATTATGAAATTTATCGCGCATATTATTGTGATACAAATTAGGATCGCGTTCTGATCAAAAGTAAGTGGTTTGAGTTCAATTTTGACAAATAAATGAAAGTCTAGTGATCCCAATTTCTATGAATATCTTTTGATAATGAAGTTGACTTTCTTAATTAATGGTTCTGGATTATGCAAGCAATTCCACTTGTTCATTGTTTATTATTTATTTTCTATTTTTAATGTTGCCACTCATACAATGACACACATCCATTGTACATGCTTGTGCCACGAAAGCATGACTCTAAATATTTTTTAAAAAAATTATTTCCATGTGTATTTTATAAGGCAATAAAATTGACTTGGTTAATCCATATATTTTCTATCATTGTCAAAAGATTTAATATACAAATAAAATTTAATTTCTTATTCAAAATTAATGAAATTCATCTTTTAAAAGAAAATCTTTTGGCAAAACGGTCAAATTGATTTGTAATTGCTTATCCGTGGAAATTAAGTATTAATTTTTCAATCTCTGAAAATAACATAATTACTTAAGACTAGTTTGGTGATATTGCAACGTTTAAAATAATTATTTTTAGCTATATTGTACAGAGGCAACTATAAAAACAATCAGCTAAACTTTTCATAAAATTTCTTTCTAAAAAGGGTTGTGAATTTTTAAAGTAATCAGATGTGTTTGGTAAATCTTACTGTTAAATTACTTTAAGAGTACAAATGACTAAAATAGACATAATATTGAGTAAATTTTATTTACATATTTATAAACATGTATATATAATTTTTTATGGCATATATTAATAATTGATAACTAATTTTTTTTAATTTTTTATCTCTATATAATTGGTATTTGATAAGAATAATAATCTCTTCAAATTTAATAATTCTATTTCCTAAATTAAATAAGGATAATTTTACATTTTTATAATATATGTGACGATATATATGAAATTCTTTTAAATATAAAACTGATTCTCAAAATAAGATTTTTAAAAATTACTCCTTCCTTCTTAGGATGATATGATTTGATAGAAGTAGTTTTTAAAAAAAAAAAAAAAATTACTAGATACAAAAATTAATTTTTAAGTTTTCAAAATTATTTTTAAGCCTTAAAAACAATCCCAAACGAACTCTTAATCTTTTATGGCTAAAAAAAAAAGGGTCAAAAGTTAACAGTTAAAGAATACATTTAAGAGGAGTGAGGTACCCTTGGTTTCTGGAAATCTAAAACCTGATTTCCTCCATAAATTCTCGGATTTAAATGGCAAAGAAGTTTAAGGAAAAAAGAAAAACTAATTTTTTTAGTTTGAAAAAATTAAATACTCCACCCACTATTCTGAAATTTTTAACACAAATCCAGCTTGTCTCGAGATTGGAATTGATTCTTGAAGTTTTCTCTTTTCTTTACTAAATATATCTTAATTATTGATGGGTTATTTTATTTTTACTTTCGTTACAATTTATTGATATTTATAATTAAAAATTCATTAAAATTTTTTAGTTAACTTTATGATAATACAATCATGATTTATTTGAGCTTGGAAGAACCATATGTACTTTCAAATATTTACAAGAAAATCAACTTTTAAAATCCACTCAAGAAAGAGTGTCTTCATTAATTATTCAATTTCATTTGGATTGAATTCAAACTACCTAAACACTACAAGTTATTTGCTTTCATCGTTTTTTTTTTTATAAAAAAAATTTATCACTTGCTATCTCAATAAAAAAATTTAAGATTTATGACTTTTATTTGCTTTCGTAGTTTTTTATAATTATCACTTGCTATCCCAATAGAAAAGATTTATGACTTTTATTTTAAGTTGAGTCTTAATAGATTATTTAAATTTTAAATGTAATGATCAAATATACTGTCATATAATTATAATCTTTTTTAACTAGAAAATTAGAGGTCCAATCCCACTTACTGGAGTGAGGAAGAAATTGGATTCATGCAAGTATACCCTCTAAACGCTTTTAAGAAAGTCTTTTTGAGGATATTGGAGTAAAACCCAAAATTGACATATCTTGATTCTGTTTTGCTCAAGAGCTTTCCAATGTAACTTCTTTTTTATGCTTTTGAATAAATCTTTTCAGTATTCACACAACAAAATAATCTATGCATTTTCTATCAATTTAAGCACAATTAATCTCGATAAATAAATGTTCCATAAGTTAATAAACTTGATGAAACAATAAAATCTTCAGGTGCCGATTTGAGTCAATCTACTAAATTAATAATCTCACTAAGTACGTAAGATAATAAATTATTTTTGAATCCTTTAGGCTCAGTGAAAATATAAATTAATAAGTAGTCAAACACAAAATATATTAATAATAAATAATATATAAAATTCATATTATTAAGGAGCTTTTTTTTTTTTGCTTGACAACTTCAATTTTCTCAATTCAACTCTTTTTCAGAATGCGCATCTAATGATTTCAGAAATAAGATAAAACTAATGATTGATGTATTTACTAGAGTTTATGTTCTATGTACTTTAAGCATCTGAAATATTTTATTCTAAGGTATTAAATTTAAGAAGAACCTACATCAGTTTATGTCTATGTATAATGTATGTGCATTGATTTTATATCTACATACCAAAATGACACAAATAATTAAAATAAAAAAATCTTCTTGAATTATTAAATATTCTTTAATCTACAAATTAATAAATTATTCATTTATTGACAAGCAAATGTCCTCACTAAGTTAATATTTTTATATTTTTTCTTAGTCTCAACAGCAACAACAATAATAATATTATTATTATTAACAAACACATTGTTCAAATATATATTTTCTTTTGAAAATTCATACGTATGTATTTGGGCATATTAAAATTTTTTTTAGAATAACTAAAGCTAACAAAATTTAACATTATCCTTTTATTTGACATGAAGGGGTTTTGATCATGAAAATTAACATGATTATTAAATTGATTTAGTCCTGTTCAACTTGATTTTTTTCGTGACTTATTTATCTAGTTAATGATACAATTGTTAAACAGTTAACCAAAACTAATTCAAATGTACTTATGTTTTCAATTCTAAATTAATTTAGAAAATCTTGTCATAAAACTCAAATATTTGACATGATTTCTTTTTCTTCCTCTTCTTCTTTTTCTTTTTTTTTTTTCTTTTTTGGTGTGAAGAATTAACATTTATATAGTATTCTACTTTGTAAAATTCTAGATAGGTTAAAACTTCGTTAATGTAAATGTATAATTTTGGTAGACATGCATATATTTATAATATTGATACATAATATTATTTAAATATAAAGGAGTTCAATTTATGTCAAATGAGTGTGTAATGTTTGATATAAATTGTGTTAAATAGGTAGTAAGTGAGTTATTGGATTGTATTACGTTGTAATTATTAAATGAGTGTGTTGGGTCACCTATTTATTTTCATTGTTAGATTCATATTTAAATATTTTTACACGATTATGAAATGATTTTGTGCATTGTTTATTCTGATATGATTATTAAATGATTTATTTTAAGATCAGCCTAAATTTAATATGACATGAACATGATCTAATAACTCGTTTTGCCTGCTCTAAGAATAACAACCCAATTTCTTTTGCACTCATATGAGCATGGTTAAAAGATTTTTACTAACTGAACTAGCTACCACCCATATATTAGTTTTACATTATTTAATATACTAAGGCCATGTTTAAAATTGAGATTAGATAGATGTAGCTTAAAATTTAAAGTACTGAAGTGTTTGATAGACACTAACTGTTGTAGCTTGAAAGCTCAGTTGATTTAATTTTATACTTGTATGATAAAAAATCTACTATATATTTACTAATTTTGTCAAAATTATTATTTAAAAATTATATTTACTACATACTATTAATTTTTACATCATAGTTATAATTTTTTTCTCACAGCAATTATAATTAAAAATTACATTATCTCAATACCAAATAAGGCCTAAATCTAACATTAAAATCCTAATATAAGAAATTCATAATTATTTATGTCATACTTACATAGCATCTCTCTCCTCTTTTGTTAAATCCTTTTTGGTTTTGAGTAAGATTTATTTTTGTCTTTTAAACAAACGAGCAATGCACAAAATTGGCAGAGAAATAATTCTATTATTTGTTTTCCATTTTTTAAGAAATGAAAAGCTCTATGAATGATAAATGTCTGAAAAATTATTAAAAATTTTCATTCCCACAGACAACTATAAGAAATTTAAAAGAAGATCAACTAAACTAACAAGAAAAAAGCAAATAACACAATAAAAAACAGAAA
Organism: Murraya paniculata; assembly: GCA_030449075.1. NCBI lineage: Eukaryota > Viridiplantae > Streptophyta > Magnoliopsida > Sapindales > Rutaceae > Murraya > Murraya paniculata. The sequence continues at coordinate 456,151 of JAEVFN010000084.1, read as the reverse complement.
ATAAAAATCAAAAGGAATAAATAAATAAAAGCAAACCACAAGATTCTATTTGGATGAGCTTTCTTTCTCTCTCAGATTGGTCCGAATTTACACTTGTATTTAGATTAGATCTGCCCTTTACAAATCTCCACTAAGCCTTCGGTCCATGGCGCTGCGCAGTACCTCAATGTCTTCAATCTTTACGCATCGTTCAACCCTTTTGCCCATTCATATTAAATTTGTTACCGTTTCTCTTATGCTCACACTGTAAATTATCAAAAATCTCATCTTTCATTCAAAATTTCAATTTTTCTCGCTGTTCTGTCATTTTGTTAAAATGAGCTTACAAAGATTGGCAAATGGTATTATGGTCGTAATAAAACTGAAGAATATGAGAACTTGAAGTTCTGGGTTCTGCTGAATTTGGAGATCAAGTAGTTTTGTGATTAAAAGAAAAGAGAAGTTGAACAAAAATGATTTCTTCAGGGATGAATTTGGTGATGACAGTGATAGGATTCGCTGTGAGCATCATGTTCATAGTTTTTGTGTGTACGAGGCTTATCTGTGCTCGGATTCACTTGAACTCATCAAGAAGATCATTTCCTATTGCCTCTAGATCTGATCTTAGCCTTGTAAGCATTTTCTTTGCTGCTTATTTATTTATAATCATTTGTAATTCTTTCTACAAATGGGAATTTTTTTTTTTCCGAAGTGTTTCATTGAAATTTAGTAAATCTATATGTGAATATATTATCAGTTGTTTGTTTATGATTTTGTGTTGCCTGTTCTTGTTCGTTTGGTGTATGGTTACTGATCTTTTTTGCTTATTTCTATTTACAAATTGTTTGTTGCTCTCCTTTTATCTTCTGTGGGGTGTTTGTGACTGATTGTGAGTGTGACCACTGCTGTTTTGTTATGTTACAGCTGGAAAGAGGGTTACACGGTGTTGAGCCTATAGTTGTGGCTAACTTTCCGATGAAGAAGTTCAGTGATGAGTATTTCGCAGCTGTAGAAGATACTCAGTATGTTCCTCTTTTAATTCTTACTGGGACAAACGACTGGTTGCGGCATTTCTTCTTTCATTTAGTCTTTCAGTTGAGATTAAAAATCTTAGGATTTACAGTATTAAAATTAGCTTCTATTTGCATTCCCTTCCCAAGGCTTGTAATTAATCAAGTTTGGAAAATGTGCATTGGCAAATCTACCATTCTGTGGTAGCTAATAGCTTGTATGCAGCTAGCATGAAGCTCGTTGTGCGGGGTAAGAAAGCCAGAAAGTCGTTTTATTCAATTTCTTTCTAGTGCCCATCCTAGATTTATCATTTGAATTTTGAATCATTTTTAGAGAACATCTTCACTATAAGGCTGCTCCTTTCTTTGGAAAGAAAAAAAAATGCAAGCACACTAATGCGGCTCGAACTCGGAGCCTAAGTCCTAAGAAGGCTGCTCCTTAATATTTGCTTGATTTTTAAAAATTTAGCTGCCCAAATCATGGTTGGTTTTGTTCAAATGCGCCTGCTATGCACTTTAAATTTCAATATGAACAATGCCCTGGATGCTGGTCATACTACTGCCAGAGACTGCAAATGCTGGATTTTCAGCGTAACTGCAGGCATTTTTGTTTGGGTTTTGCTGTATCATAGATTTCATTGTAATTGTTTGGAAAGTGGGTCAAATTCGGTGCAAAATCAGAATTGCTTTTAGCTAGTGGTGTTTGGAGTTATATTTGACTTAAGATGTTCCATCAATAGGCATTTTAGTATAATATATTTACCATAACCTTATATGTGATCCTTTAACTGTCCTTCTCTGAGCTTCCAATGGTTGATTGTTGGGCGAATATTCTTTTATAGGAGCACTATTGAGTAAAAAAGTGATTATTGCTTTACTAAGTTTAATGCTATAGGAGATATTGCTTGCAAAGAGTAATAGATTTCTCATCTTGAGATCAATATTTCTTCAGACTGATGTGTAATTTTTCAGTTTTGAAAGATGTACCTGTTCCGTACCCAAGGTAATTGAAAAGCTGAAGATTATAAAGATATGGGAAATGGAGTTCTTCCTCTGCTCCCCAAATTTAGAGCACCTTCGTGAATTTAGTAAGAGACTTGGAGAAATTAGTTCATTTATGTATGCTGGCTGATATGTGAGCATAGGTAAGGTCCTTAGGGAATATCAAGCATATATTTTGCAGGAAGCCTGGACAGAAGTACATGACTCTTGTTGATTCTCTGTTTTATTTGTGGTTGATTGTAAGTCCACTTATTTAATCAATAGGGATTCTAAACTCCTGGCCAAATATTAGTTTTTCTAATATTTTATCATATTGGCTAAAAGTACAAGACCTTTCTAACACTGTAATATGTTGAAGCAGAAGCAATGAGAAGTGGGATTAAAGTTGCAAAGGAAGCTGATTTTTAGTTCCATTAATCATCGTATCAGACGATTCAAATGTTTTTAATCTTGTTGGGAAAAAGGAGAGTAGCAGCTTTAGATATTCAATTGCTGATCCAAGGTGCAGAGAATTTCAAGGTTATTATATACCTAGAAGTCGTAATTGAGAAGATCATAGGTTAACTAAATTTGCTATCAGAAACCTGAGCTGTAATGTTTGGATGCAAGAAATTCCACCAGATGGAAGCGCTTTGCTCTATTGATTAATTGTCCTTCAGAAAAAAGGGGGAAAAAAAATCCCTGTGATCACTATGACCTGTTCTGTTTGTAAGAACAAAAAATGTTCTGTTTTCCCTGTTTTCCCTGTCAAGCAAAACAGAATAAGGTATTGACATGACTTTAGGTCACTCTGTAACTTATTGAGGTATACATATCTTTCTTCTAATCTGGACTAGATGATTCACAATATTCTTTAATTTGCCTCAAGGTTCTGTTCAAGTGAACTTGTAATAATAGTGTGTGTGTATCCTTGCTTATGTAGTCATGCAATAAAGCTGCATGATAAACAGATTTTTGAAGGATCTTTTGTGTCCGATGCACATTTGCATTATACGAAGCAATTTGTTGACATGCATTTTTTTGCTCTAAATCAGACCCTGGTTCTATCATATTAACATAACACTATCTGATGGGGTTCTGGAGTATCCTCTTTCTGTTACTTTTTTCTCTTATTTCTTTGCAGTCCCTTCAAAATTTTTTAATCTGCATGCTTTGTAATATCATTTTACACAGGGAATTATAGACCTTTCAATTTGGAGTTACATCTCTTATATGAAAGTATGTATCTTTTTTGCCCTCAATATCAGCCAAAAGTGTGAATTTTTTTTGTTACAGATGCACCGTTTGCCTTGCCGAATACCATGGTGAAGATACATTGCGCATTCTTCCCTACTGTGGTCACTCCTTCCATGCAACCTGCATAGATGTATGGCTACACCAGCATTCCACATGTCCAGTTTGTCGAGTATCATTGCGTGAATTACCTGAGAGAAAGCGCTTGATGCAGCCTTTGTTTAGTTCAGCTATCCGGTCTCATAATGGCACGGAATCTTTTGATACACATTCACATAATTATTTATCCGGACGCAGGTTTTCATCCAGGACTATCGGCAACCATGGGATGGACTCCGTTCCAGAGGATCATTGTGCATCAGACGATGATATGACAGATTCTGGGGGGAACATCTCCTCAACCACTGAGGGTAACCAGACCACAAAAGACCTGGGAGACAAGCATGTAGAAAGTCCATCAAATCCTTAAAACTTCCATGATAGTCTCAGGAATCTAAGCTGCGTTTATGGAGACGTTTGCCTTCTGCTAGAAAACTGGTTTATTCTAATCTTTCAAACAACAGTTGGCATTCAGATTCCCGGGAGACTTCAACACCAAAGTTGATGATATATTTCTTGCGCCTTATTGTACATATTGCAGAACTAATTTGTCTTTTTCATTTTTCCTTTAAAATAGTGATGGTTTTCAGGCAGCTTTTTTTTTTTTTAACTTATAAAACGTTGTCTTTATCTTCTTCATATGCTTGGATCCTTTCCTTAGGATTCTATAGGGTGCAACCCTTGGTGGGCCTTCTAACTCTGATCTGTTGTATCTGAAGAGTGGAGTATTCTGATTTAGTTAGTTATAATAACTTCAGATTCTTCAAAAAAGAAAAGTTGTCTATATGGTGCCAAACTTATAGATTTGATAGTATCATTTTTCTAACACTCCGTGCAAAAGGAGAGAGAATTAAAGAATTTATATATCTGTCACATAGGCATTTGGCTGTATTTCTAGTCATGGTGAGGCTTTGTGTATTTGTTTTTCATGACAAAACAAGCGATGTGCGCATGGGAAAGCTTCAAGGAACAAACGTGAAAGGAGAAGGGGAAAGGTGACTTGAGAATCTACTTGAGATTTCGGAAGTCCTTTTGAGTAAAAGAAAAAAAGAACCACAATGAATATGATTTGATGGTGTAGCCGAAAGCCCTTGGGCAGGATATTTTTAAGCTTCAAGAAGAAACATGCATGACAGGAGTTGACAGCCAATGTAACTTTTTTCCTTTCACTTTTTGTCGCTTATTACAATATCATTAAAAAGTTATTCTAATTTTTCTTCACAAATACTTATTTATTTACTTATATAATAAACAAAAATATGAAAAAAATAAATTTTCTTTCAAAAGACTATTAAAATAAAAATAAATTTATAATATTTTAATTAAATTTTTTTCTTCATTAAAATATAACAATTATAATATTTTTCTTCATTTAAGAATGATTAGATAAAAATAATATAATATTAAACTAAAGACTCTAAAAGACTCCAAATAAAATTATTAAAATGAGATAATGCTTCTCTCTCTTCAATATTGAAGAGAAAATAACATTTTTATTTAAAGAATCTTATTTGAAAAGTCTTTTGAAATTCTTTTTACTTATGTAGCTCTTCAAATAGAAGTAAAGTCTCATTTGAAAGGGCTTTTCGTGATGCTCTTAGATGCTTTATTCCATTATCTTCAAGATATTGACATCTAACTCATCAGTCATCTCAAATATACAGTTGGAAAGATCTGGTGATGGAGCGAGATAGTGGAAGCGAATTGATATGGTAGAAAAATATTAGATATTATTTTAGTACCGAAATTTGATGTAGGAAGCATATTAGATAAAATAAATTAGAATTTATTAGGAATTATAATATTTGGGTCAATTTAGTATTTAGTATTTTATTAGGATTTATCTTGTTTTATTAGGTTTATGTGAGTCATATTTGTAATTTTAGTCTAATTAAGATTTTATATTATTTCTCTTATTTAAGAAAGATTATGACTAAGCTGGCTACTAGTATATATAGGCTTGTTATTCATAGTTTATGGTAATACACACAAGCTTTTGATTAATAAAATTCAATATTTCTCAATTGACATATTTTTCTCCTTTGTGAGAATCCTTTTTCTTGAGTTTTTAAGAATGCACGTTAGAACAAAATCTAATATCGCTTCCGCCCTGCGTCAGAATTAGCCAACATGATTAGGTTACATTCTAATCGAAATGTGATTAGATCTCGTTCTAATCCTAACGAGTCAATGAGATTTTAATAATATTGTAAAAGTCAGATTATATGACGCTCTAATTCAAATGACTTTACAAAAAAGATTTTGATAAATTATCCCAAAGAAATTATAAAAGGGGAGTTTTTATTGAATAATTAAAGTTGAAGTTATAAAAACAATAACTAGACTTCCTCATTTATAATAGGATAAACTACTCCCCTAAGTTAACTTTACAAATAAAATTAAATCACAATTATAATTTAAATAAAAGACTAAAACACATACCATAACTGACTCTAGTTAAAAATAGAAAGTATCAAAAGTACCGAAATAAAAAAAAAAAAACTTAAGTCCTAAAATAACATCCTAATCAATCTCTTCCTCTTAAAAGAAAACTCATCCTCGAGTTTATTTGGAGGATAGGACTTGTAGTGGAGCACCAATGCATCTTTGAGATTGAACTCGTAGCTTTTCCCATCAATCGTACTTGAAACTCAAAATTCTCCATGCTTCGTCTTTTTCTTGTACTTATTAGTAACTCTTCGAGAAGATGAAGTTTCGTACAAACAAATCATTTCCAAGCCTCTCAAATCTTTTGTCAAATCTCACTTAATGTTCTCGCCAATTAATTTTATCTTTACAACCAAATTTTTTTCAAGAATAACATTCTTGTCTTGAACATGGAAAGGCATAATCATGTCAATCATTGCTGGGGTCTCTTCAAAGTAATTTATTGCACAAACTAGATCATACTATTAGGTTCAATGTTTAAATCAAAAGTAGGTTGTACCTCTTCTTCAAAAATCCCAAATAGATCAATAATCTCATCATGTTATATATTCATCAGGGTAAAAAGAGATGGTTTGACATCACATAATGAACAAAATGGTCTTCTATCAATTGTCTCATATCAAACCATTCTTTAATTTCATCTTGCCTTTGTCGAATCTTTAATTCTTGTAGTTGTTCCCACTGATCTAAAACATCACTTGTCAACTTAATTGATGCATGAGAGATAGGAACTCTCATGAAACCATTTGAATAAAATCATTCATCACAAAAATTTAGTAAAAAATATTATCGAGATTATTATCAAAATTTGGGATATCTTCAAACTCAATGAGACAATATGAACCTGATAGTTTATCTTTATCATTTTTTTCCTTCAAATTAAAAATACAACCAATGGCAAAACTATAAATAAGGCTCAATTCTTGAGTTTAGTATGGCCTCCGAAGATATGGTGGTGAAGAACACAAAAGTGGCCGTGATTAGATTCACGGCAGTGGAAGTGTATAGAAGAGTTGAAACTAACAGGTTTTGAGGGTTTTTTATGGTGGCTTATGGCAGTTTTACGGCGGCTAATCAAACATGGTGGTGGCTCAGATTTGATGTGCGGCTAGAGAGAAGTTTGATGATGTGCATGATTAACTGTGAAGAAGGCTTTAAGCGGCGAATTTTAAGGTGGTGGCTTGAGACTTTTGGAGCTTTTGCATGGTGGCTGTAGGTGGCAGTTTCTGAAGATGCTAGGGGTGGTTGGTGAGTTTAATGGTTGCAGCGGCTAGGGATGATGGTGGCCGGATTGTGGGGCAATGGTAGGGGCGTGTTGGTGGCTACGGTTTTCAATTTTTAGATTTTCTTTTTTTTGTTTTAATAATAGATTCTGTAGTGATGAACGAGGTAGCTAGGAAAGCTTAGTGATTGATATAGAACAACTCTAATACCAATTGATGGAACGAGATAGTAGAAGTAAACTGATAGAATAGAAAAACACTAAATATCGTTTTAATACCAAATCAAGATAATGTGATTAGGCTACACTTTTATCAAAGCGTGATTACATCTCATTCTAATCCTAATGACTCGATGAAATTTTGATAACACTTTAAATATGAGATTAGATGACACTCTTATCCAAATGACCTTACAAGAGAGATTTTGATAGATAATCTCAAAGGAATTATAAAAGGGAATTTTTTTATTGAATTGTTGAAGTTGAAATTATAAAAATAATAATAAGACATCCCTATTTATAATAGGCTACTTCCCTAAGTTGACTTAAAAAGAGAAACTAAATCACAATAATAATATAAATAAAAGATTAAAACACATACCATAATTGACTCTAATTAAAAATATAAATTATTAAAAATACTTAAATAAAAAAATTTCTAAAATCCTAAAATAACGCCTTACATCACCTGATATTTGATGTGTCATTCAATAATTGGTGGTTGAAGATGCTAAATTAAATTGTTAATGATGAATAATGAAGCCACATGACAATTGAAATATTAAAGTGATAATTGGTGACACACTGCTTAAAATACAAATTATAGTAAAACATCTCTACAGTTATAATGTTGGAACTAATTATTTTATTACTATAAAAAGGTTATAATTTAATCGATGTGTGATTACAAAAATCATTCGTCTAACTTAGTTGTTGTTAGTCGAAGTGATATAGAAATGAAGTATGCACTACATTAATCTTATGTGATTACGAATATGCAAAGTCATCTCAAAAGTCTAAATATTTGTATTCTCTTTAATGTTTTTCCGTCAATGTAAATTTTATAAACATTATATAATAATTTGATAATAACTCTAAAGAATAGATGATTGTCCTAGGCAATTTTAGAAAAATATTTTATTCTATTTAAGCTTTTAATATAACATGGAATATATTTTCTACAATATACAGATATTTATTATTATGTGGAGGCAAGTTTCTTAAAACATGATGTAGATAAATTATAAGTTATTACAATGTAGATTTTATTATTATTTATAACTTACCCAAATTGGAACCATAATTTTGTATGACTATATAAAAATTATTCATGTATAAAATATCCTTCTAAAAGATTTTAATGTATGTATTCCAATTATACCATATTATATTATATATATATATATATATATATATATATATATATATGAAAAACCAACCATTTGGAAAAGTCTTTGAAAGTGCTATAAATGGATCAGCATGGTAAAATCCATCTTCAACAGATAAAATATTTTGTTGATGAATTTTATCATACCAAGCCGCTCTTTGTGAAGGTCTCGGTTGTGAAATCACAATTTGAGAAGATGAGCCTTCAATTGGAATTACTTCTTTAGAAGAACTTGCTTTTTTGGATAAATGAATTTTTGGAATTTCTTTAGAAATAATTTCTTCTTTCTCAGATTCTTGGGAAAGAGATTTGCTTTGTGAAAAACTTTGAAGTGCCTCCAACACATCATCTATATAGACTATACAGAAATCAGAATAAGGGTTATAAATGTCATTCATAACTCTTAAATCAATTTTAGTCGGATTTTCCAATTTTAAATTGAGGTACGTGGCATACCAATTCGATGGAGTTCTATTTGTATCTAATGCAAACTTTAAAATTATAAACGCTTTAAACAATATCACACTCTCCTAAAGACCAATCTCCTAAAGAACCCAAAGAAAAATTGTTGTCCTCAGCAATGCCTGTAAAGTCATGGATCGACATGATCCAAGAAGATGAAGCTAAAGTCAAGGCCGCCGCCTCTTATGATAGTGTGATATTGTTTAAAGCGTTTATAATTTTAAAGTTTGCATTAGATCGAAAGTCTGTTTGTGTGGTGAGTGTTACCTTGTGTGCCTAGGTAGTATTTGGAAGTAAGTCCCGATTTTATAAGTGTAGGGCAGTAAGACCAAATCTTAGCCTTGGATTGTAGCCACATAGATAGATCTAGGTCTACTGTAGATTTAGAAATTATGGACTCTTTATTCAATAGAGCATCGTCCTTTTCTAGCTCTTCCTCTGGGAAGACTAGTGATTCAAAGAATGTTGTGAACTCGGAAGAGTTTATGATTGAAGATTTTAATAAAGCAATTGATTGTTGGGAATTACCCAAAGTTTCTAAAGATTTGATTTACAAAACCAAAAAGCTTGATTTTCTGAAAAATGATTATGTTATAAAGACTGAAGAACGTGACATTACTCTTTCAAAGCCTTTTGAAACTATTCAACTGTTTTCAGAACAGTCTTTGAAACAATTAAAGGACAGAAAGTACAACTACATCCATATCGGTCTAATCCAAGTAGGGATTAAGCCGTTGACCAAAGAAGGTCTAGATACTTCAATTTTAGCAGTCCTTAGGGATGCAAGATTCGTCAACTTTGATGATTCTCTGCTAAGTAGCGTCGAATCTAGTCTATGTAAAGGCCCCATATTATTCAGCTGTTATCCAAACATAACAGTTTCCCTTAAAGATAGGAACATCCTGAAAAGCATGATTCTGTAAATCAAGACCCATAATTATCAAATGATTGAAGGGTCTATACTTGTAGCAATTATCTTTAGGATCTCTTATAAAGCTATTATCTCTGCCTTTGCTAATTCTCAGCATAGGTATCAGTCAAAAAAGGAAGAAACTCTTCTTTTGCAGACTGATTTATCTAGAGCCAATACGGTTATTCCTAGAGCCATTCAATGGAAAGATGTCAACCTTCCAGAAGAATGGATCTTAGAAGGAGCCACCGAACCCATAGTTCCAAAGAAACATGAACCAAATACACAGTTACAGAATGTGACTCAGTATCCAGATGGTAGAGTAAAGTTATCCTTTAGAAGGTCAACCTCATCCAGGTTTTCTGATAGGGATTCTTCCACCTCTAGCATCCCTCCTTTAGAAAGAAAATTCACAAGGATACCTTATCTTGTGAATGTTCCGGTTCCCTCCTTACAAAGCCAACCTAGGTTCTCCACTTCGGATTTACCTAGTTCATCCATACGATCAGTTGACTATGCAACTAGTGTACCCCATCCAATCTACACCAGTAGCCACCAGAGTCAACCAAATCAAAGTCAGGAAGAGAAAGAACCCTCTCCTCCAACCTCTCCTACGTTTTCTGCAGTAACAGAAAACATATTAAATGTTTTAGAAAAAGAGTTTGTATTAGACAAAACTCTACTCCAGAAAGATTTCTATTCCAAAGCCAATAGAGAAAAGAGCCTTTGGTTTTTCAAACATTTCCTTAACAAAAGGAATGAAATCCAAGAAGAGTATTATAAGTTTGTCAATACTCACAAAGTCCATATATTGTTCTTCGACTGGTTTGAGTTATATGCCTCAGATAATCACATAGATTATCCATTTAAAGAGTCAAACCCTGTCACTAAAAAGACTGTCCCTACCTGGACCCTCACAGATGGTAGGACCATAGAATCTGAACATCCTTCTCATAGAGGAATCACCATTGATGTCGGTGAACCTCCTGTTCAGATTAAAGCTTCCCCTTATAAAATAGTAAAGCCAGATAACAATTTAGAGAAAAATATAGATAGCATTATTCAGCAGAATAACTTCTGCAATGCCAATTTAGACACAATAAGAAAGTCAAATTCAACAGTCAACCATAACTGTTTCCTCTACCCCAAATTGCAGGATTTTCTGGCCAACTTAAAGGATGGTGGGATCACTTCCTCACCAATCAGCAGCAGTTAGATATCCTAAATGCTGTTCGTACTGATGACAGTAAAACCCCTATTCTCGATGAGTATGGTAATAACATCCAAGATGCCGTTGCTACACTCACCCTTACCATATCCTTACATTTCATAGGTGACCCTTCTCACCTTAGAGATAAAAATGTTGAGCTTCTCCACAACCTTAGATGTAGGAAGCTTAGTGAATTCCAAGCCTATAAAGCCATATTTTTCACCAGACTCTTTTTAAGAGATGATGCACATCACATCACTTGGAAAGAGAAATTCTAAGCAGGATTACCTACCCTCTTAGGAGAAAAGGTTAGGAACTCCATCAAAGCCCTCCATGAAAATAGAATTCCCTATGACGAACTCACTTATGATGAATTAGTTAGCTTTGTCAATAAGGAAGGATTAAAGATCTGTCAGGACATAAAATTACAGAAATGGCTCAAATGGGAGCTTAGGAAGTCTAAGCAAGAATTAGGTGGTTTCTGTAAACAGTTTAACTATGATCCCTTTAAAGCCTCCACCTCGAAAGATTGTGATGGTAAGTGCCCTTCAAAGTCTTACAAAAAAACATCATAAATCGAAGAGGTATAGGAAACCCTATCCTAGTTCTAGAGAACCTTATTATAGGAAGTCTTCAAAGCCCTACAAAAAGAAACACTTCTCTAAGAAGAAGGATTTTAAAGCCAAATCCTCTGATTTTAAAGCCAAGTCTTCTTTCAATTATAAAGAAGCAACCTGCTACAAGTGTGGAAAGAAAGGCCACACTGCAAAGTACTGTAGAATGAGTAGGAAGCTAAATGAATTAGGGTTAGAAGAGGAAATCCTCTCCAAAATCTCAGCCCTTCTTATAGATTCCTCTGATTCTGAGTCTTCCATGACAGGAGACTCTGATGCCCTACAGGTTGATGAGTTAATTGACTCTGATACCTCCTCGTATAGCGATTCGGATTCGGAATCTGAATCTTACCTAAAGAAGATCAACGTATTGACTAGAGACCAGGAAACATTCCTAGAATTAGTCAAACATATTTCTGACCCCACATTGCAGAAAGAGTATTTAGATAAGCTTCTAAAGACTCTTGACCGCAATGATAAAGCCGAATCATCCTCTAAAGTCCCTATAGTAAAAAAGTCTGCCTATGACCTCACTGAGATCTTAGGGAAGAAAAAGCCCAAGAAGTCAACTCCTTCTATCCAAGATCTCCAAAAAGAGATCAATGATGTCAAATTAGAAATAAAGAGTTTGAAGGAGAAACAGAAAGCCGATTCTGATACTATCCAATTACTTCTTCAAAAGCAATTGGAAGACCATTCGGTCAAAGACAAAGAATTAGAATCAGAACCTGAGTCTGACAAAGCAGATCCAAAATTAGATGAGGAACACAACATAGATAGTATAGAATCTCTGCCTGAGAATTTCTTAGCTATCCTAAAGCAGATCACGATTAGAAAGTATTTGATTAAAGTCACAATTGCATTTTCAAAAGATTTTGAAATTGATGCTATTGCACTTTTTGATACAGGTGCTGATCTAAATTGCATTAAAGATAATTTTGTACCGCGAAGATTTCATCAAAAAACAAAAGAAAAGCTCTCTGCAGCTAATAATTCAAAATTAAAGATTTCTTCTAAAGTTGATGCATCCATTCGGATTAATGATTTTGATCTTAGGACTTCATTTGTAGTGACTGATGAAACACATCATGTAGTCATACTAGGAACTCCTTTTATAAACATCATTACCCCATATACTGTAAATCATGATAGCATATCATTTAAAGCAGATAATAAAAGACTTGTTTTCCCTTTTATTGAAAAACCGAGAACAAGGAATTTGAATATTATTAAAGCAAGTTCTATTCATAAAAATCATGTAAGTGTTTTGATAAAAACAAAACAAGATGATTTAATTGATTTGAAGAAAAATTTAAATTTGCATCGCATTCAAGATCAACTTGAGGACAAATTTATCAAAAGAAAGATTTCTGATTTTAAAGCTCTCATTGAAAAAGAGATTTGTGCTAATCTACCCTCTGCTTTCTGGAATAGGAAACATCACATGGTAGATTTGCCCTATGAAGTTGGATTTGATGATAGACAAATTCCAACCCAAGCCCGCCCAATTCAAATGAACCTCGAATTGGAGCAACACTGTAGAGCCGAAATAAAAGACTTAGAGTCTAAGGGTCTCATAGTCAAATCTAGGTCTCCTTGGTCTTGTGCCGCTTTCTATGTGAACAAAAATTCAGAAATAGAAAGGGGAACCCCTAGATTAGTCATCAACTATAAGCCCCTCAACAAAGCCCTTAAGTGGATTAGGTATCCTATTCCAAACAAGAAGGACCTCCTCCAAAAACTCCATTCTGCCTTTGTATTTTCCAAATTCGACATGAAATCAGGATTTTGGCAGATACAGATCCATCCTAAAGATAGGTATAAAACTGCTTTTACTGTTCCATTCGGACAGTATGAGTGGACCGTTATGCCATTTGGTTTAAAGAACGCGCCATCAGAATTTCAAAGAGTTATGAATGACATTTATAACCCTTATTCTGATTTCTGTATAGTCTATATAGATGATGTGTTGGTATTTTCCCAATCGGTTGACCAACATTTCAAACGTCTAAAAACCTTCTACTATGCAACTAGAAGTGCTGGTTTAGCAGTGTCTAGTACTAAAGTCTCCTTGTTTCAGACAAAGATTAGGTTCCTAGGACATTATATCTCCAAAGGAACTATCACTCCTATTGAGAGATCTCTTGCATTCACTGATAAATTTCCTGATAAGATCTTAGATAAAACTCAGTTGCAGAGATTCCTTGGTAGTTTAAATTATGTGTTTGATTTCTGTCCTAATATTAATAGGATTTCTAAACCTTTGCATGATAGGTTAAAGAAGAAACCTGTTGAATGGACTGATGAGCATACTAAAGCTGTTAGGTTAATAAAGCAAAGTGTAAAGAGCATTCCATGTTTATATCTTGCTAATCCTGCATTACCTAAGATAGTTGAGACTGATGCATCTGACTTAGGTTATGGTGGCATTCTTAAGCAAGTTGAGCATGATAAAGAACAAATTGTCCAATATGTTTCTGCACATTGGAATGATTGTCAAAAGAATTACTCTACAATAAAAAAAGAAATTTTATCTATTATTTTATGCATTTCAAAATTTCAAAGTGGTTTGTTAAATCAAAAATTTTTACTCAGAATTGATTGCAAAGCTGCAAAACATGTTTTGGAAAAAGATGTCCAAAATGTTGCATCAAAACAGATTTTTGCAAGATGGCAAGCAATTTTAAGTGTTTTTTATTTTGATATAGAATTTATAAAAGGTGAAAAGAATTCTGTGCCAGATTTTCTGACCAGAGAGTTTCTTCAAAACAGATAATGGCCCCAAAGAAAAAAGACAAAGGCAAAGGGAAAATTGTTGACCCGATGCCTCAACCTTCTCTTAAAGACCAATCTCCTAAAGAACCCAAAGAAAAATTGCTGTCCTCAACAATGCCCGTAAAGCCATGGATCGACATGATCCAAGAAGATGAAGCTAAAGTCAAGGCCGCCGCCTCTTATGATCAGGTACAGGAATGGATTACTTCCCTTTCCCAATCCCCTGAGCTTTTATTAGCACTTCAAAGTTTTTCACAAAGCAAATCTCTTTCCCAAGAATCTGAGAAAGAAGAAATTATTTCTAAAGAAATTCCAAAAACTCATTTATCCAAAAAAGCAAGTTCTTCTAAAGAAGTAATTCCAAGTGAAGGCTCATCTTCTCAAATTGTGATTTCACAACCGAGACCTTCACAAAGAGTGGCTTGGTATGATAAAATTCATCAACAAAATATTTTATCTGTTGAAGATGGATTTTACCATGTTGATCCCTTTATAGCACTTTCAAAGACTTTTCCAAAGGGTTGGTTTTTCAAACCTTGGGATTTATCAAAACCCCAACCCTATTATCAAAGCATTCTTGAGATCACCGAATCAGTTAAATTCAAACATTTCTTTCTCGGTGAAAACCATACCGATCCGGCATACTCTACAGCAACTATCCTTAGAATTATAAGCCCAAATCAATGGGGTGATCAACTCCATAAAGCCAAACTATTGCTAGGCTTGCTAGTAAATTGATAAAGAACTTAAACAAAAAAGAAAGTGGTTTATTTCCTTGAATAAAGAAAGGTATATCGGTAGTAACCTACCAGCATAGTGCGGGCTTTGTAATAATACTTGGCAGTTATAAGTCCAAGGCACGGTCCTAAGGGGGTTCCAGGCTTGGGTTTACCCAACTGACAAATAGAACTCCATCGAACTGGTATGCCACGTACCTCAATTTAAAATTGAAAAATCCGACTAAAATTGATTTATTTAAAATCTTGATTTGTATGCTTGACTGAGAACACTTCTTTCCTCCGATCCTATTCCCTCCTAGTATCAGAGCCAAGGGGAGGATAGTGTGATATTGTTTAAAGCGTTTATAATTTTAAAGTTTGCATTAGATCGAAAGTCTGTTTGTGTGGTGAGTGTTACCTTGTGTGCCTAGGTAGTATTTGGAAGTAAGTCCCGATTTGATAAGTGTAGGGCAGTAAGACCAAATCTTAGCCTTGGATTGTAGCCACATAGATAGATCTAGGTCTACTATAGATCTAGAAATTATGGACTCTTTAGTGTGATATTGTTTAAAGCGTTTATAATTTTAAAGTTTGCATTAGATCGAAAGTTTGTTTGTGTGGTGAGTGTTACCTTGTGTGCCTAGGTAGTATTTGGAAGTAAGTCCCGATTTGATAAGTGTATGGCAGTAAGACCAAATCTTAGCCTTGGATTGTAGCCACATAGATAGATCTATCTGCTTTAAATGATATGCTATCATGATTTACAGTATATGGGGTAATGATGTTTATAAAAGGAGTTCCTAGTATGACTACATGATGTATGTCATCAGTCACTACAAATGAAGTCCTAAGATCAAAATCATTAATCCAAATGGATGCATCAACTTTAGAAGAAATCTTTAATTTTGAATTATTAGCTGCAGAGAGCTTTTCTTTTGTTTTTTGATGAAATCTTCTCGGTAAAAAATTATCTTTAATGCAATTTAGATCAGCACATGTATCAAAAAGTGCAATGGCATCAATTTCAAAATCTTTTGAAAATGCAATTGTGACTTTAATCAAATATTTTCTAATCATGATCTGCTTTAGGATAGCTAAGAAATTCTCAGGCAGAGATTCTATACTATCTATGTTGTGTTCCTCATCTAATTTTGGATCTGCTTTGTCAGACTCAGTTCTGATTCTGATTCTTTGTCTTTGACCGAATGGTCTTCCAATTGCTTTTGAAGAAGTAACTGGATAGTATCAGAATCGGCTTTCTGTTTCTCCTTCAAACTCTTTATTTCTAATTTGACATCATTGATCTCTTTTTGGAGATCTTGGATAGAAAGAGTTGACTTCTTGGGCTTTTTCTTCCCTAAGATCTCAGTGAGGTCATAGGCAGACTTTTTTACTATAGGGACTTTAGAGGATGATTCGGCTTTATCATTGCGGTCAAGAGTCTTTAGAAGCTTATCTAAATACTCTTTCTGCAATGTGGGGTCAGAAATATGTTTGACTAATTCTAGGAATGTTTCCTGGTCTCTAGTCAATACGTTGATCTTCTTTAGGTAAGATTCAGATTCCGAATCTGAATCGCTATACGAGGAGGTATCAGAGTCAATTAACTCATCAACCTGTAGGGCATCAGAGTCTCCTGTCATGGAAGACTCAGAATCAGAGGAATCTATAAGAAGGGCTGAGATTTTGGAGAGGATTTCCTCTTCTAACCCTAATTCATTTAGCTTCCTACTCATTCTACAGTACTTTGCAGTGTGGCCTTTCTTTCCACACTTGTAGCAGGTTGCTTCTTTATAATTGAAAGAAGACTTGGCTTTAAAATCAGAGGATTTGGCTTTAAAATCCTTCTTCTTAGAGAAGTGTTTCTTTTTGTAGGGCTTTGAAGACTTCCTATAATAAGGTTCTCTAGAACTATGATAGGGTTTCCTATACCTCTTCGATTTATGATGTTTTTTGTAAGACTTTGAAGGGCACTTACCATCACAATCTTTCGAGGTGGAGGCTTTAAAGGGATCATAGTTGAACTATTTACAGAAACCACCTAATTCTTGCCTAAGCTCCCATTTGAGCCGTTTCTGTAATTTTATGTCCTGACAGATCTTTAATCCTTCCTTATTGACAAAGCTAACTAATTCACCATAAGTGAGTTCGTCATAGGGAATTCTATTTTCATGGAGGGCTTTGATGGAGTTCCTAACCTTTTCTCCTAAGAGGGTAGGTAATCCTGCTAAGAATTTCTCTTTCCAAGTGATGTGATGTGCATCATCTCTTAAAAAGAGTCTGGTGAAAAATGTGGTTTTATAGGCTTGGAATTCACTAAGCTTCCTACATCTAAGGTTGTGGAGAAGCTCAGCATTTTTATCTCTAAGGTGAGAAGGGTCACCTATGAAATGTAAGGATATGGTAAGGATGAGTGTAGCAACGGCATCTTGGATGTTATTACCATACTCATCGAGAATAGGGGTTTTACTGTCATCAGTACGAACAGCATTTAGGATATCTAACTGCTGCTGATTGGTGAGGAAGTGATCCCACCATCCTTTAAGTTGGCCAGAAAATCCTGCAATTAGGATTTCTGCTATTGCCCTATTAGATGTTCCTGATTAGGTTTTATAGGCATTTGCTGCCATGGTCATCTGTTGTAATAATCCTAGAATGTTGTACTCAGACATCCCGTCTATATTCCATTCATAGACAGAGGATGCATTATACCTAGACTGGTTTAATGCACTAGGCCTATTGTCTATGGTAAGGTCAGGAGGAGTCCTAGTTATAGGTAGGGCTAACTCCCAATGAACTTTATTGACTTTAGGTTCCTCTATAGGTTCTTCTCTAAATGCTTCAGCATCTGAGGTGGCTATAGAGGATTGGTCAAAATCTACATCTAATACTCCTATTCTACTGGATTGGGGAGTATCAGGGACTTTACTAGCGGATGAAGAGGCTTCTATCCTGCTAAGTTGTTCTCTAATGGCTTTAGCAAAGTCAGTTTTTGACTCTTGAATCGACTTTTGACTAGCTCTCGAGACCTGAAAAGGTTTAAAGCTAGGTTCCTTAACCTTTTTCTCTGCACTAGTCCTTTCTATGATTGGCTTTGGGGTAGAGGAAACAATTATGGTTGACTGTTGGATTTGACTTTCTATCCTAGTCAACTGGTTTCCTATTGTGTCTAAATTGGCATTGCAGAAGTTATTCTACTGAATAATGCTATCTATATTTTTCTCTAAATTGTTATCTAGCTTTACTATTTTATAAGGGGAAGCTTTAATCTGAACAGGAGGTTCACCGACTTCAATGGTGATTCCTCTATGAGGAGGATGTTCAGATTCTATGGTCCTACCATCTGTGAGGGTCCAGGTAGGGACAGTCTTTTTAGTGACAGGGTTTGACTCTTTAAATGGATAATCTATGTGATTATCTGAGGCATATAACTCAAACCAGTCGAAGAACAATATGTGGACTTTGTGAGTATTGACAAACTTATAATACTCTTCTTGGATTTCATTCCTTTTGTTAAGGAAATGTTTGAAAAACCAAAGGCTCTTTTCTCTATTGGCTTTGGAATAGAAATCTTTCTGGAGTAGAGTTTTGTCTAATACAAACTCTTTTTCTAAAACATTTAATATGTTTTCTGTTACTGCAGAAAACGTAGGAGAGGTTGGAGGAGAGGGTTCTTTCTCTTCCTGACTTTGATTTGGTTGACTCTGGTGGCTACTGGTGTAGATTGGATGGGGTACACTAGTTGCATAGTCAACTGATCGTATGGATGAACTAGGTAAATCTGAAGTGGAGAACCTAGGTTGGCTTTGTAAGGAGGGAACCGGAACATTCACAAGAGAAGATATCCTTGTGAATTTTCTTTCTAAAGGAGGGATGCTAGAGGTGGAAGAATCCCTATCAGAAAACCTGGATGAGGTTGACTTTCTAAAGGATAACTTTACTCTACCATCTGGATACTGAGTCACATTCTGTAACTCTGTATTTGGTTCATGTTTCTTTGGAACTATGGGTTCGGTGGCTCCTTCTAAGATCCATTCTTCTGGAAGGTTGACATCTTTCCATTGAATGGCTCTAGGAATAACCGTATTGGCTCTAGATAAATCAGTCTGCAAAAGAAGAGTTTCTTCCTTTTTTGACTGATACCTATGCTGAGAATTAGCAAAGGCAGAGATCATAGCTTTATAAGAGATCCTAAAGATAATTGCTATAGGTATAGACCCTTCAATCATTTGATAATTATGGGTCTTGATTTGCAGAATCATGCTTTTCAGGATGTTCCTATCTTTAAGGGAAACTGTTATGTTTGGATAACAGCTGAATAATATGGGGCCTTTACATAGACTAGATTCGACGCTACTTAGCAGAGAATCATCAAAGTTGACGAATCTTGCATCCCTAAGGACTGCTAAAATTGAAGTATCTAGACCTTCTTTGGTCAACGGCTTAATCCTTACTTGGATTAGACCGATATGGATGTAGTTGTACTTTCTGTCCTTTAATTGTTTCAAAGACTGTTCTGAAAACAGTTGAATAGTTTCAAAAGGCTTTGAAAGAGTAATGTCACGTTCTTCAGTCTTTATAACATAATCATTTTTCAGAAAATCAAGCTTTTTGGTTTTGTAAATCAAATCTTTAGAAACTTTGGGTAATTCCCAACAATCAATTGCTTTATTAAAATCTTCAATCATAAACTCTTCCGAGTTCACAACATTTTTTGAATCACTAGTCTTCCCAGAGGAAGAGCTAGAAAAGGACGATGCTCTATTGAATAAAGAGTCCATAATTTCTAAATCTACAGTAGACCTAGATCTATCTATGTGGTTACAATCCAAGGCTAAGATTTGGTCTTACTGCCCTACACTTATAAAATCGGGACTTACTTCCAAATACTACCTAGGCACACAAGATAACACTCACCACACAAACAGACTTTCGATCATATATATATATATATATATATATATATATATATAAGAGAGAGAGAGAGAGAGAGAGAGAGTCATTTTCTAGTACAGTACAGACACCCTCATTTTTTCTCATCAAACACACTTTTAAATTGTACAGTTTACATTTTTTTTACACGGACACGCTATTTAACAGAGCTAGTTTTTAATATTATTAAAACGCACTGTTTTATAATTCATTCAAAAATAAATTTATTGCATCTCACAGCTTAAAAGTGTGTGTCCACATTTAAAAAAATAAAGATGCCCGCTTACTCTCACTTGGTCTACCTTAGTCACCTCCTATCTACAGAAAAATACTCGTTCCAATTCGATTCATGAAAATTGATAATTTTATTAGTGCACATAAAATAAGATGTTAGGGAGTGTAGGTCCAATAAACCTTGTAGGTACTAATATACAGCACCTATCCTCGCAATAAAAATAAAAACAAAGTGCAAAAATTTATATCATTATGCTAATAAAATCTCAGTGCCCACAAAACGTACAAGGTGACTGAGGCTCTGTTTAATTATGAAGAAATGTTGTGGTTTAAAAGTTACGTTGTAGATATATGTAGTTTATAAACAAATTTTGATATTGAGGTCGAATTTCTAAAGTACTAACTTTTATTATAATTTTATTTACCAATGAATTAAGTTTCTAAATCTGTTCCCGGTCACAAACGAGATCTAAATTTATAATTTCTTCGTTATGATTCTACACTCTTAATTTCACTTTTGTATGTTATAAACTATTTAAATAATTAAAGAATTATATATACCAACCTTCATTTGTTATAAGGACTACAATTTTTTACTTTATACATCGTTTTTTTCAAACGCTGCTTAGCAACGTTAATTTCAACTACTTAAGCCTCTTTAAAACAAATAAATTATATGAAGAGAGAGACCAATAAATTCTGTCCCACGAAACACAGAGACTGGGGTAATAAAGGAAGCTGTTGGAAATGTGAACTGAAGCTTCCCGTTTAAATATCGGCCATAAAATAGCGTTAGGGCGTTAGTCGATAGTGACCTCTCTCTCCCGATTTCTTCAGTGTCTATTTTATTGATTTGATGTTTTACAATAAAGACAAATTTTTGCTGTCCACAATAATTTAAGCACTTCATTATTGAAAGTCATATTTTCATGCCATTACACTTAATAATTGATTGACACAGTTTACTTGAATAATGTTGTTGGTAGGTGCATTTCATTAATCATGTCTAATTACTCACAAAACTTTTCATTATATGTGTGCCCATTGAAAGATAAGCAAGATAAGACCGTAGCCCCAAAATTTTATCACATTTTATCAAGTTAAATTTCTATTGACATTTTTTAACTATTAAAATAAATATAACGGAAAATTTGATGGATTAATACTATGTACATTCTTTTATTAATTTTTCATTTGGAATGAAGGAGTATTATCAAGGAATCATATACTAAAGAAAAGGGCTGCACTGTATTTCAAAGAATCGCAGATAAATTAATACTCAGCAAATCTGGCTTCTAAAATTGAATCCATTCCAAGTACAGTTCTGAGTTTCTGATATACTCCAACATTAAATTTATGAATCCGAGGATGGTCCTTTTCTCAACGATTATTTATTGCTGCAAAATCTTGGTGAGATAAAAACTTAATTCTAGAAAATGTAAAAAATAAAAATAAAAAATAGAGGTCCTGGAGATTAAGGTAGTGTTTATTTACTGAAGTAGAAGTGAGGAGTATGAATTTCTCTCACTTCAGTATTTACTTGCACAATTTAGGACTCTTTTTTGGAGTGGAAAGTAAAATTTTCACTCTCATTTGAATACTAATAATGTCCTTATTCAAATTAAAATATTACAATTTTATCATAATCAATAATTTTTAGTTTTAAATAATTAACACAAAATTCATAAAAAAAAAAATTATTTTACATCATTAAAAATATTAATAATTATTATCATTTTATACAATTAAAATTAATAATAAAATAAATAGGTTATTGTACAAATATATTTTCTTATTTATTTTTTAATTAAAAACTATAAATTCTTTACCTAAAGGTAAAATTATAATTTAAAATAATTTACTCATAATCCAAGATAAAATAAACAAAAAATTAAGACTCTGATTGACAATTCATACTTTTATTTTGTCTAAATAAATACTTACTTTTATTTTATCTAAATAAATACTTACTTTTACTCTCATTCCACACTCTCAATTCTAAGATTCTCATTCCAATCTAAAAGCTAAACGCTGCATAAATCACTGAAAAATATAGGCCTCACATCTTCTTGTTGCATGCACGATTAAAGGCCACCCGGCAGGCAGCATCACCGCCCATCTAACAAAGTCAAAATCCTAATTCTAAAAAATATCTACTTTTTTTTTTGAGATATTAAAACATCTACTTTACGTTCACATGTAACTGCATGATCCGATGTACTCTAAGATTAGCGTACCCTATAGTCTTTGCACCGATCACTAATAATGATTAAATTTAATTGATTATTATTATAATTTTTAATTATTTAACAATACTCATGTTGTGAATTATAGTACTCTAAAACACAGGTATTGCACCCGAATGGGTACCTTGCGTAGTCACATCACATGCTTAATTGTATCATGGTTAGAGGAAAATACTCAATTTTGAAAATTTAAGAACGAAATTGCTTAAATTGCAGTTCCATTAACATGAAATTCATTGCTCAATCCATGATATTGGCACTAGAGAAAATAAAGATAATTAAAAGAACCCAAAAACCATTTTTAAAAGAAAATAATATAAAGAGGCACACAAATTAAACCCTATACATTATTTAACGAAAATTGATAAGAATAAATTAACCTATCATCTCCTCAATTGAATTGAATCAAGCCCTTGGTTTGATCAAAGCTCGGAGAGTATCCTTCATCACCACGGTGAACTCCAATTTGCCTGTAAAATCCAATTTGCTATTCGGTGGATAAGCACTCCATTCAAATTCTTGTACCATTCTTGCCATCATTAGGTGCACATGAACCGTTGCCATGCCCAACCCGGGACAAATCCTCCTCCCAACCCCAAACGGCATCATTTTCACCCCCGTGACGCCGGTGATATCGGCGTCTTCCCCGCCGGAGACGAACCTTTCGGGATCGAACCTCTCCGGGTGGGCCCACAATTTCGGATCCTCCCCAATTCCGGGCAAGAAAATCTCAACATTGACATCAGTTGGTATGTCATATCCAGCTAGTGTGGTAGCCTCAGTTACTGCATGGGTTAAAGAGAAGTAAGTTGGTGGGTGTTTACGTAACAATTCTTTCACCACGGCTTGTAAATAAGGCATTTTTTCAACATCCTTCTCGTCAACTTTTCGATCAGGATCATCACCAACCGTCCGTTTAATCTCATCATAGACCTTTTCCTGAGCAGCAGGGTTAGCAATCAGCTGCGCTATCCCCCACTCTATCGCCGTAGCCGTTGTGTCGGTCCCACCGTTGATAAATTCCGAGCAAAGCGTGACTAGCTCTTCATTGGACGGCCTTGATTTTCTCCCTTCAATTTTCAGGTCAAACAGAGTGTCCAAGTACGAAAATGACATTGCTGTTTTGTCAGATCCTGGATTCTGAAGCATTTTTCTCCGCAATTCAATAAAGGGTACCATAAAATCAACTTGCTCTTGCCTCACGTCTCGTGCTTTCTTCCTTTGCTTGGAAAAAAAGGGACTCAAAATTGGTAAATAATCGTCGATTCTCGGATCCAAAACAATCAACACACTCTTCATCACTTGATCCATTTTCTCAATCGTCTTCTCATCCATGTCAATCCCAAAACACATAGCTAGGAGGATACAGAACACAGCGAAACGGGCGTTTTTAAGCACCCAAACGGTTCCGTTGTTAGCTTCAGCTTCAGCTTTGAGCCTGTTGATGAATTTATCCATTGCTTTGTTTCTGACTTCACGGAACCCCCTAAGTCTGCTTGAACTGAGCATGTTCTGCACCATGTTTCTTCTCAGGGACCGCCAGACGGGCCCGTGAAGGGCGGCGTTGACGGTGAACTTGTTGCAGCTGAAGATGGTTCTGGTAGGGTTTTCTCTAGGGCGAGTGGCGAAAAGAGTACCCTTTTCGATGAGGGCTTCGTGGACTAACTTGGCGTCGCTCAGGATGATCATGGTTCTTGTTCCCATCCTGAGGGTGAAAATTGGACCGTATATTGGGAGAAGATCATCGACGTATTTGAAGAAAGGCTTGCCGGAGCGAGCTACTTGGAAGAGATTGCCAACAATTGGCCAGCCTGGAGGGCCTGGAGGAAGATTCAGACGTTTTGATTTCGTTTTCCGGGAAGCTAAAAGGAAAATTAACCCTGAAAGAAGAAAAGCTAGGAAAGTGAAGAAGAGATGAATGGCCATGGCCATTGATGATGATAAATGAGGTGAAAAGAGTTGATGCTAGAGAAGAGCAAGAGGAAGATTTTATGATGTGAAGAGAGAGAGAAAGTGAGGAGGTGTTATAAAAATGAGAAGTGCATGAAATTACGGGTGAGCAGCTTTAATTAAGGCTGGTGTGCAGAAGAAGAAAACTAGTGAAAAATTCTATGGGCTAAAATTAAACCAACTTCACAAAGTACTGGGAATTTTTTTCTTTTTAACCTAATTAAACTGTGAAGTGTCTGAACATGTGAAATATAAAGGAATGGCAAAGAAAAGAGGTTGATAATATACGTGGGGCTGTTAGATGGAGGGTGGGGATGGACAGTTAGGTGTATTTAATGCATTCACCTAATTCAAGAATACTTGAATGCATGCAAAATCAGAAGTACATACTGCTGGTAAAACTGCCGCATGCGCACCGAGTCTATCTAGAAATTAATTAAAAGAGCAGAAGTAGTTCTTATAAAGTTGACTGTTGTCCTAGGAATTAGATGCGATTCTGAGCTTCAAGAAAGTAGAGATGCCGAATAAGTTCTAGATTTCGCTCGCTCTTTTTGAAAGCACAACGGACGGGATTGTTTTTCTCTAACATTGGTAGCAAAAAATTGGGACTTTAAATAGGCATTATTAAAGTGAGAAAAATCGTACACTCAAACTTAAGGTAAAAAAATATATACTCGAATGTAATGTATCTTATTTTTTAGTATATTAAAATATATATTTTTTTTATATTTTAAAAAAAAATTTATATAAGATTTTGAATAGTATCTAAAACTTAAAAGAATTATAAGAAAGGCTATTGAACCGCTAGAAAAAAGTACGAATCTAATTTCAAAAAATTAAAACAGAAACAAATCAGTTTCGAGTGAATGAATACTCTGAGATAGAATGAAAAAATTCAATTTGATTAATTCAACTCATAAAGATAACTTGAGCTTTAACACTGAATTCAAATTCATTTAATTTTTAAGTAGATATCTGCTGAATAAGAGGCTATATTAGTACTGAAGACAATATAACAGATTAATCTTCACATACTTCATCACATAATATTGCATGATCCACATTAATTCTACCGTAAATGGCTACCGTCATTAGCACAGCCATTACTTCGACCGTGTTAACGGATTTGTATAATTCCATTAGTTATTGTTTTTCCTTTTTCTTTTCATCAACACTAACTTACCAGAATATTGAAAAGGAGAAAACGGAAACTTATCCTCATTCCCCCAATTAGGACACCTAAATTTTCCAAGGAAACACATTTAATTAAGGCCTAAAATTTAAGTTAAAAGTAAGTCATAATTGCATTTGCCCCATGCATATGCTGGGTTGTTTCGAGATTGGGTGGACTCTAACATGGCCTGTTTTCATGAGGCTGATTACGACGGCAAGATTTGACCCCGGTGGTGCAGTTCCACAATATGAACATGACACGGGCCACTCGCTGCTGAGTGGGTAGCATCGCCTAGCAAATACTTTTACACAAACTAAACATTCCTTTTGTTCATAAAATATTTGTGCATTCATAAATCACGCGTGTCCATTCTTTACATATGTTTAGATTGATTCCATCAACAACTTCAATAGATGGATAACATAATTATAGTTCAATTCTGCAAAAAATACTACAGACAACCCAATAGATACTAAATTCTTATGTAAAGTAAAATACCAATATAAGTCGAGGCAGCAGTTTGCTGGGCATTATCCTCACACGGCCAATGGGCTGTCGCTAGAGTTCGGCCCAAGTACAACTGTTTGAATTCGACACCCTCTCCAATGCCAAAATAAATAATTAAAATGTTTGATTAATTAAATCGCCGTTAATTTCTTTTTACGTCCTAAAAGTTCTCTCGACTATCTTTGGCCAGCATGATTGCTTTAAAAAAAACAATTATTTCAAAATATATCCTATAATTAAGTTGGGTGTAATTTCACGTAATTTTTTGAGATAGAAGAATTATTTCCTTTTAAAACATATGCCAATTATCCTTTATTGATTTATTAATTCATTTTAAATTTATTTAATTAATTTATGTTTATTATATATTGGCATACAAGAGTAAGGTTGGTGATACCAAAAGTTGGGGTAAATGCTTATGTAATCCTTATATTTTAATTGAAGTATTTGTTTGGTCTGTATATTTTAAAAAATATTTTAAAACACTCCTGCAATTAAGTATATTACATTTTTACCCCCTACTTTTTTTTACAATAATACCCTTCTACTAATATTCTTGATATTAATTAATCTATATATATGAAATTTAATTAGTAAATTAACCAATAATTATTTATCAGTAAATTAATCTATAAATATTAATGTGAAAAAACTATCATTGTTTGCACCTATGCAATAATCTTACTAATAATTATTTTATAAAAAATTAATTTACCAAATTATCCTAAATTAATTTACCAAATTATCCTAAAGTAAAAATAATAATATAAAATCTTGTGCAAATTTTTGTGTTACTTTTAAGGTTAATTTAATAAATTATTATTTTTTGATTAATCCAGGAATATTATTGCAAGGGATATTATTGTAAAAATAAAGAAAAAGTAAGGATAGGAGTATAACATTTTTAACGACAGAGGTGTCTTGATGTATTTTTTAAAATAAAAACTAAATAAACAGTTAACTCAAAATATTAAGAATAAACGAATGTTTACCCCCAAAAAAAAAACTTATCCTAAAAAATTTATTTCAAATGATATAATACTTATTTATTTATTTATTTTTGAGAATAATATGATATTTATTAAGTGGGTGGTAAAATATTTCAATAAATTACATTAGGAACCATGTAATTAAAGAATCAGGATCTGGTGCTCAGCTAACCTTGTGCTGAGCACCGGATTTAGCTGAGCACCGGATCAACAGTCAGCAATTAATTGGAGCCCATGTGGAGCAATTGTTGATCGATGGTCCGTTTCGGTAATTAAATCTCTATCTTCTCAATAAATATTACATCAAATGACTTTTCTTTAAAGATAATTTCACAACACTAATAAATAAATGACACATCAAGTAACATATTATTTAGAATAGAAACCGTAAATCCTAACTTTAAAAGCATGATCGAAAATCTTTTCTATATAACGAAACACTAGACAAGAAAATCCTTAACAATGTATTAAGTGAATGCCACCTAATTTTGGTGGCAAATTCAAGATTATAATTCTGATGATAATGATAATAATCAATGGTCCTTTTTCTTCGTCCCATCTTTTAATAACCGATTTTGGGGACCCAAAACACTTTTTATTGCTTGCAATTCCTTAGTTGTCTGCCATCGCCATTTTCTCTAATTTTTTAATAAAACGTATGTGTATATGCATTAAAAACTGGTAATATATACTGAAAAGGTTTATATGCATTTAGTATAAAAAATTTTGATATTAGTTTAGACAAAACCTAAATTAATTTTTAAACATCTTATATTATTGATGATTCAAAATCAGATAGCCAACCAAATAAAATCTTTAAACCCGTTTAGTCAAATCTCATGAGAGCAACATTTAAACTCTTAACTATGGAGTTCTGCAGAATTTTGACATGCGTATCTGCTCTCAAAGTGTTATACGAAGGAAATAATAATAAATACAATCTGCTAGCAATTTATTCAACAATTTTTTTTTTCATAAACACACAGTACCATAGCAGGATGTTGATGATTTAGAAAGGAACATCTATGAAAGGCCCCTTGGCTAGCCTATTAGCTTTTGTCTGGTTGAATCAAAATCATCAATGCACTAAAACAAAAGTTGCATTTATAGGTAGGATTGAAAAAGAACCAAGAAAATGAAAGGTTACATCGAAAGCAAAAGACAGAGTTGTAAAGTCATTTAAATTAATTTGCCTACCAACAAGTATTCGTGGCTCTTATTCCAAGTCCCAAATGCCAAGTGCTGAAGTTTTAGCCTTTTAGGTGTACCTTGCATATACGTAAAAGCACTTTTTAAACTTGCCCAATCAGTAAATAAATAAGCACTTCTGTACAAAGTGCTGCTACAGAAAGAGGCAATGCGTGTGAAAGAAGAAATTAACTTGTAGGGTTTGACGGTGACAGAATGAAAGCTTTGTAGACAAATATAATTTTTGGACTTTTGTTAAGTTGCAGCTGGAAAAACAATATAAACAGTGCCACACATAAGTACTGTTCATGTTGTTTTGCAGCTGCTGTAAGTTACAGCAGCTGCAACTTAAGAATTTCTTAATTTTTGGGGTAAAGGCGCAGTGTACTAATGTGAAATCAATTCAGAAACTGAGCTGCAACTTTTATCTTTGAACTTTAATTTTCCTTTTTGTTATGGTGACCCTTACGGCCTAACCAGTAAAGTAACAAGATTTCTAGAACATTATTAATACAACTCATTTAAAAAGAAAAAATAGCACAACTCGATTTAAATTATTAATTTGGAAGGTTTGAATTATGACAAGATGTAATTTTCTTTCTAAATCATATAAATGTTCTCGTTATGTTGATTGTTGAGATAATTGCGATTTAAGGAAGGTTGGTTATTAAGAAAATTTTAATTTTTTTTATTACATTATAATTGACTATAATCAGTAGTACTATATACATAAACCTCTAATTAAATCTTCCATGTACATGATAATGCAATCTAAGTATTTTAGGTCCAAAATGTTACATTGATATATTTCGAAGAAAATTATCTTCGATAATGCATACAAGATATATACCTTAAACCCTTAATGGAACGAGTGGGAATACTAAATGGTCCCTTGAAATTTTGAGGCCTGAAATAAACTAAATAAGGAAAAATTTTGAATTAAACACAAAAGATAGAAATTTAGAAGAATAAAAATTAATTGACACAATTAAAGAACAACAAAATTGATTAATTAATCACAATTATGCTGAGTATGCTTTCTAATCTTTAAACCTTTAGGTTACGTTTGACACGCTGGATTGGATTGGACTAATTATTAAAAGTGGATTAGATTAGATTTAATTGGATTAGACTGGATTATATAATATTGGCTTATGTTTGGTACACTGTTGGATTGAACTATATTAAATTATTTTTTAATGAAATTAAATAGCATTTAAGTTGACATTTAAATATAAATATGAACTATTTGTAAATATTTAATAATAAAATAATTATTACTATTAATTTAAAAGACAATTAATTAAAATTAAATATATAGAAAATTAGTTATTGGGTAATCATAATTATAATAAACAAATATAAATTAGATTAGGTTAAATTAAATTAAAATATATTTAAACATTTAATTTAATTTTTATTAAATATTTTAAATATAGTTTATTTTATCAAAAAGTTAGCAAATAATATAAAAGCAACCAATTGCTAGAATTATTAATTTTCATGATTAATTTTAATATAGTGATTATTAAATTAAATATTACATTAAACATTCAAGCAATAATTAATTAAATAGACAATTGCTTTTAAATTAATCCTAACTAAACCCATGTTTCAATTGGGATTACTAATCCCATGATTTTAGGATCAAATTGAAATTTAGTCCCATAATCTAATCCAAAGTGGAGATTGCCAAACATAAGATAAATAATTAGTCCCAAAATTAATCCAATCCCACACTTAATACTAGCTTCCAAATATAGCTTTTAAAGAACTAAAATTTCCATTATTAAGAAACCTAAACACTATTTGAAAGAATTCGATGAAATCACCAGGAAGGAAAACAGGGATTTTAATTCAATCATGGGCAAGATAAACTAAATAGCGTTCAATTAAAAAAGTAAAAAATAAGAATCTAATTATAATTAGAAGTCCTAGGGATATTTTGATTTAAATGCGATCAATATTACAATATTGATACCAACCAATTTTAACTTTGCATTCATAGAACAGTCAAAACTTCATGAAGTGGGTTTGGATAATGACCCACTACCAATATTAACTTGGCCCAGGCAAGCCCAAATTAGAACTTTTTCTTGAACTTCATCAATGTTCCAATAGCTGTATACAATATTTTTAAATTACGCAGATGTAAAAAGTTATGACTAAAAATTCTTATCAATAAGTGTACTAGAAAATAAGTGTCTATCTTCACCAAATTACATATTTCTAATTCTGAAAATAGAAGGCAAAAAAAAAAAAAAATTGTTAGGCATCCTATAACCTTTAAAAAGAAAAAAAAAAAGGTAATGACAAATTTGATTTGAGCCACTGATCACATTCAACTCCGTAGTAGAAAAAATTGATGAGTTGATAGCAGAAAATTTTATTTTCTAACTTTAATTTTTAGTTGTTGTATTAAAATATCATGGCAAGATGAAAATTTTGGTCCTATTTAACTTTTTTATAACATGAAAAATAATAAAAAAATTTACAAGTCCTTATCTTTTAATATCTTTTCAGAGTAATGCTATAGATTGCAAGTTTGATCCTAAATTTTTGTCATCTTAAGTGAAAAATAATAAAATTGATTGTCTAATAGATGAATAATATCATATCACTATGTTGGCACTAGTGATTGAAATATTGAGATGCTATGTGGGAACCGCAGTGTATATTATTGTTTTTGTAAACGGAATACAAAGTATAAGCATAAAAAATCAAGATAACTAGAAAATAATAATTCTATTTTATTATTGATAAAATTTGTAGTTGCAACAAGAGCACCCAAGAATTTTCCTATAACCATTATAAAAAAAAAAAAAAAATTGACCACACATGAAATAATTCATCATTTCGCTACACAATATAATCAGGACTCCAATTAGGCAGTGATTTCTCATCTCTCTGCACGCCATCTTCGTTTAGTTCTCCTCTCTAAATGCACTCCAATTAATTTTATACATTCATATATACATACATACATATATATATATATATATATATATATATACATACATATATATATATATACACACACATACATATAGATGTATGTATATATATGTAAAAATTAATAGAATCCTAGAACCAGGCTAAGGCTGGATAAACTTAATATTTACAGCAGCAGCAGAAATGTAAATATTTGTGCATAATACTATATGTCTTTTCAGCCAACTAGCTGGCTAAAGATGTTTTCTGTTGGTGGGAAACCACCAATATTATTAATTTGTGGTTCCATTGCTTCTTTTAGAAATATCATCGACTGCCTTAAGTTGCACAATTATATATTGCTATACACTCTGAGGCGACCACTGATTTAGCCACCTAGCTATTATCTAAGGAACCCTAAAATGCATATGCACAATTACATATTCTGAATCATGATTCATAAATACATACAAATCAGACGGTTTGAGCAGATAGAGAAGAGGGCTTCTATTTTAAACACATACGTAAGCATATGTGTATAATTGATATGGCCTTAGGTTAATCATGATTATTCATATATCCATCATCATCATGGTATAAATACAATTGTCTACATCAATTAATGATAATGGGCGCAGAACCGTGTAAATTTCTACCAGTGCTCAAATTCTTTTACATGAAAAAAAAAAAAGATTTTGTGCACAAATTTTGTGCAAATATAATCTTGGTTTATAGATACCTATGGTGTATGTAATATATGCCTTTTTTTTCCCCCAAAAAAGATAGAGAGATGATAGAGCCTAAAGTAATTTTTTTACTACAGTGTTTTTTTTTAAATTTAATTCCGAATGACCAATTAAATAACTACTTAAAAAACATTCAGTCAAGTCTCTAAGATATGGCTTGATGATGAAGATACTAACACAAAAATATAATAAATTTATTAAAGAAAATATACCTTATTATTTTGTCATTAAATAAGATAAATTCTTCCGGTCCATCGAAAAATGCAATCTTTGTCTAAATCTGCTAAAAAAGCAAGTTTTAATAATTCTTAAAAACAAGAGCACAAACCCCAATTATGTTTTGAGCCAAATTAACCACAAATAAAAAACTGAAACCATTTTGTAGCCATGATCAAGTCACATGCAGTCACGCATATGCAATTAGGTTTTTCTTGCAATCAAGAATTTAGTCAGTGCTTACTTACAACAAAAGTAAACAAGCCCCATTAATTTGTCACACACATCCATAACTTGGCCCTCTTGTGTTAGTTTCGCTTAGTCTTTCCCTTCCCCCAAAATTGCTGCTGCCCTTCATTTATCTGCTGAATGTGGAAGCAGCTCTCATGCCCTTGAGTTCCTGCATAAGGATTATTAGAAGGTAAGAATAACTCCATTCTTTCAAGCTTTTGCTTAGCAATTTGATCATGCCCATGATGATGATAATACGTTTGCATATTGTCCCATTTCTCTTTAAACTCAATTGCACTCCTATAATAACCAAAACTTGCCATTTTCGCAGCTATCTCCTCCCAAATGCTTTCGTCTGAATATCCACTTTGTTCAAATTTAGGTTCCAAACTTGTTATAAGTTGTATCAAGTTCAACGTCTCAGGTTCATTCCACCTACTATCATGCATTATCAAAGATGATGATGAAACTACTTCTGGCTCTCTCCTGCCTGTAACCTTCTTCAAAGCCTCCATTAACGCGTTATCTCGCCCTTCAATCCAAGCTCTCTCCCTGGCCCAAAACTCATGCACCTTATCAAACCTAGCCATCTCTTGCTTCCTCCATTCTTCTTCTTTACACAACCTTTCTTTCTCTCTATCTTCGATAGTCTTCAACATTCTTTCCATCCATGCTTCTTGTGACTCCATTAACTCTCTCATTTGTGCATCCACAAACTCCTTAACCTTACCTTTCCAATTACTACTACTTTTAACCCTTTTACCACTTCGGCTCTCATTCATCTTGTTGTGCTTTTCCATTGACTTTTGGCTCATCATAAAGGCAATAGCTGAAAGATCTTCATCATTGTTGTTTCCTGAAGACGCCGTTTCAAATTCAGATGTGTTGGAGAAACTTAGGCTCTGATCACTTAGCTTCTGCTCATGATGTTTAAACGCTTCTTGATTCTCTTGATTCGGAGTTTGCTGAAGAAAATTAGTAGTGTTTTGGTCGAGAGGGGATAATTCTGAAACTGAATTTTGATTATTGCTTGTTTCCCCATAAAGGGCTTCAAGTTGTCGGAAAAACCTATAGTGCTTCCCATCTTGTCTCCCAGCTTTACCTTCCTTTGTTTTCTTGTAGTACTTGTACAAATTCTCAAACTTCTCTCTGCATTTTTTCTCACTTCTGTGGTACCCGTGTTCTTCCGCCATTATCCTTAAGAAAAAAGGGAAAAAGAAAAAAGAAAAAAAAATAATAACCACAAAATAAATAAATAAAAGGATTAGAAGACATAAAAAATAAATCCTTAGCCCTAGTTTAATAAGATGGCTTAGTAATTATTAGAGATATAATTATATACCGCCAAGAGCATTAATTCCTCAGAATAATATAATTAATCATAAGCAGTCTCAATAATTAAAGGATCAAGAATCAAGATCTAAAAAATGTTCCTTAATATCTTGAAGAAGGTGCCATAGATTCTTCTTGCTTTATTAAATTATATGTAGATTCGATTCCACGGCGCCAATAATTATTACTAGAAAAGAAATATAGGATTTACAGAAAGAATCTTGTGAACTGTTAAACAGTCATTTTCTTCGCCAAAGAACCTGTATATGGGTACTTAACCAGTGGAGGAATCTACATTTTTGCACACAACAAAACGATAAAAAATAAGATATAACAACACTTGTTCTCTCTGCTAAACTCATAAACTTTTGCCATTTTCAATTGCCACCAGCTTTGTTCTGTACTGAAATAGAAATTAACCAAAAGATAAGAAATAAAAAACCGAAATAGGGTTTTTTTTTCTTAATCAATTGAAAATTTTTCGCCAATTTGAATGGCAGCAAAGAGATAATAATGAAAAGAGATAATAATGAACACACACATATATACACGATACATAAAATAATAAAAATTAAATGCAATTTATTTGGTACCTAGAAACTTCATCCCACAAGGGTTTTTTGTGGTTAGCTTCTTTGAACTTAGAATCAAGTCTAGATCTGATCTCAAGAAGAGTAAGTGTCTCTTGCCTTGGCCATCTACCATTTCCACTTTCATTATTATTGCCCCATCCACTACTCTCCATATCCGCTACTGCAGTAGGATGATTAGCAGCAGCAGCAAAATCATGATGATGGCCAAACCTAACAAGCCCACCTGCTGCAGGCAACACCATTTCACCAGCTGCAAGCATCATTGTCTCATTGTTAATACTCCTGTTAAAGAAATAGGGTTGTGGGGTTTCTTGATTCACCGGAAAATGGGTTCTTCCGGTGGCCAAGCGCCCGAGTTCAGGCAGCTGGTGGCCGTACTGATCAGCCATTAGGACAGTCACTTAACTTTTATTAGGTTTGAGTGGATTAACAAAGGAAAGATAGAGAGAGTCAAATATTTGTGACTTTTTTGTCTGTAGAAATTGGACGCTTTTTCTTGGGAGACAGGATCCGATTCTACCGCATAAACTCTCATCACTCTTTCATCACTTACTACTGCTAATCAGTGTGTACGTATATTTTGTAACCAATGAGAGGGTGACAAGTGTTTGATAACTAAACGAAGATGATGACCCAATGTTAGCAGTAATTAGATGACTCGTGTACTGGTACAGTATTTCTTAGGATTTGATCCTTTTTTTGTAATTTTAAATTTTTGACCGAGATCATTTTCATGTGTAAAGCTAGCCTTGCTGGCGGCTAAGACCAAGAACAACATATATGGCTCACTAGTCACTCCTTTTTGTCTCTTGATCACTTCTCTTAAAGCACTCAGCCATTAATGCCCATTTTGTTGGCTCTTGTTTTAGCTAATGTGTAGGGTTTGTAGGGCACGGTTCAGTATTATTGAAATATTTTCTCTTTCGCTTGTATAGTTGTATGCTTAAGTCAATTTGAATGCACAATCAAATTGATTCTACAAAAAATAGAAAAATAACGATTAATAAAAGTATATTAGGATATTTTCTTCCCTAGAGATCAGAGGTTTCTTGATGGGCTTTCTAGTTTTTGTAATTAGCATGTGCTATTCTCCTCGATTTTGTGCTCTTTTCTATCTATTATTCTAGTAGAAAAATTAAAAATTCAGCAAAAATCATTAAGTGACATGAACATGCAATAATCTATATTACATCTGTTTTTGGGATAAGGATTCTCCACTTGATTCTTTTCCCTCTTTGGCTCTCCTTGCTTTTATAATTTAGTGAAAGAAAGTTGGCTTAAATGTCAAAATTCAATAAAAAAATTCAATCTTGACCGCTCATTAAGCAAGGGGGATCCTAATCCCTATTTTTTTATTTTTTTCTTTTTTATCGAATATTGTATCTTGTTTAATAAAGAAACAAAATCACTTTTACTTTCCTACTAGAGATTGCAAATAATTAATGTTTTAATATTCTCTTATTTTTCTAATGATATTAATGATTTTTTTAAATGTATTATCTTAAAAATTTATTGAATTATTGATTTATAGTACATGGACTCTAAGTTGAGACTGATAAAAGATATTATTTAATTGATATTACCAATTTAACAATAATTAATTTATAAGTCGTACTAGTATTTATTTTATCTTCTCTTTATTTTAATTAATAAATTTACTTTGACTAAAAAAGTCATTAATAAAGTTATTAATAATCCCTTACAAGAATCACAACAAAAAATGGTAAGAATTAAATTGGCAAGAATGAAAATAAAAAGAAGATTAGTCAAATTTTCTTATGAAAAGGGTAATCCCAAGATCATGATATGATTGCCTTTCATTGATTGTTATGTTTAAATAGGGTTATAGTAAGCACCAATAATGTAATATTAATTTCAGTAAATGTCCTCCAAGTCTCTATAGTTTGAGAATATTATCTAGTGGATCTTTATATTTTTAAAATTAAAAAAAAAAACACTTATATCATAAATTTTGCAGCTATTGGATAATATTTTCTCAAGGTTAAATAATATTTTTGTTTGGTATGACAAAAAAATTTAATAAACTTGCAATAGATAAACATAGATGATAATTAAATGGATCTAATCCAACACAGACATACAACACTAGCATAGACCTTTTAGATAATTTTTTAAAAAACTTTGATTAACTGGATAATTAACCCAAACTGAAAGTATTAGAGGAACATTTATCTTTTTAATTTGTTCTTTTACTGTTCTGTTTATATTATAATAAAATAATATAAATATATTAAGAGGTGTGAAGACGTCAAGTCAGGATTTTACCGACACAAATGTCAAATTTTCTCTAGTAAAGAACCCAAATGCCCTCTAAACATTGCTTAATTCAAGTGTGAAAAATGGCTAATTTTCCAAAGGATGTATTATTCACTTCAAATTAAATAAGCAATCGTGATAAATATCAATTAACTTTACGTGATTAACACATAATGCAATGAGTGGCCAGTCACCAAGATTAGAAATCCCCTAATCTTATTCTAATTTCTCCAGAAAAATTCAAAATCCCATTAGGTGTCAACTAATTAGCACTGGTTTTCGTTTTTGTTCTCTTCTTCTTCTTTCTTTTTTTTTTTTTTTTTCTTTTAAAGAGAACGATATCCTTTTGACCTTGAATCTGCTAGTTTGATTTCAGTGTGCAATTTCTAGCATTTTTCTTAATTTCCTAATCTCTAGATTACGAAAATGATATTTTGAATATTATAAGGATATCAAGACGATAGAAACGACAATACTGTGTATGAATAGTATATTGTTTTAGTGTGTAAAAATGTTTCTAATGTTAACATTAACATCTTTTCTATCTCCGTGCTATTCAAATATCGGTACTCCTAAATTAAGTACTTCGTTGTTAAGTAGCATGGCGTCCATTTTCTCTTCTCTTACCATTCCAAGCATTCTCATACTACTTCAGAAGCAAAGACAAGAACTATTGGGCTGCTTTATAGTGTAGTAATTGATTTTGGGGGACGCACGTAGTCCAGTCCTGGTGATTTTGAAGACTGGGATTTTCTTATTCAATTCTCTGACCAAAAGGAAGAAAAAGAACGTGAAGCATACTGCATGCATAGATATTGTTGACATCATCAAGTGGCTGTTGTAGATTCTTAACCGTCCATTTTTGTCAAAGATTCTCAGTCCATGTCTGAGCCACACGCTCAGATCTGATTACTTTTTTCAGACGTTTATTGCCCACTTCTGTAGCTGCAAGAGTAATGTGACGTGAAAAGCTGAAGCCCCCAGACAGAGCCATAAAAGCTATTTGAAAAATGAAAAAAGGAAAAAAAATCAAGTTTTTGAAAGAATAAGTCTCTTTATTAGGGATGCCAAATAAAATTCGAATCTTAATCAAGATCTTGTAAAGAGTCCTCACTTGCCCAAATGGGACACTAATACATTGCCAACTTTTTTTGTTATCATTAACAACATTATTGTTACAACTTACAAGCCGTAAATAATTATATGTATCACACATTGAACGATATACAGATTATGCATACAATAAAATATCATTGCTAGTAATTAAAAGAAAAAAAAAAGGTGATTGATTTGCTAGCAATGATGCAACATGGACACGTCCATGTGAGCAAATGCTCATCTTACTAATTTGAGCTGATTGACAAATTAATTAGTCTCTATATTATTAAAAATTATTCAAAATATACTTAGCTATTATGATACTTATTGGATGAGTAATGATACAGCCACAAACTCTTATACAAATTAAAATTGTACAAACTGATGTGGCATTAATTCATTAGTTGAAAGAAAATATAAAATAATGAAAACAAATCATGTGGACCAAGTAATATTTAATTCAACTAATTAAATCATGCCACATCAATTTGTACAAAATAAATTTGTACAAGAGTTTGTGGCTGTATCATTACTCTTATTGGATATAACCTTTCAAGAACAAAATAATACTTCTGTGAATATAATTTGACATAAAATACAGCTATCAACATAGTTTTCTCTCTGCGCTAACTCCCCCCCCCCCCCCCTCTCCTACTGCTCAAAAAAATTTCTTCTCAAGCTATTCTTCATCAGAAACTCCTTTATTTCTCTTGCTTTTTTTTTTTTTTTGGCGTTTTGTATTTGTTTTCTTCACTTTGATCTTCAGATATGTGCTAGTTTATTTGTTCACTCAGATCTTTATATCTATGGTGATTTTGTTTATCTTATTCTATTTTATGTATTGTAGTAGTTTTTTTTTTTTGTATGTTGCAGTATAATTTTTTTTTTTTAGGTCAGAGATTAAGATCTTGGAGATTTTATGCTATAATATGTGGATCTCTACGGAAAATTCGTCACAATAGAAATTGAAAGAACCAAATTATCAATTCAAGGAGGATGCTATGAAAGAGTAAAGAGTTGAGGGACACCCTGTAGAGCTTAAATTAGATATGCGAATGACATTTGCTGGTGTTGCACAAGGTTTCGTGCTGCTATTTAGTGTGGAAATGCTATGGTTTGACTAATTAATTATTGTAATAGATGTTTACTAAGCTTTGTCTCCTTATTGTATTGTGAGGTAATATGTGTACTCAGTGTTTGATGAAATGAGTAAATATAAAATTATAAATTTATTTTGTACAAATTGATGTAGCATAATTCAATTGATTGGATAAAATAACTCTCGAACCACTATTTTGTGTTTTCATTGAACCAACAAATTTATGCCACATAAATTTATGTAAAAATTTGTAATTCCATCGTCAATCATAGTTAAATAAGTTTTAACAAATCAAATATACAAAATGAATCTTTTCCCTAAATTTTGAAAATACAAGGAGCGAGTCAATTCATGCTCATGTGTGTGGAGCCGATCGAGCCGCGACGTGAAGCCAAGATGAAATTATTGGAAGAGGGCAAATGATGACTAGGAAAACTTCATCTGACGTGGCAGATATTAACGAATGATTAAAGTTAATTAAGAAATCTTTAATGATAATTCACAAAGAGTCGGATTTATCAGCGTATGGGCAGCTTTGGAGGGAAAGGGGGGGCTTGTCTAAATTTTCTTTGCCTAAAAGGGTATGTGGGTCCTATAATCACAGCTGTAAATCAGAATGCATATGAAATGATGGGGAGTGGGTGCCGGGTGGGAAATGAACGGGTGTGATTGATTTGATTGGAGATGATGATGATTCTGAAAGACAGTATCCCTTTTTGTTTAGACATCATGAGGTAATCTCTTTGTTTGGAAACATTTTTGCAATTTTTGTTCCCCTCTTGTGAAGTGCATGCCTCGTTGGTTTGATGATTCCATCTAATCCCTCGTGTCCTCTCGTACCAAGTTTTCTTGATTAGTTAAATACAATCTTACATATCTAAGATTAAAAAACAATAATAACAATTGAAGTGTTAATCTGATGTCAAGGTGATAATCTCACATTTGTGTTCATCTCGCTCACTCTTTTACTAGCATGCTTGAATAGAATTTGTTATTCATATGTTGATGGGTGCCACAATGTTAACACTAATGCTTTCCTCAGAATTCAATAGTTAAATGCATTTTATGTTTTATTGAGCTTAGGAATGATATCAAGTGAAAAAAACTATTATACTCGAGACGGAAGGTGTCT
Organism: Murraya paniculata; assembly: GCA_030449075.1. NCBI lineage: Eukaryota > Viridiplantae > Streptophyta > Magnoliopsida > Sapindales > Rutaceae > Murraya > Murraya paniculata. The sequence goes on along the minus strand of JAEVFN010000084.1, from coordinate 416,206 downwards.
TGAGGATGATCTTAGATTAAATGAAAATTTTACTTTTCAACTTTATTTTGCATCTATTAGTTTATTTCGCTCACTTAGAACAACTATTAACTCTTAAGCTAGCTTTTAATCCCTTGCCGACGGAGAATAACTGTTAAGTTGATGACCAATTAATTTTCTCGTGGCAAAGGCTGTAAAGAAGATAATTCTACAGCAGTCGGGAATAGCTGCTAAGCTAAATGTACAAGCTCGGATCAATCTTTTAACTCTTGGGCTAGTTTATATCTAATTCGAACAAAAGACCAAGATCTCACATGGTCAGCCCATAGCCTGCTCAGTGGGCCAAACGAGGCCCATCATGATTCATGAATCCAGCCCGCCCAATACTTAGCCGCCAATTTGGCCAGTGCTTCCCTCTCCTTGCCTATTTCGACAAAATCATGCTAGGGTTCAAATGTGTCGCAAATTCACCAATTTTATCAAATCTTCTTCCAATCTGCCACCAACACAACAACCTTCCTTCCAATTTTCTCTTCAAATCCAAAACCCATTACAAATTCTCTCCAAGATTCATTCGTTTTGCGCAGAACTCGAAGAATGACAGCAGCAGCAGTAGCAACAACAGCAGCAGCAATGGCAAAGACCAAGAAAATCAAAATCAAAAGGGGTCGTCTGTTAATAATAATGGCGATGATATAGAGAAAGATCGACGGCCAGGGTTCAATCTGAAGTGGGGTGACATATTGAACCCGGATCCTGACAACATATTCGCCGTTGGATTGACGGGTCTGCTGACATGGGCAAGTGTGCAAGTGTTGTGGCAGCTATTAGCAATCTCGTTGGCTATTCTTGTTGCTGCTCTCAAATATTCTTTCATTGCTGCTCTTCTTATTCTCATTCTCGTTACCCTTCTTTGATTAGTGGCATGTATTATTTTTTATTGTATTTTGTACTACTGAATTCGTATATAGTTAATCAATAATATTAGTGTTTGGGAGAAAATATGAAAATTGTGATAAAACGCCACGCGATAATAAATGTGTAAAGATTTTAAGTGGTCGCAGTAGTTAAGGTATCTTTTTTACACTAATAAATTTAGTATTATAAATATTATTTTTATAGTAGTGTTTCAGTCAGGGATCTCTGATTTTGATAAAGTCAGAAATTCACATCTCTGATTTTGATAAAGTCAGAAATTTACTAAAAGATAAAAAAATAGTGTATTGGAATATGTATTTTTTTTTATCTTTTAGCAGATCTCTGACTTTAATAAAGTCAGGATCCTTGTCGAAGCCCGAGCCTGACCCGACAATATAAATTAAGGGTTCGAGCTCGATAAAAAGCCTGAATTTTCATCTCAAGCCTGGCCTGAATTTTCATCTCAAGCCTGACCTGAATTTTCATCTAAAGCCTGAGCTCGACCACATATATATATTTTTTAATTTTTTTAGTATTTAAATAATATAAATTTACTTCTTAATATATTAAAATTAAATATAAAAATTACTTTAATTAATATCTCTACTATAAAATCATATAAATAATTAAACATGAAAAAAATAATGTCTAATTTAAATAAAAATATAAAATTTAAATAAAAATATATATTTTTTATTATTATTAAGAGGTCGGGCCGGGTCGGCTAAGGTCCAAATTCGACCCGAATTTAGTCGGGTTTTTTTTTGTTAAGCCTGAGCCCAAATTTTGACTCTTAAATTCAAGTCAAAATCTGAAAAATTCAGGCCGGGTCAATCGGGCCAAAATTCGGATTGTGCTTTTTTGTTATCCCTATTAACAACCCTACAAAGGTGACGGGCAGCATTCCAGAAAAGGCCGTGGTCCCCCAACAACCATGCCAGATGTATCTCTGCTGAGGTATCCTAGACCACCCTACCACGTGCACCGTGTGTCCTAGGTCCTGGACCACCCTACCACGTGCACTGTGTGCCCTAGGTAGTAAATACACCATAGACGCCCTTCTTGCTCCCTAAGCATTCTCACAACCGCTCCAAAAATACTAAAATTCGACAGCCAATGACCACTAGCAAAGCGCTACGTGGAAGATACCCCAGATTCCACTTTGATATTCAATTCTATTACACACTCACATATTACACCAAAAAAAGGACTAAGGTATTCTCTAACCTTTAACCACCATTTTCAGAGGGTTAGCAAGCTCTCATCACCCTAAAAAACTCGAGTAGCTGACTTGAGCGTCGAAGAGTAGACGCCTGATGCCCCAACTCCACCTCTAACCTCATTTCCCATTATTTTGCAGGATTGAAACTTATCTCCGAGAGCCTCCCTCTTGAGATTTCGATTTTCCACCATCATTATTACTCTTTCCCATCCCCTTGAATCTCGATACACCACACACAACGATCTCGTGAGGTACCCAACTACTCCAAAATATAGATTTATTGTTCTTAGTCTGATTTTGAAGCTTCCATCCACGTACACCAAAATCAACTAAAAATAATTAAAAATTTTAATATTTGAATTCCAATTTAATTCTCAATAATAAATATTATAACTTATAAAATTATTCATCCGCTATGCATGAATGTCATATCAATTAAAATTCAAATTGGAATTTAATGTTAATGGCAGATGATAATCAACTAGTCTTATTGGAATCTCACAGACAATGGCAGTGTGGCATTCTTTTATTCAATCTGCAGATGTTTTGATTCAACAATATCCAGCACACAGCATAAAAAATTTGTTTTAAGGTTTATGTTTAACAACAAAGATGTCCTACGAAGTTCCGCAGCTTACCACCGATGCGAAATTCTGCAATTCATACAAAGCGCAAGCACAACGTTCTTGCAGAGGCAAGTCACCTCTATACATAATCCATGTCCTAAGGAGAAGCTTCAAAATCCCTTTGGTCTCTTTATCTGGGATCTTTGGGGGTGGTTGATTTCGTGTCTCTGTGAGATGCAATGAAGGTGGATACGCCACCTTGAGAAACATAGCTAATTGATCCTTTCATACCAAGAGCAATACAATTATCATTAGCTACTACAGTAATCATTTTAGTACTGTGTAATCATGACATTATGAAAGTTTGTCAAAGTAATTTTATAAATTTAAAAGCAAAAAGGAAAAAGTATATATGATCACTACATTGGAGAAAACATACAACAATTATCGACATACTTGAAACTCTCTGTTAACATTATAAATATCTATTAAGTTTGTCAAAAGCCAAAAAAAGGAAGATCATACAGAACGACTTTGTTTACGTAATTCGGGGATCTAGAAGCCCATGGGAGTCTCCGATTCAGCTCATACGAGAAAATCACCCTGTTTTCCAATGGTGAGGGACAAGTGAAGAACCCTTCCAGTCTTGACAAAACTCATGTCAAAGCTTCTGTGGGGCACAATCAACGTGGCAGAGGAAAGCAGAGAAGGAAACATTCTTATTGACGTATCATCCAAATAAAAAACACCAATTACTAGGAAGAAGAAAAAACATGAACCATTAGTCAATATGGCGCACCTAATCTTCATTGAACTTGATCTTCTTCGGAGCAGGCATGACATTACCCACCTGCAAACAACATGAATCATTAGTCAATGAAAATTCCCCATACAGGCATTTCGAGCTATTATTATGTCACAACTTTATTTCTCTTCCACGGCAGGCAACAGTTAAATAGTAAAAGTTCAGCTGTGCCCCAGCAAAAGGTGAAAAAATAAGTATGGCTTTTATCCACTTGTGTCTAATTATGACAATTATAAAAACAACAGCATCAGCAGCTTGTGAGTATCCAAGCTGTAACATTAATTATTCATTCAATATATGATGTGACAATTAGCCTTTTTCCAAACTTTAAACAAAGTTAATGCCCAAAATAACATCACAAACTAAACCAATCAACTTGGGGTGACTTTAACACCAACCTAACTCAACTAATGCAGTTTGGCCAACATGCAACTGTATAATGTGTCAACTAGATGTATACATTTGAAAACTTCAAATTGTAGCAGTAATCATGAAAGGAAGCATCGAAATTTCACTGATAATAGCTTTTCCTTCCTAAATTAATTGATTAATTAAAGAAACAAAAAATATTGCTCCTTACAATTTCAGGGCATTCATACTCAATACCAGCAGCCTCTATCCTCTTCCGCCGCTTCTGATCACACTTCAAGATTTTCTCCACCAATTTTTTGTGTTCTTCCAAAGTTCTTTCCTGGAAAATCATTGTCGAGAAGTCAAAATTTTTTAAAAAGGTCTTAGCAAAAAAATCCTTGGAAAAGGAATATTTTTCTTTAATTTCCATTTACAACCATCAAAATAACAGCATGGCGAAAAAAATTCTCTTATCCACTTTATATTACCTTGTTTTGCCGCTTACGCTCCACTTGAACCCAGTCGAGTGGCTTGTATTGAGGATTGAAGCCTCTCCATCTACATATCAAGGGGAAAATCGGAGGCAAAATGTCATCAGCAGCCCAGTAAAATGGCAACAAGCTCTTGAATAGACATCTCCACAAAATATAACCCAAACACAGATACAATAAAACAATGTGCACATTGATGACCTTGATAACTAATAATAGGATAAGGCTATTTGTTATCCTAATATTTATTCTGAACTAAGCTTCATGAACTCTAGCACCAGTATAGGAGACAGCACACTTCATGCCACAGATAAATTAATATTTCCCATGAAAGTGTATAAGCTGAAAGCTGTACCTAAATCGAGTGATGTGGTACCCAACATAGGTATGCCAAGTTAAAGTGAAAAGTCAATGTAATTTATGAGCATGTTCAGAATCAATACAGACCAGAGCTAGAGAAGCAATGGCCTAAACGAATGTCTTTTCTTGCATATAATGAATTGTTTTGAACATTTTTAATTTAAGGAGATAGAAAACTATTAAATTTTCCACAGGCTCAATCATTCTGTTACCGGGGGAAACGAAAAATAAAGATAATAGAAAATTATTCTCAGAGTTTACTTCTTGAGAGGCTCCCCCTCAAATGGCTACTAATTAAACACAATATTTTATTAATCAAGCCTGCAGGACAAAACTTCAGTTCACTTAACTCTGGACTGGAATTGCTATCCAATTCACCCAACAACCACGCGCCCCCTCTTAATGACCACCACCCTCCCCAACACAAAGGGAAAGATTAAGAGAGCTTGCATTCTTTCTCTTCTCTTCCTACTCATTTATTTTCTTCAATATTCCCCATTCAATTTCAAGTATTAGATAATATAGAGTTAATGATCATAAATTCATACACCTTAATACTCGTAGTAAGAGATTATTATTAACTGCTTACAGTTTTGGATGAACATGTTCTGGAGGAATAAGATGCACTTGCAAAATGTGCTCAAACAACAAATAACCATGCATAGCATCAGCTACAACTTCTGCTACCTGCACTCAGCAAAAGCTACTTCAGAACAAAAATGAGGAAACAATTATTTAAGCAATTGAGCATCATCAAATCCTACAGAAATACAACCTCAGGATCATTAAATTCGATGAACCCAAAATGCTTTGACTTTCCAGTCTGAAAGAACATCAGACCAATAAGTGAGTTAATGTCAGCCATTATAATGCTAGTGTAACTGAAATTATCAAAAATACAGCTAAGGACAGTGACCTTTTTATTCCGTGCGATTCTTAGCCTCTTGATTGCACCGAATTGGCAAAAGAAAGCTGCAGACAGAGCAATCATTAGCCAGACATCACCAAACCCACATAACCAGTAACCCGATACATAAAATCAACACACAATTTTAGAAAAAGCTCAAAAATCAATAAAATCAATATACCTCGCATTTCCTTCTCATAGAACCCATGTGGAATCCGGCCAATGTATAACACCGTAGCTTTATTTACTAGTGGCTTCTCATCAGGAAGTTTTCGCCCTGGCCCACCTTCCAGCGGCTTCAATACAATAAATACCAAAAGTAAAAAAAAAAAAAAACCCAATAACAACAGCAACAAAAACAACAATAATGAGCCCTCCCACAAATTTTTCGGGTTGTGAGACGCATTAAAATTCTCAAAAAAGGTTAAAAAAAAAGCTAACCAAGAAATCGGCGGCGCCTTTTTTATCACTGGGAACCGGTAACTGTGAAGAAACTTTCTTCAATTTCTTCTTCAATGCTTTCTTTTGCTTGGCCCCCATCTCACTGGCAGAAAACAAATCAGAAAGAAACAAAGTGCTGTTCATATAAACCCTAAAACGAGCATAATTTCATAAGGGGAAGAAAAAAGCAAAAACCTAGAATTAAAACAATGAACCTTTTGTTATTTAGTAGCTTACTGTGAGCCACTGCTGTGTCGCGAGAGGAAATTGTGGAGAGGGAGAGAGGAATTTTAGAGAATTAGGGTTAAGTGCTTAAGGCCATTGCGAGTTTACGAAGGGGCTGGACAGATTTGGATTGAACCCGAATTTTAAGGCCCATTTTTAAAAGTCCATATACAATAATGGATTCGGGTTGGACTGAAATTAATAAAACTATCAAATAGGCTCGGTTTAGGTTTGGAGATTGTTACACAATTTATCATAGTGACACAATTCTTATAATATCATAATGACACAATTATATGGGGTTTTTAATTAAATATACCCCAAAAATAGGGTATTTAGTTAAATATACCACATGCTTGTAAATTATATAGGTATACATTGTTATGTGCTAACTTATCTAAAATACCCTTTTAAAAAAATATAAAACGCACACAAATCACTCTCAACACGTTTTTTGATTCCACACAATAAAAACTCACTCTACACTCTCAAAATCATTCTAAACATCCAATGTACTGAGATTTTTTCTTACAGTTAGGTGCATTGTTCATCCAAAGAATAAGGTATTTGAAACTTTATCTTTATTTTGGGTTATTTATTCATTTCGTTGATATTATATCATTCTTAGGGTTTTGTTTGGTTTGTGATAAACAATAAAACAACTGACATTTTCATTATAGTTGCATCATATTACGGTTATTTGATGGGTTTTATAACTACATTCGTTCAAACTTGAATTTGTTGGTGAAATTTCGCTCTTTGCACCCGACATACATGACTGAAGTCGTGTATATATGAATTTACACTACCGTAGTCGTGCAGGTGTGCAAAAAGTTCCAATTACTATCACACCGTGGTAGTCTATTAATGTAAAAAATATATTTTTTCACTAGATATGACCTCTGACTATTACTGAGCTATAGTCGTGTATTTTAATAAATTACAGGAGTACTGTCGTGTACATATGAACTTACATATTACTATCGTACATATATGTAAAGCATTCCAGCTATTATGGGACTTTAGCATTCCAGTAGTGCAAGAAAAATATTTTTTGGAGAAGAAATATGTCATCTAACTATTTACTGGGCTGAAGTCATAAATTTTTACAACTTACATGAATTTTATTGTGTATGTATGAATTTACACAACAACAGTGCAAGTGTGAAAAATATAGTAGCTATTATGACACCTTACATTCTGTTAGTGTAAAGAATACTTTTTTTTTACTATAGATATCGTCTAACTGTTTACTGAATTATAGTTGTGTATTTTAGCAGGTTACACAACTACTATCGTGTAAATAAGCAATTACACGACTACAGTTGTGTACATGGATAGACGGTTTTAGACTTCGTTATATGCCTTGTTTGATTTTGTTTATGTATTTGTTGTATAATCATGTGTTGTATTATTGTAGAAAATGACTTCAGTACGTGTGCCTATTATGTTTTGTGGTGAATGGATTGAGCAAAACGGCCATTATAAATTAAATGGTACAGAGGCAAGAGGAATCATGGTGCCCCGTTCTATAACGTATGAATAATTGATAGAAAGAGTATCTCGAGTTATTTCTATTAATATTTCTGAATTTGACATTGAAATGAAGTTCAAGCTTAAAACATTCAATCCAATGCCGCCCGTTCCAATTATGAGTGATGATGATGTAGATTATTTTCTAGAAGAAACGATTAGTGGAGCTGAGTTGAAGATTCCACTTTGTATTACCTACAACCGGAAACAGGTTTTGGCGACCCCTATTGCTTATGTTGACCCTAACTTTGGGCCAGATAGTTGTCCACAAGAACCTATTGAGGCATATGTTGAAGCTGAATGTTTAAGCCGAAATAATTTTGTTGCTGAAGATCAGTCAGTATCCGAATTTGTTCTTGAAACACAACCCAATGATAGAAGGGAGCCGAGTTTGGAAAATGTGAATGTTAATGTTCATGATGATTTAGATGGGATAACAGTTAGTGATCCAACAGTAGGGAATGTCGAGCCTTGTAATATGAATTTCCCGGCCCCTATTAGTAGATATATGCCTAGAGTCAATTTGTTTGCATGTAGCAGTTCATTAAACAACGACAACTCGCATTCTAATAGTAATAACTTGCCATCCATGGAAGTTGTTGGTGATAGTGATGGGTTAATGGGGAAAAAGTTGTTCAGTTCGAAAGAAGAGTTGCAAGAAGTGTTTTCTATAGAAGCCTTGAATTTTGAATTTAAAACCTTCAAGTCAGGGAAGAACATACTTGTTGTTAGGTGTATTGACAATAATTGTAAGTGGCAACTACGTGCTACCAAGTTTGGAAGTTCGAATATGTTTGAAATCAGAAAATACTATAGCATCCATAGTTGCGCACTTGATGTCCGTAAGAGAGATCACCATCATGCTTCATTCAAGCTTATCGGACAAAAGATTTGTCACAAGTTTGACGGTGCTTCATCCTCGTATAGGCCTGGTGATATCAGAGAAGATTTTCAAAAACAGTTTGGTTATGAAATAAGTTACCACAAAGCATGGAAAGCAAGAGAATATGCAATGGAGAAAGTTAGAGGCATGCCTGAGGATTCATTCAAGTTACTCCCTTCATACATGGCAATGTTGGAGAAAAAAAATCTGGGCACACATACATTTCTTGAAGTGGATAATGCAAATAACTTCAAATATTTCTTTATGGCAATTAGGGGCTGCATACATGGGTTTATTTTATCAATAAGGCCAGTTATTGCAATTGATGGAACGTTCTTGAAGGAAAAATTTAAAGGAACTTTGTTCATTGCGACAACACTTGATGGTAACAATCAACTTTTTCCTATTGCATTTGGTATTGGTGACAGCGAGAATGATGCGTCATGGAGGTGGTTTCTACTGAAGTTAAAGGAAGCAATAGGTGAAGTTGCTAATTTAGTTTTCATTTCTGATCGCCACCCAAATATAAAGAAAAATGTTAACATGGCATTCCCAAATGCTGCTTATGATATTTGCATACATCATTTGAAGAAAAACTTACGTGCTAAAGGCTTATCGACCACAACATTTTAACTGCTTTATGAATGAGATTTAGAGGGTCGATGAAAGAGTGGCAAAATATCTTAAGGATGCAAGGTATGACAAGTGGGCTCGTGCTCACTTTGATGGATTGCGTTACAGTATTATGATAACAAACATAGCAGAATCCATGAATTCTATTCTTAAAAATCCCCGACAGTTGGTTATTCATAAGTTATTGGATTTGATTATTGACAAGCTAAGAGAGTGGTTTTGTGCTAGGCGAGAGGAGGCAGTTAATTGTCACACTCGACTCACAAAATGGGCTGAAAAGGAATTGTTAAAAAAATCAAAGAATTCCCGTACATATAAAGTGGTGGCACTAAATACGTATGAGTTTATTGTTAAAGATTGTGACCTTGATGGTCATGTCAACATTCTTGAGAAGATATGTAGTTGTCGACAATTTCAACTCGATCAACTACCATGTAAACATGTATTAGCTGTTTGTAAATATCGAGAAACATTATCTGTATATGACATGTGTTCTCATTACTATTCTAGTGAAGTATGGGTTGCAGCATATGCAGAAACAATCTACCATGTTGGCATACAAGAAGAATGAGGGGTTTCAGAGGTAGTGCATAGTAATGAGGTTTTGCCCCCTATGGAAAAACGAAAAAATGGTCAGCCGCAAGAAATTAGGATATCATCACAAGGCGAAGAAAAGTTACGTCGTAAATGTGGTAGGTGTGGTTCTCAGGGACATAATCGACTAACTTGTAGTGCACCAATTCTCTTATCTAACAATGAGCCCGTAGTTGAATCGAATGAAACAGAAACAAGCAGACGTACTACTCTAAACCTTACTTACTTATTATTTTTGTTGTATTAATGTCACTAATGTCTGTAATAGTTAGTTGACTAATTTCTACTTGTTTGTTTCGCAGGTGGATGAACATATTTGTGTGGCTTATGTTGTTTCCAAATGGAGGCAGCCGAGGGTGCATAATATATCGGCAAAGTGTTTGCGCGGAGCATATTAATAATTATGATGATTGTGTTGTAACTTTTGTTCATTATAATTCGAACACGTATCATTACACGTATGTTGTTTAATGTTAATGACTATTTTAATGATTTTTGTTCCATGTCTACATACTCGACTGTAGTGGAGTATTGATAGAGTTACTCAACTATTGTCATGTATAAGTCGAGTATTGCTGGAGTTACCTAATTATTGGCATTATTATGTAATTGTACCTTACTAGAGCCATTTATTAACAGAAGAACAATCGATATTTTAATTACGAATAAAGTGTGTTTTCTGTAAGACACTCGACTATAGTCGTGTATCTATGAAATCCCGACTATAGTCGTGTATCCATGTAAATACCCAATAATAGTCGTATATGTATGCAAATACCTAACAAGAGTCGTGTATGTATGCAAATACCTATTTATATCTGGTGGAATTATATGCAGATATCCGAATATAGTCATGTATGCATGCAAATACCTGGCCAGTCATGCATCTGTTCATTCAACTTAATTCACCACAATGTATGCATAACCTCGACTGTAGTCGTACAAATATGGAAATACTCGACTGTAGTCGTGTATTTGTGCAGATCATTCATTGAATGTATATATAATTATCCTCATATATCAGATACATTATACAAAACTGTCTTTTTTTTTCAATAATATACTTAATAAAAAATATAATGTATATATGATATCAAATGTCAATAATATCCCAATTGTAACTAATATGGGTCATGATAACTAATCCAAAAAGTACTTATAAATAATAGCAGTAAAGTTTTGCTAGAGTTAAATGCTATGTCGCTTTTTTCCACGACCTATGTTCAAATAATTTCACAGCTAATGCTTTTCAGAAGTGTGCAACAGTATTATGTTGGCAATATGTATTGACGTCAAGGCCATGGGTTAGCACCTCCAAGTACCGCAATAAAAATGCTCCACAATCACCCCTACAGAAATATCACATAAATCAATAATGAAATTTTCGATTCTTATTTAAAAAAAAAAAACAACATATACAATGTACTTAATTGCATACCCTGATTTTTGTTGCGGGATGTTACGTACTGGCAAGATGGGCCAAGGAATTTTCGATATAACATCAGCACAATCTAGATGTATTTAGTTGTATGCTATCTTCTGAAGTAGTAGTGGTATCATATCTGCAACAGGTAGCAATTGTCTGACCAAAACTGAATCTTTTGTGTAGTCAATCATGGAATCATAAACACAAATCTTGCCCCCAGGTATATCGACTACACTGAGAATCCAATGCTCATTCATGCATATCGGCAAATATACCTATGAATTATATACAACATTTTTAGCAGCTAAAAGAAAAAACATATACTAATTAACTAAGCACAGAATATGAAACTGACCGTTGAAATATTGTTCCAAGGCGTCGCACAGTCTAATTTTGCACCATTAGCATAATCTATCCAGTAATTATCCTTCTCCCATACCCTATCAGGGTCTTGCATGTACACCTTATGTCTGTCTTTGATATTATTCTGAAAAAATTTTGCAGTCATATATATTACCCGTTATTATTTTCAAATATTAAGGAATATATAATAAAAATTAACCATACTAGAAAATTACAGTCCATAATAGCACAAGTTTGAATGTTTGGAGTTGCACTCATGGACATTTCTTTCTGTAAGTAGTTGCATGCAATGTCGATGTGCTGAACATAAAGTATGCAAAAATTACACGAAGTTACAAATAATTATTAAAAAAAAATCTGAACCAAATGTTGTGCTAAAAAACTTACGAGATTAGATAACCACATATCTGGTTTATACAATTTGTGAAAAAATTCTCGATTAACCTCCATAAGAGCCAAATCGATAAATTTCTTACATGAAATAGATTATGAAATGACTAGTGTTAAATCATCATACATTATAATAATGAAAATAGATCAAAAGTTAATATCACAAAATAAAATAATTTACGGCTCATTTTTTTCATTGGCGACAGCCATCCATCGCTCCAGCTCCAGTAACTCCTCTTGGGGTATAAGCGGACGCACCTCAAAGTCCACTATCTCTTGACCAGCATCCACCTCAACATCCGTTGTCTCTCGCGGCTTCTTCAAGGGATTGGTGTACGGTGTTCGTAAGTAAGTCGAAGCTTTCCTATCTTTTCTCTTCCGTAAATTATACACCAATCTACAATCTTTTTCTTGTGTCGAGATGATAATAGGATCGCTCTCTGTACCATGATAATTATCCCACATCTTTTCTGCGCTACAAAGATTGACCAGCGTGTCCAATGGTTGTTGCATCGATGAGACAAATGCGACATCCAAAGGATTGTTTGTCGGCTTCAGACACAACAACCAAATTTTTTTAGAATTAGAGAAACACATATACTCAATGAACAAGTATTGACACTTTTATATATCAAACCTTAGAATCAAATGGCTGAGACTCTGAAGCTGAAGGCTGCTGAAGTAACTGAATAAGCTTGTTCAGTTTACCATCGATCAAGTCAATATGACCAATTTTGCCCTCAATGTTATCAATCTTCGTGTCCACATTCTTCATCATATTTTCCATCTTGGTGATATTTTTTTCAATGTTTTCAATGCAACAACCAAGATGATTAATCTTCTCCTCGACAATAGAACCATGAAAACCACGGGAGGCATGTTAAGATGGACCATCCTGATATATACAAAAAATTAAATATTAAATTTGCATGCATGATTAAAAAGTATATTAATTAACTTAAAAGACACGAGAGAGTAACTGTTTTTTTTTTTACCTTAGTTGGTACGGTTATTTTCTCATTTAAATGTTATAGACGCAATGGTTTTGCTGTGCTGGAGGTGGGTTGACCATCTGAGTCACTATCATCATGGGAGTCATCAGAGCTGTTTAACTCATTATCATGTGATTCACTGTCGTCATGTGAATTGTTCCCATCGGGCTGACGATCTAACTCACTATTACAATCTTTCTCTTCACCGATCTCTTTAAGCCACTCATATTCACCAAAATACTGCATGTAATGTTGATTTTCCTCCACATATCGGGCAGCATGCAACTTTTTTATGAAAATCAATCTGGACGTTTTTTTAGTAAAGATTTTCTTTTGAATCTCACCTAAATCTTTAGCTTTTGTCGATTTTCATCTCAAAATTCGAGGAAATAATTGACCACAACGTTTTGCACATTTATCATCAATGACGGAAACAGCTTTATACGCCCACACCTGTACAATTGATGGCACGATTTATAAATTATATACATAAAAAGATGATAAATTATATCAAGTAACTAAAGTAGGCAAACTATATACTAAATAGTTTAGTTTTGTTACCAAAAAAGAATGAGGGAACCCATGGACACTATACGTTGCTCCTTTATATTTAGAATCTGCATTGGACTTCTTTTTATGCTTAGCCACTCGGCCTGCAACACCTTTTCTCAAACTGTGAATGGTCATGTTGAAATAACAGTGTCCCCACGAATATTCATTGAACTCATTATAATTGTCCACAAGGAGTACATGAGTTTCATTTATATAGTTTCTATTCTCCTTTCCAAGTAATACCGACTCCACAAAATATAACATGGCGAGCTTCACCATTTTCATATCATCATCAGATTTGGCTTTCATGAACTTTTCCCGAAGTTCTTTCGTTGTGATTGCACAATTCCCATCTAAAAACTCATCAATTATTCTCTCATCATCACCAATATCTTCAGTATTGGCTGTGTACAATGGATTGCAGTTCAATCTTGTTACCAAAGCAAACTCCTCTATTGAAAATCGAATATTTTTCTGCCCAATCCTAAACCACATTGCCTTCTCATCTGATTTCACTTCCCTTAATAATATGTTGTGAAGTAATTGGGCAGAAAACTTCAGCTCTTGCACATCCAAAAAGTGACCGAAGCACAAACGCTTGAAAATATTTATCTGCTCCTCAGATTATTTTTTTTTTATGTCTGTAATTGCATCTAGTGATGATCGGTTAGAAATCTTTGCTTTGAAATAATCTGATTCCTTGATCTTTAGTTCCATCTGCATAAACACTAAAATATTCAAATAATAATATAAATACAAATAAAAAGTTGCGTAATAATAAATTCTAAACAAATCAGAAAAATTACACTACATACTTCGAGAACAGTTTTGAGTTCACAACTGCAATCGAGTAGAGCATCCATTACACCACTATAGTCGAGTATAGCATCCATTACACGACAACAATTGAGTATACCATTCATATAACAAATAGAGCATCCATTACTTTCACATGATGCATAAATTAGTATAACACACAGCAAAGCAATCAACAACGCAGAAGAATTTGCTTATCAACTTAGCAAGCAATCAACTTATCCGCAAACATAATCAACTTATTCGCAAACATAATCAACTTATTGGATAACAAATATTATTCATCTTATTATCTTTTTAGTTCACAAAATACTGGATATCCATACATAGGTAAACAATTTAGACCACAATTTATCAAAAAGGCATCCAGTACACGACTGCAGTCGAGTAGAGCATCTATTACACGACTGTAATCGGGTACAGCATCCATTGCACGACTGAAGTCAGGTACAGCATCCATTACACCACTGCAGTTGGGTACAACATTCATTACACGACCGCAGTGTACTGAGCATGCATTACACAACTGTAGTCCAGTAGAGCATGCATTACACGACTACAGCCTAACATTGTATTGATCATCTATCAATGTACCATGTGTTTTTCGATAGAACAATTATACTCATTCAAGGTATGATAGTGAGCCAAGAAGTATTGCATAGAATAAAACAAACAATACTGCTTACCTTAGAATGAGTGAATTCAAAGTAGTCTTGTGCTTGGTGAGGATTGAATGTAGATCAAGGTTTACGTATTCAAAGACAGAAAACACATTTGCCGGCTACTCTATACAGCAACCTACATCCCAATTATAACAACAATTCAGTTACCAAATGAAAAACTAAAGAAAAAATAATTGTTATAATAATAATAAAAACATATCACATGTTGGCAGCAGTACAAACAAGTAGAACAATATTACTACGCTAAAAAGTATCAATATGTATAATGGTTCGCTAGTTCAATCAAAATGCATTTATTCGCTACATACACGAGTTTGAGTTACTCGTAGTGGCATGAAGCTGTAGACTAGATAACAGTTTAGAGTTCTAGTGGATTAACAGCACGCACGCACATTCTACTTGAACACATACATACACATATCAACAATAGCAACAAAAACGACAAGTCAACAACAATAGCACGCACGTGCATGGCGTTTCACCACAATCACCTCTCACAAGACCTTCCTCTTCATCACTTCACTAACCAACAACAACAACCACCGCCACCAACTTCTCCTTCGCAACCACAACACCAACAAAGCAATGAAATAACGGCACCTAATTGGCTTAACACTGCGCTTCTTCTCTCACAACAGCCGTAGCAAAAAGTGTCTCACTTCACAAAAACCGTTTTCCTTAACCTACACACCACAACAAACAACAACAACAGCAGCAACAACAACAACAACAACAATGCCTCCAATTCTGACACTTCACACACAAATTATTCAACATATATTTTGATAGAATCATATTCAATAAGGTGTAACAGCTAAGTTTTGTGTGTTAAATTACCTTTAGTTTGACCAATTTCAGTTCAAAGCAGGAAATTTATGGTGCCACAACAAGCAAAGGGGTCAGGGGTTTTGGTCTCATCTGATAGCCGCCGAAGAGACTGCAATCGAGCCTGTTGAACGGCGCTTCACTCTTTTTTACTTGTTTTGACCGGATTCAATCTTGAGGAAGGTTTGAATTAGGTGAAATTTGATGTTGTTTATGTTGGTCGTCAGTAATGAATACGGGTTGTGTTACGCGACTTGGCTGTAAATGAGGGTTGTATTACGCGACGGCGAGTTGTGCATGAAGGTTGTGTTACGCGACGGTGACTTGGTAGTGAATGGGAGTTGTGTTTATGCGACAGTGGGATTTGGTTGTGGTGATTTAAGTTTTTAATTAAGGTAATTTCGTAATTGCACATGACAGAAAGCATATATGAGAAATTTTACAATATGGGAGTGTATTTAGATAAATAGCTTATTTTTGAAGTATGACACGGGCAAATCCCTGCAATTATATCGACTTATTTTTATCCATTAAGCTATGGTATATTTGTCAAATTTTAAAAACCCTTATCGATAATATTATGTTTACTAAATTTGAATATTTGATTGAGATACTCACTGGACGGGACACTGATATTAAAATGGACCATACAATTATGACTCGATAATAAAAAGTCAGACTGGTATTTGAACTTCTTTAAACAAGAAAACCGAAATTGCCACCCCTGAAATGGAGGAAGAGAAAAGGTGAATATTTATAGTTCATTACTTCTTCTGCAATCTTTGACATGGCCACGAGTAAGTCTCAAACTTGCACTAGGAACAATTTACACGGAGAATCAAGGTACGCATTATGCAACTACGAATAGTGAGAAGTCCTGTGATCGACAAATCGCCTGTAACCTGAGACCAATAGTAGCATAAGCGTTAAAGGGATACATGTCAAGCAGCTGTGTCATCTATAAATAACTCACTCTCCATGATTGTACATATATATACACACATCCCAGCTGCAAACTCGCCCAACTTCAATGCCATTTGTGATTTCACAATGATATACCATTTGGGATGATCAGGTAACCTTAACCTTGATGTAGCGGTCAGGTTCAAAAAGATGTATGAATCTGACTAATAATTTCTCCAAATAACAGTGCACAAGACTGGCTAGGCAGTAAAACCAAGTGCAAATAGAAATCTATGTAGTCTCTTTGTACTTCCGGCAAAATGGCTTCAATATCTTGACAAGTTTCAGCTAATATGCAGCAAGCAGCTACAGAGTACTGGAGTACATATCAAAATTTCCCTGATATTTGAGGTTGCAGAATAAGACTAATCAATGTCCTGCCCGTTGGTTTAGATAGAAAAGAATATGAGAATATACATGTGAATGTCAGCTCTTTTACCTATGCTTGATTGGCAAAAGCAACAACATGTACATGGCAAAAATCCTGCATAGTTTCACATTTGGACATTAGGACTTTCATACAGCTATCAACACTAGAATGAATGCACCAGCTACCAAACCTGCTATACAAACTAACCTCTGCATGCAATATAGCTTCGGCTAAATAAACTGATACCAGAAAGAAACAACAATAATAATTGAATTTTGAAGCTGGCATGGAAGAGCAGGAGTACCTGTATGATTAGCAAATGAGAACTGTTACCATATTCACAACTATTGCTATTGGGCTTTTACCCCTCTGGATTTGTCATGAGGGTTACGCTGAGAGTGGCTGAGAAACAGAACTCGTGAGCAATTGTTGTAAAGTTTCCATAATATTGGGGAAAGAAGGACGAATTTCAGGCTCTCTGCAGATAATTAAAGTGCATTATCAGGGAGAGGTGAAGCAATGAATAATGTTGTGAGTTAGTGCCTTATGCTGGATCAAGTATCATAAAGATAAAACCATTTTTCATTAACAGAAAAAATTAAGAGAATCAACTCTGGGATTTTGTTGAAGTAGGCTGTGAACTTACTCCGCCCAGCAGGTCTCAATCAAGGCAGCCACCTTTGGATTTACATTCTTGGGAATCTCAAGCCTTTTACCCTTAAATCCAACAGCAGAAATGACCTGGAAAATTGATGTCATATTCTTTTAGCTACATCCTAAAATAAGACATGCAGACTCCTAGGTATCAAATTTTATCCAGTTCAGGAACAAGAAGAATAAAAAAGCACTCAAGGGAGGCAGAGAGTTCAACTCCTCTCACTAAACCCCCACTTTATCAGCATGATATTCAACTACTCTTTCAGGATCCTTCTTTTGGCAATTAGCAGTTATTTTTCAAGCTAATAGCTATACTGTTTATGAAAAAGGGGGAAAATATTTATACAGATTTCATCAGTAAAATCTGTTTTCCTATTGTGTTTCTTACAGAACCAAAATTTTGTTGCAGTCACCTTCAAAGGAATTTAATTTTTCTTAACCGGTGATCAAGTTTGGAAATATGTTGTCATTGTCAGTGATTATTTTTTCTCTGTTTTCTATCGGTCGTGCTCAATAAATTCATTAACCAAACTGGCTTTGAAGCCAAGGAATAGATTAAGGACCTGAGAAGGAGTTGAATTTCTCCAAGGTTTCTGCAGAGTTACAAGTTCCCACAAGATCACACCAAAGCTGAAGACATCAGATTTCTCATTTGATGGATCCTCACGGAGAACTTCCGGTGCCATCCACTCTGGCTAATAAATAAAAAGAAAAAAAATTTACTAAATTTATCCCATGCTTCCTTTGAACGAAAAGCAATGTTCTAAATAAAACTTACAGTCCCCGCAGCAGTTTTTGATGAAATATATGTGTTTAGCTTTGAGCGAGAAAGACCAAAATCACAGACCTGGAATCATATACATTATCAAGAGAAGTAAATAGGATCATGATTATCACGTCTTAAAAAAATTTCACGTACAATGCATTGGAAGCT
The DNA here is from genome assembly GCA_030449075.1 of Murraya paniculata. Taxonomy (NCBI): domain Eukaryota; kingdom Viridiplantae; phylum Streptophyta; class Magnoliopsida; order Sapindales; family Rutaceae; genus Murraya; species Murraya paniculata. Next base: position 397,327 of record JAEVFN010000084.1, on the reverse strand, counting down.
GCCCGTGTTATGATAAAGTGGAGTAAACCAATTCAGTGATGTATAGAAACAGCTCAGAGATTAAACAACTAAAGTCAGAATAAAGGCAATTTCCCAAGGAGTAACTAAGGTCAGATTAAAGGCAATTTCCTAAGAGAGAAAAGAGATTAACAAATTGTACAGAAAATCTTTTTCTAATTTGTGCCATTTGTTTAACTGTAAAAAAGTTACTACAACAAGAGGAAGGATCCAACAGTCAACAAGCTAGTCTGTGATGCAAAATAAATACGATGACCCAAGAACAGAAAAATATAATTTACATTTCTTGTATCTGTTTGAGTAAATAGACTCTGGCATTCCGATCAGAAAAAAAAAAATGGAAATAAAATCACCCATCATAACATGAATTCCACAGCCATGTATTTGCCTCTCTGATTGCAATGTTAAACTAATGGTATTTCGTAGTTTAGCACTAATTTTAGCCATTTCCTTATTGTCTTTTACATAATTTTTTTTTTTTTTTAATAACATAACACCTCAGCTGCTACCCTGGTAGGTAGGGTTTGCTTTTGACCAAAGAGCAGGAGAAAAAAATATTTAAAGGAAAAGAAATGAATACGAACTTTAAAGCATATCTGGAAGAATGAATTTCTGACACTGACCTTAACGGTATAAGTACTATCCACTAAAAGATTTGGAGACTTCAAATCTCGATGAACAATTGGTGGTCTACGCTGATGTAAATAATTCATCCCCTTTGCCTGTACAGAGCAATAAACAGCTCCTAAGTCCAATGGAAAGTATAAATTGATGACCAATGTGGAAGTTGATATTTATGCCAGAAATTCACCATGCAAAATGTCACTCAGCATTTGCATAGAAAAATTAAACTTAAAAGATCTATCATACATACCACATCATAAGCCATATTGAGGTGGAGTCTTTCATCCAATACAACTCTAGCATCAGGGGTATGCAAGAGTTCATACAAGCTGCCTCTGCAATCCAAAACATGAATTCTGTTTACTGACATATAAAACCAATTGTCCAAAAGAGCCTCCCACTTTTTATGGCCTCAATAAGGAAATACCAAAAAGAGACATTGCAACAACTCCTGATACCTTGATAAATACTCTGTCACTATGGACAAGTTTGGAGGCTCAGTAACAGCACCCATTAGAAGAACAATATTTGGATGCCGCAGACCTTTCATGATTGCAACCTAACAGAGAAAATTTTCAATTCAATACAGCTAAAAATGATAAAAAAATATCTTAAAGAAAGAAAGAGCACGGTTTCTAGCTTTCTGTTCATGCTTCAATGTTGTATCATCTTCTAATGCAAAAAGCAGCCATGACTTACCTCCCTTAAAAATTCCTTGAAGCGATCTGCATGGAATTCCTGCTCGATGAGAATCTTAACAGCAACATCCTGAGAGTAAGAAGCATAATATTAAACAAGCAAAACACATGCAGCATTAAAATTGGAACAGGAAATCAGACAAAATTGTTTCAGCATAGTAGAAAATTTAAAAGGAATGGCAAAAACATGAAAGCTTATCATTATATTGAACATTTATGTGTAAGGAAATTAAAGAGATATCACAAGTTCAGAGCTTTTAAATTGCCATTAGTATGCTGTAAATGCAAGCTAAAAAGAGCATTCCCTAGAGTGCCAAATCTTAAAATGATAAGATTATTTCTCTTGGGTCAATAAAAAATAACTGGAGCTGACTCTGTGCATAAGATTATCCCCTCTCAATATTTTCTTAGACTCACATTTATGGTAAGGCTTCTATAAGATGTTAACTTTCGGAACTTATAAAATGATTTCAGTAAATAGGTTGTCTCTTAAGCAACAAAACCGGTTGGTCTTGTGAACAATACAAATTTCAAAAGTTGGAAACAGAAAAGAGAAAAGGAAATTCCATTTTGCGCCAATTTTTTTAATTTCTTTTTTTTCTTTCAGAAGTAAACAGTGGCCAGGAAAATAGGGCAGTATTCCCCAATATAACAAAAGTCTCATACACAAGCATTCCAAGAGGACACCTGGCAACTTCGAATCATTGATTATATCCTAGAAATATATTTTTTAATGCCCAAATATAAATTTAGCTCACTAAGTGAAAAAAACAACATGAACAAAGGTTACTCAGTTTTACTAAAGAAAAAAAAGTTCATTAAACTGTGTCCTGAAAATATTGATCATAAATTGAACATGAGCAATCTGAAATGAAAGTAAAAATCCTAAACAAGAGAGAACTTTCACATGCATATATCCAATTTCTTGGGGTTTTATATTTATGGAACAAAACTAAGAAAAAGAAATAGAAACTTAAAATCCAGTCAACTATATATTAACTAATAAGCACAAACATGTATACTAATATTACTCTACTCAAAACTTAATGGTATATATATACATATACATACATACATATATATATGTATATATATATATATATATATATATATATACGTATAGACAGAAAAAAAATATGCTCACTGAATTACGCCATTCAGCATGATGAACAGTTCCAAAAGAACCTGAAAAGCATTCAAAAACATTCATGTGAGGTCTCTTTAACAATATTTATGCATTATGGATGGAGTATAATTTCAAAGCATTGATGATTGGTACAGTATACAGTCCTGAGTCCTTTGGGAGGTAACACACACCTTCCCCAATTTTCTTCTTTATCAAAAGTTCACTCCATTGGATTTCTAATCCTTCCTCTTCGAGGTAAAGTTCTCTACTTGATCCACTCGTTACTGACAGATTTGATTCCATGAGAAAATGATTGTTTGTCACATAAGGCTTTAGCCTAGAGAAAGCTAAAGTTTCATGACTTTGTCTATGCCGAAATGGTTTTACAGGACTTCTTAGAAGAGGACCCTTGATGAAGTTTGGTGAGTCAATGACATGAGCAGACGGACTGGATGGGTTCTGCATCTGCAAATCTCTATCAGCAGTAACATTCCACGAAGCTCTTTGGAACAGAACTGACACACAAGATTTATGGTTATTGCTTGAAGTGGACAAAGGTTGTTCTTCTCAAACAATTTCATGGTAAATGGATTTGTACCTTGTGGATCAGGCTTATCATCTTGATCAATAGCAGTACCTGTTACTGCCAAGAAGCAAAATCTTTGTGAAGGTTAATTCAAAATCACTTGAGAAGTATGTGAGTTATTCAGGTCACTGTTTGTGCATCAATAATATTTTTTGACAGTGGTTCAAGTTCTGTAGGCAATCAACTCATATAAATAATCCTTAAGGTTAGGACAGAAACCTAATTAACCATCCAAGAACCTGTTTGTAAGGGATCAGTTTGATTAATATATATAAGGGCACCATGATTTATAAGCTTATACTTTATCTTCTGTATTTGAATTCTATGTACAAGCACACTTACAGCACTTTCTTTGCCGTGAAAACAAATCACAACTGCAAGAAAATCTTTGAGGGCATCAAAGTTGTGGTTCTACATTAACATAACCCACATGTATTATTAATTTTCTTTTTCTGTAAGTAGACATTATGAGCATGCCAGGCATAAGACAACGCTCTTTAGTCCAAGCAATTATGAATGAGGAGTAAAATTTTGTAAGACTTATGAACTAGAAAAATATCTCAGGGTAAGATTCTCTGGATTTCAATCATTATGACAAACAAACAGCAAGAGAGGACATTTTAATCACCTGAGGAATCATCATCTAGATCAAATTTAGGTGAGTGATTGTCGATGAAATACAATTTGGCCAATGTCCTGATGTTCTCAACAGTCTCTACGGCTTTAAATCTTGGATGATATAAGGGCGAAGAAACAAACATTGAAGCTGTACGATTGAGAGAGGAATCAGGCTTGCTTAAAACTCCAGGATCCTCAAGCAAATCAACCAAATATTCCCTGGAAATGATACACATTAATCTAATAACACTAAGAGGCAATGTTTTGATTACAAGTAAATATAACTACAACATAATAGCAGACATCTAGCTTTCAAAAATAATTTCAATTGTGAGAAATGATCTCAACCAGCTATATGCTTGTTCCAAAGCTAACAAAATTCTGTGTGGAGGGGAAAAATAAATCCAACGCATATAGCACATGTATATTTTGATACACTCGTTTCATGTCATCAATCTTTACTTAAATAAACTCTTTCCAAAGTTTCCTAGTGCAAAATTTACAGTCCAAGATGCATCATCAACTTCACTCATTGTGCTCATATATAGGTGGCAAAATGCTTCATCTCCCCTTATTTATCAACCTTTTACGCTCCGGTATTGAACAAGTCAACACCGAGCTAAATCATCTAATTCGTTTGGGTAGATAAGAAACATAATCAAACCTATTGAACTCATGTTCTCATCTTTTCCAACCTCTCTAACTCTAATTTGTACAATTCTCTATTAATTGCTTATGGTTTGTTACCTTTAAAAACTTAGACTTATTAAGCTATGACTTTTTCAACCACTTGAAGATGCATGATCATTCCAAAAATAAAAATAAAAATATAGAAAAATGTCCAATCAACTATAGTCAACATGATATACCTATCAGGACCAATTTGCACTAGGCAGGATGAAGCATCATCCCTCCTACAATATCTGCATCCCTTTGCGATTCGGCATGGTAAGTTAATTAAGTCAGCTAACACCTGCAAAACTCCCAGTCATCAGTAATCTTGATCCTGCGTATGTTTTCATAGAGATCTCTATCATTCAAGAAATGAAACATAAGAAATTAATTTTAACAGCACTTGAAGCACCAGAAGGAACAAAGAAATAACTATGGAATCAGAGTGGATCATTCCTCTAAGAACAATGACAAATAAAATGGCTACAATAGGCAACAAGGACAAGTTGCAGAAAGATTAATCTAGAACCAAGTTGGTAGATTTACTTTAAACAATAGAGCACGATGGACACACAGGCCAACAGACAAGCTTCCAATCGGAAGTACTACAGAGTTGAGGCAGTCTTTCAAGTGTCCAGCACAATCCCACCACTGTTTATCAAATTCTTCTTCTTCTGTAGACGTTGTACCCCTTATGATGAATGAGACCTTGTTAAGAAGAATAGTAGATGAAGAATTCAAGAAGTTATGGTAATAAACAAAATATGGTAACCAGAAAACTCACCCCATATGGTTGCAAACAAGATTCGCAAGTTGATGAACGGCTTCTTCAGCAGTGATCCTGTCACACAAAAGAGACAGCACCCTGTTGTGTAGTTCCTTCAAATTAGGGTCACTAGATTTATCGATCAAAATGACTTTAATTGACAGATTATTACAAGGATCAACAGCCTTCAATAATTTGTAAGGTGGGATTAGACCAGCGTCCCGTTGGTTTGTACCAATAGTCCATGTATATGGATCCATCCCATGGATCAGGTAAAACCCATCCAGTATTCTGTCAAAATAAGACAGACAGCCATTCACCTGGTGCAAGTGAAAATTAGAGAATTTTAAGCAGAAAAATCGGTTGCAAACATTACAACTTATAAAGAAAATTAATTAGTGCTATTTATGAGGTTCATGGCCCTTTGTCTTTCATAATTGGTGAGTTATACCATAAATGGATGTATATAACATTCTACCAGCTTTAAAATAGTATATCTTCAAATTGCCTGCAAATGAGATTTACAAAAAAGAAAAGGCCTCTGTTTGTTCTGTTAAGTTGGAGTCTAGGAGTAAATATTTCAAAATCACAGAGAACATGAACAATTAGGATGACAATCAACCGGGTAGTTTCTGAAATCCAAAACCAGAATATTTTGCAAGAATAAATTTTAATCATCCTGTGCATCAAATGCAACTTTCAACCGTACCCTTATATCTAGAACAACTGAAAAAAACAGTTCTTTCAAAGCTCAGTTGTCTTAAGACTTCAAAATTATGCAGGTACTTGGTTTCCATGTGTCAACACCAATGAACACTACTAGCATCATAAACTTCCTGATGAACACTACTAGCATCATAAACTTCCTGATGAACACTACTAGCATCATAAACTTCCTGATGAACACTACTAGCATCATTAACGTCTTGAACTCCAGCATAATTTCAAAAAAGGACAAATTTTGAACAAATTCCCACTAAGCAAATTTAATTCTTGTGTCCAATCCAATCAAAGTTTTTTCATTTTCTTAGCAACCAAACAAAACCAACAAACAGAAAAAAAAAAAAATGTACCCACCAAGCAAAAAAGGGAAGGAATTTAAAAAAAAAGAAAAAAGAAACACATACCCAAAAGCGATGAGAGACAGTCTCAGCAGAATCAGTATCACGGCTACAAGAACTCAAAGCCAAGAAATGGGGATCATCAGCAGAAGCAGCCTGAGAGGAAAGTCTAAGAGCCATTGCAAGCTGCAACTGGTAACTCTCTTCAGTTTGCTGTGCCCAGCTCTTACAAGGCGCCATTTCATTCCCAACCCCAAATCCCTCCTCCTCCATTATCAAAAAAATAAAAAAGATAAGGGAAAAAAAAATCCCTCAACCTGACAAATCAATAACTTAACTGCCCATGCACCCATACATACATACATACAGACATTCACATTGAAAATGATGTGTTAATATAAAAAAAAAAAGTGCTTTTTTCGGTTATTTGTGAAAAGCAAAAGAATAAGTTCTTTAGAGTGGCAAGAATTTGGTTGATGGAAGTAGCTTTCAAAATGTTGAGTTGTGCTGTTATGTTGGCGGTGGTGTTGCTGACTTGTTTTCCTAATCAGATGACTTGTGTACATAATTGAAGTTACTGTTTCAAAGCACTTGCTTGGCCAGTTTTGATGTTAGTGTCTCGGTTCAAAGAATTTACAGGATTTTTTTTTTTTTAACTCCTGTGGTTTGCGTTGAATCAGAACCGTTGACCATGAAAGATCATCTTTGAAATAATCTCCCACTCTTTATTTTATTTGAAATAAATAGTTTGAATTTGAAAATTTTGATTTTTTTATAATAAACGGGTCAAAATTTTGGATATAATTCATTTACTTAAATTACTTATTTATGTTTATAATTTTAAAATTTTTAGAACAAAAATAAGTAAGGCTATAACTTTTACGAATAGAATTTTTATTAAAAAAAAAATTTGTTGCTTGGTTGATAATGAAAACTTTTATTAACAGTTATAAAATTTCTTTAATATGTAATTTTTTTAAAGTTATATTGTGAAAAAAATAAAATAAGATTGTTAATATGTGAAAAAAAAATTCAACCTTTATTTATAAAAGTCCAAAATTTACTAGTATAGATAAAATAGCTTATTTAATTTTTAAAAATTATACTAAGAAAATTACCATACAACAATAATAAAATAAAATAAAATAGAAAAGAACTTATAAAATTAAATAAGTATTTATAATTATTAAATAAGTCATATAAAATAGGTATTAAGTTGTAAAGTTAGTTTTGTAATAAACTGAGAATAGTACAAAAAGGAAAGTATGTGCAATGAGATGAATGAAATGAAAAATTTTTATTTTGCCCAATTTTGTGTTTATTAATTATTATTTGATATATAATTTTAGATAAATATATATATAAAGAAAACGATTCATTTATTAATTCTATTAAATGAATCAAACTAAACACTTATTTTATTAAATGAATCGAATCTAAATCTTGAAATTAGGATTCATTTAATAAATTTTTAAGAATATGTTAACACTATATAATTTTATTAACTTTTTCCGTGACTATCATAGATAAATATCGTTTTTCATTGATTAATACATATTGGCTTAAATATCAACAGGAGTTTTCAAGCATGTTTTGTTTGGACATTAGAAAAAGAAAGATGTGGAAACATTTGTTATTGTCTCTTTGACAAGCTTTTCAACAATTTATTGGTCTCTTTTTTTTTTTTATTAATTATTTTACATGTTCGTGTCATTTTCAATACGATTGAGGCGGCAATTAAATTGAGAATCCTTATCCGGTGGGAAGATGGTAGTTCAGCTTCTATATACAAAATGCTCTAAGTATATAGGTTTTTGTTTTTCAATTTTTTTAGTGTATCTTGGGTTGGGGGCTCAAAGAGTATTTTTGAAAAAATATTAAGTTGTTTGGTTGCATTTGTAGTAGAACTTTTGAGATTTAAAAAAGTAAGTAAAAGCTCAAAATTTGAATTTATCCAAGTAGAGCTTTTTGGGTTTTTTAAAAATATATAGAATCTCGAAAATACCCTAACAATATTTCACTAATTCCAAAAAGCTCTAATGTATATACAAAACTTTGCACAACAAAGATTTCTCCACTTGCTATCCTTTTTTGTCAAGCAGCAGTAGGTACGGTTTTTCTCATGCTTTCTGTACAGTCATTTTCATATCTCATACTTTCTTTCATCAAATGAATTGTTTATTCTCTTCACTTTACTGCCACTTGTCAATTACTTTTTCACTTTATTAATTTATTTTACTATTGTTTAATGTATTCACACGATCATGTGGTCCACACAAATCAATATATATATTATGTGAATTATTCATTTTATTTATTTTATTTATTTGTTAGATATTCATTCTATTATATTTGTACTTAATATATTCATATGCTGGATGTTCATCTTATTTATTTTATATTTGCATTTTTTATTATAATAATATTTTTTTATTGTCTTTTATAATAATATTAAAAATCTTTTTGTCTAGAATGGAAACCATTGTAGAGGGAAAAAAAAAAAAAAATCAAAAGCAGAATGGGATGATGCTACCTCATATGCTTTTATAAAAATTTGTGCCAATGAAACCTTAGTTGGGAATCAACCAAATGGTCACTTTAATAAGATTGGGTGAAAAAGTATTATTGTGAAATTTTATTCTATGACTAGTAAAAACTTTGGACACTTGGTGAAAAATGAAACTACCTTAGGATGGAATCTTGTGAAGCATACAATTGATGCTAGCGATGAATGGGAATAGAAAACCGAAGATGTGATTTCTATCTTTTCTTTTCTAATATTTGGTTTAATAGGAAATATTTTGGAGAAATTTAAAAAAAATTAAAATACTATCTCTTCTCATTATTATAGGAGGTGCCTGATGCAATTAAATTTCATCAAAAAGGCTTGAAAAATATTGACCAACTAGAAATTTTGTTTAAAGATATTGCTGCTACAGGAGAAGGAGCATGGGCACCATCTATGGGACCGAATGATAGTGATGGTGTACCATCTAGGGAACATGTTTTTGGAGAAGATATTATAAATTTCCAGGAGGAGAATGTCAATGAACCAAATAACTTTTATGGGCATAAGGATATTGAGATTCACACTTATAATGGTACTCCTATAGCATGTACACTAGATAATGGACCGAAAAAAAAGTTGTCAATTAGAAAGCGAGATGGAGTTGTAATTAGATTGGAGAAACAATTAGATCGCTTATGTAATGTAGTAGAGCCTAGGCCATCTTTAGCTATTAAAATTGATGAAAATGGTTGCAACATTGGAGAAGTAATGGATATATTATTGAGGTGAAAAATGAACTATTTAGACTTGCTAGTAAACTTTTTCTGAGTAAAGAAAAATAGGGAGATATTTGTTGCACTCAAGGGACCTGACGTTCAAATTGAGTGGTTGAAGTACATAAAACTGTTTTTCTAACTTTCATTATATTTTTTCATCAAATTGGAGATGTTGTTATTTTATTTTAGCTTATATTTTGCTAGTTTGGAACAAATTGAGACATGTTTATTTTATGATATTTAGTTATCAATTATGACATGATTATTATGAATTTTTGTTATTGATTGTTTTTTTATTGCAAATTATGATAATCTTTATCATGTGTACATGTTACAAATATGGAACTTTTAGAAAATGATGATGATATTGAGCAAAATTACATTGCTGCAAGTGTTGATTATGAATACAGATTGTTGAAAATGGTACAAAGTTGAGTTACGTTGTATGTAAATCATTTTGTTATGTATAATTTAAAGGAACCATATAGAATCTATCTCTTACAAGATATTCATTTGTCTTAGAAGTGTTAAATGAATATAAAGATAGATGTCACCAACAATTTATAATGGAAAAATATGTATTTATGAAACTATGTAAAGTATTGAGTGAGTCATATGGCCTTAAAAGAGGCGAGAATGTGCCTATAATTGAGTCAGTAGCTATGTTTTCGATTACATTAGACCATACATTTGGGAATAGGACAGTTCAAGAAAGATTTTAGCATTATGGTGAAACTATATCGAAGTGGTTTAAAATGGCATTAGATTCTGTTTGTCAAATGACTGTTCATATTTTAAAACCATTAGACCCAAGTCTAGAAGAATTCCCAAGAAAATTAGAAATGACGAACGATATTGGCCTTATTTTAAAGATTGTATTGGGGCAATTGATGGGAGACATGTACCAGCAGTGATGCCTACTTCAAAACAAATACCATATATTAGAATAAAAAGAATACCTACTCAAAATGTTATGGCTGCTTGTGATTTTAATATGTGTTTTACATTTAAATGGGCTAGATGGGAAGGTAGTACCCATGATACCTGTATATTTTTTGAGACATTACGTAGAGAGAATTTGCACTTTTCTCACCCACCCACAAGTTAGTTGAAATATAATCAAAGTTAATTATTTATTATGTTACATATTTGTATACAAGTTTGTTCATATATTGATTAATTTTAATTTCTTTTATAGGTAAGTATTACTTGGTAGACCTTGGATATCCTCGTATGAACGGTTGCTTAGGTCTTTGTAAAGGTGAACGGTATCATCTTCTGGATTTTTGATGAGGAAGCCAACCAAGAGGAAAAAAGGAAATATTTAATTATGCACATTCTTCCTTAAGATGCACAATTGAGAGGATTTTTGGTGTTTGGAAAATAGATGGAAAGTCTTATGCCATATGCCTAACTTTCCTTTTATTAAGCAAGTGAAAATTGTGATTGCGTTAATGGCAATTCATAATTTTATAAGAAGAAAACATGCTTGTCAGGACCAAGAATTCCAACTGTTTGATAATGATGGAGAATTGTTGCCTACAACTAAAAGTGAGAGCTAAATGGAAGAAGCCGTTGAAGAGCATGGTACAAATTCATTTAATGTACGTGAGATAGATTGAGAACGTGATCAAATTGCCACTCTTCTTATGCATAGTTAACATTTTTATTGTTTCCAAAGGTTTATTTTGATTTTTGACACTTATTTTAAACTTTTTAGTCGATAGTTTTGGTGCATATTGATAAAGTTTATTATTGCATGTTTGAATTATGAGGTTTATTTAAATTTTAATTGAAGTTTATTTTAAATTTTTGTGATTTTTGTGTAAAGTGAGAATATTAGATACAAAAAAATCAATTTATGATTTAAAAGTAAGTTCTCTTAATCGTCCTTTTTTAGTAATTTGACTTCACAAAAGCACTTTTAATATTGTGAAACCAAACAATTTAGTGGCTCAAAAGAGTTTTTTTAATTGACAACCAAATACCTAACAACTTTTTATCAAAACCTCTACTTATAAAAACTCTATTTCTAAAAGCACTGCTCCATAAGTTATACCAAATGGTCCCTTAATGTAATTTCGGCTAATTTGACCATAATTAATGGAATTTGATCATTTTAAAATAAATTAAAAATAATTATGGGCCGAATTGTTCATTAAATCTGACCAATTCATTTAGGATTCGCCCACCAATTTGTTCAATTTGCTTGTTGTGGGCTGAGCAAGGGCTTTGGTAAAAGGTTGGTTCTGTTCTATTGCGTCTCTCTAAACTCCTCCCAAAACCGTTTCTGAAAACAGCCCATTGAAAATATATGAAAGAGGGAAGCGATTGGCACTCCATTATCCTTATAAAACCTCAGTTTAAATAAAATTACAGTTAAGAATAAATAGAATTAAACAAATTTATTTTTTTTAAACAAATTACTTGCGTTCATAATCAATCTTTTTTTTTTCTGTACCTGTTGCTTTCTATCTAACTAAAATAAATTGTACAAATTTAGAATAATCTATTATTCTTTTCAAATTTCTTATTGATTAAATATTTTTGTACTTAAGGTTAGTTTCAAATTATAATGTAAAATATATGTAGTTTAAGCCAATGATTAACATTAAAAAATTGTTCACCTAAAAAACTTTTTAATTTATGTGTAGGATAATAATAAGACTGCAAAAATAAAAAATAAAAAATAGCATAATACTACTATGAGTTTTAACAATAAAAAAATTAAACGAAAATTAGAAGTGTATGTAAGAAAAAAGAATATTTTTAGAAATAAAATAAATATAACTGAAAAAGGAGTTTCATGAGCGGATTTGACGGAATAATCCAACCCTATATGAAAATTACACTACTTTAAGTACACCCATTTTAGTTCCACAAATAAGCCTACCTTCTTATTTGTCAACAAAACTCAAATTTTTCACTAGCCTAATTTTCTCAAAATCATGTTAACTAGAAAAGATAAAATTTCTTTGTTTGTAGCCTCAAGATTTTAATTTTAATAAAAGAATAATTAAAGATGGCAAGAAACTTTGAACTCTGAAGAAGAATCATGCAAAGGTTCTAGGTAAGGAGAGGAGGAAGAAGAAGAAGACAAGAGGCATTATCACTGAGTGCTCTGCCTCTCAATTAGATCAATAATATCCTATTGAATCTTAAAAAAATATATAAAAATATATAAAAATTATTAGTCGTAAGAATTTTCTAAATTTTGGATTAATAATCCCATTTTAATTTATATAAGATGATATAATGATTTAATTAGATTTTTATTTCAAATTTAAACATTATTTAACTGAGGATAAAATTATAAATTTATGGACGAGATGTTTTATAAGAATTTTAGAGGGGTGCCACTAGCTCTACTCCTGATAAAATGAGTTTAGTGGCATTAGAGCCGATTTTAAATTTTCTTCTTAATAAATAAATCCTAATAATTGACATTTAATTCTTATATTTTCTGCCTTACATAGTTCCCAACTTTCTATCCCCTGCACAACGCACAGTAATTTTTTCAACTTTACGTCAATTCTCTAATTAAGAACATAGTAATTATTGCTTCTTGTGTAGTTAATTAATGGACTTACACAATCATGTTGTATTATATTTTTAATAACAAGTTGATAAATCCCAATTATTTTTATAGAAAGGACGACACTTTCACCCACTGTCAGGGTATCTTAAATTTTAAAAACCTCGTTTCATTATGTAGAGCAATGATTACAATGCACGTCAAATTGTATCTCAAAATTTCATTTATTAAGAGTTTGTATCTCTAAATTAATACTGGCATATGGCTTAAACAACAAGCATTAATGGACTTACCAACAAATTTAAGATTTAAAATCCTTCAAGATTTTAGATGGTGTAAAGAGACATTTTTTTACAAGAGTAATGTCAAGATTTGTCAATAATCATTCAATTTGAAAAGAAAAATTTCATTACTTAGATAAACTTAGAGATAAATTAAAATAAAAAAACATGGAGAAAACCATCGTCAAGAGAATCAACTAGAGTCTCTTGTTCTTCAATTCCTAGACCCCCGTATAAGAACTAATCTAAGAGGAGCAGATAATTCTTCAAACATATCAAAACTATATTATGCTGTCAATGAACCTGAATCTATCCAAAATGAAAATACATAAACTTAGTCTCCAAGAATGTCACCTACATATTCATCTATAACTTATCTTAATGAATTATCTATTCTAGAGAAAAATTCTGAAAGTCGACTATGGACACTGTATATATATTGTAAGACTAGCTGCAGAAGACGTTATGTTAATATAGTAGCTTTAATCTATGGGTCCCGCATGTTCTTGTAATCAGGTGGTACCACAAAGATTTTTTTTCGAGTACCAAATCAAAAATTGTGGCAGTGGTTATGTTTGGAGCAAAGCTCGTGTCAAAATACCAACCGCTGGACATAAAGGCCCAACGGAAAGGATTAAAGATGATAGTGGGCAGACCATTCGGAGATTGCCACGTGTAAAGTTGATTAGTCCATTCGGCAAATATCGTGTGAGATTCCAAATGCTGACACTTTTCTTCTTTGAGTAATTAATAGTTGATATTTTGTAGACTTTAATTGAGATTAATTTTTTTAAAATTACTTGAAATTATTATTCCGAGTACAAGACTCTACTTTATTCATATTTAAAAAAAAAATTAATTTGATTCAATTATTTTTTATAATTAAAGAATCAATTAAACTTTCACAATATTTTGTAGTGATGGGGTAGGACTCTTATTGCTTCGACCGAAGTAGAATGACTTATCATCAGCTACATGCACAGTTGGTAATAACATGCTTATGAATGAATCACGTCCTCCTTTGTTGTTTTGTTTTCTTTGATGTTGATAATTGAAATGAATCACGTCTTCCCTTGTTTTGGTTTCTTTATTTCTCTCCCCAGCCCCCATGCATGGAACCTTTTTGCAATGCCACTATATTTCGCAAAAGTTGACTATTTATTTATTTTTTATTATAATTGGTTTTTTAAAAAATCTATATAATGTAATACCTGAAAATCAAGCGAGCAATAATTAAGATTATTTTATTATATTGTTATGATTATTGGTTATTTTTCTATTGGTCTTTAATTTTTTATTATGTTATTATTAGTGTTACTATTATTTAATACATTCAGTAATATCACCGTGGGTATTAGTATTGTATTAGTAGACATACTTGATTTTATGGTTAGATTATTGTTGGGCCTAAATTTCATTGTTTGATGTCAAACCCAATTGAGCCAACCAAACCAACTCGAAAACAAAAGAAGAGAGAGAGAGAGAAGGGAACTAACTGTAAATCGAAAAGGAAAATGAGACCTAGCTCCTCCTTTTACCCACGTTGGTCGGCCCATTTGAGATTGGACCGAGAGTGGCCCAAGCTTTTCTTTTATTATTTAAGTGAAAAAATAATTGGATAATTGTGGAGGTGCTTAAGGTATGCATTTTTATATCATTTTGGTACTCTATTTCTTATATAAACTTAAAATTATTGTGTTTGATCTCAAAAATCAATTTGGGATTTTGAACCTTTATGTTGTTGTATGATTTTCATGGATATTATGTGTTGGGAAATTATTAATTAAGTGAAAACCATGTGGATTAATGAAATATACTTTTGTTTGGATTTCAAAAGATTATTTTGATACGTGCATTATTAAGTTTTGACAAGTGTATTTGACAATGTCCTTGATAAATGCATTGGCATAAGCGTGTACATGCAAATTTCTCTTATAAGCATTCACATGAAAAGAATTTAAGTTTTTTAAATGTATTTGAAATATATATTTTGTGAAATTTTAATTATTTATATAATTTTGCCCATATGTTTATGTGATGTATTGTTATGTATTAAGAATGATGGTGTACATGAGCATACATATTTATGAGGGCTGATTGGCATAAATCTGAACATGAAAATGTAATGGAAAGAATGAGTTTAATAAATATTATTGTACTATATGAATTGGTGTAGGGGACCACTTCTTGAATTTGTGTGGAGGATACTTTTTGAGATTATTTTGGGGGGGGAAGGGGGGGGGGGTGTTGGTTATCTCTTGAGGGGTCAATGTACCGTAAAGTGTCACAGACAACGCAAACTACCACGTGCAAATATTTTGTTGTTGGTAATTATATAAAAAGAAATATGTTTAGTAATGATTTGTGAGGCTTGTTATATGTTAAGTTTTATGAGATTGAGTACTTTCAAGTAAATGGCTTATTATGTTAATTATGTAAGAATGCATGAGAACTGCCTCTTGAAGTCGTGTGGAGCCATCTCTTGAAGCTGTGTGGGGGGGGGGGGGGGGGGGGGAGGGGGGGCAGCTCTCGAAGGTCTATAGGGGCCACAAAGTGCCACACATAGAATCAAGTTTCATATAAATGCAAAGTGCCATGTGCGGGATATTACATGTGAAAGTTGAAAGTAACAAGTGAAAATTTTTATTAACTTGTTACTTTCTTAGTAGGCACTTATTTATTTATATGGAGTCTTTTGATATATATGGTCTTTCCTTTGAGATTGGCATATGTGATATATGATATGTGATATTTGACATGTGAAGTCGTACTAAGTGGTAATGCAATGTGGATATGTCTTGTTAAGTGATTTGTGAATTATGAAACCTTTGAAAGTAAGTTTGTAGTCATGCCATTACATGCATATGCATTGTGTATGTTAGGTATTTATTTTACTACAGGAAAAACTACCCTGCTCACTAAGTTTCATATTTTCGGGAAATCTACTCGTGTTACTTGGTTCCCTTAGTCTTAAAAAGGACTTTTGTCATGTGTATTTAGGAAAGGAGAATTTTGTGACTTATTAAGTGTAATATGTCATTTGTTTTGGGAGAAATTTTATTGAACTCTTAAGTTTAAGGATTTTGTAATTGTTTAAGTTATCTCATTAACATTTTCTCTTTTGTACTTTTAGAAATATTATTTGATAAAAAGATCACCCTTAGAGACCCTTTTCAGATTTGGGACGTGACATATAAAATGTCTATTTTTGTAGTCCGGTAACACAAAATTAAGCACTTTTTCAATTACATATCCAAACAATGACAATGCTAGCTTTAACGTAAAAGCAAATGGTTCGAACTATGGAGTGCTTGTATAAGGTGACAAAAATTTGAAAGTATCTTCCTAGGACACAACATTGACGCGGCTCACTCTGTTACTGTGTGTCACCCTATAGATTTTGTCTGCAACTTTCACAAGCTCCGGACAAAATGTTGTAATTATAAATTGAGTATTTGCATTGTCTGCCAAAGTGCGTATCATGTTCGTAACAGTAGTTCAGTATTGAGAACCCAGTGCTGCATCAATTTCATCAAACAAGTACAATAGAGCAGGATCACATTTATGTATGGCGAAAATAAGCGCCAGAGCCACGGCTGTTTTCTGACCCCCAGACAATTGCTTCATGGTCTGCGTCTCCCCTTACCCAGAAATGACACCTTCACTCTCACACCGATATATTTCTCAAAGCTTCCTTCCGTATCAGCGGCTTCAAGAGGTTCTTGGCCATAACGAGCTGGCCATGGCCACATTCCACAAGTTCAGTGAACACTTCTTGAAAACGATGATCTACGCCTTTGAAAGTATGTTGTATTAACTCATCTTTCCGTTGATCTAAATATGATACAAGGTGTTTAATTTTCTGCAAAACCACACTTGTCATGTCAAAAACATTAAAGGCAGTTGAAAAGAAAGGTGTTTTCCAAAAATGTTTGAAAAATACTTCAATGAAGCTGCGATGGCAGGGAAACTAGAATTCAAGACTATACAATATAAGCTTCAAACACCTTTTATATTAATATTTGAATAACAAGTGTTCCGATTATTGTACTTATTGTAATTTCTATCTATGAGGCTTTCAGCAGCATGCACTATGTTTTCATTACGGTACTTGTTCTTTATCTGAAAAGCACCAAGAAGTATTTCTATTATTATATCTTAGACATATTAAGAATATAAACTTTGACATCGGAGAACAATTAAGTGCAGACTCCAATGAAGTAATACGTCATCACTTGCATCTAGTTCAGCCTGCCTTCTAGAGAGTACTTCACGCTGCTAAATGATATTTACGTACTGGTCAAGACTCAAGTGCTTTCTTATTAACATGGCTAAACCGCTGCTGCAGTTGCTCGTTGCAACTGCGAAGCATATTAATCAATTCTTTGATGCTCTTCTGATTGTATCTATCAAAATCATCTGATGATAATGGACCCAATTCGCTAATTTTCTTTAGGTACTCCTCCTGTTTAGCAAGAGGAATGTTCCTTCTACTTAATAGTTGCTCAAATTCTCTTGCGTGATCCTCAAGTTTCCTCTCATACTTGTCTTCTAGATGCTGCATTCACAAGGTGATCATTTTAGCAAGGCAAAACAATAATAATTGAGACTCGAGTCACATGAACTACATTAATTTGGCCTTTTCATCTTTTATCTAAGTGAGTTCCGTTCTAAGTTCAGCTATAGTATCAGAAACCCTTGCCAAGCAATATACTCAGTGAAAATAAAGAAACCATAAAATACACTTCAAACAGGAGACATTTCGGGGAAAAGAAAATAAAAAATAATCATAATAATAAAAACTAGAAATAAATAAATCTTGCTTTGCCTCTAAGAGTGTGGTTGGGTTGGTAACAACATGAAACTTGTAGCAGTTGATCACCCAGATTCGAACCTTGGGGGATGTACGGAGAAAATAAAAATTATTTGGGCTTGTTCAACCCCATTACCTTTTTAAATAAGGAAAAAAAAACTTACTTTTAAGCTATTGTCTTGCATCTTCGTCAAATGATTTAGCATCTGCCAATTCCTGCTTACTTGATTCATCGTTAATAAGCATCACATCATTCTCTACTGAAGATATAAGAGCTTCCAACTCTTGCTTTCGGCGCATAAGGACTGAAGATATAAGAGCTTCTAACTCTTGCTTTCGGCGCATAAGTTTATTTGTTAGATTAGTCTTAAGCTCTGCTTTTCTAGTTTCAAACTAAGAGAAAAGGCACATAAATAAGGACACAAAGCATTAGTCCAGTTTTAACATTCTATAACTCTAATCATGTTCATTGCATATGCTAATCTCAATGCTATCTTTCCTGTGGGATATAAGTTCCTTCTTGAGTTCATGTATTTCACGGTTCAAATACAATGGAAGTTTTTTTCCCTCTTTTGTTAGTTTATCAATGACTTCTGTGTTTATATCAGCCTGTTTCATAGCCATACCTGCATTAACTTAATCAAGTTGAGTTCAGACATCAACAAGTGAGTTTTCCTTCTTTCCAAGAGCTTTAGAAATAATTTGTTTCTGCTTATTAACACAAGCAGTATTCTGCTGAAGCTGTTCCAATTCTGATCTAACATGAGCTCGCTTCGCTTCAATTTGTTGCAGCTTAGTTGTGTAATCTATCGATCTAGTTCTTGGAGCTTATTTCTTACTTTTTCCACTTCTTCTCTGTTGACCTTGATAGTTTTTGTGTTGTGCAACATAATATTCATGAACTTCAATTTTGAACTCCTGTAGTCATAAAATCCCCCTGTCAAAACACCATTATTGCTTACTTGGTCACCTTCCAAAGTAATGCAGTCTAGACCATCAGTTTGAGCCTAAGCATTCACCTGATTCAATGGTATAAAAGTCACACATCCACCTTTTAATAAATTAAGGTGTCTAATTATCTTGGTTGATGTTTTATCATTGTCCACCACCACGTGAAATAAGCTGTTTTCTACAGTAACCTCAACTACTGTAAAAAGTTTTTCTTTACATTCAAGCAACTCAATAATTGGACCATACACTACTCCATCGATTTTATATTCTCAGCAGATCTTCCGGATAGAATATAGCCCTCTCCTCACATCCCAAGGAGTTGCTTGATCATGGCTCTTCTCTGCTTTCTCAACTTCTGTTTTAAGCGTATCAATCTCAGCACAAATTTCACTTTTTTTCACCCACAAGGGCTTCCGTTCATCCTATCCTCTCCCTGATCTGTTTCTGTTCTTGATGAGACTGCAGGGAGATGGAAGATTCTAAAGTTTTAATATCCCTTTTTTGACTCTCAATATACCCATCCCACTCTTTTAAGTCAGATTTTAGCCGCTGAATTTCATCATGAAGCTTTTGGTCCTGCTTCATGTTCGAATAATGAACTCGCTCAAGATCATCAATTTCCTTCTGAAGCCATTCACCACGACCATCTTTACTTGAAAAGTGGGTGGCAAACCTTTGTTTGCGATAAAGAACATTAAGCTTTTCTTCACATTCCATGATACAATAAATCACCAGAACAATTCAGTAAGAAACAACAATCACTCACAGCCTGATAGAATTGATTATGTTGTTTTAGACGAAACAAATACTTGATTGACATAAAGGTTTAACATTCTAAAAAATGCTGCAATACTAGAGTTCATAAACGTACAAATAATCTGCAAAATGGGAATGTAAAGAGGATACATGAAAAAAATTAAACTTATTGCTTCATTAACATACTCTTATGTTTTCTT
This sequence comes from Murraya paniculata, assembly GCA_030449075.1. NCBI lineage: Eukaryota > Viridiplantae > Streptophyta > Magnoliopsida > Sapindales > Rutaceae > Murraya > Murraya paniculata. The sequence goes on along the minus strand of JAEVFN010000084.1, from coordinate 377,337 downwards.
CTTCTCTTCTACATATTTGTTCTAATACAACGTATTAGCTTTGTCAAGCTCCTTCGACAAGCCATCCATTTCTTCTAGCAGTGTATGTAGCTGCTTTTTTTGCATCATCCTAGAAACATGAAATATTCAACAGACACTTTTTATTGTTAACACTTTTGATTTTTTTTTTTTTTTTTTTTATAAAAGAGACTATTTCCTTCTTATATCTACTGCTCTAAACTTTAATTCTAAAACTAAAATCACTCTTTCATATAAATAAATTTATTATCTTATAAGTTTAATTTTGAAAGTAAGTTGGTTTCAAGTTCTCTTTATTTTTTAGTAAACGTTTAACACTGCATAATTATATATCATTTTCATTTTGTTACTAGGCATGATGCTAGCTAATTACCTAAAAGCTCTGAATTTAGAATTCGAAAAAGAAATGCAAGAAGTTGAGAATAAAGTCTAGAAGCTCATTGTTGAAATCATCTTAATTTTAAGATAGTTGGTTTTTTAACTCTCTTTATCGAACATTAGACAATAAATAGAATTTTCATGTTAAAATAGATTTAAATTTTATTTTAATAAGTTTCATTTCAAGTTTCATATTTTTTTTCTTTATTTAAGTCTTAATTTTCATTCAACCTTCAACCTGATCAACCTAATCCAACATGATGATTTAAGGGTTGGATTGGATAGGGTTAAACATTTTTATTTAATTCAGTTAGGTTAATTTTATCTCAAACTATTAAATAGTGAGTTGGATTGGATTTCCTTCTGCTGTAGCACTCAGGTAAAAAAAAAAAAAAAAAAAAAGAGTTGGATTGGATTTCCTATTAAACCTTATATTTTGTTCCACGTGTACTTTATCATGCTTTGCTATAATATATGTGGCCTTCTATCATAAGATTTGACCATATTTATTCAGCCCAAACAAAATCTAAATAAAATCTTGAGGGAAATAGTAAAGGCCAATTTTTTTTTTGGGATAAATATTAAAGGCTAATCAAAATCAGTTAACATAGGAATTTATGGAACTCAGAAGTACCCTTTTTTTTGTTTAACAGTTTGATAATTAGGCTGCTGCAACCTTTTTCTTTTTATTTCATCTATTTTTAAACAGAAAATTAAATTTACGCCTTAGATTACTTTCTTTATTGGAAATTATTACTTGGATTTGCCTTAGATTACTTTCTTTATTGGTAATTATTACTTGGATTTTTCTAGAACATCGTATGAGCTTTTATAACATTGATAATGGTGATTATATTAAAAGGAAAACTGAATATTCTAATTCAAAAAATTAAAATTACCATCTTCACCCTTAATTTAATTTTAATAGATACTAAATTATGTAACAAGTACTTTTCAAGTTGCTTATATTTCTTTATACTTTAAAATATTTTTATCGACACCTTATTCAACCCAATCCATGCCCACTCCTATTGCTTTCTACATTTTGAAAAGCTAATTAATAAAGGAAAAAAATGAAGATTTTAATAATAAAATATAAGATATTGTAGGCACCATAACTTAATATTTAATTAAGAATTATTCGTTCATTTTTATATTTTCATAATACAAATATGGTTTAGGCCATTTTAACTTAAAAAGTTGGTACAATATTTGAGCAATTAATCTTTCTCACAACCTATGATATTAAAAGTCAAAAAAATATTTTATGATGTTAAATCAGGGTCATATCATATATGTGTCTAGTAATATAAGAATTTTTTTTATTTTCTTTTTGCTTGATTCACATCAAGATAAGTAATTGCACTTGATTAACTTGTGTAATCAATAGATATTATTATAAAAAATGAGAAAAAATACACAAATGTCCTAGAATAAATATAGAATTTATGGTTAAACCAATTCAATAAAACTTATTCTACTTTTTTTAGTACAATTTTTTTAATTAATGAGTAATTTTTTTTCATGTTTAATTAAAGAAAATATTTTTTTATAATTTTTTCACTAAAATTCTATATAAACAATATTAATTTTTTAAATAACTAATAATCTTGTATAAATTTATTAGTTTTACTTTACATTTATTAATTTTATATATAATTTATAATATTTATGTTTATCACGGTATTGATGCCGTAATTTTTATTATGACATTATAGAATTTTCCGTTAAATCATCTACCAATGAATTACATAAAATCAATAGTTCATTACAATGTCTTTTATGAGCATTTATGTTTAAGTATTTATGGTTTTGTAATTAAATTCATACAATATTACACGTGGAACAAAATATAAACACAAAGGAGTTAAACGTGTCAATAGCATACCAAATTTCATAAGCTATATTTGGGCCTGAATACTTTACAAGAGAGGACATTCGAGAGCGGCAGTAGTAAAGGAGATGAAGTGAAAGAGAAGAACTCGAGCAGCCACGAGCTTCCAGCAGTTCAGCAAGTCTGCGTAGGCAAAGCACATGCCTTGACACGAATTAAGTTATTAACTAATATTTTTTTAATTTATTGAGAATTTTCAGTTATTAAGTTGTTAAGTTATTAAGTTAATTTTTTTAACTTTTTATTCAATTTAAAAGCCTGATAACATCATTAAAAATATTCTCTAAAATATTCCTATTTAATTAATTATTTTCTTCATACCTAAATAAGTTTAATAATTAGCATTATTATCCATTTTATAATTTGTGATAATATAGTGGTAGACTATTATTATTATTATTTTTTATTTTCTTCAAATTAGCATTATTTATATTTATAATTTTTAATGAATATTTTTTATTTAAAACATCATAAACAACAATAAAATTGATAAACATATACCAATTTAGAATATTAAAGGGTTATATTCAATTGAGCATGATTATATTTTGAAAATATATTATCTTATTTATGTTCTTTAAGATGTTATTAATTGTTCAACATTTATAATTTGTAAGGGCATAGATGTAAAAATATTAGTTTTTAGATTTTTTTAAGTTAAAAAAACAAACAACTTGATATTTGTCGCGATTCAGACGAAAAAAACAAACATATTATTCAGATTCAGATATTCAGTTCTATTCAGAATTTAGATTAATTCAGGTCTATTCAGATTTTAGATAAAAAAACAAACGCCACCTTAGTAATGCTATAACTTTTAAAATAATTTTTATTAGTTGTATTATGGAATAAGTTGTTGTAAAGAAAATTAGTTAACTATTTGGTAAATTTTATTTTTAGAAGTGCCATGAATTTTTAAAGCAATTATAAATGTTTGATAAATTTTACTGTTAAACTAATATAAGAAAACAAATAATTAAAATGGACATAATATAGGATGAAATTTACGTACACATATAAAAATATGTAGTTACAATGTTTTTGACTGTGTATTTAAAATAATTTTAACTAAATAAATAAAATTTGAACTCTAATGATTTTATTTCTTTTATTTTGTTATCTTAAAATAATTGACAATTAAAAAATCAACTACAATTTTCATCAAATAACATTATTATTGTATAATCAAAGTATAACAAGGTACTCCTTCACAAAAAACTTAAAAATATTTAATGAGCTGCAAAATCTCAAAATGAAAATAAATAGTAGATTGTCATGCAATAATACATTGTCATTAAACTTTCAGCAATATTGTTTCTTAGAACTTTCATTTCTCTTGCTTTAGGGCCAGTGACAATATATATTCTTCTTGACTTTCCTATTTGTTTGACCTCTTTCCCTGCCTCTTCATTGGGTGTAAAATGAGTTTTTGACCAAAATTTTCCATCCTATTTAGTGAAATGAGTCCTAAGGGGATGTCCTTCCTCTGTCTCTACAATACATTAATTATAAAAAATTGATACGGCCTTAATGTCCCATATAGCCTTGCCCCATGATGCATTATTAGTTTAAGTTTGATAGACAATTTATATTTCGACAGAGATTGTGTTTGCAAACAATCTCTTGCCACAACCATAGGTTAGTCCAATTAATCACCGATATAAGTTTATTTTGGGACTAAACTTTATACGAAGCAGTAAAGATAGTATGCTAATCAATAGTAATTATGTTTCATTCTTTAAACGTACAATTGTCACCCCAACTGACTTTTTTCCCGATTTCCACAAAACAGTATGTACAATCAGAGTTGCATGCAGAGATGTGGTGGAATAGAGAGATTATAGATTGTTTTATAGACGATTTAGAAAGACCATACATAAATAAGAATATAGATTTTGTGATCTAGACCTAGAAGATTTTTGTGATCTTAATTTTATATTAAAAAATATAGATATACAAACTAAAAGACTAAGTTTAAAAAGTCCAAAAAACAAGGCTTAGAAGAAATAATTAGATTAACATAAACTAAACAGGTTTTAGGAGAAGACCCAATCAAATATTGGGATAGGAATAAATTTAAAGCTCATTTAGATATAAAAAATGGAGATTTTACCATAAAAACAGCTAAAGGAGACTATAGTCCACACGACATGGAGGAATTTAGCATTCAAATAGCAGGATTGTTGAAATTAAGAGTAATTAGACATGGTAACAATAGACATAGAACTACAGCATTTATAGTAAAAAATCATGTAGAAATAAAAAGAGAAAAAACACGAATAGTCATAAACTATAAGTGTTTGAATGATAACACATATGAAGACCAATATTAAATTCTTGACAAGGATCAGTTAATTAATTGCATTCAAAATGCAAAAATATTTAGTAAATTTGACTGTAAATCAGGATTTTGACAAATAAAAATGGATGATGATTCCATTCTATAGACTGTCTTCAGTTATCCTGAAGGACGTTTTGAATGAATAGTTATACCATTTGGATTAAAAAATGCCCCTTTCATCTTTCAACGTAAGATGGATCAGATATTTAGAAATATAGTAAATTTTTCCTAGTATATATAGATGATATATTAGTATTCAGTCAGAACTTAGACGATCATTATAATCATTTACTTATAGTTTTTAATGAGTTCGTAAATAATAGACTTATAATTAGTAAAAAGAAAATGGAACTCTTGTAAAAAGCATATAGAATATTTAGGAATAAAAATAAGAAAAGGAAAAATAAAGTAACAAGAGCATATAGTTAAGAAAATTTTAAATTTTCCAGATAAAATAGAAGATACTAAGAAATTACAAGTCTTTTTAGGAATATTAAACTATGGTAGAATGTATATAAATGATTTTAGTAAACTAGTAAAACCTTTGTATAGTAAAACTAAACCAGGAGGACAAAAATTTTTTAATCCTTCTGATATAGAATTAGTTAGGAAAATAAAAAATATTTGTAAAAGTTTACTAGAATTAGCTTTACCATTAGAAACTGAGTATAAAGTTATAGAAACAGATGCTAGTAAAAAAGAATGGAGAGTAGTATTATTCTCTAAACCAAGTAAATAAGATAGTAAAAGTACTGAAAAAATTTGTAGATACTCATCAGGTCTCTACAAAGAGTCTAAAAATAGCTTAACTAGTTTAGATTATTAAATTTTAGGAGTTATAAATGTTGGATTTTTTAATCTAGCATTGTTGGATCTTTAATCCAATGTTGGGTTTGTATGTGAATAATTATGTATTGCGGACTATCAAATAAGGTTAAGTCCAATCAAAAGTGATCTATTTAGGTTTTCGGTATTATAGGCTTTAATGTATCTAATAGGATGTGAGCCTTTAATGTGTAAAGACCTAATGATATTCTAATTCTATAATGGGCAAAATTAGGAATACCTAATGACAATAGGAAAAAGTTGTCTATATAAGTAGTCATGGTCCTCAGGTCACACATATCATTCTATTATCTACTGACATCCCATCATCAAAGAGAGAGCAATGAGAAAATTTAAAGGATTTTCTTGGAGAACGTGTTGATCTGGAAGGCCAACCACATAACCATAGAGAAGAATTCAGCATTATGGATTCAGGTACGCCTCCACATAATCTATTATTGATTCTTGATGATACAATATGAATATTTCTAGGTTATAAGCAATGGTTTTCACCAAAGGTTTTTCATTTTAACAAAAAATGCTGTAAACAGTTTTGGATTATTTCTCAATCAGCTTTTCACAATGAAGACAGTTTGTGAAGCATTAGTTAGATTTTATAATAAGACTAATGAGAAAAAAGTTAATTAGTAAAAGATAGATAAATTTTGTAAATACGATAGCAGGCAATGGTTACAAGATAGAATTTGAACATATCAAAGGAGTAGATAATAGATTAACTGATTATTTTAGTAGAGAAATTTATGCTAATATAGTTTATGATTTTGCATATGGAAGACAAGAGAATGACTTTCGGACAGATTAGTCTACCAGTGCTCCTAAAAGGAACTAATTTGTCTTTCAAACCTTTACCCAATAGTTAGATAGATGAATCACAACAATGCCTTCTACACAACGTTTGGAATGCAAAGAGTGATAATAGAAAGATTTTAACAGCTTTAAATGCATTAACATTTTACTTTTCAAAAATTAAAGAAAAGCTTTTAGGTAAAAATTTTAGCTTTTATGTGGTTTTTAAAGGATTTGCACCAAGTATCTACCATACTTGGCTAGAATTTTTTGGATTTCAAATCAGCCTTTGAAGCTGTGAAATAGTGAATTGGATTGAACTTTTTTCATTAGCTCATTAGCAAAATAAATTGCTAGTAGTATACCATCTAGCAGTATGCCATCTTTGTTTCAGCACCCATCACCATTTGTTCAAAATACACATAGCAGTGAAGTCACTTCATTATCCATTAACACTTTGTCTTTTTGCAATCATTGCGAAACAATAGTCAAGAACTTAAAAAGATTAAATGATAGGTGTAGGAATTTGTATAAAGAAAGAGATTCTCTAAAAAATAAGCTCAAGACTTTATCAGCCTCATTGGCAGATAAAGGCAAAAAGCCTTTAACCCCACTAGTTAAAGCAGGCAATGAGTGCAAAACACTTAACCCAAATGAGCTAGAAATAAGAGAAAGCAGAACCCTTTTTTTACCCATATTGAACTTTCAAAACTACCCTATTATGGTAGACTCATCATTAAAGAACACTTAGCCAAAATGCAAAACGACAAATTGGAGTTCATTCAGAGTTTCCTCCAAGATCATGCCAAACAGAGTTATGAAACCCCATGATTTGCCCAACAAACACCTAGATTTTTCATTTTATGGGAAACTTATTATGGCAATACTCAAAAAGTTTGCCCAAGAACTGATCTATTATGTCAAGAAACTCCATTAGAACATGCAGACTATAAATGCCACCTCACTTATAGTATTGCAAGAGTCAACATTGATTTGAGATTATACAAATCAATAGAGCTAAAATTCATAGACAAACCACTAATATTAACTCCATAGTTATAATTAGATTATGGTTTCCTTAATCAAGTGATTGTTTGAGATCTAGACCAAATTTGGGAGAAGGTTAGCATCAACCTTGCTTAACCTAATACCCATGGGAAAACAATTTGTGGTAGCTAACATCTAATCAAAAGCACCAGAGTGGAGATTTAAGGAAGAAGTGTATTATGAATTTCAAGCACAATATTCTACTTTTGTCTCGGGATCTAACACTATTAAAGAACTTAACAACTTAGAAGGATCTAGAATTCATTGGACTTGCACTAATAACTCATTAGCTAAGCAAATTAGACATTGGCGAAGCAGAGTAATTGCAAGGGATTTTGATATTAAAGAATTTACTGATCATCCAAAACTAATCGCTGAATATACCGGAAGTCCCTTTTCTATCCAGAACCACAACCAATCAGCTTATAAATTTGTACTAAGAAGAATATAAAAAGGATATGGAAGCCTATAAAGCCTTTATGAAAGGTCAATCAAGCAAGGAAGAAGAAGATGATGGTAGAGACTACTACAGTAATCTAGATGATGTTGAGGCCCACAACCTCGTCAACATGCTAGAAGCATGACTTAGCAATGGTCACTCTCCAATTGTCACCCTTCACTCACTACCTTTTTTAAAGCACAACTTTTAAAAAGGAAAAGCTGTGGTGATAATTTTGCCGACACTCCTTTATTCACATGAAGCATTCTAGTCCATATACATAGAAAGTAAAAGATAAGAAAGCAGCAGTAGATAAAGATAAGAAGCTAGCAAGGCATCTATAAATAGAAGAGATTACTCCTTTGTTGAGCAGATCCACACCCACCATCAGATCATCAGAAAAAGTATCTGTATTCACAACTAAATCAGTTTCACAAGAACCTTGTAGAATATTTAATTTGTAGAAGTTTTTAAGCTTTTGTTCAAAGATCCAATTGTAATCTGGAAGATATTTCAAGTAAGTAATTTATTCAGCGTGTATTGTAACTAAATTACTTAAATTCTTCTCTAATTGAGAAACCTAATCTTTTGTAAAACTTCTATCTGCTTATATATAAACAAGCTTTTGTTGCAGATCTTTCATTATGAATCAAGTTTCTTTTTATTTGTTCTTAATGAATGTTTTCTATCTGTGAATAATAAAGGCAAACTCTAGAAAGAAACTTAAGTTCTTAAAAAACTGGAAATCCTGAAGAAAAACCTCTAAATGCCTAAGTTTTACTCCTAAAGTACTGTTTTAGCTAAGAGATAGGCGTTGTAGGGAAAAAGGGAGGCTTTGTGTTGGGATTTCCACCCCTAAGGGGAAGAAGGTTTTTAAAAAAACTTTGGTTTTAATTGAAAAGTTTGATTTTAAACTCTAAGCTTTTGGAAAACAATTTTTAGAAATTTTCAAAAGAAACCTGATTTTGGTTAGTATTTGTGACAAAATAATTTATTATTAAATCAGTTTGACAGAAGTTTGTAAAAAAATAAAGGAGTATCTAGTAGAGAAGAATAACATTTTACGAAATTATTATATCTTAAAATTAGTTTGCAGGTCCTTAGATAACTATACTTGGTTTACTTTACAACATTATTCTGTTAAAGCATTTAGTGAATACATTAGACAAATTGATAATATATGAAGATTAGTTGTAATAGGAAGTCATATAGATTGTATATTAAGCTTAAATTTATTACAAATAGAAAAATGGAAATAGCAATTAATCAAAGATATAATAATATAGGAATAATATAGACAGTAATAATCCTAATTGATTGATTTAGAAGAAGTTATAATTAATAATATTATAAATTGTAAATCTTTAACAGTATTTACTCTCTGCTGTTCACAACTCAGTAAACTAGAGTTAAAAACTATATTAAAGTATCTAAAAAACAAGCCTTTTGTGATATATAAAAGAATCCTAATTACTGGAATCAAATTCAAGTAGTTAAGGGTTTGATATGAGAAGTTTAAGTATTTACAATTGCTTAGAAGGATTTAGCAAATCTAGTAGATAGGCCCCTGTTGTACTAAGTTTTGTACTAAGCTTTGTGTGAATATTACTTATTGTTAGTGGGCTGCACTGTAATATAAAAGCAGATTATCGAGCTGATGCTCGATACATTCTTTGGCCGTACGATGGTTATCAAAATATTGGTCAAATTTTATGTAAATTGAACTGGAATGATTAATATTATCAAATGGCTCTCGACCTGGGCATGTTTGAAACCATAAAACCATCACGCTTCATTACTTTCACCATTCCAAGTTCCCCTCTCTCTCACCACGACCACCACAATGACGATCATCTCCTCCGAGTGGCTGTCCTTGACTCACCGGTTCAACTCAGCGACTCACGGTCCCAACCCCAGGTAGCTCTCATGTTCGTTCCCAAGCATCGGGAACACGACTGGATCTTCTCGACGGAGTCGGGGCATTTCCAGCTTCTCCTCAGCTGCCCCCAGTTCTCACGCCTCATATTAATCGGTGACGACCCCACCACCGACGACTCCCCGGATTCGCTCATCACAACAGAACACGACTCTTTTGATCAGAAGAGACTTGAGGAAAGTGTGAAGCCTCTGGTAATTGCTCTGTCTCGGAAATTTTGCTTTGATAAAAATGGAATTTATAATGTGCCCGTTTTGAGTTATGAAGATAATGTTGTTGCTAGTGTGGTGTTGGAGAAATGTGTTGGTGAATTTGTTGGTGAAATGCTTGTTGAAGATGTTGAGATAGAGCGAGAGGGTAGCGAGTGTCGAAGGAGAGAGTTTAGGAGGAGGTTGAGGTTTAAAAGAACGCCTAATTTAGTTCAAACTGAGGTTAAGCTTGTGCCGGAGGCGGGTGTTTCGTTGGATTCGGTAAAAATTGGAGGAACGGTGAAGTTTAGGCCTGATATTGGGGTTTTGGTACATGTTTATTTGGCGCCAATGGTTGCAAGTTGTGCTTTGATTGGTTCTTATATTGGAGAGCGTATTCGAGTTGGGTTTAGGCCCCAAGCTTTGTGTATTGGTGTTGGTGGCGGGGCTTTGGTTAGTTTCCTGAGAACCCAGCTGGATTTTGAGGTTGTTGGAGTAGAGATGGACAAGGAAGTTTCGAGGGTTGCAAGACAGTATTTTGGATTGGAAGATGGAGAGTTTCTTCAGGTTTCTATTGGAGATGCTATAGAGTTCTTAGAGAAACTTGCTTGTCGAATTGTTGGGAAGAATGGAAAGAATTCGAATTCGTTTGGCACTTGTAGCCTAAAGGATGGTAATTTCCCCGATAATGGTGACGGTTTGGATAATAAATTTGATATTATTATGGTTGATTTAGATTCTGTTGATGCTAGAAACGGTACAAGTGCTCCGCCTTCTGAATTTGTCAGGAAAGATGTACTTTTGGCTGCTAGATTGATTCTTAATGATTTTGGGATTTTTGTGATAAATGTGATTCCACCAAACAGGCCATTCTATGACATGCTGATACAAGAATTTCGGGAGGTCTTTCAAGAGTTGTATAAAATAGATGTTGGAAATGGAGAGAATTTTGTACTTATTGCCACTACAATGTCTATTGTGTCTTCAGCTAGTGATTGTGAGAATACTTTTATTAACAAACTGAGACTAGTAATTTCAGGAGAATATATGAATTCTATAAGGAAAATTTGATGCCTGAGGCTCCGAATCTAGAGCATAATGATTTCTGGAAATTGTCATGCTTCGGAGAATGTTTAGTGAGAAACATGAATTTCCTGTTTCTCAAATATTCTTTAACAGTTTGTAGTTCTAAATTTCTTGGGCAAAAAACTACTTCAAGCTGGCCAAAATGCTTTCGTGATATCCTGCATGGTTCTTACAAGAAAAGCAAAAATTTGCCAACGAGAATGTTTTGGCCTTGGTGATTTATATGGTTAAGGGTCAAATGGCTTGAAAGCATAATCATGAGGACACCTGCTGCATGTGAGACCAAAGGAAGCCTCTTTTAATATTAGTGAGACTTACGTCAGCTGGCGGTTCTAAGTAAGATCAATTTACTTTACATGCTAAGTGATTGTCATGATCCTCCACAACTCTAAGCAAGTATCTCTTTTTATCTTACCCTGAATTCCTTTTATCTGTGATATAGTACATACTTACGCTTGGCTAGGTGAGGTACCTGAAAATTGTTTGATTATGGTTGTGAATTGTGATGACCTTGTTACAAATCTGTTTTTTCAATAGGATTTATATGGACTTAGGCAATCATATGGTGTTTTCATTTCCATTACTGGTGTCTATTGCTGAGACGCTAAACATTTTTCCATTGTTTCTGTTGTGAACATGACATGCTTGGTGTAACTCTTCCTTCTGTATCACCTCTGTTTCTATAGTCTCGCTTTGGTTGAGATTAAATCTTTACTCTGATCCTAGCTTTTTATGTAGTCTCCCATATTCTGTTTGTAAACTTAGGTAGAAGAGGTTGAAGAGTTACAAATATTAACTTAATCCTGAATTGCTTAAATTGTTGGATATGATCATTTTGATTCATTTGCCTTGTCCTCTGAATGATAGTACTTGGTATCTGTTAAAAGAATGGGCTGGATTGAGCATGTACGAGGGCTATAAAGCAGTGACTGTATGAGATTCTATCAAATGCTGAAACTGGGTTTGGAGTAAATAGATAGTCTGATGATTGAGTGCTTTGCTTTCAAAGATGCTTGTTGAGTATGATGGAATTTTATGTTGATACTGTAATTGGATTGGGAGCTGTTGTCGAGATTTCAGTCAGCATGCCCTTCTTTTTCTGTGATTGAATCACTCACTGCGAGTTTTTGTAGTTGCTTTAAGATTAGCATATACAAGCTCTTTTGCTTCAATCTCTTGTTATTTTACATTAGTCTATCTTTGTTTCATTGGAGAGCTTCTATTATTTGCTTTGGATACATTTGGTTCTTCTGTTGGCTAAAAGGAAAAGATTGTTCTTCCTTTCCGGTCATCCTTCTCTCCAAAACCCAGAAAAAGTTAACATTACAATTTTATGGAAGTTCATGAACTTTTCCATGTCAAGAGGCCAATTCTTGTTCGGATACAAATTTTCAGGAAAACATTATTAGGTCTTAAATTTTTGTAAAACATTATTATTAAGTGGCTTGATAATTCATTATAATTTGAGGCATGTGAGTTTGAAAAAGCTTCATAATTCAAGAGCTCTGGTCCATTTTGAATTTAGTCAGGGAAACAATCCATATTGGAGATATTATTACTTTAAACATAGTAGTTCGATCCTACTCGCTTAACTTGGATTATCACTTAATCTGATTAGTTTGGATTGGCTTTTCTTTTCGGCTTTTGCTTTTCCACACATATCAGGTTGTGGGTTTTGAATTTGCTTGTCAAAAGAGGTTGCATGTTCATGCATTTTATTGTAGTGTTTGATAATTATAGTGTAATTTGATGTTTCATTTTTTATATTGTCAATGTGTTTTGTTTTTTCAATTATCAGGTTTATCGTAGATTTAGTTAATATAGAGAGAAAAGAAAAATGTAGGGAAAAATATATATATATAATTTCTGTGTTTTGTCTTCATGACCATGTGATTATTGTCCTCAATGAAAATTTTTACAGACTTCATTTCATTTTCCTGATAATTTTGTTAAGCTTGTTTGTATGCGTTTTAAGGTTAAATTAAGAAAGTTTCAATTTTTCAATAAATAATTGAGCTAAAGAAAGTTGAATAACAACACTTACTGAATCAGTTCCTTTCTGTTTTTGTCAGTGACATGGGGGCCAAGCAAATAAAAGCATTGAAGAAGAATTTGAAGAAAGCATTTGGGTTAGTTGTCAAAATGGAGATAAAAACTAACACGGTTTGTCTTCTAGATGGAAAACTACTAATTTATAAAGTTATCTCGGTTTAAACATCAGTTGCTTATTTATTGTACAATTCTAGCCCCTTTTTTTTTTCTAATGACCTTTCTATGATCATAATGCATTAGATCCACTAAACTAATTTGGCTAGTACTGGCATTTTGATATCTGTTGTATAATTTTCGAATGATTTCCTCTTGCTATTTTACATGAAATTATGACTTTTTCTTTGTAGTACTTGTTACAGATTTCAGAATGTCACTACAAGGCAACATGGTTGAATCTATCAAGTCTCCTGTAACCTAACAGCGTCATACACAAAGCCATAGTTATGCATTATCATTACAGTATATGCTAATGGGAAGCTTGGTTGAATTCTTAATTTTCTTAGTAATCCATTTAGCAAAATAATTGCAAACGATAGAAATGAAATATGATATTTATATCGCATTACAATTAATATCATATAATCAACCTCTGCTGCTTTCTTTGGCTTTGCTGATTTACTTACTAGGACTAGTTGGTCTTTGGAGATGTCATTGTTGGAGTTGCAAAGTTGAAGTTTACTGAGAATAATTAAATTAGACAAAAGGTTAGTATGATGCGAAAACATGCTTTGTATTTGCTAATTTTTTGGTCTGTAAGACTGTAACTGAAATCTTAAGGAGAGCTTCATATAGAGCCTGACATTATTCAATAAGGTTGCGTTTTGGCACGCTGTATTGCATTAGGTTGTATTGCAAATTTGCATTATGTTATAATGCAATACAAGGTTTGGTATCCTATGGACTATATTATATATAATATTATTTTGTAATATTATTTTATATTAGTATTAAAATTAAATTAGTATTAGTTAATTTATTAATATTTTAGTGTTATAATATTAAATTTTGAAATTAATTATTAAATAATTATTTTTTATATATTAATTTTTATAACATGTAAATAATTTAATAATATACTATTATTAAATAATATAATATTATAATATAAATAAAATAAAATATATAATATAATATAATACAATATAATTTTCAATTTTCAATTTCATTATAAATTAATTTTTATTTATTAGTTTTGAATATAATTATTTAATTTAAATTTAGTTTTTTAATAAATTATAAATGATTAAATAATTAAAATGCTTTTTAAATATTTAAAGTAAAATAATTAAACATGATTTTATGTAATAAAAAGTAAAATAATATATTATCATTTATTTATTAAATATTAGGTTTATTAATATTTTATATTATTAATTAAATTAAATTTTATTTGATATAAATATAAATTAATATTTAATAAATTCAATTTTGTTATAAATTATTGAATGATAAAAGTAAAATGATTAAATTTAAAATGTGAATAGTGTTTTAAAGTAACACAGCTTAAATCTTACTCTCCATGGGGTTATTTGTTGCTCATTTCATTGTATTAGCTAAATTTTTTAATACAGTGTAATGCAACTAAAAAGTTGCAAACAAATATCGGACCAAGAGCATTGTTTTAATGCAATACAATACAATTAATTAGAGCTGCCAAACGCACACTGTCCCAGTTTGTCCTTGCAGCATGCAGTTTTTGAAATGCTCAAAATCACAGACCTACAGAATGATCCTTTTCTTCATAAATCAAACCAAGTTAAAATGTCCATGATTATCATAATTCTTTAACAAATTTCGTGTACTTAATTCATTGATGTAACAAACTAATGGGTATCTCTTAAGAGGTAGCACAAAGAAGATTTGTAATTTATAAAATGTACATAAGCACACTTATACCAGTTTCTAGCAAAAATATGCGCTTCTTAATGAAATACTATTATTAATTTTTTTATAACAAATTATTTAAAATATTCTTAATTATAAGTTTAGCAAGTCTTTGTTACTTTTGTTAACTTGCGCTGATAAGAAAAGTCCTATTCAAATTTTATTTTTTTTCTTTTTCCCTTATGTACTTATCAAAATATGGTAAGCACATGATACAGATCCTAATATTTTTCAGAGTAGAATTAAAACAGGAACAATTAGTCCTAATAAAATTGACTACAAGAATTTTTCATTTTCAGTGCATCATCATGCACATAAAACAGGTTATAGTTGAATGGCTTAAGAGCTACAGAGGACATGTTGCTACAGAGCCTTTCAGCCTCAGAGTTAACTGCATTGTTGGTGCTAATGGATGTGGGAACACCAATTTTTTCCAGGCCGTTCGTTTTGCTTTGAGCGAGCACTTTCAGAACTTGTGAAACTGAAGACAGGCAAAGGCTGCTTCATGACCAGGTTTCATCTGCATTTGTGGAGATTGTTTTTGATAATTCTGACAATTGGATCCCGGTTGACAAAGAGGAGGTGCAGTTGCAGCGAACAATTTGGTTGAAAAAAGAGGAATGTTTCTTGGCTGGGAAGCATGTAACAAAAACACAGGTCATGAACTTGTTGGAATGTGCTGGGTTTTCCAGCACTAATTCGTACTATGTGGTGCGGCGAGGGAAGATAGCGGCTTTGAAATTGATCAAAGATTCTCAGTGGTTGGATTTACTTAAAGAAATCGGGGGAACTCAAGTTTATGGAGAGACATCGCGGAAGTTTGAAGATCGTGGAAGAAACAAGAAACCAAAGACGGCAGGTAGTTCAAGTTGTTGAGTACTTGGACGAGAGGCTGAAAGAATTGGAGGTGGAGAGAGAAGAGCTGAGAGAATACCAGCAACTTGACAAGCAAAGGGAATCACTAGAGTACAGCATTTATGATGAGGAACTGCATAACGCTCAGCAGAAATTGGTGGAGGTTAGTGCATAATTCTGATGCTTGGAGTTGTAAATGTACCTGCCCTGCTGTTGATGTTGTAAATTGATGGCCAAGATGCTAGCATTTGAACGTAGTGCTGCTTGTTCTTTAAAAAATTGTCAATAAACTGTAACATGTTACCATTACAATCTTGGCAACTGGCTTGATCCTTTCCGAGGTTACTTTCAACTATTGTATGCTGTGAAATTGGCCAATTGTTGATAGATCTTTCTGTTCACATGTGTGATGTTTCTTCATCTTTGTTGTTTGTTTTTCATCTCAATGTTTGATGGTTTACCCCTACTGCAATCATTATGAAAAACATAGTTGACTAAAGGGTTGATGCTTAGTTAGAATGAGATCAAACTGATTACTATGTTTTCTTTATCGTTGTTACAAAAAATTTTTAGTCTCTTTATTAATACGAACATTTATCCACTGGAGCATGGGCTGATATCAACAGAGTAGCAATTATGAAACATTTTCATTCTGTCTAATGAAGCTGCTGATATCTGGCTAAAAGAATATCCAACTTTGCTGAGGCTTATGTGTTGCTGCAGTTCCAGTTCTTGTTTACTATTAAAATTATGGTAGATAAGTTCCAAGTCATTGATGATTTTGTGTATTTTATGATGATATTCTGTGTTGGCTAGAATTTGCTCGACTTTTATTTTCTTGTTTCCTTTGTGATAATGGCAGTAGGTTTTGCGCTGATAGTTTTCTGCTTATTTCAAGTTGAAAGGGCCAGAACCAAGTTTTCTGATGAATCAGCTATGATTTATAAGAGTTTGTTGGGTACTCAGGAAAAGTCCAAGGACTCTGATGATAGGTTCAAAGTTGTAGTGAAAGAAATTTAGATTTTGAACAAGAAAAAAGATGTAGAAAAGCGAGAAACTGAAAGAAGCAGACAGGGCTTGAGCTTGATGTAAAAGACATGCAAGAGAGGATCTCTGGAAATTCACAAGTCAGAGTAATGCTGCCCTCGTATTCTGTATATTTATTGATAGCTTGAACACGTACTTTATATTATAAGCTTGTTGTGTCTATGAGTGAATGTGTCGATTGAATATTTCATGCTTCTAGTATCATGCAGAAAAGCAGCTCCGTACACTACTAGAAGAAATAGATGACTTATCGAAGGAGCTTGACAAAGCTAATACGTTGTGCGAGAACAAATGCATGGAGGAGAAGAAGATAACGATATGAAATGTTAACCTAATGCTTTTGTGTATAAAGAGTACGTTTTCGGAATTATAGTTTTATTTTTTCGTGTATCTTCTTAATGTTACCATGTTGTTCTTCCTTTTGACATTTCTGAACTCTGGTATTGCAGCATTTTGACGATATTAGCCTGTACGTAACTCAAGCATTTGCTTCATTTAAAATAACACAATCAATTCTGTGAGGCTGTGATTGCTTTTTCTCATTGAATTGTTCTAATGATTTACTGTATCATTGAACATGAAAAACAGCTTCGCATTCTTTATCAAAAACAAGGTGGTGGCACCCAATTTTCAAGTAAAGATGCTCACGATAAATGGCTTCAAAAGAACAAAGCTCATTCTTCTCGAGTGAAGCAGGAACGAAAGCTTTGAGATGGAATTCAGCTGCTAAAATCCGACTTAAAGGTGCTGGATAGGTAATTAAGAGTCACACAAGAGATATTGCAACTTTAGAATCTTCCATCTTCTAGCCTTGTGTTAAGAATCAGACCAGGGACTGGATGGAGGATGAACGGAAAGTCCGTATGGGTGAAAGAATGTGAAATTTGTGATGAGATTGATATGCTTAAAGCAGAAGTAAAGAAGGCAGGGAGGAAATTTGAATATGCAACTCCTACGAATATGAGGAGAGGGCGGAATCTAAATCCTGAGGATCTGCAGAGAGCATAAAATCGATGTAGTAGTATCTGGTCCAATTATTGAGTTGCTAGATTGTGACAAAAAATTATGTACAGTAGTTGAGGTTGCTGCTGGAAACAGCTTATTGTATTTGTATTTGGCGGCGGACAATGATAAAGCGTCAACCAAGATAATTAGACTTCTTAATTTATTGAACGGTGCACATGTAACTTTTACACCAATGAATCGGGTGAAGGCACCTGGTGTAACTTATCCAAAGAGTAATGATGTGATTCCGTTTTTTGGATAGATTGGAATTTTCTCCTAATCTCAGACCAGTACTTGCCCAGATATTTGCTAAGCAGTGATTTTTGAGATTTGGAAGTGTGCTTGAGAGTTGCTCGAAGTGATGGTCTAGACTGCTTCAAAATTGAAGTATATGAATGTAATTACTCGCAATACAAAAGCTTATCAATACCAAGGAAGAAGAACTGGAAAAAGTTAGATATAAGTTCCAAGAACTAGATCAAAAGATTACAGAACTTTTTACTGAGCAACAGAAATTCGTTTTCTAGTGAGCCCACAATGAATCAGAACTGGAACAGCTTAAGCAAGATATTGTTAATGCTAATAAGCAGAAACGGATTACTTCTAAAGCTCTTCAAATTAAGGAAAAGCCGCTTGCAGAAGTCCCAAATCAACTTGATCAACTTGAAGCTAGTATGGCGATGAAACAGGCTGAAACGAATACAGAACTCATACTTAACACCTGAGGAATGAATGCTGAAAAAACTGAGCAGGAGAAGTTTATCCCCTGCAGGACAGATCACATTGAGTATGAAACCAGAAAAGCAGATCTTGAGACTAATCTTGTGAGGCAAAAGCAAGAGTCCGAAGATATTATGTCTTTTACAGAGAATGATGAGATGCTTAGCGAAGCTGACTTGAAGAATCAGGAATTGGTGGGTGCCAAATCATTTGTCGAAAATGCAAGACAACAGCTTAAATTTCTTAAAGTTTAGTTGAAATTACAAAGGAACTCGATACGATTAAAGATGGAAAGGCCAGGCTGAAGACTTTGGAAGACACTTATGAGAGGGAACTTAGGGAGGCGAAAGAGAACTTGAACAACTCATAAATAGAAGGAATATTCTTCTTGCCAAACAGGAGGAATACTCGAAGAAAGTTAGGGAAATGTGTCTGTTGTCATCAGATGCATTTGACACTTGCAAGCAGAAGGGTATCAAAGAACTGGTTAAAATGCTTCACAGGTGCAATGAGCAATTGCAGCAGTTTAGCCATGTAAATAAGAAAGCACTTGACCAGCATGCAAATTTCACAGAGCAATGAGAACAACTGCAGAGAGAGCAAGCTGAACTGGATGCAGGTGATAAGGTAATTGTAACACCCCAAATTCACCTAAAAATCTCAAGAGGAATTTGGAATGAAACGTTATAACATTAATCTATTACTACTCTCAAATAAAGTCAATGTTGTCCATACACAAAGCATAGTCTCTAAAATAATAAATAACTCAATAATCCTCCAAAATAAAATCCTGCTCTAAGCAATAATCAATGTAGCTACAATTAATTCATCTAGAAAGTGACAAAGTTTTTCAGCTAATAAATCCTCTCCTCTAGACCAAAAGCCCACATCTCTAAAAATCAATTTGCAAAATGTTGGAGACAATGGGTGAGCAGTCAACTCGGTAAGCAAACTTATGCATAAGGTTACTAATAACGAAGAAGTATATAATCATTATTATGAAATACCATAAGTTAGGAAATAGTAATCACTTTTTAACTATATGTGTGCGATAAAACTCATAATCAGTTAAGTCATAACGTAATAATCATTTTCAATAAATATTCGTTTAAGAAATCTTTTATCAATAAAACCTTTCTTTTATTCAATTTGCTCAGGTCACATAGTATCACCTAAATTCCCGATGACTTGGTCAATAGTTTAATATGTCACCTATAATCCCGGTGACCCAGCCAATAGTTCAATCAGGATATTTTACCCTACAATAATCGTCAACAGGTGCGCACAATACAACTAGCTATTTAGTAATATCAGTAAGACCATTAAGCCATGTTTTTAGATGTTGCTGACTCAGAATATTTGCCTAATGAGTTACATATTCACGCTAAATTCAGCTTACTTGTTATCAATCAAATAGATGAAAACCTGTCAATTAGAATAGGGTTCTCTTCATTATTAGCACCGCTGTTAGAAAAAGGACCTCAGTTTCATCTTCTTTAGGTAAAATGTCGTGACATCTAATTGGGAAAATTTTCGTAGAAAAATGGTCATCATTTTCCAATTCTCTTCATAGATTACATTTTGTTATAACATTAATCGTTGTTTAATTTCTTTTTTATGTTGTTCTTACTTTCTCGATTAGTTTTTTAGTGTAAAAACATTCACTCCATAGAAAATGTAAACAATTAGTTAATGAATAATATTAGACATCTCAAATGATTTGTCATATGATGTGTCATTGATTAAGTTGTTGATAATTTTTCACAAATTTGAAGTGAGCTAATTACACTATTCTATCATCATTCATTTGATGAATGTCACATAATTTAAAATGAAAATTTAGTATTTTTGATATTACTCTTATTTACTTAATATTCATATAAATAAATAATGTAAAACTCTGAAGACCCATAAAATTATATTAATACTCAAAATAAACATTAACAGGTACACTTGATTGAATACTAACATGCGTACTAAATAAAATATTAACATTAGAATCATAAAAATATTAATGGTCTTATGAGTCTCAATTAATGTATACAACAATTAACCGTCATCATCTCAAATTTTTAGGTGCAATATCGTTCTTTTTTCCTTTTTTCCAATTCTAATTAATTTTGTGTTGATGTGCTATATGACTATAAAATTTTAGTTTAAGTTTTTGAATGACTATAATTTTTCACAATATCCCAAATGTAGTTGAGTCATTCCTGTGCATATATGATTCTGTATATACGTGAAAGTGATACGGATAAAATATTATGTAACGTGGATAAGAAATAATACGACCGAGCACCTGAGGGTGAGATGTGTGATGATATTCATTGCCTTTGATGTTGTATTGTTGCCAAGTAGGTCATAATTTGAACTTGGAAAATGACATTTCAAATGAGGCTGCAGAAAGAACAAGGAATAAACGAACAAAAGAGAAAGGGAAAAGTTAATACCAGATACTATCATAAACACTATGACTTTTCCCCCGTCTTCTCTCCCTTTTAAATGTCATTAGTGATTAGTGAAGTGTAGTTACTGTAATTGAGATGTTTGCTTTAGGCTAGAAGCACCAGTGAAGAATGCAGGCCATGTTTAACTACTTATTAGTAAAAGTCACATGGACAATTGTGAACTAGCGACCCTTACTGTAATCCTTTTTATGCTGGAGGTTTTAACTAGCATAATATTTTTGACTTCTTGACCAAACTCGTTTTCCTATTTTTTAAATTTATTTTTATTTGTATTTCTTAGGAGAATTTTCCCTTTTCCTAAGAGAGACAATTCAACCATATTTTTAGATGTTGCTGATTCAAAAGATTTACCTAATTAGCTACATATTGATGTCGAATTCAACTTAACTGTTGTCAACCAAATGGATGAAAAGCTTTCAATCAGAAAAGATACTCTCTTTATTATTAGCATTGACCCTAGTGTAAAATACTTTCGGCATATGTTTTAGGATAAAAGTGATGTAGGATAAAATATTTGTTTCCACTAGTTGGAAAAATTGTAGTATAAAAAATGATTATCATTCTCATGTTCTCTTCATAGCTTATATTTTATTATCATATGAATCGTTGTTTATGTAGCGTCCGTCTCATTTTAGTGGATCCAAATGCCTAAAGTCTGAATAGATTTGCTTGATGTGTAATTGTTAGAAAGTTTTGGATTTAAGTGAAATTAACCAAAAGAAATATGTAAAAGCACGTGAAAGCCGCTGACCTGAGAATGTGTGCGTGCTGAAGGAGCAGCATGGGAGCAAGAGAAGACATTAAAGGTTTTTAATTTGAAAATAGTAATTTTAATCTTTGATTGAATAATTAGAAGATAATTTTAACTTTATTTTTTTTTTAATTTTTAGAATAAGTTCCTAGCATTACCCTCGATAATTCTACTACTCTTGATTTTTATTTTATCTTTTCATTGGTTGTTATTTGAAATACCCACTTGTTAGAGAGATAAATATTATAATGTTATTATAAGCCTAGAACATTGAGATTCTTGATGTTATTAACCTCTAGTATTATCAAAGAGGAATTTGTGTTGTAATCTCATTAATATAGAGGAAGATTATATCATACTATGATCCTATGATTTTTTCCGTTTTGAATTTTTCATATAAAAATATATGTCTCTTGTGGTTGATTTATTGCTTTGGATTGTGTTGGTTTATTTTTCTACTTATTTATTTACTGTACACATCATATTATAATCACACAAAGAGGGAAATAAGTTTATTTCCGCTTACTTTGCAACTGCTTATGAGTTCCTTTCCCAACAGAGTGGCATCAGAGCATCAAGTTTTATAGTTTTATTACTTATGTGGTTGAGATGGAGGAGTCCTCGACATACATGATTAAAGTCATGGGATTATGATATTTGTAAGATGGGGGATCTGGTGTATATGAAAGACTTACATAAACCCATTGAATGTGAAGAAGGTAGACCCGCTGATTAAAATAATAAGAAGTGGACTCAATTGAACCAGAAGGTCATGAGTACTATTAAATCATGAATTGATCTAAGTGTGTACCACCATGTTGCAAAGGAATCTAGGGCTAATATTCTTTGAAGGAAATTGAAAACAATTTACGAGCAATCAACAGCATAGAATAAAGTCAATTTAATGAAAAAGTTTGTTAACTTGAATTACAAGGAGGGATGCAGTATAACTGAACACACTAGTGAGTTTCAAGGTTTGGTTGACCAATTGACTGTAAGGAAGATTGTTTTAGATGACGAGTTACAATCATTATTGTTATTTAGTTCTTTACCTGACAGTTGAGAGATATTAATGGTATCAGTAAATAATTTAGCGCTAAACAAAAAATTAAATTTGCATATGGTTACAAACAAGTTGTGGAATGAAAAATTTAAAAGAAAAAGCATTGAAGCACTTCTCACAATAGTACATAATATAAGAAACAAAACTAATAAAAATACTTGAAATAGTTGATTTACCATTTAATTTCGAAGTTGTCGCATGAAATTTTGATCTTCAATATTAAAGAGTTGCTAGCATTAGTTTTTTTATTTTGATTGCCATGAAAACTTTCTAGCTTAACTTCATCATTTTTATATTGAACAAATAATACATCATCCATTGACATTTTTAAAAGAAAATTATGTATTTCCATGCATGCCACCACTAGTTTTCTCTGTGTATTAAATGAGTATGGTGCCATTCTTTTTAGAATTGGAAAACAGGCCTTTAGCACACCAAAAGCACATTCAACAACATTTCTCAATTTAGCGTGGGCATGATTGAATAAAGAAAGAGACTAATAATAGGTAAATGTACATGGCTAGGTTTTGAGATAGGCATGAAAAATAAATAGTAGGAATATTTTTTATATAGAAATTAATTGATTTATTCAAATTTCTTCACTTAGTTAAATGCTAAAAATATTGACTTATTTTATTTAATAAAAATTATTTAAAAAATCTTATTAAGTTATAAAAACAAACACTTAAGTAATTAAGTCAAGTCACTTAAACTCATTAAATGAAAAAAACAAACACCCTCTTAATCATAGAGGTATATATGCAAAAGCTGCAATATTTGTCTAGAGACTTCACTAGCTAACTAGTCGCATGCATTACATTAGCTAGTAGGATTCGAGCGGACTACGTAAGTTGGAATGGTAGCAGTGTTAAATCCATTGAAATTGGTTCCACAAGCAGTCGTATAAGCACCCATATCGGAAAACACAAGCCAATCGTTCACCTCAAGCTCCGGTAATTGGTGACCTGTAAAAACCTTATCGACTGCAGCACACGTTGGTCCAAACACCGTCGACCTGTAGGTCCGATTATTACTATTAGAGGCGGAAGCAAGAATATGAGCACTGCACTTAGCAATCACTTCCTCGCTTGATAGCCATCCGAATGATCCGTATTTCCCATCGTTAATCCAGTACTCTCTCAGTTCATCTCGGACGCGTTTCCCTATAATTTTAGTAGCTAGCGTGAAAGCCGTGTCTGCTAAGAACCGGCCCGGCTCTGAAATGACACTCAAGTGTCCAGCCGCTGCTTCGTTTGGGAAATAAGTTTGAATAGCGTCTTTTATTATTGAAGCCGCTTCATGGAATCGTGAGTTGCATGCAAAGCCGCCACCAATATCCAGGACACGCATTTTTGTCATTCCAAGCCGAGCAGCCGTCTCAAAAACCGTTTTAGCCTCAGCGATGGCTGCACGAAACGCATCTAAGTTTGTTGCTTCGCTTCCGATATGGAATGCAACACCAATTACAGCAAGCCCCGAAGCCTGAGCGGCTCCAAGAAGATGGACAACTTCCTGAGGATTAGCACCGAATTTGGAATCCAACGGATACCTCGCTCCACCATCTACCGGGGATTTGATCCGGATCAACAACTCACATTTCGGATGCCACTTCCGAATCTTGTCAAGTTCCTGTATCGAATCAAAAGTTGTCAAGTTGACACCAACACTTGCAGCATACTTGATATGAGACACTGGCTTACACGCATTGGCATAAATAATGCGATCGGGTGGAACACTCAGTGCCAAGACGGCTTGAATCTCCGAAGGGCTTGCGCAGTCGAATTTAGAGCCGAGAGCAGCAAGTACTTCGAGGATAGCAGGCTCGGGATTGCACTTGACGGCGTAGTAAGGGTGAACCATCGGAAGGTTAGAGATCAACTGATGGTAAAGAGAAATCACGACACCTAAATCGAGTACGTAAAAGGGTTCATCGAGTTCTTGTCGCTTCAGAATTATTGACTCCATGAACTCAAGGAGCCCGCCATCTTTTGTTACTGTCGGGACCCTCTCGCCTCTAACAACTAGTGACGGAGCATTCAAATCCAATGTGCATGTAATTTCCTTAGGCAGCGACCCCATCTGATCAGTGTTGTGTATGTTAATGATGTGTATCTTGCGTGGCCATTTACATTTGGACAGCTTAAATTAATAGAGAGAAATTGAGGCCATAAGGGGTAAATTAATGGCGATAGGTGGCCTAAAAAGTTATGGGCCAAACACGAGGTAGCGTCACGGAAATACCGTTCTCTGGGCTCCTTTCGCTTTTCTTTTCTCTAGTTCCTTCGTTCCCATTTAATTTTAAACTGTAAAACATTGCTCTTTTGATTCTTCATGTACACGCACAATCACATTTTTAAACTGTATGATTTAACAAAGTTAGATTTTAGTGTTATTAAACTACATACTTTTATAGTATATTAAAAAATAATTTTATTAAGCTACATGACTTAACAACGTATTTACATTAAAAAAATGAGGATGCACACACTTAAAAATGATTATATATATATATATATAATCACCCCATTCAAATTTTCTTATTGAGAAATTTTAGAATACATTAGAGGTAATAAAATCAATTGATGCATGTACAATGTGCGTTTGAATTTTATATGACCATCAATTACATGTTGGTTCTTCAAAATAAATACACACATATCATAACATTATTTATTTATTGTATAACTTATATAGTACCTCAAGATATTATGAAATTTCTCCCTCTTATCATATATATATATATAATAAGACTAGCTGTTTTGTGTTGGAAGAATTTATTTTTAATCATTATCATTAGTAAAATGTTAAAAAGTGCTGGCAAGATTATAAAATGACAAAATAATAAGTTGAATTAAGTCAATCTTAACCATATATGAATAAAAATACATATGTATTTTAATTAAGTAAATAAGTTTACATCGGTCTTATTTCTGAGCAAAATTAAAGTTTTCCATAGAAATTATTGATGAGCATATAATATATACATATCTCACTCTTAATTATATAATTATTAGTTATGATTATTTATTAGTTTTAATTAATTAACTTGTTTTATTGAATAGGAAATTAATGGGAGAATATTGATAAAAAGGGCATGAAGAAGTTTAAATTGGAAAGCATTAAAGATTAATTGATTTTGGAAGCAATTAGATGTGGAAGTGAAGCCAAGGAAACGGAAGCTAGTAAATTAATTCACCCATGCACATGAAGAAAAGGAAACGGCCATATTTAAGCATGCACGTGAATTGCCTAAGCTAATGTCGGTGGGTGCATGGCTTTAAATTGGTATTAATTGCATTAAACTGGAATTAGAATCCAAGTAGGATTCGGCCACCCTTTGACATTATAAAAAGCTAACCTTTGGCTTTTGAAGAAACACACAACCAGCAGCCAAGAGGAGAATTGGAGATTGCAACCGCAAGAAGAGAAGAAAAAAGGAGGAGGCAAGACAGAGAGAGCAAAAGAGAAG
The DNA here is from genome assembly GCA_030449075.1 of Murraya paniculata. Classification (NCBI taxonomy): domain Eukaryota; kingdom Viridiplantae; phylum Streptophyta; class Magnoliopsida; order Sapindales; family Rutaceae; genus Murraya; species Murraya paniculata. The sequence goes on along the minus strand of JAEVFN010000084.1, from coordinate 351,064 downwards.
CAGCAGCAGCAGTCCAATTTTCCATGGCTGATTTTATTTATTTTGTTGCTCCCAATTCAAGTATGTCTAGCTAATTTTTCTATACTAAGGTTAAGGATGAAACCCTATTCAATGAAATAATTATCTTTTTGTTTAATTAAATTCCCTACATATGTTATTTAATGTTTATGGTTCTTATTTCACATGATTAGTTGGATGTTATTAAATCTTTTCATCAATTCTGTCATGCATTATTGATTGTTAGGATTAATATTCAATTAAATCTATGCTTGGATCTATAATGTCTATATATGATTTTCTTTGATTCCGTGTCTTTTATTAAATTGTTTACACAGAGTACTTAGGAAAACTTTGACTCTTTGTCATTCAATATGTTTACATAGGATGCTTAGATAACATATTATTAAGCAGAAAAAGAACCTACATAAGATTAATTTTAATTGGGCTTAATTATTATATCCATGAGGCGACATAGATTGATTTCGAGTTGTCACTCTAAAATTAGGGATTAATTGATAATTAGATAATTACTAGTTGAATAGTGGCGGATTCTAAAACCTTAGTAACCTTTGTCTTATTGAATTCTACTTTGCTTTAATTGTTTTCTTAGATTAATTAGTTTAATTTCTCTTAAACTCAATTTGCTCAACTAGGTTAGGATTAAAATTAATTTTAGATTTAAATTAGACTTTTCAATTTAAAGCAATCCATGTGGGTTCGACCTCGTTACCACTACTCTATTTCTAGATTCGTGCGCTTGCGAGTATATTAAAATTTTGCAACAACAAGTTTTTGGCGCCGTTGCCGGGGATTGTGCCAGAAAGTCAGTTTAATCTAGGTTGATTTGATTCTTCCACTAGTTATAATTTAGGTTGTCTTTATTTATTTATTTTTTTATTAAAAAAAAAAACCAAAAAAAAAAAAATTAAATTATATTAGAATTAGAATTTAAATTCTTTGTTTGATTGTTTGATTTCTTTTATTTTTAAATTCCATTTATTTTCATTATTGTTGGTTTATTTTTATTTTTATTTATTATTTTTATTTTTTCTTTATTTAGTTAGTTTATGAGTGTTTGGGAACGCGATTTAACAAATCGTTTGGTCAAAAAAGAGTCTAGAATTGATAGTAATCAAGCTAGTTCTTCTCAAGTGATGGATGATCCAAATAGAATGTTGCCAGTACTACCACCAGTGCAAGCAGAAAAAACCCTTAGAGAATATTTTTCACCACTTGCAGCCAACCAACCATCTTGTATTGTGTTGCCATAAACTACAGCAACACACTTTGAACTTAAGCCCTCTGTTATTCAGCTTTTACCATCTTTCCATGGGTTAGAGAGAGAGGATCCATATTTGCACATTAAGGAATTTCTTGACATATGCTCTACATTTCGTTTTCAAAATTTTAATGATGAGTCAATTAGACTTCGTATGTTCCCTTTCTCATTAAAAGACAAAGCAAAAGCTTGGTTGAATTCACTTCCTGCTGGATCTATTACTTCGTGGGATGAATTGAGTAATAAGTTCCTCACCAAGTTTTTCCCTATGTCTAAAACAAATGCCCTTAGGAGAGAGATAAGTGATTTTTATCAAAGAGATGGTGAGCAATTTTATGAGTGTTGGGAAAGATTCAATGATTTACTTCTTAAATGTCCCCACCATGGTTTTGAGAAATGGAGACTTATACAATGCTTTTATAATGGTCTAACTATGTCAAATCGTCATATGGTAGAGTCTATGAATGGTGGGAGATTCTTGAACCTACATGAAAGGGCTGCATGGGAGTTCTTTAACTCACTTTCTGAGAATTCTCAACAGTGGGATTTTTCAAACCAAAGAGAAAAATCATCTCAAATTTCTAGAAAGGGTCTATATGAAGTTAAGGATGATTTTAATGTGCAAGCCACTCTAGCTACTCTTTCTAGGAAAGTAGATGCCTTAACTCTGAATCAATCAATGAATCATCACCCTAGTGTAACTAATGAAGTTTGTGCTCTCTGTTCCAACCTATCTCATACAGCACAGAATTGTCCTTCGTTACCAGCCTATCAAGAGGCTTATTCTGAGCAAGTACATGTATTACAATCATATGAGAAAACCTCCAATAGTCCATATTCACCTACATATAATCCTAATTGGAGGAATCACCCTAATTTTTCCTGGAAACAAAACCAGCCTTTATCAAACCAAGGAGGACAATAATTTAGCATGCCCAATCAACAATTTGTCCCTCCTAACCAAGTATATCCCTCTGCCCAACAGCCTATGTCTCAATTTGTTGCGCCCCAACAAAGAAAACCTTCTTTAGAGGATACACTTCAAAATTTCATTCAGTCAACCCAACAAGCCTTTCAGTCAAACACTCAAGCTATTCTAAAACTTGAACATCAATTGGGTCAATTAGCAACTACTGTGGCAGAGAGAGAAAAAGGAAAATTCCCAAGTCAACCAATTCCGAATCCTAAAGGAGTATATGAAGCAGGATCGAGCTCAAGCCATCAGCATGAAGAAGCAAAATCTATCATGACTTTGAGAAGGGGAAAATTATTTGACAATAAAGTGGAGGTTCTAACAAGAAAGACATCTGAACCTACTTCTTCAGATACAATTCCATCACAAGACTCATCACCAGAAGAAAGTAGCCCACCAGCTTACATTCCTAAGGCTCCTTTCCCTCAAAGGTTAGCAAGGGTAAAGAAAGGGACTTCAACAGGTGAGATTATGGAAATCTTCAAGCAGGTAAGTATAAACATCCCTTTACTTGATGCTATTAAGCAAGTTCCCTCCTATGCCAAGTTTTTGAAAGATTTATGCACTAAAAAGAGAAATTTGTATGTCACCAAAAAGGCATTTTTAACTGAACAAACTAGCAATTTACTTCAATGTAAGATGCCACCAAAATTTAAGGATCCAGGTTCCCCTACTATCTCATGTGTTATAGGGAACCAATTGTTTGATAAAGCATTATTGGATTTAGGAGCTAGTGTTAATCTCTTGCCTTATTCTATTTACATGCAGCTTGGACTAGGTGAATTAAAGTCAACTTCTATTATTTTACAACTTGCTGATAGGTCAATGAAAATACCTCGTGGTATTGTAGAGGATGTGTTGATTCAGATTGACAAATTTTATTATCCTGTTGATTTTATTGTTATTGATACTCAGCCTGTACAGGATCCTAAGAAACACACTCCAGTTATTCTAGGTCGTCCTTTCTTAGCTACAGCTGATGCTCTTATTAATTGCAGGAATGGAAACATGCAGCTATCTTTTGGTAATATGACCATGGAATTAAATATTTTTAATGTTACCAAGCAGCCACAGGAAGAAGATGAATTTGTTGAAGTAGACATGATAGAAGAATTAGTAGAAGATTCATTCGTTTCTAATCCCAGTGTTGATCCATTAGAGGCATTTTTAACTCATTCTAGTTTATTTTCTAATGATGACAGTGCAATTGTAGAAGTCAACGCCTTACTTGATGCAACTCCAATTATGGACACAAACAAATGGAAGACAAAACAAGAACCACTGCCTCATTCTGAAAAGAAGATTAGCACATCTGCAGAAACACCACCAAAATTGGAACTCAAAGCACTGCCCTGACAGTCTGGAATACGCATTCTTAGGAGAATCTAACACCCTACCTGTCATTATTTCTTCTTCTCTTGATCTTCAGCAAAAAGGTAAGTTGTTGAGTATTCTAAAAGAGCATAAAGAGGCAATAGGATGGACCATTACTGATATAAAAGGTATTAATCCAGTAGATTGCATGCATCGTATTCATCTTGAAGAAAATGCTAAGTCTATTAGGGAAATGCAACGTAGGCTAAATCCTAACATGAAAGAACTGGTAAGAGCTGAAGTAATAAAATTATTAGATGCAGGAATTATTTATCCTATTTCAGATAGCTCTTGAGTTAGCCCTGTGCAAGTTGTTCCTAAAAAATCTGGTGTTACAGTAGTTACTAATGCTAATAATGAATTAATTCCTACTAGAGTAACTACAGGTTGGCGTGTTTGCATCGATTACAGAAAATTGAATTCGGTTACAAGAAAAGATCATTTTCCTCTTCCATTTATTGATCAAATGCTTGATAGACTTGCAGGTCATGACTTTTATTGTTTTCTAGATGGATATTCAGGTTATAATCAGATCCCTATAGCTCCAGAGGACCAGGAAAAAACTACTTTTACTTGCCCATTTGGAACTTTTGCATATAGGAGGATGCCATTTGGTTTATGCAATGCCCCTGCTACTTTTCAAAGATGCATGCTTAGTATATTTTCTGATATGGTTGAGAGATTTCTTGAAGTGTTCATGGATGATTTTTCTATTTATGGAGATTCTTTTGATGAATGTTTGCATCATCTAACGTTAGTTTTGCAGAGATGTAAAGAAAAGAACTTGGTTCTAAATTGGGAAAAGTGTCATTTCATGGTAAGGCAAGGTATTGTTCTTGGTCATATAATTTCCAGCAGTGGTATAGAAGTTGACAAAGCCAAGGTGGATTTAATTTCTAATCTTCCACCTCCTAAATCCGTAAAAGAAGTAAGATCTTTCCTTGGACATGCTGGTTTTTATAGAAGATTCATTAAAGATTTTAGTAAAATTTCTAGACCTTTATGCAATTTACTTGTTAAAGAGGTGCCTTTTGTCTTTGATGATTCTTGTTTTGATGCTTTTGAAAAACTTAAGAAATTGTTGACTTCTTCACCTATCATTCAACCACCTAATTGGGATTTGCCTTTTGAAATTATGTGTGATGCATCTGACTATGCTGTAGGAGCAGTGTTAGCACAAAGATTAGATCGTTTGCCTTATGTTATTTATTATGCTAGTATGACACTCAATGATGCACAATTGAACTATTCAACTATAGAAAAAGAAATGCTAGCTGTGGTGTTCGCACTCGATAAATTCAGATCTTATCTTATAGGTTGTAAAGTGATTATTTTTACTGATCATGCTGCTTTGAAATATTTGCTTGCTAAAAAAGATGCTAAGCCAAGATTGATTCGCTGGGTGTTACTTTTACAAGAATTTGACATTGAATTTAGAGATAAAAAGGGTTCTGAGAATGTTGTGGCAGATCATCTGTCTCGCCTTGATATTAAATTTATTCCAGAATCCTTAGCTTTGAATGAGTTCTTCCCAGATGAACAACTCATGAGTGTAAATGTTTTACCATGGTTTGCTGATATAGTTAATTATCTTGCTACAGGTCAAATCCCAGAACACTGGACCAAGCAAGATAGAACAAAGTTCTTAGTTGAAGTGAAGAATTTCTTTTGGGATGATCCATATTTATTCAAATATTGTGCTGATCAGATTATTAGGCGATGTGTTCCAGAGAATGAATTTCAAAGTGTCATCTCTTTTTGTCATGAACAAGCTTGTGGAGGCCATTTTAGTGCTAAAAAGACAGCTACAAAAATTTTACAATGTGGTTTTTATTGGCCTACTCTTTTTCATGATGCTTATGTTTTTTGTTCTTTGTGTGATAGGTGCCAACGCATGGGTAGCATTTCAAAGAGGAATATGATGCCACTCAATCCTATTCTTGTGGTAGAGATCTTCGATGTGTGGGGTATTGATTTTATGGGACCTTTTCCTTCATCTTTTGGTTATCAGTATATATTAGTTGCAGTTGATTATGTGTCGAAGTGGGTTGAAGCTATTCCATGCAAAACTAATGATCATAGGGTTGTAGTGAAATTCTTGAAGAGTAATATCCTATCTCGTTTTGGTTTTCCTAGAACTATAATTAGTGATGGTGGTTCTCATTTTTGCAACAAACCTTTTAAAACCCTTTTGGAAAAATATTCCATTACACATAAGGTTGCCACCCCATACCATCCTCAAACTAGTGGCCAAGTAGAGATTTCTAATCGAGAGATCAAGCAAATTCTAGAAAAAACAGTTAGGCCAGATAGAAAGGATTGGTTTTTGAGACTTGATGATGCATTATGGGCATATAGAACAGCTTTCAAAACACCAATTGGAATGTCACCTTATAGACTCGTATATGGAAAGGCATGTCATCTACCAGTAGAGCTAGAGCATCGTGCATATTGGGCTATCAAGAAATTTAATTTTGACATGCAACAAGCTGGTTCCAAGAGAAGATTGCAACTAACAGAACTTGAAGAGATCAGGAATGATGCTTATGAGAATGCTAGGATTTATAAGCAGCGCATGAAAGTCTTTCATGACAAGCACATTTTGAGAAAATCCTTTGCACCAGGTCAGAAAGTACTTTTATATAATTCTCGACTACATCTCTTTCCAGGTAAGTTACGTTCTCGATGGTCTGGTCCTTTTATAATTCGTACTGTCTTTCCTTATGGAGCAGTTGAGATTGAAAATCCTAAAAATGGTAATTTATTTAAAGTCAATGGTCAACGATTAAAACCATTTTTAGAGTTAAGATCATCAGAAGTTGAGGAGATACTTTTAGATGATCCTGTTTATCAGGATTAAATAATTCTATCTTTACATTATTTTTTATTTAAATAGTATTTTTTTTTCTCATTTGTTGCTTTTCTTTTCTAGTATTTGTTTCTTCTAACGTTTTCTTTTTATTTGTCATTTTCTTTTGCAACTTCCCCAACCCATTCAGGTGTGATCTCTCTAACTTCTCTTTTATTTTTTATGTTTTTATTTTTATTTTATTTTTTATTTTATTTTATTTTTTTTTTATCTCTTTGCATGCATATCTTTTATTTATGAAACATTGGGGACAATGTTCCAAATAAGTTTGGGGGTGGGAATAGTGTGTGCTGTGTTTATTATTTAAAAAAAAAAACCCAAAAATAAAAAAAATAAAAAAAAAATCCAAAAATTAAAAAAAAAAATTGTTTGTTTTTATGTGAAAAGCCAATGATAAGAACTTGATTGACAATGAATATGGTTCTTAGAAAGGGTCGAATATTGTCTTAGTTTATACTTGGTTCTAGTGTTAATTCCTCTTGATTGAGATTTTTAAACACCATGAGCACTAATATCAACTCTTTCATAATTTTGACTTGAAATTTGAGATTGACACAGCCTGAGTTGAGAATTTTAGATTGTGTAAATGACTGTTTGCCTTGATTCTTATCTCCACAGTACAAAATAGTATACACAGGCTCCAAAGTCAGAAATAGCTACCTATAACCCTTAAGAGTGAAGCTATCCTTGAGTAATTTGGGTCTATGTACCACCAGTATGTAGAGGATAATCTACCATGAGAAGAAGGCTACCTTAAGGGGTAGAGTGAAAGCTCCTGACTATGGTTATAAATATTAAAAAAAAAAAATTCAAAAGAAAATGCACATAAAAGCCTGTGAAAAAGAAAAAAATTGGAGATCAAGATGATAAAGTTAGTTTGACCTACTCTTTTCTTTGTTCAAGGCAAAGGCTGTTGATATTGAAGATTTTGGGAATAGATTTTGATTGAATTGATTCACACACACACCACAAGAATCAAAAGAGAGATGTGATTGACCATTGAATTAAAGTTAGAACTTTGCCAATATTTGAAATTTTCTTTGAGCTATATAATTTATGCAATCTTTGAGGCTATTTTTGCATTTTATTTAAAGACTGTTGTTCTTTTTGTATTATTTTATAGTTAAAAAATAAATAAATAAATAAATTTTGATGTTTGTGGGTGTCATCACTGAAGCCCTCACGAGACTATAACTCGTCCACTAGGGCCGCCTAGGGGTTTAAAGGCTTGTTGCATACGCTAAATGCAATCGCGATCACCTGCGAAAGTGGTTTAGATAGGATTTACTTCTTTTACTTTTATTTTATTTTTTTTGTTTTAGTTTTGCTCGAGGACTAGCAAAATCTAAGTTTGGGGGTATTTGATGAGCATATAATATATACATATCTCACTCTTAATTATATAATTATTAGTTATGATTATTTATTAGTTTTAATTAATTAACTTGTTTTATTGAATAGGAAATTAATTGGAGAATATTGATAAAAAGGGCATGAAGAAGTTTAAATTGGAAAGCATTAAAGATTAATTGATTTTGGAAGCAATTAGATGTGGAAGTGAAGCCAAGGAAACGGAAGCTAGTAAATTAATTCACCCATGCACATGAAGAAAAGGAAACGGCCATATTTAAGCATGCACGTGAATTGCCTAAGCTAATGTCGGTGGGTGCATGGCTTTAAATTGGTATTAATTGCATTAAACTGGAATTAGAATCCAAGTAGGATTCGGCCACCCTTTGACATTATAAAAAGCCAACCTTTGGCTTTTGAAGAAACACACAACCAGCAGCCAAGAGGAGAATTGGAGATTGCAACCGCAAGAAGAGAAGAAAAAAGGAGGAGGCAAGACAGAGAGAGCAAAAGAGAAGCAGCAGCAGCAGTCCAATTTTCCATGGCTGATTTTATTTATTTTGTTGCTCCCAATTTAAGTATGTCTAGCTAATTTTTCTATACTAAGGTTAAGGATGAAACCCTATTCAATGAAATAATTATCTTTTTGTTTAATTAAATTCCCTACATATGTTATTTAATGTTTATGGTTCTTATTTCACATGATTAGTTGGATGTTATTAAATCTTTTCATCAATTCTGTCATGCATTATTGATTGTTAGGATTAATATTCAATTAAATCTATGCTTGGATCTATAATGTCTATATATGATTTTCTTTGATTCCGTGTCTTTTATTAAATTGTTTACACATAGTACTTAGGAAAACTTTGACTCTTTGTCATTCAATATGTTTACATAGGATGCTTAGATAACATATTATTAAGCAGAAAAAGAACCTACATAAGATTAATTTTAATTGGGCTTAATTATTATATCCATGAGGCGACATAGATTGATTTCGAGTTGTCACTCTAAAATTAGGGATTAATTGATAATTAGATAATTACTAGTTGAATAGTGGCGGATTCTAAAACCTTAGTAACCTTTGTCTTATTGAATTCTACTTTGCTTTAATTGTTTTCTTAGATTAATTAGTTTAATTTCTCTTAAACTCAATTTGCTCAACTAGGTTAGGATTAAAATTAATTTTAGATTTAAATTAGACTTTTCAATTTAAAGCAATCCCTGTGGGTTCGACCTCGTTACCACTACTCTATTTCTAGATTCGTGCGCTTGCGTATATTAAAATTTTGCAACAACAATTATAGTTTTCAATTGGTTATAGTCCACTTGAAGTAATGTTGACGGTAAAGAGAGCAAAATCATAAGTTTTCTTAACATTGCCAGTTCTTCTGATCGTTTATTATGCAATTTAATCTCAGTGGAAGATGAAGAAGTAGCTGGCAAGGAATGATACGAGTGAACACTTGGGTTCGTCCCTGCATCGAGTGATACCTAGCTAATTAGTACTATGCTTCCTTCCGAAACTATTACTATTTATGCTTTATACATTTTGAAATCATTGTGTATGAGTGCAAAGCATTGTGCTTTTCAAGAAATATGTCAAAAAATTCCATTGAGGTTATTCTTTTTCCCTTGGCTGCAATTATTTTGAAATTGTTCAGTTCATACTGTTGGTTAAGCTTAGGCTAGCCTTGCAAATGAGAATGCTGATATATTGATGCTAAGTCAAATTTAACTTGGATTATATGCGTATCGAAGCTTGTTTGTGAATATCGTTATTTCATTGCTTGGGCGTTTATGGGCAGTAAATGCTATAATAGTCAAAATAATAGGGGGCGTTGAGGTTTGGATTCTTTTGGGGATGGCAATGTGATGCAAGTGCTATGGTTTGGTTTTGGTGGATTTGATTTGACCCACATCAAGATGGCGCTGACTCACGCATGATATATATATTTATATAAGTAGAGATCTCGAGTGAGAACATGCTCAATTTATTAAAATAAAGATGCACACAAAAAAATATAAAAATACAAATTTCAATGAAAAATATACAGATTTTAATATATTAAAAATTATATTTTTTTTGTCTGTTAATATATTAAAATTTATGTTTTTTTTCTCTATTAGTGACATCCTCACTTTATTAAAATAAAGATATCCTCACTAGAGAATTTTATATATATATACATATACACACACATACACACACACAAACATGACAATGTCATGGTAATGGGTTTGGATTGTGATGAAGCTTTGTGTTGTGTGGTTGTAATTTTAGTGGAGCTAGGTGCGTGTGTTGGGGACAGCTACATAGCTTTTATAGTTATTGATTGGACCTTTATTATTGTTGATAATTAAGATATGATTATGTCCTCTGTATCATTAGCAAAACGACATAAAGTGGTGGGAATTTGCCAATAAACAAATAAATATTCTATATTTACAACTTGTCAATGCCAACATCTCCCTCAATTATAGTAGTAGTTGAAAGGAACTGTGTCGTTAACTTGGAAAATGATGTTCTTACAAAGCTCGGCTTAACACGGCATGTTAAGGTCAATGTTAAATTCATTGCTTTAATTTGTAATTAAAGATGCAGGCTGCTTAATTGATTAAAGATTAATTAAAATGTTTTTGAAGCCTCATAGATTTTGAATGCTTATTGTTCTTGTTAAGGGTATCGTGGTCTTCAAATTATTTTACAGAGCATATATTAATTTGGTGATTGATTGTTTTGCTTATGGATGCCTGAATTTTGTTATTATCATGAGGGGGTGAGTCTAGCTTCGGGCATCAGCTTTGAGTCGAGTCTTAGAGTTCTGTAAACTAATCGGTTTTGGTTTGGCTGGGGTCTTCAAAATTGGTTCTTAACTAAAAGTAAGAAAGGAACCTTCTCAGTTTGGTGTGGTTGAGATCTTCAAAATTGCTTATGGTTGCCAAGGACTGCAGCAATTGTTCCCCTGAATGGGAAGCTTTGTATCATTCGTAAACAACATAAGCACTAGTATGGTTGATGTTTCTAGTCCTGACAAAAATGTGGAGGCTAACCCGCACATATGGGAAAATATTGCTCGGAAAGGTCTTTTAGGACTCTGTCACAAATTTACTGTCTAGCTAGCAGGCCGGAGTGGTTTGAAAAGTCATATTGTGCACCATCAGGTGCTTCAAGCATGAGGCCCATAATTGATTTTGCTTACGCTTATCACAGCAATTTGTTCATCTCCTTCTCTTGGTTGTGATGGCTTTTCATATTTACAGTTAAACTATATAGGAATTCTGCATTTTTTGTTCCAGAAAGCTTCATATACTCTCTGTTACTGCTCTGTCCTTCAATTTTACTGAGATTAAATTGACAGTGAGGTGCCTTGGGAGTTATTGGATTTTTTTTTTTTTTTGGTCAGATTGTTTTGCTCATGTTGACGGTTGGGAAAGTGAAACGATAAGTTTCCTTGTAGGTGTTGTCAATAAGGCGACGTGAATATGGAGATGGCAAAATTATTAGTAACTATTGTGGCTGGTTTATGGAGATGGCAAAATTATTAGTAACTATTGTGGCTGGTTTTTTCCTTTGCAATTGCTTACTAACTGTTGTGTCCTTTTTTTTTATTTCCAGTTGCTTAATGCTTACTAACTGTTATGGCCCTTTTTTTTCTCTTCAGTTGCTTAAACTGGTTCCAATTCAAGGCTACAGTTGAGAGGCTCTTCATTAGCAAGGAAGCATCGTGATTGGATATTTCTATCATAATATCTTGAAGTTCCAAATCCACATGTGAGAACTTGTGAAAAATGCGGCAACGATAAGATCTTATGAACTTCCTCGTACAAGAGAGAATACAAATCGTAAGTTTTGAAAGTGCAAAGGATGTGGGGCTTTTGAATGGGATGACGATCAGAAGAGCAGTCAAGGGATGGAAGATCGAAATGTGAGTGAGAACAAACTCGATGTTTTATTAGGAGAAGTTCGGGGCATCAAATTGAATGCTTGTCTCTTAAATTTCAATTGCTTGAAAGAGAACTTCAACGAAGACGATAATATGACGATCAAAGGCAATTGATGGAGAATGAACTACGAGAAAGACAACCAATTGTTGTTATAAAATATGTCCCATAGATAATTATATCTATTTTAATATGTATTGTATTTAAGTTGTGTATTTAATTAATGTATTAGCTTCTCTTATTTGCAATGAAAATTAAGTTCATGGTTTAACATATTACTTTCTCTTATTTGCAATCCTTAGCAAGGTACTTCTAACATTAATTATAAATCCAGTTAAATAAGCAAATTAATTTCATTGTATTCATAATATTGATTTTGATGATAACAAACCATATGTGTCATATATTAAAGATGTTGGAGTATCTAAAATTAGGCAAATCTTTTAAACAGTACACCAACATCTTCATAATGGTGCACCAATAGTGCCCAGAGAGTCAGTTAACACAAGTACAATTCAGAAAAAAAAAAAAAAAAAAAAAGAAAAGCACAACAATGTTCAGTCAAACATCTGATTATTCATACTTAAAACACAAGTACAGTGCTATTTTCCGAAACCACTTTGAAACTCTATATTAACTCTGTGTTCATTAGCTTGCTGAAAGAGTAATTGTTGAAAATGTCCATGTTGCTGGAGTTGTGGCTGCTGTTATACAAAATCAAACATATTATTATATTAAGAAATGTAGTAGATAAAATGAATAAAAAAAAGCATATATAGAGTGAAAAAACTTACATTATAGTAATCCACAATTCCATATGGGTATATATTTGTACCAATACTACTTCCTCTAATGTTTTGAAGTGTCTACATAAGTTCAACAATATATTTCAAAATCTGTATGGATAAAGTTACGAAAAATCAGTTTATGGATAAGAATTCGGCCTCACTTACCGTAGCAACATTGCTTCCTTTTGGAATTACAACAGTCTCCTGAGAAGATAATAGATTGTTTACCTGTCCATCCTGCAAAGTCAACCAAAAATCATTTGAGCTTCATTTATGTAAAAAATTATTTTACTTTAACTAATGTTTAAACAAACCTCTGTATAGGAACGTGCCAAATTCTTTTTAGGTTTCGCAGACTTTGTTGACTTTTTTCTTTGACAAGGTGGACGACCTTTACGACGCTTCGCTTCTTGATCACGTACTCCTTCAATTACATTCGTTGAAATTCCCATATTGTTACAACAACTTCCTTGACCCGAAATTTCCGCGTTGTTACCTCCACATTGAATTGTTTTTGGTAAATATTTCCATATATCCTTAATCCAATTCAAAACAAGATTACAACTTTCAACATTTGTTGCAGCCATGTTTGCAATCATAGCAAAACTAATACACATTTTCTCATATCGCTTTTGATCATCTGTGCAACTGTGCAGCTTATGACCCGTTTTGACCCTACTATGACATCTCCACACATCTTTTCTCCATCTTCATAGGATATACTTTTCTAGAAGTACTTCAATGTCATTGCGTATCATGATTGTAATGGCATGCCTGTAAAGAATTCCCCTAAACTAGAACATTGAATAATTATAACTGATTTCTCCCTTATCTTTTTCAAAATGTACTTCAAAAAAAGTTCTTTTCTTATCCTCCCCAACTTTAACATCTTCTCTGACTATATGTGCACATCCCATAGAATTGACAAATTCACAATATATCTTTCCAGTCAACTCTTTCTGAAACTCTTGAAACTTTGAAATGGTGTACACATCTCAAACTTGCTTCTCAATTTCATAAGATGTTACACATGGCATTTGTTGCGAAAGACACCTGGCATTTTCTTCAACTTCTTTTTGAACTTTGCTCTTTAATGCATTGCTGTATTGCTCTACAAACTGCTTCAAAGTGATTTTTCAATTAACATAACCATAAAAAAATGTATTCATGTTGTCGCTGCATTAAGTGGTTGACATTCCTGCCCAAAAACTATTCTTCAATTAACAAGGTACCCAATGATGTCTCTCATTGTATAAGCCTTGTAGCCATTCATTACCACCCAAATCATATTCTACAATCATGCGATGCCAGGTTTCCTCGAACTTTGCAGGGCTCTGTGAATCATAAACAACACAATGCAACATATCGCTAATGTCATGATATTTTTTATAACCCCCTTACTTATCTGGAATCATCTTAAGTATATGCCACAAACATCAGCAATGTCGAGTATTAGGAAAAACATTCATAATTGTAATTTTCATTGCCTTGTCTTAAGCTGTGATAATTCCAATGGGAGCTAAATTAGACATGCATGATATAGCCATGTTCTAAAAAACCACGTGAACATCTCAACTTCCTCGTGTGAAATCAATTCACATCCAAACAAAATAGAATGACCATGATGATTTACTCCCACAAATGGAGGGAATGGCATGCCATACTTATTTGTAAGCTATGTAGTGTCAAATTTAACAATACCTCCAAACTCTTTGTAGGCTTCCCTATTCCCTGGCTCAGCTCAAAATATATTTTTCAATTGACCCTCATCATCCACTTACATACTAAAAAAAAAAAAAACCTGTTGTCTTCTAATTGCATAATTTTGCAGAGCAACAACATCTCCATCCGTAAGCCATAGTCATCTTTCTTTCTGGATATGATTTCTACAATCTCTTTCTGTAAATGTCACATTTTCATGGCCACCAGCTTCAATAACAAGTGACTGATGATTTTGGAATAATTTAATTCCTACTCTATCATTTACATCAAGTTTCTTTTTTGCATATGAACTGAGACTACGATTGCATTGGAAAAACTTAAGACTTAGTTAGAGTCAATAATGTATAATTATGTTTAAAATTTAAAACTCGAATCCTCCACTTTCTGTCTTCCTCTAAACCTTCTCCCAATGTAGCATTGCAGCCTACTTTTGCATTAGGTTGGGGCCTAAGTAGATTAGTAGATTTGCTTCTTGTTGCACCACTTCAGCCACAAACATACATCCCTTGGGATTAAGCCACGTGGCATTAATCTTTAAGTATAAAATTTATTTAGTTAAGGAAAAATGATATTTACACAATCAAAATTTTGAGAAATGGTCGTGTATATCCTCATATTTTCAATAAGGGACACCAAATTTTTTTTTTTACAAAAATACTGTTTGACTCTACTAACTCAAAAAAATTGACTCTAATATTTTATAATAAACCGAAGTATAATATTAAAAAAAATGTAACAATACAAAATATTTTCAATATTTAAAAAATATTTTAATACTTTACAATCTTATATTCTATTAAACTAAATTTTATAATAAATAGAAACATAATATTAAAATAAATATATAAAAATTTAAGTTAGTTTCAATATTATATAAAATAATTTTAATATTATTAAAATGTAAGATATATTTTATTAATTTGAAAATCTTTTTAACCCAAAGGTTTATTTAAAATTTTTATATTTACAGCTAATGAAAGCTCCATTTCTGATGATACATGTATCATTGCATAGGTTCGACGATAATAATTCCAATGGTGTAAAAAAATGATGTCAATAGATGCCAAAATGTGATCAGAGGCAACAGTTTGTAGTGGCCAACGGTGGGCATTATATACATTTTTTTTTTATAAAATTTAAGTAATAGATTTAAGAAAATAAGAATAAAAACTTATAAGATATTAATCATTATAAAAAATAATTTAATATAAACATTATTATATATAATGCTATACAATGTAACACTAAATATCTGTATAGTATTAAAATAATACAGTGCTAACGCAATACAGTATAATACAATTTAATATGACAAACACATTCAATTTGTTAATCAAAGCAATTTTTACTTTTCGACAAGAAGTCTCAACTACTGCTCTTAGTAGTTGTTGAATTTGATAAAATGACAACTACGAAACAAACGAGCTAAATATGAGTCTGGATTTCTTTTTCCTTTTTTTTTTTAATTCTATTTAAGGCAAAACTACCCAAGTGACACTGCCATCCATGTTGTATTATCCAATCTTAATACAACAATTATTAATTTTTCCATTTTTAGGCGTATATCCAAAATTTTTTAACGACTTCACCCTTTTGTCATTTTAAGGTACCAATTCATTTTACTAGGAAGCCCCTTTCAAAGGTGAAAAACAATCGTCCTGTAACCCTTGAACATCAATGACGTTTCTCATAAATTTGCAATTAGTAATTGTAACTTTAGTTTGTTTCAGCGTTGTCGCCACTGCCAAAGTCATTGTCTAACTTCTATTAACATGCATGCTTGATTTCAGTGGCGGACTCAAAAATTTTATTAGGACTTAATACAATATAGTTAAAAAAAAAATTCAAGCAAAAACAATAAATGCTAAATTATTGAAATTCATTGAATTAATGATTTTCCACGCATTGACGATTGTCCTAGACTTGACTTTAGTTTTTAAAAAGTCACATACTATAATAACTTCATTGTCAATTTGATCAACAATTTGAAGTTTGAATGATAGAACGTTCTTTGTTGTTTCCAAGCAATGACCTAAATTAGTATACTTGTTCGAGGGAAACATAAAAAAACTGATCATAAATTAGGGGTGTTCAGAATCAAATCCGATCCACTCAATCTGTCTGATTCGTAAAAATTTAATCTGTAAAAATCTGATCTGTGGATTAGTGGATTGGATTGGATTAAAAATTTAAAAATCCACAGTCAATGGATTGGATATGGATTTACTTCTGTAAATCCGTAAAAATCCGCGAATCCGCAAAAAAATAAAATTTATTTATTTATTTATTTAAAAAAACTTGTAAATGTGGCATTACTATTTATTAATAAATAAATAAGTTAGAATGTACTTACATTAATACTATGCATATCTTATCCGATAATAATATATAATAAACATAATTAAACAATTAAATAATTAAATAAACAAATATAGCTTTCTATACAATTAATTTTTATAATTTTAGTTAATTTTCATGTATTGATTTAAACAAATGAGATTTTTTTTCATTATGTTATATTTTGAAAATTTGACTGTATTATTATAACTTTATTTAGACACTTAATTTATTTTTATATGAGATTTTTTTATTTTATTAGTTCGTAAACACAATTAAAGATTTTTTATCCACAAACCAATCGACAAAATGGTGGATTGGATATGAATTGGGTTAAATCCGCACCTGATCCGTAGACATAGGGATTGGATTTGGATTGAATTTGTCAATCCGTGGATTTGATTGGATTGGATTGAAAATTTACAATCCGTAAAATCATAAATTGGATATGGATTGATGTCCAATTCGTAAGATCCGATCTGCGAACACTCCAAATAGTGAAGAAATTTGGTTGATCAAGTAACACCAACTCAATTAAAACAATTTAATTCATTTGAGAAAATCTTAATAGTTTCTTGGTTTTTATTCTGAACGTGAGAAAAGAACATGCAAATTTATTTTTGAAAATGTATAAAGTCCGTTGGTTAATTAAAAAGCTAAAAATCAGTTACTTTTGACTTGATATTTTTGAAAATTTAATACTATGAAATAGACAATTATGTCAATCAATTAAATTGTAACTTTGGACACCACTTTCAATTCCAGAATACATATGACAAACAAAGAAATTGGTCAAATATATAACATAAGTAAAAGAAAAATTTATAAGATTAGGAGGGATTTTAAAATTTTAAAATAAAATATATTCAAATAACATTTGCAGCATAGGAGGGGTTGAAGCCCTCTTGAGCCTATAGTAGGTAGACCTAAGCTTGATTTGAATTTTGAATTATGCTTAGTACTGACATGATTTTTTTATTTTAATTTCTGACGAACGACTCTTTACCTTTCAGCAAATATGCATTCTTGACTACACGTAACTCTTTTGCCATTAGTGGACGATGCTACTCTAGACTTTGTAGTATTGCCACCACAAATCAAGAGGACAAAATCAAACGACAGCTTATTGTGAGACTATTTAATTTGATGATTGCATATTTGAAAATCAACAATTTATTGATTATGATCAAATTAGCTGGATCTAATTTTTCTTTTTTCTCTTCCGAATTTGCAGCATGGTATTCAAGCCTTAATGTTGGACACATATGACTACAAAAATGACATATGGTTGTGTCACGTTTGCAAGGGAAAATGTGATGATTTTACTTCATTTCTAAGTTATTGATTAGTATATTTCTTGATCATGCATGCTATATATAGCAACATAAATATTTATCAAATCAAATGTCTTAATCTGTGTTTCAAAGGGACATATGCTAGAGACGCTCTTAAGGAAATAGAAGCCTCCTTGTCAGCTAATAATTAAATCAGAGATTGTGGCATGAATTTTGGAGGACTAAGTTGAGACAACAAAAGGAAACTTTAGGTAATGAAAATGGAGCATGAACAAGAGTGTGTCATGCGTGTCATGCTAACTACCTTTTTATCAAGATACAAAATTTTCCTATCTCAGAAGTTGCGTTCATATAAATATTATATAATATCTTTTATATTATAAACAATAATACAATAATCATCACTATATTGTTAATATAACTGCATCATGAAGATTTGGTTTGCATGTTCCGAGGACTATGTTAACTCGGTCTTATATACTACTGACTCCATGAACCCAGGAAAGAGCCGGCCATTTTTTTTTGATACTACTGTTGGGACTCTCTTGCCCCTAACAACTAGTGCTGCTGCATTCAAATCCAATGTGCATGTACTTTCCTTAGGCAACGACCCCATCTGATCAATATTAGGTAAAGAAACTAAAGTCCATAGCTTTTATTAAAAGCTTCAAGAGTTTTGTCGATGATATGCATGCATGTTGTGTGGCCATTTCCATTTGGGACGGCTTAAATTAGTAGAGAGATATTGACTAACTGCGGCCATAAAGGGAAATTTAGTAGCGATAGGTGGCCTAAAACTAAAAGTTATGTGCCAAACACGAGGTAGTTCACGGAAATACCGTTCTAGACTCCTTTCTCTTCCCTTTTTTTCTCTATCTCTTTGGTGTTGCTAGATCTTATTTTCGATCAGTATTATTTGTAAAATGCTAAAAAGTGCAGACAAGAGGAGGTATAAAATGAGAAAATAATAAGTTGACTTAAGTCAATCTCGCCTGTTTATGAACAAAAATATATATGTATTTCAATTAAATGAACAAATTGGCATCGGTTTCGTCTTGTTTATGCCCATATTTCTGCCAAATTTTTCTATCTAAATATCTCCTATCGTTAATTTAATAATTTTACACCATCTATTAATTCCGCGAGTTCTTTATACTATCTTTTTCAAGTAATATGTATTTTTTTAATGCTCAAATAATATATACATAGTGACTACTTGACGATATAAATGTGTCATGTGACTACATACGATTTTCTCTGCACTCATATCAGTTTCTCGTAAGCAATTAAATGATCGTGCACTCTTGCCGTGTTATAAGGATGCAACAAGCCTCTACCATGCCTTATCTTGCTTAGCCCATTGGATATCTGTAAGCGAACCATCGGAAGGAGAGAGATCAACTGATGATGGAGAGAAATTACAACACCTACATCGAATACCTAAAAGGGTTCATCGAAATCTTGCTGCTTCAAAAATTTTGACCTTATGAACTCAACAAAATCCCGCATCATTTAGCTATCACAAATTTTTTCCTGATCGCAGGACACGTGCGCAGAACCAAATGGAGGACGACTATGGTCTAAAAGATATTTTAGAGGTTCACAAAGGTCCATTCATGGGTCAAGGCCATAAAGGACTATATGAGATCCTAACAACATTATGGTCCCTTAACCTAACTATTTTAACCATTATTGTGGCTTCATCGTATGTATTTCATGCACCAGTAAAGGGTAGGCAAAAATCGAATGGAAATCGAAAATTTTCTGCTCGGTTCGGTTTTTTCAGTTTCGGTTTAGTTTTTTTAAAGGAAAAAAAATTGAATATAAAAATACCGAACTGTACCATTTGGTGGTTTTGGGGTCAAAAAATTAAAAAACCGATCGATCCAATAATATCATGTGGATCCCTATACTTGATAAAAGTTTATTATGGCCCAATATTTATAAAATGTTTACATATAGAAATTCTGTTATGTCTTAATTTTTTTGCAAACTTTTCAAAAGGATCCTTGACCGAAAGTCAACAAAGCAAGATATCATCCTGATCCTTATGTGTTTGTAAATTATATTATTGTGCTGAAACTTATTTTATTTTATTTTTGTTGTGGGCCAAAAGTTTTGACATTAAAAATAGTGATAATGATTCTGAAAATTCGTCATTTTAATCTAAAATTCTTGCAATCTTTTTTTTTTTTGCAAATACAAATTTACAAATTATTTTATTTTTGTTTATTATACATTAATTACAGTAGACTTTGTGTGTAAGTTAAGGTGAATAAAAAACCGATTTGATAATCCGAACTATTAAGCGAACTGTCACCGATAAACTAAAACTGAACGAAAAAACTAAAACCAAACCGAACAATCGATTTTGGTTCAGTTTTTTTCCTTAAAAACCGAATTGATTTTTTTAATTGAGGACCCGAACCGAACCGAACCGATACCCACCCCTATCTAGCTACTGACTCGGGCACACAATTGTCATTGTTCACACATCACATGTGGATTGGTGGATTGCTCATTGTTGGCACGGCTGATCATGCAACCATTCTTATGGTGAGAGACTATTATCGAACTACTCGATACAATGATCTTTTAGATTCTGTCCTTTGGCATTGCGATTGTGCTTGTAATTTTCTTATGCAACGACCTCATCTAATCAAGAGACTAAGAATTTATAGATTGTAGCTTACAAAACCTTTCAAGAGATCTTTTGATGATGTGTATTATGTGTGGTCATTTGGACAGCTTAAATTGAGAGAAATTGAGGAGATCATAAGTGGTAAACAGTGATACGTGACAAAAAAAGTTATGGGCTAAAACAAGGTGCATTTATAATGAAAATATTATATCTCAAATCTCTTATTACTAGTTTCTTTCTGTTGTGAATTTTAGGCGGCAGTAGTTGAATATGAATAGCAAAATAAACAATCACACAATTTAATAGACACAAAGGTTCAATAAATTGCCTACCTCCACGGTACGTAATGTAAATGACTAACAATATAGAATAATTTTACAAGCCTATTGCTTAAGTTTAGTCTTAGAAAATCCCTTTATCCCTTTTACACCGTTTGTTGGATTTTTTAATCTAGCATTGTTTGATCTTTAATCTAATGTTGGGCTTATATGTGAATAATTATGTATTGCAGACTGTCAAATAACATTAAGCCCAATTAAAAGTGATTTAATTAGGTTTTTTGTTTTATGTGCTTTAATGTATCTAATAGGGTGTGGGCCTCTAATTCTATGATAGGCATAATTATGAATACCTAATGACAACAGGAAACGGTTGTCTATATAAGTGGTCATAGTCTCCAGGTCACATGTAATCTTTCTATTCTCTACTGACATCCCAACATTAGAGAGAGAGCAGTGAGAAACTTAAAAGGTTATCCAGGAAAACGTATTGATTTAGAAGGCCAACCACACAACCCTGGAGAGGAATTCAATATTATGGATTCAGGTCCGCTTCCGCATAATTTATTATTGGTTCTTAGTGATACAACATGAATGTTCCTAGGCTATAGGTGATGGTTTTCACCAAATGTTTTATCTTAACAAGTGGTATCAGAGCCCTTTCATATTGAATCATTGGGAATCAAATTTAATTTTGATTAATGATAAAATCTCTGATGTTCTTGAATTTAATAATAACGGAATTATTAAAATTATTGAATTTAAGAACAAATCTCATATGGTTATTTTTGATATTGTAAAATATTAGAAATTTAGAATTTGAATTTTTTTTAATTTAGAAATTCGATTTCAAAAAAGAAGGGAAGCAGCAGCATGGAAGAAGAAAAGGAAAAATAATTTTAGGGTTTCATGGATTATATCATAAAGGTCCCTTAGGTGTTATAAATTTTCTTTTCGGCATAATGATAAAGAAATTTATCTTTTAAGTCCTAAATTTAGTTGGGCTTAATGAAACACTAATTTTGGTCCAATAAAGAGTGGGCTTGATAGATTAAAATATTTGTAACCCATGAAAGTAAAATAAAAAAAAAAGGTTGGTTTGATTTGTGGGCTGGTTTAGGATCTGGTTTGGGTCAACCGAACCGGTCCAACCCTGAACCGGTCAATGAGTGATAGTCAACGGTCAATAGTTGAATGTTGACTTTGATCGTTGACCGATTTGACTCGAATTTTTTCTCCTTTTTATGGTAATTTTGTGCAATTTTAAATTTGAATATTGCTATATTTATATGTATTTTGAGGTGAATTAGTTGAAGTAACATGTCACCAAAGTGGCCTCTCTTATGGAAATTAATTTATTTTGGAATATAAAATATTTTATACATGTAATTTGTGTGAATATCGATCGGCCCAAAGGAAGGTCTATATTTAATAGAATTACATGTGCATTTGTGGTAGTAAACATGTGATGATTATTTGATTTTACATTTGAATAATAAATCGGTCCAAAGGAAGATTTATTGTTTGACATATTCTTATTATGAGTATTTGATTACTGCGCTAAGATATCACTTACAAGTTGATATTTTGTCCAAAGATGAAATATTAATGAAGTATCCGGTATCTTGAGATGTGGTTTACCTTTATTTGAATTTAATTTTGTTTTAAAGACTAATATGAGCTTGTTTTGTTTGTTTGTTGTTCTGGATTCAGTTACGTCTGCTAAGAATATTATTGCCTCAATTTTATTCCCATGCTAAATGGCTCTAACTTCAAATCATGGCACGAGAATCTCTCAATAGTTCTTGCAGTCATGGATCTTGACCTTGCGTTAATGGTTGATTCTCCCTCACCTCTTACGGATGAGAGTACCCCTGATGATAAAAGGGAAATAGAAAAGTGGGAGAGATCAAATCGCATATGTATCATGATCATAAAGAAAGCCATTCCGGAAACATTCAGGGACTCAATGTCTGAGAAGGAAACTACGGCTAAGGAGTTCCTTGCACAGATTGAACAGAGGTTTGTCAAAAACGAAAAAGCTGAAATTGGTACACTCTTGACAAGTCTAATTTCAATGAGGTATACGGGTAAAGTCAATATTAGGGAGTACATCATAGAGATGTCTCATCTTGCTTCTAAGCTCAGAGCACTAAAGCTTAAACTCTTTGAGGACTTGCTAGTGCATTTGGTTTTAATATCCTTACCAACACAATTTCACCAATTTAAGGTGAGCTATAGTTCTCAGAAAGAGATTTGGTCTCTAAATAAGCTCATATCACACTGTGTTTAGGAAGAGAATAGGCTTAAGAAAGATAAGACAGAAAGTGCTCACTTTGCCTCTACCTCTAAAGGCAAGGACAAAGGAAAGAAAACGAAGAAGGCTAAGGAAGCTACAGATACAACTCCCCAAAAAAAACAACAAAAGAAACTTAGTGATCAGGAAGGTACTGGCTGTTTCTTCTGTGGAGCTGAGGGGCATAAGGAGAAGCATTGCACTAATTACCACGCATGGTGTGCTAAGAAAGGTATGTTTCTTAGTTTGGTTTGTTCTGAGGTTAATTTAACTTCGGTGCCTAGACACACATGGTGGATAGATTTTGGTGCAACCGCTCATATCAGTGTGTCTATGCAGGGTTGCCTGAATTGTTGAAAGCCCAGTGATGGGGAGAGATACATTTATGTAGGCGATGGCAAAACAATTGAAGTTGAAGCAATCAAAAATTTTAGATTATTGTTGAAAATCGGATTTTATTTAGATCTTAATGAAACATTTGTTGTTCCATCTTTTCGACGGAATTTGATTTCTATTTCCGCTTTGGACAAATTTGGTTATTCTTGTTCATTTGGGAATGGAAAATTCAGTTTGTTTCATGACTCAAAATTGGTTGGTCCTAGTTATTTGTCGGGTAATGATAATCTATATATGTTTGATACGATTGCTTCATTTAATGAATCCCTACAATTAAGTACATGAGGTTTAAAGAGAAAATTAACCAATGAGAATTCGGCCGCATTATGGCACAGGAGATTGGGTCATATCTCTAGACGGAGAATATAGAGACTTGTGTCAGACGAAATTCTTGACCCCTTAGATTTTACAAACTTTGATATATGTGTTAACTGTATCAATTGGAAACAAACCAATAAAAGGAGATTTGAAGCCAATAAGACTTCAGACGTCTTAGAACTCATACATACAAACATTTGTGGGCCATTCCCTGTGGCAGCTTGGAATGGTCAACAATATTTTATAACGTTCATAGACGATTTTTCTAGATATGGCTACATATATCTCTTCCATGAAAAGTCACAGTCCTTGGATACGTTCAAAAATTTTAAGGTTGAAGTTGAGAACCAACTCGGCAAAAGAATTAAAAGTGTCAGATCTGACCGTGGTGGTGAGTACTATGGTAGATATGATGGTTCAGGTGAACAACATCCAGGACCGTTAGCTAAATTCCTAGAGGAATGCGGTATCATCCCACTGTACACTATGCCGGGTACGCCCACTATGAATGATGTTGCTGAAAGACGAAACATGACGCTTAAGGATATGGTGAGGAGTATGATTTTTCATTCCACTTTACCAGAATCACTCTGGGGAGAAGCACTTAAGACTGCAGCGTATATCCTTAATAGGGTTCCAACTAAAGCGACTGCCAAGACCCCTTACGAGCTTTGGACAGGCAAAATGCTTAGTCTAAAGCACCTGCATGTTTGGGGATGTCCAACTGAGGCAAGGCCTTATAGGCCCAATGAAAAGAAACTGGACTCAAGGACGGTGAGTTGCTACTTTATTGGATACTCTGAACGATCCAGGGAGTACAAGTTTTATGATCCCTCGACTATGTCGATCTTTGAGTCAGGAAATGCTCGGTTATTTGAGGATGTCGAGTTTGCGGGGGGAGATACAGTAAGGGACTTTATCCTTGAAGAGGAATATGTTGATATTCCCATAGGTGTCGTTGGCATTGATCAGGATCTCATTCCTGACTTTCTTTAAGACACAACAAATCAAGATAATGTTGGAGAACCCCCAATACAAGAAGTTGTTCCAGAAGAACAAATTCTACCACCTCAAGAACCTATGCCATTGAGGAGGTCTACTAGAGAAAGGAGAAGTGCAGTGCCAGACAATTACATTGTATTTCTCCAAGAACAAGAGGTAGACATCAGCGTGATGGAAAATGATCCGACTAATTTCCGTCAAGCTATGAAAAGTTCTAACTCTCAGAAGTGGATTGATGCCATGAATGAGGAAATAAAGTCTATGAAGGACAATGACGTATGGAATCTCGTCCCATTGCCAGAAGGTGCGAAACCTATTGGTTGCAAATGGATATTTAAGACCAAAAGGGATTCGAAAAGCAATGTGGAACGGTACAAAGTGCGTCTTGTTGCAAAGGACTTTACACATAAAGAAGGCATCGATTATAAAGAGACTTTATCTCCAGTTTCTTTGAAAGACTCTTTCAGGATCATAATGGCATTAGTGGCGCATTTCGATCTTGAGTTACATCAGATGGATGTTAAGATAGTGTTTCTCAATGGTGACATTGATGAGACGATCTATATGTTACAGCCAGAAAACTTTGTGTCTAGAGACTCAAAGAATATGGTTTGCAAACTTAAGAAATCCATCTATGGGCTTAAACAAGCATCTCGACAATAGTATTTTAAGTTTCATTAAGTGATCATCTCCTTTATTTTCGAGATAAATTTGGTTGATGATTGTATATACCATAAGTTCTGTGGGAGCAAGTGTATTTTTCTGGTTTTATATGTCGATGACATTTTGCTTGCTAGTAGCGATAGAGACTTATTGCACAACACCTAGAGATTTCTAGCCAAGAATTTTGAGATGAAAGATCTTGGTGACTTCTCTTTTGTATTAGGCATACAGATACACCGGGATCGCTCTCATGGTATTCTTGGATTATCATAAAAGAGCTATATCGAAATAGTTCTCAAGAGATATGGCATGTGAGATTGCAAATCAGGTGATACCCCTTTGGCTAAGGGAGACAGATTTAGTCTCAATCAGTGCTCCAAAAATGATTTCGAAGAAAAGGAAATGCAGAAGATTCCTTATGCGTCAGCGGTAGGAAGTCTGATATATTCTCAGGTTTGTACGCGACCAAATATTGCGTACGTTATTGGGATGTTAGGCAGATATTTAAGCAACTTAGGATTCGACTATTGGAAAGCAGCCAAACGAGTCTTGCGGTACTTACAAAGAACCAAAGACTACATGCTCACATATCAGAGGTCGGATCAGCTTGAGATCATTGGATATACTGACTCCGATATTGCTGGATGTCAAGATAGTATGAAATCCACTTCGAGTTACATCTATCTGCTAGCTGGGGGGGCTGTCTCCTGGAAGAGTGTTAAACAGTCTTTTATAGCCTCTTCTACTATGGCAGCAGAGTTCATAGCATGTTATGAGACATCCAATCATGGAATATGGTATATGGTATTGATAGACCACTCAAATTATTTTTGTCACGGGATTGCATATAGTATATGGTATTGATAGACCACTCAAATTATTTTGTGACAATAAGTCAGCGGTGCTGTATTCTAATAATAACAGGAGCTCGACAAAGTTAAAGTATATAGACATCAAGTTTCTAGTTGTTAAAGAAAGAGTTCAGAGTGGATAGTTGTCTATAGAGCACATTGGTACAAACTCCATGATTGTGGATCCGCTTACTAAAGGACTGCCACCCAAAACGTTCTATAAGCCTGTTGTTTGTATTGGTGTCATGTCATTAAAAGATATTCAGTTCTAGTGGGAGTTTTGTAGTTTTAAATGCTCTTATGTTATAGACATTTTTAGTTATTTCGGTTTATGGATATATTAAGGTTATTTTCTGCAGAAATAAAGTTTTGGTTTATTCACACTCTAATTTTAATATGGTTTGATCTCACTAAAGTTTAAAGTGGACTAATTGGAAATAGGCATGTCCAGATCACATTGCATGAAATTTTCATGCTACACATTCACATTATGATTCATGTTATTCAGTTGTATTGGTATAGTGACCATTGATGGGTCGATTTACGATAATTGTAACAAAGACCGTTTTGATCCTATGTTAGTGTGATTGATGGACCGGATTGGTTATAGATACATTTTGGCAATGACAGTAAGGATGAGCTCATACGGTTATTTTCGCAAAACATAATTATAAGGTTACACATATAGCCCAAGTGGGAGATTGTTGGATTTTTTAATCTAGCATTGTTGGATCTTTAAGCCAACGTTGGGCTTATATGTGAATAATTATGTATTGCGGACTGTCAAATAATATTAAGCCCAATTAAAAGTGATTTAATTATGTTTTTTGTTTTATGGGGTTTAATGTATCTAATGAGATGTGGGCCTCTAATGTGTAGAGATCTAATTGTATTCTAATTATATGATAGACAGAATTATGAATACCTAATGACAACAGGAAAATGTTGTCTATATAAGTGGTCATGGTTCCCAGGTCACATGTAATCTTTTTATTCTCTACTGATATCCCATCATTAGAGAGAGAGAGCAGTGAGAAACTTAAAAGGTTCTCTAGGAAAACGTGTTGATCTGGAAGGCCAATCACACAACTTTAGAGAGGAATTCAAAATTATGGATTCAGGTACACTTCCGCATAATTTATTATTGGTTCTTAGTGATACAATATGAATGTTCCTGAATTATAGGTGATGATTTTCATCAAAAATTTTATCTTAACACCATTCACTCAACTCACGAACTCTCTGACTCTGACCCCAAGAATGACTCTCTTAAAGCTTACACGCATACTAATTTTCCATACCTCAGTCATTTATTTTATTCCCTTTAGAAGTTGTCATGCACCGAATTGATTTTCTAGCACTTGAAGCCAATCTCATTTGTAAGTGACTAAAACAAATTTAAGGAGTCAACAAATTCAGCAACTTGAAGATGCTCCGAATCAAGTTGGATGCCATCTATTTGCAAGTTGTAGGGCACTTGTGCAAGCTCATGGCCGGCAAGCTAACATTGTAATGTTGTACTAGTACATTAATGCAAATGATATTCTCTCCCTTCCACTCCGTTTGTGTTCCCATTTTATTAAAATTCACTTGATGGTAGTATGATGACTCTTTTAGATAGTTCTAGTTTTAACTTCTTATCAGAAAAAATAAAAAATAAAAACGTCCACAAAGAAATGAGAGATGAAAAAACGATAAAATTGTTAAAAAAAATGTATTTTAGTAGCTCGCTCCTTTTAAATGTCAGTAGCGTTGATCCATTCTAAATTGATTTTTCAACTTCTTACATTCTTTCATATTTGAAGATAGAAAATAATATTTATTCAGAATGATAACTGAAACTAGTTGGTGACCGGTTCAAAAAAAATTCTTTTTATTTTTTGTTTTGTATTTTTTACATGATTGGAGCTCAAATCAAGGCGTCATTCGATGACTGTATTATTCTCTTTAAATATAATTAGTTTGTTAAATAAAATCACTTGAAATCACTCTATAAATCCTTAAATAATATAATAATTGACATAATTCATCCCTAAGGAAAGCCTATTTCTTTGAGTTTGTAGCTCAATATTTCTTTGAACTTTAGAGGAGAAAATTATTTAATTATTAAATGATAAATTTTCATCAATCTTTCTTCAGTTTTATATTTTAGAAGACTTTTTTTTCCCGAACTATAAGATTAAAAAAAAAAGAAATTAGAAATACCTCAACAAAACACCTTTTATAAAATTACATAATATTCCGGAAATGAAAATTCAAAGTAAAAAAAAAAAAAATGCAAAGAGAGGAAAATGAAAATTCATAAAGGCGAAATAATCCTTAAAAAAACGTGTACGATTAATTTAAAACGAAACAGGAAGAGAGAGAGAGAGAGAGAGAGAGAGAAAATGGAGGGAAGAGGTAAAGGCGGCAAACTTTGCCCCAAAATAAAACCCTCCCTTTTCAGCATAGTTTAAACTATCAGCCATCAATTTCTACACACAGAGGTAGTATTTTTAATTTATTTTTTAACTTTTAATTTATATTTCTCTATTTCTCTTTTATGTGAAATCGCTGTTTGATGGAAGCATCAGTGATAGATTTCGGATCAATGATGCTTTGATTTTTTTTCTTACCCCTTCCGTTGGTTTTTCCGAAATGACCTTGAAATTGTAAAGATTTGTAATGTTCATGTGGATTATGCCTTATTGTTTAGCTTTGAATCAAGTTAATGGCCGATTGTGTTAAAATTGCTTATTGAACTATTTGCCGTTTATATTACTGCGTTTGCAACTCATGTCTCCAAAGATTTCATAAAGTTCATTAAAATTACAGAATATTAGTAAATATTTAGTTCTGGGACTGAATTTATTTATTTGTAGGCAATTATATACTTTTGTGAATATTACAATCATTTGAGTTGTAGCAGATTGATATATTCTACTTGTTTTAGCCTTGATTTAGTCGATGAGTGAAGAAAGAGGATGCAGTAATAGGACTGCTTGATCAAGTAAGAAATTAAATATTAGTTGATAGTTGAACAAAGATAATTAATTGAGAAATATAAGTAATTTTATTAGGTTTAATTTGACAACTGAAGAAATGTTTCACAGGAGTGCGTCAAACCATAAACCATGCAGGTCCTGATATTGAGCATTTGGTTACAGATTCTAATTTCCATGTTACAATGTTGATGTTCTAAATGGCAACTCATTTATGTATAAGGTTGGCATTTAATGCTACAAGCTCGACATACGAATTACGACATTACAAGTTTGATGTTCAATGATACAAGTTTAACGTTCCTTTGTGCTAAATGCAATTATTTTACGTTCGCAATTATAAATATACCCAATATCAGTGGTTATCAGGCTTAAGATGTAGAAAAAATCAATTAGGAATTGATAGGTTATTATGTGAAACCATAAGATCAGTGGATGGATATTTTTTATATAGAAGGTTTGAGTGTTTTAAACGGAATGTGAAAATCAATAGGCATTACAAGCAGATACATGTCAAATCATATAAATGTATGTTTGCCACCTTGCGAGATCTGTATTTATCCTGCTTGCATTCATTTATGTTTGCCAATGTTTTTACTGTATGTAAATATGATTTTATCAATTCAAAAGAAATAGTGAATTATGAGGCGAATTTAAGGTATCGGAGAGGCAAATGTAGGGCGGAAATAGTAGAAGATGTTCAACTTTCTTGGTCTCATTTTATTCTGCTAGACTGAACAAGTAATCTTATAGCTCAAATTGACAATTTTTAGGAGAGACGTTGGCAGGTGGAATTAGATACCTTGCAATTGTTAATGCATTGGGTGTTGTTTATTTTAGTGAATTATTATGTTGAGTTGGTTAGCATTAGCAACTTCTGTCATTGTTCAGTTAGTTGTGAAATGAAGCATTCTATTGACTATCGATTTAAGATTGTTGTTGCTAGTTATATCATATTTAAAAATTCTAGCCATCATAGGAATCCAATTAAGGCCGTATGTTCCATGTCCCTAGATTATTTATTTTATTTGGTTAAGCACGAGAGGGTCTACCATGAGGATCAAAATCTTTCTGAATTAGTAAAGAGCAATTTTGGTAATAGGTTGTGAAGAAATGCCTACGCTTCTCCTATCATGAAATTGATATTAGAAGGGTCAAAATTATACAGGTTATTGACTTATGGTTTATATTAACCAACGTGGCGGAGGAAAGATGGTGGATCTGAAAATTTCGTTGGGAAGATTTTCTGAGGAAGATTGCCAATTTTTGGAAATGTAGCTGTCTAGGTGCCAACTTGTGCTTGGATTTCCCCCTTGGATATTGAGTGACAATGACTTGTGAACAAATATCAGTTACATATTCAAGATTTGAATCTAAAGGCTTGCATATTCTCAATGTGATAGGCTTACGAGGCTTGTAATCGTGACAGTTTAATTGAGATTTGTCCTAGATGAAGTTTGAGAATCAGACCAAGCTTAATTCCATTATCTATTCTCAGGTTTGTGTGCTTGTCTCATTTGCCTTCTTCAATGATAATGGTGGACATTAGTGAACATGGCGAAATATGTGTTTGTATTATTGATCTTCCAATATTAATTTTCAACGGTTTTTGACTGTTTCTAGCTTGGAAATTTCTCATTAAGAAAATACTCAGATGTAGATATGCATTGGTGTGAATGGCTTGTTTTCTTGTCTTGTTGCTGGTGGATAATTGGTGTCTCTTTCTATAACACAATAGAAATAATCATTCAGGTGTAGATTCTTGGAGGCAAAAATTTAGAGCTGAAAATTTTGGCATTAAAGTAATTGTGTAGATTTAGTTATTTAAATGGTGGGACTGAGTAACTATGCTATTATAATCATTGAAACAAAAAAAAAAAAAACTATAATTGGAAATGAAAGGAACAATAATTGAATCATACGAAATCTTATGTTTGTGGTTATGGTGACAGCAAATTATGCAAATTGGGGTAGGGCAACAACATGGATTATTGGGATAGTTAGTCTTCTCAGAATTAATGATGATGGTGATGGAGTGATCAGTGGCGTTAACGTTTTATGATGATAAAGCAGGGGGACCTGGTTGGTGGTGATGTTAGCGAATGGCACCAGTTGATTAGCATGCTAGTTAAACTTCACATGGAGCGATAAGCAGTTTTTATAGTTTCTAGAGTTCCTTACATTCTTGTTTGGATGCACTTGTATACTTGAGTTGAAATTTAGTTTTTGACCACTTGGACTTCTTTAAGTAATTCTCAGGTTGCGAATAGAATTGTGTTTTAACAAAATACTCACAGACTTCAAAAGTATCTAAATAGATGTGCAGAAGCAGAATTTGGGTAACAGAGCCATCTAGAAGACTGCTGCTCTTGAGGTGGATGATTTTTTCCATGTCTATGAATCCATCATATTGTTCAGTGTCTTTGTATCTTCTCTATGAATATGAACTTGCATTTGTTGACAATAGAGGGATGATTCATATAACATAATATGATAATCATTTGCAGATTCTTTCTCAAAAAACATGATAGCTTATTGTCATTTTCCAGATTCTTCCAAATGTGGTTTTGTTCTGTAGAGTTTAAGAAGTAATCACTAAAATATAGGGCAGCTAATCTTAATACGCTCTTTCTCTATGTTCTTTGCTCAATTGCTAAATTTAGCACACAGCATTTTTCTTGCATAACTCATGCTGTACTTATTTATTTGCTAGCACTTAAAAAGAATCGCTCGTTTGAGCATGAATTGGAATTAATGATGTACAGTCTTACATCATGTTTAGCATGAGCTCTCACCGTTCATCGTAAAAATTATTTTTTTAGGGTTAACATGCGGTGAATGCATTTTATGTTAGGAAAAGAATAATTGAATGTACACCAATCTGTTAGTTGAAATTCATTCTCCTTCCTGAAGTCAACAATCTTTCTTTCCCGTCTGCTGGGTCTTTATTGGTTTTTCTTCCGGCAATCTTCTCTGCATTATGCCTGCTTATGGTTTGTTTTCTTTTTTTGCTTTCACCAATTTACTTGCCGGAAAATGTAATCTGGCCATCAGAGGTCGGGGTGCTCTTGATTTTTGGTCAAAACCCCTCACACAAACAAATCCTGCAAATAAATTTTAAACAGTTAGTGACAAGTCTGAATTACAACTTTTAGAGCATGCCAATGTTGCTTGGCCCCGAATAAGATGAAAACATGCTACGTGCTCAAACAGTGATCCGTGGAAATGGTATGTGTCAAATCACAGCATTGGCTTTTTGAGCTCTAATGACGTTTTATGGCTTGACAGGCATAATGTTTGCATGTTCAATATTAGTTTTAAGACTTCAAGGAGTCATTTCTTCACTTGCCTATGTCGAAGATGATAGAAGTTTTCCTTTTCCTATCTAGGAGTTTGGTATGAGCCATGTTATATTAGCTTCTTATTTCTCAAGAATATGTGATCTTTCAAAATTTGGGAAGTAGTTTAATTTTTGCTCACAGCACTAAATAATTAAGCATAAGCTTAGGTTTTGATAAATTTCAGGAATAATTACATCATCAGAACCTAGCATTTTAGTGTTCATTTTAGTAAGATGGATAAAACTTAAATACCACTATTCCTTTGGTATTTCTTCTGTGTCTATATTTTACGAGGAGATAAGATAAATTGCAGAATAAAATGTAAAGCTTTCTTTTTTGTCCAAGATTTTTATTTTATTTTATTTTTTTAATTTTAAAAGGAGGAGGTAATTAAGGAACAGAATAATGGAGGCAAAACAATATACATTTTAATTTTAAAGGAGACTTTCTTCTTTGTGCTTTGTGGATAAAATTATGATGGACATAGGATGTATTGGGTCCTGTACTGAAGTTATTAAAGCAATTGATTGGTCAATACATAGAAGGTTTTTGAGTTGAAGCGCTTGATGTCTTCAGAAATAGGTTATAATCTAATGGTTGAATGAATTCAAGGTCAAAGGTAGGTGGATGCATAAATAACTATTTAGATTCATTTAGTTAAAATAATTTGTTGTTAATTTTTTTAACAGCTTTTCCTATTATATACAACTAAATACAATTCTTTACGAATACAAATAAATCATAATAGGATAGGTACATAGGTTAACTTTAAAATAATTTTATGTTGAAAAATTTTCTCTTTCTTTTCTTTACATACTTTCAGTTTTATAGTTGGTGAATAAAACTTTTGAAATCTTGAAGAGTGAACCATGATTGTTGTATAAAATCATGAAAGAAATGAAAATAAGGTTATTTATATCAAACCAGATACTAAGATAAGTTAAAGCTATATGGAAGAAACAAAGAAGAATTTAAACTCAAAACAGTAGTTATTGGACTTGGCAATTTCATATTAAATAGGCATATTGTGTTTTTATTTATTTTATTTTAGTTTATTTATGAATTTATTTATTTTTTGAGAAAGGAATAGGCATATTGTATTGGTCAGCTTGAAAATGATAAATAACAACTTTTAAAGTCCGTTTTGGCTGAATTTATATTTATAGTGTACAATGCCCTATATATATCTATCCCTACGGTGATTGACATGTTATGTTGGCATAAGCTCTATTTAAACTCATAATTTATGTTGTTCTGGATTGTGTCAGTGAAGATAGAGAGTTACCATATTGCAGTGGAGTTAACTAGGCTACCTACTAGTATGTCAATTTGCTGATAGTCAAGAATAAACAAGGGTTATCCCTTTTAACTCTGAAGTGCAGACTCTATTTTGATGATCCACACTAATAACAAATTCCTCTTTTTGTACTCAGCCAATTGCTGAGTTAGCTTGTAGGAATCTAAGCTTTATTTAATTGTTTCTGTAATTGTTTCACCAAAAGCAGATAAGATTATCTATCGAAAGAACTAGAAGTAACATTTATACAGTTAATGGGTATTGTCATTTCCTCTCAACCAAAGCAGATAAACTAATATAACGATTAAACAGGGATTTTATAACTCTTACCTTTCCAAAAGCAGAACTGTATCCCCTCTGTTGAAAGGCCTGGTGGACAAATGTTTCTCTAAGTATATCCTTTTCAATTTTATTACTGGATTGAGAATCGGTTGGCAAAAGCTTAAGTTTAATTATTGGTCTAACCTTTGAATATTGATGATACAGAGGTTCCAAAGTAAACCATACGTCTAGGCAGATTCCATAACCATTCTCTTGGAACATCTATGGGATTGAGGCTTGAGTCATGATCTGCAAACACCTGCATCATAATGGACTAGGCAGTTATATCTTGGATGGTAAAAAATTACTCTTTTTAGGGGCTTGGGTAAGCTAGGGTGCAGGGTTTACAAACCCACAGATTGTCCGTTTAGATGGGGTTAAGTTTTATATAAAATCTTCCAAGAAAATAAGAGTTAGTGCTTGATTAGTCTTACCTCATTAACTTGAAAGTACGTGCCATTTAGTGGAAAGCTTCCTCTCATTGCTGTTCTGCAAGGAATCTGAAGATGAGGTGATTTACACATCAGTGAAGGATGAAGCTAAGTCTTTGAGTCAGTTTCAATGGTTATCTATGTATGATGAGATCAAAATGGAGTTCCTTACCAGAAGAGTTCCTCTGACAGTCTGTGAATTAGTTTCTCTTATGCTATTGCATGCAAAACAAGTTTTTTCATTGCACAATTCACCAGATTCTTGGGACCTGCATCTACTTTCAGGAAGTTGAATGGAATTCGCAGTTTCCCCTAGTAACATGGTTCAATAATATGAGTTATTACTTAATAATCATGCAAAATAGTTTCACCTTACAAGCTAGGAACAAGCATATATAAGCACCTATCCTTTTCTATATTTCACTATTAGTGGGCTGACAACACATTAACATGTTCTGTATATCTTATATATATCCAAGCAAAGCGGTACAGTGAATGATTTCGTGCTCAGTATTGTGGAAAACACTTTTATATCTGGGGATCAACTATGTCTTTTGCGCACCTGGGGTCCATATTGCAAGGAGGTATGGACTAGGATCATCAGGTTCCCGTCTATCCATCTGTAAATTCAGTAGACTCATAGTTAAACAAATGTCCTGTAAAAATGCTGACTTCTTGAATTAGAGAGAAACTAACCCCTTCTAGTAGAGGATGTGAATCTGGAAGTTCATACCTGTATCATACCAGGGAGTTAGAGAAAGTCATGCAGGATTCTGTTCACTATTAAAGTTTAATGATTGTTGAAATGGACTGTTTTTCAGTTATCGATAACCAATATAGTTAGCTGTAGCTCTTGTATCGACTAGAAACTGCAGTTTTTTGTGAGCCATTTTCATGTGCTACTTACCATATTTTGAGTAATGACAAGCTTTTCTTGTGTTAAATTGAACTTGCTTCAGCTTTAGTTAAAGCTAATTTAGATTGGGATTTCATTTGCATGGATTAGCCTATCTGAGATGTAATTCTGATTCTTTTTGAAAAATTAATTTTTATAAAATTATGGAGGATATCCGCTTACACTTGGTGCTCTGTACGTAGCCGACTCACGTTCTTCAGTTTGGGTGTGGGAATAGAGGCAGCATCTGGATTCAAAGCAACTAGAGCCTTGGACATGTCACATTCTTGTAGTTCCATTTTCTCCTGCATGTAGCTCTGTAGATTCACTGTGAATTCTTCAATATTGAGTTTTATTGTGGGGATTTCATCAGGATCCTCATAAAATGCATCCTCAATGTCACTTTCTGTTATTTCTGTGCATTCTTGTTCTGGTGTTGCTGGCTCTTCAATGATGGGCTCACACTTGCCAATTTCATGTTGTACTTCAGCGAGTGAGCTTTTCTCAGGTGAAGGTAATGGCATAGGATTGATAACTACAGAAGGGTTTCTTTCAGCCATAGTAGGCATGGTTGAACTCACTATACTCTTCTCCTCTGGTCCTGGCAGTGCAAGCCTTGCACTGATCAAAACAGAGAATAACAGTTAGTTATTATGAGCATGTGCAAATCATCCGAATGGGAAGAGGAAACAAGCTGTCTAGAGGAGAGAATTTGTCTTCGCTCGAGCTAATTAAATTGCTGATATGGTGTTCTCTACTTTATTCTATCTGCTCTCAAGGCTTTTGTGATATAGTTTTGATTACTAGGACATCTGATAACTGTCCTTATATGTTTATCTGCCCAAATGAAGTGGCAACAGAAATATTAATTGGGCAGGATGGGGGATTCAGACCTTGCAAAAGCACTAGCAAAGTGCCTGCATTCTCCTCTCATTGGACATGCATTGCAATTTGGTTTACTCTTTGTACAAAAAACCTGCATAGATGTCCAGTATAAAATGTTTATTAACAGTTACTGTTTCTTATTGGTGCAGCAGGAAATGCCAATATGAACTTACAATATACCTTTCCAAATGTAATCAGCTGGTAATGTAGCTCATACCTGTATTAGATAGTAAAGCAATCAGTAAAGTGTTTCGCAAAATGAAGAGCTATTATTCGTTTACTTATTTTATTTACAGGAAACACTAATCTTATGAATACAGGTGTTTCAAAGGAGTATTGTATTACAGTGTTCGTTGATCTAGCTTGCACAGTCTTGGCCAGAGATACTTCTGTATTGATTCCAATACTGGATACCTACAAGAGGAATCTGATTAGTGTTTCTCAGTGAAGAGAAAATTCAGGGTTGAAAGATGAGTTGACAAACAATACTTAACAGTTCCAGGAGATGTAACTGAAGCGACTCAGGCAATGGTTGAAGTGGGACCCATCCCAATCTAACTGCAATGCGTCCGACGTTTGTGTCAACCTTCATTAAAATATAAATATGACATGGATTGTCAGATGTTGATCTAGTCTCATAAGCTTCACATGTCTGTCATCTTAGTTTAACCTTACCGGAAAAGCAAGATGATGAAGTGTTAAAAGCCGCACACATTCTACACTTTTCAGCCCCAATCCGCGTATACTTAACAGATAATCTCTGCCACATAAATCATACAAGAAATAAAAGTATTAGTCCTGTAGAGTAGAAATCTGGAGATTTGAGAAGTTCTATGAATTTTGAGAATTTACTTTGCTTTATCAGGGGGGACATCTCTTAACCACTCAAGATCAATGCTTCCATGTTCTCTGACCAGTCGGTTTAGGAATTCCTGCAATATGGTGCACTCATAATCTGTCACAAATATATCTAATCTTATATCATGATGTATTTCTATAAACTCATTTGGAGTGGATCATGCTTTGAGGTAAAACAGAATATGGATACCTTCATTCTCTCAGCCAGCATGTTGTTCATCCCTCTTTCTTTTATAGCCTGAGAAATGTCTTTAACATTAGCACATCTCAATGCTTCATAATCTAGAGAGTCCATTCTGTCTCCACTTCTTTCTTGTTTTCCACTATTTCTTTGAACCTGTTTTCTTAAACTCTCCCAGTCAATTGTGCTCTTCTTCTCACCATCAGCTTTCCTCTTTTTTGATTTTGAAATGTTGGGATTTGTCTCATCAAACACTTTATGAGCAGAAAGTACTTGCTCCACTGAATTTGGTTCGATCAATTTGTTGTCTGAGAGCTTATTTGCTACAGAGATATTATCCCCAAGATTACGAGTGTTTTCTGCAAGCATTGAAACACTTGGGACATTCTGCTCCTTAGCCTGGTCAGTATGATGTATTGGCTCTGCGATTGATATGCTTTCACATTGAAAGGTCCTGTTCCTCTCATGTTGGTAAATATCACAGCAAGATTGGTCATATTTCGGTGGACATTGTGTCTGAGAAGCATTTGGTTGCTGCATTGTGGGCTGCTTCAATAAAACATATGGGCTTGCTGATAGCATTATTTCAGGCGTTGATAGTCCCTTCTGTTGGACCATTGCTTCAGCTATGTCCTCTGCCGGTTGTTGAGTTTTTGCATAGCTTTCATTTTTCGCCTTAGAAGATTCGGAACTGGTTGAAGGCCAAGAAAAGCATTCTCCATTATATATTTCAGAACCTTCTGCTTCTAATAATTCTGAGTATGAAGTCATGTGCGGCTCATAGTCACTGGAAAAAACCACCTGATTTTGTTGGCTGTTAAAATTGAGTAATTGAGTAAATGTTAAAGAGCTATTGAGGTTGTCTATGCATTCCAATCCTGACTCTTGCTGGAAATTTCCTCCGTCTTCTGCTTGCTTAAACCTACGATACCCCTCTTGAAATAGTGAGCTATCATTTATGCAACTGTAGAAGTCTTGAAACAAGGTGGCATTTCCAACCTGTTGGAGATTTGCTGAACCATTATCCAGTTTGCACCCAGGAGGAGAATCTTCTGCTTCAGAGTTGGACCCCGAGTAGGATCGAATTCCTCCATTGCTTTGGAGGATAGTGGAACTAAGAGAGTCTTGTGATGATATGATTTCCTCTTCCAATCCAATACCATGTGGCTCTGGTAAGCTTGTTTTTCCTAACCCTGACATCTCACTTTCCCTCTGATGTTCTGTTGGTTCATGAGGTGTAATAGAGCTTTGGCAGCTTCCTGGATGCCTTAGAAGTTCGTGCCATTGGATGCTTTCATTTGCACGTATACACACTTCTGGTTCTTCAACCAATATGTTTGTACCATCTATGTTACATGTTCTCTTGTTTGACTTAAGAGGAAATCGTGCTGCCAAGGACATGAATGCAGAGCTGCATGAAAGGGAAGAAGTCAAAGAAATTGTCTAATTGTGAAAGTTTTTTCCTTCTGTAAGTTTGGCAAATTGTACTGAACATTGAGTTACCTTGAGAGATGGTCTGAAACATTCTGGGTAAGGAAAACTCCTATCACTGAGTCAACAACTGATCCCTTCCATTTTGAGAAGCGTCTATCTCCTGTAAGAAATTGGTTGCAGTTTCCATTAGCATACATGAAGGTAACTTTTCTATAGCACTGATTAGCATGCTAATTTTATGCTCATTCTTAGTGCATATTATGTTTTAATCTATATAAAATTATGGCCATTCAAACTACAGAAAAGTACAGAGTCTACCTAAGAAAGTTTATTGCATATGCCAGAATGAGAAAACTTCTTAGCAACTACCAAAAATTTATAAGAAAATTTAAAAAATAGGGAACAAAGAATACTTCTAGACTAACAAAGAATACTTCTAGACTATGTCCAGATTGATAGTCAAGTTCAATGTTGTTTTCTTTTATGCATTAATCTGACTAAAGAATCCCCCTGAACCCAGAAAGTGTTTCTCTTGCCATCTACTGACATTTTATGAAAACATAATATGCTATTTACTGTCAAAATTTGCCTTCAGTGAATTATATTTGCTAGAAAATTATGCTAAAACATAGAACAGCAAGTGAATTTACACATATTTCATTTCATTTCCTTATCTGGTTTTTGCTAAACAATTTATCTTCACAAGGATATCGCTCAGTGTGTGTTCATGCATTAGTAATTTCCTCTCTTACTCTTTAGGGGTGGGGGGATACTGTGGAAAACTGCATTCTTGTTTAATTATATATTTGCGATTATAAGAGCATGTTGTAGTGACATTCCAAGTTCAAAAGGACTTAAGGTAGGGAAGGTAACTCAAGGCTGCATATCATTATCATTGTGGACTTGCTTTATAATGATATGAATTTTGGAGGCCAAAAGTACAAGGAACCATACCTTGTACAAGATGCATCCGTGCAATGAATGAATCAGCTCGTCCTCTGAATACCCTCCTTTCCTCCTCCCACCACTTCTCCTTTTCCTTATCTGTTTCTTCAAGGCCTTCACCTCCTTCCTTGCCCATCAACAGATTCCAGATTCTATTTGTCTCTGGATCGAGATCTACTTTAGGCCTTGGCTTACGTTTCCTGATGAATTCAAAACCTTCATATGGAACAACTGTACCACCTTGTTTGTATGGAACAATTGCATATTGCTCTTGGTCCTGCACCTGGTTAATATTAAGATCTTTGAATCTATCTGTGATCTCATCCACTGAAGGAATGGGGTAAATCTCTTTAATTGCTGGCCCTGCATCAAATAATGATGGAATTTGATAAAAGAATTGATTGTAGAATGTTCTGAGAAACTAACTAGCTTAGCCTGTTGATATGCTACAGTTGAACAAAGTCTCTTATCATAGAAAGTACCTCCTCTTTTTACTGAATATTGCTGGCTGTCAAAGAAGGCTTCCCTCTGTACCAACTGTGCCTGATCCATTTCTGAGGAAACTGATTTACTGAATGTGGGTTCCAGATTTTTCTTTACCGAGATATTAGTATGGCAAGTTTTAGGTTGCCTGTCTACAGGAGCAGGAGCTTTGCCAGGGGGAGTCAGTGGGAACAAATCACGATTCTTGCTTGGAATTGATGATGCAAAGACATGTAGTGAAGCCAATCTGTTAGTCTCGCCCATTTTTTCTGTGCTTGAATGCTTCTCAGAGGAGTTATGTTGTTTTGGCAAGTTAGAAGCCATAGAGTGAGCATTCCAGTCGAAGAAAAGTTTATTGTACCCACTTTGTTCTCTGTTAGAAACGTTACTGCTTCTGAGGCGAGATTTCAGTATATCATAATTTGCTTGGAACATAATTCCATTTCCTACATCACTCACAATTTTGCTTTGAGTTTGCTTTGAGCCATCTTGAACCGCTCTAATACCAGAAGGCCTGCCAGTTATGATTGTACGTAGTTCATTGTCAATTTTCTTTTTCTTGTGTGCCTCTAAACAATCAGCACCTTGCACGCACGTGTTTCTCTGGCATCCATCTATCTGAACCATATTTTGGTTCATATACGACGATCCTGTTACATTTACAGCATGAGGGTGCATCTGACCCATTGCATGAGAATATTGTCTCTTTGATCCGCCAACTTCTCTTGAACTGAACAAAGTCAATGGTGCTGATTGCAGAAAATGTTGGGCCATCAGTTGTCTGGTCCTCCCAAGGTTTTCAAAATTGTCATTTTCTGGGCAGACAGAGTGGCCAATTCCTTTTGCAGATGTATGTTGCTGGATAGAAGTGTAACCGGTTCTGTGACACTGTTGGAATGGATCGGCAATGCTAGTATCTATATTACTTGGATTGACTTTTAAATTTTCCATGTGCCGGTCTTTTCTTGGAGGTTGTGAGGCTGCAACTGGTTGCCTTTCCTGCATTGACATGTAGGCTGGGATTTCATTTGCCATAGAGGTATGGCTATTCTCTGTTCCTGGTTGCTGGTTTTTTGTGGGCAATCCTTTCTGTTGGCTAATTGGCAGAGTCAACTTTGTCCTGCCCCCACTGTTAGTTCCGCTGTCCATTTCTGTGGTTTGGAAATTCAAATTCAAATTAAGAGTCCTCTTGTAACTTTGTTGCGTCTCTGCCTGCTCACCAGTTTCTTCGATCTGGCTTTCATCTACGGGATTTTCCAAGTCAAAATTCAATTCTCTTCTGCATGGTCTTTCAGCAGGTCTTGTACTAGCATCGATTGTCTCCATCATAATATCTGCCTTTTGAGTTGCTGATTCTTCCCGGCCTTTTCTGCGCACATACTTCCTCTTTCCACCGGGGTTAGCACTTTTAGGGGTTTCAGCCTTTGGAGTCCCTTTGGGTTTGCCTTCTTTTACTACCTTTGGCCTGTGCTTTCTTCGTTTGGGCGGTTTCTGCTGTGGTGTCTTGTTAAGATCAATGTCTCCGTTACTTCTATTCTCGGAGTCCCTTTTTTCTTCAAATGGTGCTGAAATGATCTCAGATGGCACAACATTTTGCAAGATTTCGTTGTGATTGTGCTGAATAGTGTAATTTCCTATGGATGTGTCCAAAGTCTGTTGCGTGGCTTTCTCAGCAGGTGAGTTTCCCGTCGCTGGGAGATTTTCTCTCAGTGAAAACTGGTTGTTCTCCCACTTCTTCAACGGATCAGGTGGTACAGGTGAGGA
Organism: Murraya paniculata; assembly: GCA_030449075.1. Taxonomy (NCBI): domain Eukaryota; kingdom Viridiplantae; phylum Streptophyta; class Magnoliopsida; order Sapindales; family Rutaceae; genus Murraya; species Murraya paniculata. The sequence goes on along the minus strand of JAEVFN010000084.1, from coordinate 308,868 downwards.
AGGCAATGTGGCGGGGATGCTCAAAGCTGCATCAACTTCTTCCCTTGATGAATTTTGTTTGTAGTTGGGCTGGTAAGTTACGGGGACTGCATCTGCAGAAAATGCATATTACTTTAAGACGATGAGATAATTGGAATCGTGTGGAGATGAATTCTAATTTTCTTATGCATAGTACTGAAGTAATCTTGTTTTGCACACCTATTTATAATAGGGTGCCTTATATCTGTTTGTCAATGGGCAGTTTCACCTTACAGGGTATGGAGTTGTATTGACTAACAATATGACATATACTACCCAACTTGGGAGGTGGGAGGTGAGTACTATTTTCTGCTGCATGAGATATGAAATCGATGTGTTTTATGGCAATTATAATTTTATCTGTTCTAGGCTGTGTCCGAATGGATTTCAGCCAGCCTGCTAGCCTGCTATTTTCTTTTCTATTAGCCGAAACAGGCCGTGTCCTGTGGATTTTCAAAAGAAATGTATTCTTGCCAAAATTGTTATGATTATTTATTCTCTGTTTGGTTTTTGAATGATTCAAGTCCCTACAATTCCGGAGAGGCTATCGGAAAACAATGAATAAATGAGTGAACCTCCATGGTTGATTGAAATGCACCATGAAGAATCTGTAAGAAATGCTTCAATCTCTGTGGTTGCTTAGAAATGTACCATGAAGAAATTATTTCATCTGTAAGATATTACTTTATTGTAATTTGTTGACAACTAGTTAGTGCAAGCTGATTCTAGTAATTATGTGCTTTGACATAAAATCAAATGCAGGTAGATTTCTGCTCTCCATTTATGCTCGTTTATCATCAATGCATAATTGGTAGATTCTGGCCTAACAATCATAGCAACATATATTGGCTTAAAAGCGATGAACAAATCACTTACATTGAGGTGTTTGGTGAAAGCTGTCACTCTTCTGTAGCAGGTTTGAACCTGAGTGATGAGCTTGCAGTGTCTGGTAAAAGCTGTCACTGTTTGGTAACATGTCTGAACCTGAGTACTGAGCTCGGGGCATTTGATGGAAGTTGTCGGTGTTTCGTAACAGGTTTGAACCTGAGTATTGAGTTTGGTTGTGAAGCAACAAATGACTCAAGCTGGACTCCCTCCAGTTATTGGCTTGAGATTGCGAATTCAGGAGCTGAGATCGATTTACCATGCCTGCCCTCTGGACAGGATTTCTGTTTGCAGAGGTAAGTGCAGCTGCATTCGTTCCTGCCAACAAAGGACCTAATTGGTTATTGTTCCAACCTCCGTCTTCATTATACAAGTCCTGCCTGTGGGAGGCCGCAATGTGATTGATTATTCGTTGTCTGTCAGTCACACACATATTACTGCCGTTATACCCTTCAGTCCGACCTCCTTGTCCGATTGGGTTTAAATTTGGGATAACTCTGTTGTAATTTGGCATCTCTTGAATATGTCTGACGGGAAACCCTGCCAACTCTTGCCAATTCGCTCTTCCCAGGGATTCTGCATATCTGTCAACTTGCACGGGATTGGATCTTGTTGCAGTCGGCTTTTCTGGTGTTACCGGCATCCAAGGACCCATTAACTGGAATTCTTTCTCTTGTGGAATTGGAAACCCATCCCCAAACTTCATTTCTCCACCCTCACACCCAACGGAATAGAATCACTCTTTCTTCTGCTCTTCTACACTTATGATAACCAATATCTCTCCCTCTCTCCCAGCTCTAATTTGCTAATTGGTTAAATTTCACGGCAAATTTCTTCAATTTTGATTTTACTGCTCTTCCCTGTCACCCCATTGTCTAAATTGTCAATTCACACACTGCCCACCTAAACATACCAAATAGACAAGAAAATAGAAACAAAGAGAAATGAAAAGCTCCTCTCAGGTAACAAACAAAAAAACATAAATTTTTGTTATAAATGCTGCATGATCATGCCCAGATTGCTCAACAACTAGAGCCAGCTACAATCCTTATCCTTAACTTGGCTAGAAAACATGGAAAACATGAATAGCAATGGAAATAAAGTAAAAGCAAACAAGAATAATATAGCAAACAGCAAAACTAAACTGAATCAGATTATATTAATTGGAACAATGAATAAGACTGTAAATAAAAAGATATTGCCAAAATCTTGAAAGAATCTTTTCTTTGATACACAAGAAATGTAACAACGGAGATGGGTATCAGTTAATATGCATGAATTAAGTGATAAAACAAGAAAATATTCAAAAATGTAAACATTAGCAGGTGAGCTCACCGATCTGACACTGAGCCTGGTAGCTGTTATTGGAAATGCCGGAGAAAAAAAAATTGAGCTAGTCTTCACGGCAACTAGAAATAAGAAAGAAAGAAAGAAAGGAGAGAGAGAGAGAGGGAGAGAGAGAAAAAGGAAACCAAACCGAAGTCTATATTCTTTTATATATTAAAAATAAAAATAAAACAAATTATACTAGTTGGGGCACCACCTTGTTTTTATAAAATGAGCACTCCCCCCCTTTTTAATACTTTTTAGTAGGGGAAAAATTGCAATTGCTTTCACGTACGTACATGCTTATTATGCTTTGAAGATTAAACGTGAATAGGAAGGAAAGAAAAGTAAAGAAAAAAAACACCAATGATACAATTTCATGTACTTTTCAAAATTTCGAGCTTTGAAATTTTTTTAAAATGAATTTTGGTTGATTATGTAAAGCTATTTTGTGGAGAGCTTTAATCTATTATATTCCATTTGTTTAAGATTTTTTTTTTAAATTGTCTTTCTTTTAAGATTAAAAAAAATGATAAGTCGTTTTTTCTTATAAAGTAGGTGGTAATTTTTTTTTTTAAACAGAGAGTTTGCATTACAAAGAATATCTGAGCGTATATAGTAATACCACCGAAAAATCCTCCAGCCAAACTACAAAATCATATAAGCTAACTTTGTCAATATGCGAGTTAAAATATTAAAATGTCGCCAAACATCCAGAATTCTTTTATGATGTTGCTATTTTTAATAAAATTTCATAGATTATACAAAAGTCTTATTTGATAGTTCTTTAATTAATTTTAAGAAAATTGTCAATTATATAATTTTTTTAATAAATAAAATAATCTTTCTAACTTAAAGTCAGAGGATGCAATTTTTATTTTTTAAGTAGGTGTTTTTTTTACGCATCAAAAAAAAAAAAAGTAGGTGTTTTTTTTTTTCCCTTAAACAGTGAGTTTATATTAAAAAGGATATCTGAGAGTACATAGTAATAAAAATAAAAAAATCCTCTAGCCAATAACAAATTAGAAATTTTATGAGCCAGCTTTATCAATATTTGTCCAGAAATATTACAATGATGTGACACGTGCAGAAATTTTTTTTATAATTTAACCTTTTTGTGGAAAAAAAAAAAGATAGAGGGTGAGATAAAATATGCGGAACTTTGTTTTATTTTTAATAAAAAAAATACGGAATTTAGGCTATTTTTATTTTTGAAGTACATGATATGTAGTTTTTAAAGCAAATATTAAAAAAATATATACTTTTTTTGGGGTGGGGGGGGATGATTACACATCTTTTAAGAAAAAATTTTTAAATTCAAATATGGCATAAAATTAAAAATCCTAATGTGATAATAAAATAGTGCCTTGTAAGAGGATTTGTCCTCTAATTTTGTTTGATTTAATGAACATCTCTTCTTTTAAAAATTTTTTGATAGAAAAAGAAAATGTTCTAAACGATAAGATCAAATTTATTTTTGGGTCAAAAAAGGAGTGCTCCTTCTATATCAATGGAGTGTTTGAAAATAACTCCAACAATTATATCAATTATCAAATACGGCCGCGGATAAACAAAAGTAACATCCTTGTATCCTTGTCTGTAAACTTATTTATTTTTACAGATTTTGATAGTAAAAGTAAGATATTTAAATCAAGTAAATGTGCTGTAAAAACTGACGGTCCCGGTAACTCACAGAGTTTTTGGTTGGCTTTCAGTAATTAATCCAAGACAAAAGTTACAAAGTACATGCCAAATCCGAATAAATTCGGTGGGGGCTATTTTAGTACATTCATAAATATTTGCCATCTCAATTGTGTACTGCATAGCCTTCAAAGCGTGTTTTGGGTGGGCTTTGACACGAGCCAAACACGTGATTTGGTCTTTGCTGCCTTGAAGTTTGGGCAAAACTAATACCGAACAAAGAGGCTCCCACACAAGAGAGAAAATATAAACATAAAAAAATAATCACGAATAAAAAAACAAATGGCAGTTGAAAAAGAGAGTGCCCATATAAAATTTGCATGAGTACGTACTGTGTATATATCCGCGGTGGTTTCGGTGCATTTGAGATTATTTTTATAAAAGTCGTTACTAACATACATATCAAAAAATGTATGTAAGAATATTATGAAACTATTATGACTTTTAAGAATTAAAAATGACCCTAATAAAACCTCTACTAGTATATATGGACTGATTTTTTTATTTATTTTTATTTTTAAAAAATTATACGGAATTACTCTTGTCCTTATCGAAATAGTCTAGATCAGGACATTTTATTTTCGCAATTTCAGTCTATATTTTTTCACTTGGATTCTCCTCTTCAGAATGAGCTTTGGCTCCAGTTGTTTTCTGTTCTAGTGCCTACTCAGAGTAAGATGATTTTGGATTACGCAACGTTTGCTATTGTTATTACTTCGTTGTGAGGACAATGATTTCAATTATGCTTCCATACCAAATTTATATTAAGACACTATACTTTTGCATTTTTAGTTGGTATTTTTTTAATTTCATTTCTATTGTCAAAATGAGCTGACGCCAGCTATTTTCTCTTCTGATGCGCACTCAGACTAACAGAGTTTTGGATTACGCCTCGCTTGGCACTGCTCATACTCCACTATGAGGCTTATGATTCCAATTAAGCTTTCTTACCAAATTTGTATTTACAAAATAGGATTTATATGTGCAAACCTTGGTTGCGCTACATAGGCCACTTTTGTGTTTAAGTGAAGCTACAATTGTTGTGGAAAAAAAAAATTATACTTATGAAATAAAAATTGACAGTATTTGATGAAAATGACTTCTAATATTATTAGTTTTTATCTTATAATTGTGGAGTAAAATTAATTTAGATTTTAAAATATTTGATGTTGCAGTTTTTAAAGTACAACTGCCAATCACAATACACCAAATATATGACGTTATTAAAATCATGTTGCTCTAATCTTATCAATCTTCTCTTGAATAAATTTCTTTTGTTTACTAACCTCTTCGAGCATATAAACTTAACTATCATAGAGGACGAGTTTTGTTTGAATTTATAGATCCATAAATTCATAAACATTACTTGAATATTGTAAATTCATTTTAATTGATGCATCTTAAGTACTTTTCAATAATAGAGATTAAAAAAATCTCACACAAGATTGAAGCTATATGATCACTTGTAGGTTTTTCTAATTTCGTTAACAAAGTGTAGTCTGTATATTTTTGACTTTATCAGTTGGTGTCCGAATGAGACAGATTTGACCTTATTAATCTTCTTTTTCAATTAAGAAAAATTTCAATAGAGCCCTTGCAGTTTGGCCCAATACCGTTGCCTCCAATTTTGAAATTGGCCTCGAGAAACCCCTGCCATTAGTTAAATTAATACAGAACTAATATAATTAAATTTTCAATGGTTTCTCTATTGTTTTTTTTTATATGTAATTATAACTTGAGGAATATCATTAAGTATTATTAAAAAAAAAATTGCCAACGTAAAATCAATGTCTCAGTATTCAATTCTTGACATGTTGACATTAATTTATGACTTTAGGGTACTATTTTTCTTGATATGTTATGACAAGAAACTAATTTTGTTATAGTTGACAAAAAATGGTAACATATCTATACAAACAAAATGTACACGAGAACAAAATTGTTTGTAATGCTCTCACTTGCCAAAAACATTAAGTAAATAAATTTTAAAATAGGTCGTGTAATTAAAAGTAATTTATTGAAAATAAACAACACGTGGGCCAATAGCTGAAATGACTTTGATTTAATGAGTTATATATTACATCAAATGTAACTTAACAAGATCCTTTAGAATAACAAATAAAAAAGTTATAAGAGTACGACCGCAAAGTTATTGTCTAATTAAGTGAATAGATTCAAAGCTAATGACAAAGACATTGAAAGCTAAATAATATAATAGCTATAATAGTATTATTGTTAGTTGTCAGAAAGTACTCTATAACACACTTGATCAGTATGAACTTTTTATTGTATTGAAACCTTTTGTATTCATTGTTTTTGTTAAATCAAAAATTAATATGTATCACTTACTATGTAATAAATTAGGCGGCTGTCAAGTTTTAGTATTTAAAAAAAAAAAAAACTATTTGGCTCGAATTCGTAACCGAATGAATTGCTGTGAAATGATGAAATGAGTAGAATCTTGTAATAGAAGTAGAATGTTAGTGAAATGTTGCATCGTTTCTTTTTTTAAATAATAGTGAAAAAACCAAAAATACCCACACAATTACAATTAAGTCAACTTCTGCTAATTCCTACTAAAATTCAAGATTTTTGGAAATAATTCGGTCAAGCTCTTTCTCGGTACTCATTAAATATTTTCAGTGAATAAAGATGGCTCCGGCATTCCAGGGGAAGTTTTGCAGCGGACTTTTTGACGGTTAACACGTGCGATAAATCACATTACACTGAATGGATGCAATGAGCACGACTTCTTGGATTCAGAGTTAAAAAGAAAAAGAAGCATAATTTTGTACAAGATTAAAATAATATATAAAAATTAAAAAAAAATTACTTTTTTCCTTCGTTTTTTTATATCTCTCTTTTTTTCTTCTTCTTAGCGTCTTTTTCCCTCCGCTCTTACTTCTTCTCTTAATATAATTTAATTTACAGTTTTATATCTTTAGTTTTAGGGTTTTCGATTACTAAATTTTTTTTTTATTTTAAACCACCCAAAGGTGGGGAGGTTAGACAGGACCCCCTCACCTGTAGATTATTGAACTAAAAATAAAATTACATAGAGGGAGACGTAAACCAAAACTTAAGTAAAGGAATAAAAACAACTAACAAATGGAATAAGAACAAAAAACAAAAATAGAGCAAATGAGAAGCAAAAGATAATTAATTAATGCAAACGCCCAGAAAACTGCTTACGATACTTATGACCAGTGACTAATTTGAAATATTTCCTAGAACCAGAGAAATACGGGTCAGCAACACTAAAGTCAGGATTAAGATCACGCCCCCCTGTACCCTCAAGCTTAGACGCAAAATAATCATCAGCTACAGGATTTTCATCGAAGCTAAACTCCTCATTTGATTGAAAAGAAATATTTGTAGGATGGAAATTAAAACCCACAACCATGAAGCAAATATCATCCACTGCAGACCTGAAAAAAGTAGAGCCTGTGGAAACCCTCAAAGCACCTGGATCATCCAAAACATGAGAATTAGCAACCTGAACACATCCATCAGCATCTCTCACAGTAGTAATATCCTGCCCACCATCATCATCCTGAACTCGTTGAGCAGAAACCGAATCAGATGCACCGTCTGCACTATCCTGAGCAAAAGGAACAAGTGGTCAAGCAACATCATCCTTCAACGGGGCCAGGCCCGAAGACTGACCCTGAACTAGGGTAGGCACTTGTGGTCAATTATCTTCAGCAACTACATACGTAGCACGATCTACTGTGGGCTGTACAATAGCATCAGTCGTAGGTATCTTACCTGTATCATGAACAACTATATCCTGCACCTGATCAATAGGCTGCTGGGGCTTCCGAAGCCGGGGCTTCGTAACAAAACAAGCATCAGCTGAGTGACTAAGAGGCTTACAAGACGCACAATATAACGGAACACCCTTGAAGACAATATCTTGCCAAAACCCATCATCACCCTCACCAATCCAAAGCCTTGGCAACAACGGCCGCGAAACATCATACTCAATGAGTACAAGAGCAACCGAGGGCCTATTAACAACAACAGTAGCATGGACCATCCGTAAAGGCTTTCCAATAGCATTCGCAATAGAAAATAAAGCATCTTTGCAATGAATGAAATGCACAGATAAATAAGGCAAAGACATCCAGACATGGACAACAGGAGACTCCTCATAGCATCAAAATGATGTAGACCACTTAAAATACGCATGGACTTGCCACTAAGATACTAGGTCTGCCTAACCCAAATACTTGGAGCTTGATCAAAATATGTCTATTATCTAGCAAAGAAACATGTGTACTACCTTTCAAACCTAAAAAAATGAAGAATTTGTGAATCACATTCATAGAGGGCGCTTAAAGGAAAACTTACCGACAAGGAAAAGTTTGAATGGCTTTATCATGGACTGGATTCCCGCATTTGAAAAGTGGGCAGCAGGTCACCACGAAATAATAAAACTAACTTTACTAAAATTGAAGATTGTAGAGGGCCAGCAATAGCGTCAACAAAAGACTTAAGAGGTCGTGAGGCAACATTGGGGTTGAGGATATCTACAGGATTAATAACATATGCATAAAGGCTTTAGAGGGTCGGTTGGATGTACGACCAACAGGGAGGGGTGGAATAGAATTACGGGTTTGGGCTTGTTTTTGAGTTTGGTTTTGAGTCCGGTTTTGGGCTTGGAAAGTTGGATGTTGGCTAGGGTTTGTTGTGTTATGGCTGGGGTTTGTTGCATGTGGCAGTTGGTCTCAGTGTGAGGCGGCTGGTAGGCTGATGGCACCACTTGCGGTGGCCAAAAGAGAGGTAGTGAGGTGGTTGGTAAAAAGCGGCAACTGATGGCCATGAAACTGCTGCCCAACGACAACATAGGTGGAGGGTGTGAGGCGTTGGCTGTGCTTGTGCGAGTTAGGTAGCAGCTGGAGGGTGTGCAGCGGTTGTTGGGAGTGCATAAGGTTCAATGGTGGTTTCGCTGTTAAGGAGTCACCACCAACGGAGGCAGGCAAGGTAGCGACAGCATGGAGGAGAATTTGAAATGTTTGTTGCGGTATTGTTAATGGCTGTTGCGGGAGATGGCGATCTGTGGGGATGTCACCGACATTGAGAGGAGATTCCGACTGTGGAAAATCTCCACCAATGACAAACGATGTGGTCATGGGAGCCTATCAGGCCATCCGCTTTTTTAGGTTGCTTAGGGTTTGATTTTGGAAAAATGGTGCGGTGTGCGTCCCGGTGGAGATTATTGGTTTCAGATCGCGATGGAGACAATTGGCTTCAGAGTGCGGGGGTGGCGAAGATAGATCATGGAGGCGTTGGAGCTGGTGGTGTTGTGCGTCAAGGTGGTACCTGTGTGACAATGATGATGGCACTGGACAACAAGCTACGGTTTTTTGTGTCGCTTTGGACCAATCCAAGGAAAGGATTGGGGTTTTTGATTACCAGGTTCCTTTTAGTTGAATTTTCTTGGCTTGGATTTCTTTTGTGATAGAATTTTACAATGAAATTTATAATTTGGGGTGTGGTATCATTATTTTAGGGTTTTTTCATTATTAGCTTTTGTTTTTTTGTTAATGGAACTATCGCAACTATTTTGTAATGTACTGATGATTTTATGTCTAGTTTTCTTCTTTCATATTGGAATCATGCTTTTTCTCTGATTTTATAATGTACTGGATTTACCATTTTATGAAATCTAAAAAAAAAAATCATTTCAATGTAATTTAAAAATAAAAAAATAAGTATAATTATAATAAATTTGTATTGTTTGATGTAAATTTTATAAGTTGTAAGGGGTATTTTAGTACTTACATATTCAATTCATTTCAAACTAGGGGTAGTATAGTCTTTTAAGTTAATAACAACCTAAACATTTAGAATTAACTAGTTTTTAACGGAAATAGAGGTTTGATGCACATGGTCGAAAGATGTAGGTGTCCGGACCTATATGTCAATTCGTTTGGGGGGTGAGAGGGGGTGTGCAAAAAATTACGGCTGAGGGTTATGACTATAGTATATCAGGAGTACCATATTTCATAATCTAGATATTTAGAAGTATTTTTCATTTATTTTACAAATTTGAATTAAACATTTGAATTGAAAACCTTTTAAAGATTATATTGGACTTTTCTTTTTTCAGCATCAAAAGATGGCTGAGGGTTGTGACTATAAGTATATTAGGGTATTATATCTCATAATTTAGATATTGTCCTATAATTAAATTTTTTAATTTTTTAATTATTTAATTGTGCCCATATAGTAGGGTACGATATTCTAAAAATATTGTACCCCACAACCTAGTTATCATCAAGTAATTAAGTTTTATTAGTTTTTTGGTTATTTGATAAAATCTAGAATATATAGTATGATACCCAAAAATATCATCCTATAAAATTCTGAAAAATGTTGTTCTCGGATACAACATCCCAAATTAGTTTTGCCAGTGAAATGTGAAAATGCACTTTTAAATTAATAAGTATATTTGGCATAAAAATTTTAGCAACCATGGCCAGAGGTGACCCTATCATTTTTCCGGATGCTAAAAGTAATTAATTATAAATTATAATCTCAACAAACTTCGAGGCGCGTAGATTAGACTGGTGGTTTAGCGGATCTTTTCAAAGTCAACATCAAGAATTTTCTTCTCACCAATCATGATTTATTTAATATAAAATTTCGTTAAAAAATAAAAAATAAATGCGGGTTGCCCTCTTTGTAGTTGTGGAAAGTGTTTTGTGGGTCATAGTTTCTGTAATGGAACATGAACTTTTTTATACCTTGCAGAAAAGAGAGAAAAAAAAAGAAAAAGAATTCTTGGTAATTGTTTGGTCACTTTATGTAAATGGTGGGTGCTAATAAATTTTAGAATGATTTAATCATTGTTTAATTAAAAAATCGACAAATTAGGGAAAGAAGTTAAAAGATGAAATTCTAATTTTTTGTGTATCCAAATATTAAATTTGAAAAGTGAAGCTAAAGCTATAAATAAAAAATTCTTCATATAAATTGATGTGTCATTCAATTACTGGTTAAATAAAAGTATAAAATTTAATATAATTATTAAAAATAAATCATGTGGACACTTGAAACATTCAATACTCAAACACTAAATTATATAAAGCTTGAAAGAGATATCAGAGGTGATGTCATGTGCAAGGAATGCAACTATTTTGACTCTTTAGATGATTAAAAAATCTATGAAGAATCTCAATGAATCTTAGTTGAACACTCTTAAGAATCTCAATGAATCTTAGTTGAACACTCAAGTTTCTATTAAATAAATGCTCTAATAGAAAAGAGGAATGTAGGGGCTGATATAAGAGGTTGGAAGTGAACCTCTCGCATCAAAAAGAGAAAGAGGACGTATACAATAGTTATATCTTGCACATATAATAAGATAAAAAAAAATTAAACATAAAGAGTATAAACATGGAAACAATATAAGTGATGTCATGTCCAAGTAAGATAAATACTCGTTTAGTGTTTATATTTTGACTTAAATATTCATTTCATTCTATATTTTAAAAAATATCTTAAAATACCAATGCAGTTAAATATATTATATTCGTACCATCATTTTTCTTTCCTTTAACAATAATATCTTTCCAATAATATTATTGACGTTAATTAATTTATCTATAAAAATTAATTAGTAAATTAACCAGTAATTATTTATTAATAAATTAATTAATAAATATCAGTGTGGAAGAACTATTATTTTTTTGTACCTGTGCAATAGTCTTATGAATAATTATTTATAAGTAAATTAATATCACCTACTTTAAGCAATGTTTAATACCCTTATAACAATCTTATAAATAATTATTTTCTAAAAAAATAATTTACTAAATTAATCTTAAAAGTAAAATGTAAAATACCAATATAAAAGTTTGTGTAAATTTTTTTGTTTTAAGGTTCATTTAATAATTATCATTTTTATTAATATTCCCACTAATATTATTGTAAAAGCAAAAAAAAAAAAAAAAGGATAGGATAGTAGTATATTTAACAGAAGGGGTGTCTTGAGGTATTTTTTTTTTAAAATATAAAAACTAAACTAGTATTTAACTCAAAATATAAAGACAAAACAAGCATTTACCATGTGTCAACATGTTTATCTTTGCTTTTTCCTCCTATTTGGATAATATGGTCGTTGTTTCCAAACACTTATTTCCTTATCTACTAATAGATTACATGTGGTTTGACTCTTACAAAGAAAGAAAAAAATTGGACTTAACTAATAATGTGACTTTACAAGTGACTCTACACCTCATGGTAGAATCATAATTTTGATTTAATGAAAGCCAGAATAAGAAAAATTATAAAATTATGGAGACCAAATTCAAATATATGTAAATTAAGAAGACTGAAACATAAATTTTCCAAAAAATTGGATGCATTTCAATTTGAACATTAAATTTTGCTTGTTTATATATAAACTATTCACATTATTAGGTCTCTACTATATTCCAATATTTGCCTCCCCATAAGCATTATTTTGCTAGCCATGAATCTGTCTTTGCACTCACAGTTACTTTAGTCTAACAAGGGACAAGAACCGGTGTTTTCTGAGTTAATTCCATTCTTTATGAGGCCGGAGAGTTTATTGGTAACCACTCGGTGCGAAATCATTCATCATGCTTTAGCATTAACTAATGAATGTTTACATACTTTTAGTGGGTTTAATTAAGCAAAAACAATGTTATCATGGTAATTTCACTTGGTAATGTTGTATTTGGTTTTGTAGTTTTTAATAGAGTAAAGTTAAAAATTTTTAGTGGGCTCATTAAGTACGAGTTTAGGACTTCAGGGTTAGAGAAGAAGCGTGAGCCGCCAATATCATCACTCTCAATTTTACAAAGAAATGATTAAAACACTCACAAGGCTAACGTTTGTATCAATGTAATTTTAGGGCTTGAATCCTTTGCATGAAAAGTTATTCTTGTTTGATTTTTTTCAGCATTTATTTATTTATTTTCAATTTCAATCCTCTACTTCAATAACATAAATCTAAAGCTTATTTTTTTAGAAATTAATAAATAAAGTAATTTTTAATCCCGAAAGATGACAGTCCTCAAAATTGAATGAAAAGCAAATAAATGGTGAAAACACAAAAAATATGCAGGGTTTGGTCAGTCAAGTTTAGGCTACCGATAATTGAAAATATATCATTTTCTCTCGTGGGCTGTCTCCTTCAGTCTTCAATTCTGATCCAATTTGGTCCCCATCTTGCCCCAAAAAAACAAACAAACTGAAATTATTTCACCTACAGCAATGATAATTTTTATGCAGATTTGGTTTGTGACTCGCTTACCTGTATATTTTTCTGGGTAATATTACATTATACTTTACAGCACAAATTGATTGGTAGTGTACATCGAAGAAGCCCTGTCGGGACTTGAAATTCAGTCTGATACCTACATGAGATGTTCGATTTGTCAAAGTTGAAGTCCAATCCGTCCGCTTTCAAGAAAAGAAGAAAATTTATATGCTTGACAAATATGAGAAGACTGTGCATAAAATTTATATGCTTGACAAATATGAGAAGACTGTGCATACGTTGAAGGCAATTAGACAGCTCAGATCATTTTGATTGCTTGTTTTCATGTCTTTGGATTCCAAAAATTAAAAATCATTTCTATTTGCAAACATATTATTGACAAGTGAATATCAATTTCGAGCACTTTCTGCATGTATCAACACCGAAAGCATTTTTTTCCCATTTATTGAAATTAAAAATGTTATCCTTGCGGCTGAACGTTTTAGAGGAGAAATTTAAGGATCTTATTACAGATGGCTAATGTTATGGATAGCAATGGGGCAGGTTCCAATGGATAGTGGTACTTTTAAATCTGTATATACTAATTTTTTGAATGCTCGTACTTCTTATAAAAATATTTGTTAATGATTTTTAGTAATACCTAATCTGTTAGATACCCATAAGAGTAATAAGTATTTAGCGCTCTCTGCAAGTATTTTTAACCACTCGCTTCTTTAAATTGTATTATATATATTATGTGCACATTATTTATAATATCGAATTAAATACAACACTGAAATCACCAACTCAACCAAATAAACACAAATATATAGCATTATCTAAATCACATGCACAAAAATATTTAACTTTAACATCAGGAATAAACTGCCCATGTGATATTAAGTTGAGTCTTTCATACAACTCATCAAGACAGAACAGAGAAAAATTTTTGCCAAAAAAATTCTCATAAAATAATTATGCAAGCTGTTATGGGGTTTCCTTTTTACAGAATCAATGTTTTGATTTTTATGGTTTCTTTCCTAATTTTTTTAAAATTAAAAAAAGCTTTAATAATTATATAATATCATATAAATTTATATTGCATTACAATTTGTGAGAGCACACTACCTAAATTATATACATAGATAGATAGAGTACGTGCAGATAAATTGATATCAATGACACATAATTTAGTTTTCGAATCTTTGCATTAATTAACAATTAATCAATAACAATCTTAATATGTAAAAGAAATTTATTATTTGCATTCTAAATGGATTGGGGGTGCCGAAAACCTCATTTAAGATAGCTTTAGGTTTATTATTAGCGTATTTTCATTTTTTTTTTTTTTATTTTGGTTGAACATATTTTAGTTGGTTTTCACGTAAGAGTTGCCTTTGTTATTTTACTTTTACGAGAACTTGAGATCATTTGTCTCATTTGACTAGTATCCCAATTAGTCTACTATAGACAAAGGTTAAAAATTCCCTGAATATTTACGTAAATCTCACTCCGTCAAGTCTTTTAACCTACAACGTCATCTATTTTCGTCTAATAAAACATTTATTTTATTCATTAATTTGGACTAATATCTACTAATTGATACTTTAATCACAGTCTTAAAGAGATAAATTTATATTAACATTCAATAATATATTTTTTATTCTGCCTTTGTTATCTCTTAGTTTTACTTCTGTTATCCCGCGACATCATAAACATTAGAAATATTATTGAGAATTGACGTTGATACCAAAATGTAGCTCAATGAAGTGATCGGGTTGAATGGAAATTGGGTCATAAAACTTCCTTGAGATAGTGATGTATGCTTTATAATTCAGGTGTTTTAATCTCCAAAAAAAAAATAATAATAATAATAATAAAGGTGTTGTGATAGATATCGGCAAAGATCCTTTAATACTTAAGTTAGAAATCGGAGTCTTGTTAATAACGAAAAAAGAGCTAAGGAAGAGAGAAAGCTCTAGTTCGCATTTTCACTTGAAAATAGAATAACTTACCTTTTAGACGAGGGCCTTTTTATTAAGGTAATTTATAGAGTTTATAACGTATTTAAAATATTTGAAAAGATGACATATGTATAAGAATACTTGGAATTCTCTTCAGATTTAGATATTAGAGTTATTATTGTATTTGGTATAGACTTCGTACTGACGGGTTACGTCGGGAAATAGGATACAACAAATCAATTGATATTTTTGGTATTAAACGAGGATCATTTATCGAATGTTTAGCCATTTAAAAGGAGTGTCTTTTTCTAAATGTGGTGTGCAAATTACTCAGGAAAAAAATTTGGGGCAGAAAATATCACTACCCCTCGCGGCCCATTGTGTCCTGAGAATGAATGAAGCCCATGCTTGCTCACAGAACTTCGAAGTAGAGTTGGGTTATTTTGAAACAAAGGGATTTGACTGATTCATGAATTGATCTATTGGCTCCCCTCTAAAAACTTCTTAAAACCCTTTCCTTAACAGCATCCCAATAAATAGTTTAGATAAATTATAATTTTTGTTTACAGCCGCTTTTATTACTTTAATGCCCCTGACGTGACCTTCTTCTTAACGAATTTTATTTATTAAACGACTCATTAAAATTTGAAAATATGTTCTCAAACCCATATGACGATTTTCTTAAAAAAAAATAATTTTATGAAATTATGAGATATCAATCTTATGCTCAAAATAATTTCAAGAAATTTTTGTGATTTGATTGATAAACGTAAAACACACACACTATAATATATCTCTATTTTGAGGAAATTTTTGATAAAATCACCTACTCTGAACTTTTTAAATTAAAAAAGCGTACAGCAGGTTTGATATAAAATCTGAATATAAGTCATTACTTGGATGACAAGTAAAATAAACAAAATTACAAAATCTAGTTACCATATATATAATTTGTTTTCTTTTTCATTTTGCTCTCAAAATAAAGATCACGTTAGAACTTTTGCTCCATATTAAGATGAGGAGGAATACCATAAATTGAGAATATCGTTTCTCTAGAATCTTCTACAAACCATCCAAAAAAGACTTAAAAGACAATAGCTAAATAAAAAATGTGACCTAATGTAGTTATCGCTTCCCAAATTCAATTAATCCATAAAGAATGTATTTCTTTTGTGATTTACGAGCAATCTTCTAAACTAATTCAATATTAAGCTGGGTTTTGTGTAGAACTTTTAAAAAATTGAGATTATTAATTATTAGATAAGAATATATAAGTTTTTAAATTTTAACTATATATTTTTATAACTGTATGCATGACAAAAGATTATGAAAAGATAAGGACAAATTAACTCTATATTAAAATTAAGCAATGGATATTTTTTCCATAATCATAATTCCTTTTGTGGTCACATGTATTAAATATTAACATATATATAGCGAGTAATTATGAGCTTTATTTATGGCATAATAATATGAAGCTACCCAATAAAATTTTAGAATATGTTCTCCCATATGTTTTTTATTTACTTTTGTTCCCTTACAAAGACTGTTTGCTAAAAATTTCTTACAAACTAAAATTCATAACACTAAATTGAAAGAATTAAACTTTTTATTGTTAATGTTATGGAATTTGTTATTCAAAATTATAAATTTACATAACCAAATATTATTTATATATATAAACATTATGTAGTGAGGGTATCCTCACTTTGTTAAAATAAAAATACCGATAAAAAATAAAAAACACATATTTAAATATATTAATAGATAAAAAAATATACATTTTTACGTGTATTAAAATATTTATTTTTTTTATATATTTTATTAACATCCTCACTTTTTTAAAGTGAGGATGTCCTAACTAGAAAAAAAAAACTTTATTTATATATATACATATATATAACCTTGTTATGTGGCGAAATATATAACCATGTTATGATATTGGTGGCTTTTCATCTTGTGCACACCGCTTGCATGCATGATCTCATCTTACGAGATTCATCAGCCAACTAACTAGGAAATTTACGAAATAATTACAAAACTTTCTAATTTTTTAAATTTAATCCCTCAAACTTTTTCTTATCTTAACTAGCCAAACATCATTTTGTTGCCCCAAATTGCCCTCCTGATTTCAACCGAAACTTTCTCTTGAATCATCAACACGAACGACGAGCGAATGGGGAACGGAGAGCGAATGGCAAGCGGCAGTGACAAAGGTGAACGGTAAACTCGAATCTAACTAAATGTACCCGAATCCAAAATGAATCCAACAAATTAAAAAGAGCCAAACCCTAGGTAAGCTAACTTCATCATTTTTTTACGATTTGAATGAATTTGAATGGATTATAATGATTATCGGTTGTTAGAGGAATATATTGAAACAAAATTTGGTTAAGATGATGGGTTACAACTATTGGATATTTGGTGTTTAACAAAACGAAAACGCTATTGAGTTTGTAAGTAGAAGAAACAAGCTTTCAGAATATTGGTAAATTGTATTTAAAAATATGAATGAATAAAACTAGGGTTTTGGATCCTTTTTATAACAAGCATAAATATCGCGAATTTACCAAAATAGGCAAATATGAAATATAATATGATAATTAAATTCTCCTAATCAAAATAAGAAAAGGAAAACAAATGGCACTCAAATCAGAGTTTTAGAAAAATGATAAAAATCCTAAAATAATCAGGAAATAAGAAAAAATTCTTAAAACTATGAAACGACAAGGAAAGAAATAGAATTTTTGGTCTGAGCACAGGGCAAAACGACTTAAGCAGTTCTGGCTTTTGTTTCTCTTGTCGCAAGTTTCGAAATAGTATATTATACATTGAAAACGGACACTTGTAACTCAAATTATAGCCTTCGGAAGGTACCTGCTCGCGACACACACCAACCTATATCAGTATTTGATGAAATGCCTTTTAGATAGTTTGTGCCTAATTTTTGTAAAACAAATTGATACAAGGTGCAATAGGCTGTTAATTGAATTGTGTTGCGTGTTTGAGAGGTCAAATTATGCGACATTTGGTGCGACGCGGTGACTACCGCATCAAGAGCAGAAATTGTCTCATGTTGTTGCATCAAATTTGGTGCGACATATCACATGCACTGTGGGAGCGAAATTATTATTATGATGATGATGATGATTATTATTATTATTATTATAAAAATAAAAATAAATAATGATAATAATCAATTAAGGTAACTTTAGTGATTTTTAACAATCTATTCCGATTACAAGATATAGTAAACACATCAATGGCAATACACGTCATTCCGATTTTGATTCCTACAACTAAAATAAACAATTTATTATGATTTTCACTCCCTATTCCGATTCCAGCCCATTCCGATTTCACTCCATTCCGATTCCAACCCATTTCGATTACTGATTAGTAAACACACCATAAATTTCTATCTTTTTTTTTTAAATTTCTTGTTAATGTTATTAACTTATTACATTTAATTGTGTAATATAACAATTTAATTGTGTAACTTGTATTAGATACATGGTGAAATCCAAAATAGCGAAGTATAATCCAACCGGATCGAGGAATGAATAGGATATGATGAAGGTAGCTTATGGCGATCACTGGTGTATTAGGAGTACATGTAAATTAGATATACTCATAAAAGCCATCTAAGAAGATTTAACAAGACAACAATTGCAACCGTTTGAGTAAGATATAATTGGGCATTTCACGGAGTTCCGAAACTTTCTGTTCAGTGGCGTAATTGCTCATAATGTATTGCTTAAGCAAATGGCCCATGGAAAATACAACGACAAAGATCAGTTTTGGTTTCACATTAGTGAGCATTTAATACTCTTATCAGTTGGAGAATAGTGCCCAGTTACAAAACTTTCTTATGGTGAAGATGCCGTACTTAAAAAGCCAAAAATGGTGCACAGGCCACTTAATAAGTGTTTTGATGGTTTGTTTAGCAATATGAATCTCGCCCAATTTGACTCAAGATTTGAGGACTTGGAGTTCGAGGCAATAGACGACACTAATGCGCTATAGATCACGCTCTATTATTTTGCAGACAAAGTATTAAATGAAAGAAAAGATCATTGTCAAATCAATTCTTTCGAATAATCCATGTGTCTTTTATCGTGGGAAACGATATATGACAGTTTTGACAATGCATTGAGCAGCAAAAGTGAGAAATTTAAGTAACTCGCTCGACAAACCCCAAGCATAAAATTGAGAAGTATAATGTTTGTGGCTTTATGTTCTGAGTTCAGGCATGTAATAATGAATATTTAATTATAGGTTTTATAACTTTGTAACTTTGCTTGTTGCAGGCTTAGATTTTTGAAGCGATTGAATGACTGCCATAAAAGTGGATCGTGCAATCTAAAAAAAGATTCCCCACATCGTTTAATGAAGCCTATTGCTTCTTTCAATATAAACTTTGCTGAAGTTTATTCGTTTTTTAATGATAGTTCTCATCTTGTAAGTAATATATATGTATGTATGTATAAAAATATTTTTCATATTATTTTATACTAGATGATTGGACAAACCTAAAATTTGGGCTTCTTTACAGGAGAGGAATATTTTACAAACCATCAAGCCAGAGACAAAGGAGAAAGCCAAAAGATATTGAAGATTACATGCCACATGTCCCAAGTTGGGTCCATAATGTAGGTATTCTTTAGTGCATTATAATACAATTTAAAATATGATCTAAACTTAAAATTTTTTAACTTATTATTTATTCATTTTCAATGTTACTTTATGCAACATCAACCTTCAAACAACATGCCACCCATTACAAGGAAAACAAAGAACCATCCCGACACCATGGGTCCAACATTGAAACATTAGAATCCCATTGAGGATGAGCTTGCGATGGATGACCATCGCAAATACGCACATGATTCTGATGACACACAGGATTTAAAGGTTACTTTCTAATTTAAAAGATCATTTCATTTCCTCATATATAAATGGTTTTAGTACTCTCTCATTATATTTTTGTTTCATAATAATAGTTGAGGACTGGGTTCCTTTATGATTATGCCACTCAATGGATGAATAAGATTGATTGTTCAATTTCTGAACTGAAGTCAACTTTTAAGTAGAGCACAAAGAACAAAAATAGTTTAGAGAACGGATAATGAGATTTATCAGTTCGTATAATAATAGTTTATCTAAACACTAGTACGATGATTCTTTGATTAGATGCTCCTATATGGTGAGCAAGTTTAACATTTAAAAATTGCATTCTTTTAGCTTTTTATCCGATATTAGTCTAGTAAGTTCATCTTAGCGAATCAATAGGCGCTGGGTGATTGTGGAGTGTACACTGATGTTGACAATTATAATGATCACGCTCCCATGTCATTGTATAGCTTCTATGGAGACTTAAGTGGTTACCGCATGCAAATCCTTATAGAGGCACTTTCTAACATAAGTAAATTTGGACATCCCTACAGAATGTCTTGTGTCTTTATTAGTCTTTACTTGATTCCTCTTTTCAAGAGAGTAAGAAACCTCAGGCCTCTACCCACACTCAAAATAATGGACCGTAAGATCAACAAAAGAATGAGTGTGGATAATTTCTTATTTTTTATGTAATCATTGATTTAATTTCTTATCTCCAAATGCCTTGAAGTCTTGTTAATTTCTTATATTTCATGTAATATATCTACTAGGTATTCTTGAAGCAATTGTAGAATGACGGTAATTGTGATATCGATTCATTACAATATAGTAACAACTTGAATAGCTATATTGGTGGGCAATTCGAAATGATTCATGGACGTCGATATGGTGTGTATTGCTATACAATCTAATGTGCTTTTTTTTTTTAAAAGTATTTTAGACATAGAAAAGATGATAAATTTATGATAACTTTTATATGCAGGTATTCATTCCTATGAATCTAGGCAACGATTATTGGATATTGGCCCCTTCAACTCATATTCCCTCGATGGTTAGAAGATGTTGGATTCTTCAACATTCGACATGAGCTACAAAGTGCTGATCCGTGGAAATTTACAGTGGTTAAGTGTGTGACATAAGAAAAGCATGGTAGTGGCAATTGTGGCATTGTTTTGTTGATGTTTATGATATATTTAATGTTTGAGGTCAAACTTGATTCTAGTAGTAGTCACAGACAATTCTTTAGGAAAAAAAATTGCTTTGGACATATTTAATGGTGATATTGGATTGTAAGCCATTATAGTAATTTGAATGTTGATGTATGGATAGTTTTTCTTAACATACTTAAGTAGATACAGTTTTTTGCAATATTAAATAAACTAAAATAGCTCATTACATATAATTGTTCTATACACAAAAAATAAGAGTTCAAAATACACAATTACTTGGAATGATACAATTAATTTAGATTTCACGTAATGAGATTCTTACATCTCTTGCGGTTATGGCCTGATACGTTGCAGCGCCTACATTTCATAGTCCTCGGATTTACATCCTCATCAATAAAAGGTATTTGGAGCTCTGGATGATGACTAGGTGGTAGTGCTTCTACTGGTGGGTTAACCTTCATCTTTTGAATTTCCTCTGGAACTTCCCAATTTGCCACATTGCTAATCGACTTTACTAGTTGTGCATAAGCCATGAGCAATGATTCATCGGTGTAACAATTAGAATAAAGACTTATATAATCCACTCAAATGGTTAGGCAAGTAGAAATTTTTACGCTCACAGATAAGCTGATCAAGTTGGAATACTCTACAGGAACAAGTCTTGTTACATATGCCAATTAACCATTCCTTAATACCACTACATAAAATATGAAATCTATACCGAGACATAGGGCGAATGGTCATTCTTTCTGCCAAAGTTATCCTTTCAATGACTACATTGTTAGATGAGTACTCATTAATTTAGTCACAATTTTCTATCATAAACCACTCATGCAATTTTTTTTTAAAGAGATCAACAAGATGAGTAATATAAACTTTTTGTTCATGAAAGAAATTATGATATTTGCAATGTTGCCCAATTACACGTACCCATAATATTCTCTAAATAATCAGCCTCACCCGAGTAGAGTATTCGCAACCCCTTAAGTTGTTTCTTAAATTCTTCGTGTCCATATGCTTTTGTTGTGTTTATAAAGGCATTCATCCCAAACAACTTTGAACATCCAGATTTTGACTTTATGTTACCTTTGATATCGTAAAAGTAAACACGGTGGAAAGTATTGTGAAATACTTTCAAAACAGCTCTCTTAATGAAAATGCATCGGTCAGAGATAATAATTTACTCTGGCCATCGCCAATTGCTCTATGTAACTTTATTATAAACCATTCTCAAGTATCATTATTTTCTAAATCCAAGATTCCAATGCTAATGGATGTAGTTGATTGTTTCCATCCAAGCTTATCGCCACAAACATGCTTCCGTAATATAGCCCTTTAGATGAGTACTATCTATAACAATCATTGGCTTGATGAAATGCATAAAATCTTTGATGAAGATCCAAGAGCAATAAAGTAATATAAGAAATAATCATTTCAATCCTGATCGAAGTGAGTACCTGTACCCTCATTTGCTTTTGTCAAAATATGAGAGTATTTAAGAAGTTGTATGACTCTGCAGAGTTTCCTCGTAATATTTCAAGACCAACCTTTTGGCCCAATATGCCTACTAGTATATGAACTGGATATTGTATTCCTATTGCATGTCTATTCTAATGTCATTCGGAGTGTATATCTATTTTTTTAGATAAATTTGTCTGCAATAATATGACCAACAATCTAGCTTACTTAACGAAGACCACCAGGCAACACCTCTTTAGAAAAAGTATGTACATTGTCAACTCTCCTCACTATCCAAGGAACATTTTGCTCATTCAAACCTCTCGTTGTTCGAATATTCCATTTACATGATTTTAAGAATAATGGGCTTGAAAACATGTCGTTGTCGATCATACAATCTTGAAATCAAACTTATTTCTCAAGACAATTTTAAGTAGTTCTAGTAATAACTCATTCTTCTCAGCAAACAACATACCCACACCAATATCATCGTAATTACAACTTCTAACCAAGTCTAGAGCAATTAAGTTTGAAGCCAAAAATGGAGCAAGACCTATAAGGGGTTAACTGCTATCCTCCTATTCGAATTGGCCATTAAAGAATAGGTCGGCTGTCTCTGTTATTAATAGTAATATGGTGTTGACCCTTATCCTCATCATTAATAAGAATAATGACCAATGCACCTATCATCAACTAGACTATTGAAGTGAGTGTCCCTTATACTGTTATACGGTTTTACACAAATATTATCTGTTTCTGTGTTGCTGATGTCAGCAATAGGATCGTCATTATTGTGAAACTCATTGTTATGGCATGAAGAGTAATGTTGTTATGGTATGGAGAGCAATGTCGCTCCAACGACATCGTTAATAATAACAATGCTTCTTTAACATTTGCTAACATAATGTTGGTGTCATCAATGGTGTCATTGTTATCGTGGAGTGGAGAGTAACATTGCTGCAATGATATCATCTATGGTAACACTTCTTCTTCAATATCGGAGACAGAGACGTTTGCTCTAAAAATAGTTTGAGTTTATACAAGTGGCTCAAGATCTTAGTCCGGAACTCAAGCAGATGTGGTAACAAGTATAGAGATACATCTATAGTTGACTACTTCAGAGGGCATACATAACACAACCTTGACCATTTCATCATTAAATATGTTCATAGGTAGTAAACTTGTATGATAAATTGTGTTGTTAGACTTGAAAGTTGTCTTTATTTTGATATTATATTCATAGATTTATCTGCAAAATCTCATAAACTTTTGCTAGAAACTGATCAAAGATACAATCTTTCGGAACCAAAAAACTATATTTTTGGCATTCACGTACTCTATATGACTATCCGCCAATATTTTCTACCAACCGTCGTAACACAATTGAAGCACAGCTGAATCCATTAAGCTTGAAAAATATTAAAAAAATAAAACAAATATGATTACACATTATAAAAGATGATAAAGTGAATATGCAATACATTTTACATAAATCTCTAGCACATAATCACATTATATGGCGCATAAATTTAGGCAGATTTTCATTTTGACCATGTGGTAGAACGGCATAATGGTTCTAGATTTGATTCGTTCGTTACAAGCTTTAAAATGATATATTATATGCCCAAAATAGACACATGTAGCCTAAATTATAACCTCAAAAAAACATTTGAAAATTATATATGACATGTTGATTTAATGCGTAATCAATACTGTGTTTATGTACGACAGACACCTATTGCACTGCTTGTCACACATAAATTTAGTGATGATTATGTGCGACGGGCACATGTCACATTGCCTGTGATACTAAATCAACCTATCGCACGTAATCTAGGTTTTGTTTTTATTTCAAATTTCTATGGTTTTCAATTTTTTTTTAATTTTTGAACTTAAACTAAGTACTTTAAGAAATTGCATCGTTTTATGAAAGGAAAATAACAATATTTACAATAAAATCATATAAATTTCAGACCTAAATGCTAATCTTAATGCATTAAAGGTACATATTGTGTAAGAGTATAAACTAACCGTAAGAAGCTTTCCAAATGATGATTATATATTTAGTTATGTAATACTTGTTTGATAAGATTTTGTGATTTGTTGAGAGTGATGAGGTTTGGTAATTTGTTGAGAGTGTTGCATGTTAGATTTTTTCTAGATATTTTAGAGTGGCATTTGGTTATAAATTTATGATGAGGACTATTTGGTCTAAAAAACTAATATTTGACTAGTTATGATAAGAAAAATTTAGAGGGTCAAATTTCAAAAACTAGAAAGTATTGAGGCCATTTTCGTGAATTTCCCCCCAACTAGCTTAGCAATTGAAGAGCTAATATGGTTATAACCGTTTTTGTTAAATCATATAAAAAAAATGCAGATGTGGTCAATATATATATATATGTGTGTGTGTGTGTGTGTGTGTGTTATAATCCAATTTAGACCTGGCAAGATATTGTCCGCTTTTGGCCTTAACAAGGCCCGCACAATTTTATTTCTGAGGCGCTCATACATCTCAAAACGCGTCTTACCAATTAATGTGTGGATCACCCCTTATAAACCCAACGTCTCTCCCGTGTTTTGCCGATATGAGATTTGCCTAAGGTGTTACAACACACATACACACACACACACACACACACACACACACATATATATAAACAAAAAATATAATTTTTAATGTATTAAAATCTTATTTTTTTTTGTATATAGTATACATCCTTACTTTGTTAAAGTGAGGATGCATTCACTAGAGAAGAACAATAAATGTGTGTGAGTGCGTGTGTCGTAGTGGACCTACAGCAGCTCAGTCTAGCCTAGGAAAATTTCATTTATACCTTTATACTTTTATAATTATATTTTTATTAGAGATGGCAAAAAGCTTGGGTTGGCCCAAGCCTGGTTGGCCCAGCCCATGTCACAGGGTTTAGCCCGAGCCTCCACATGAAAGTCCTGGACAAGGGCTTAAAGAGAAAAAGCATGTGCCAGGCCAAACTATCTATTTAAAAAAAAAATTATAAATTAGAATAATAAATTAATATTTAAAAATAATGGAGAAATAAAAAGAAAAATAAAGTTGAAATTCCTAATTTATAAATCAATAATAAATAAAAAAATCTAAAAAACTATAATATAAACCCTTGTTTAAATGTTAATTAATTAAGAGCGTACTTGAATTAGAGAATTCAGTATTAAAAACTTAAATGTCTAAATTTTTATTTGCTTTATTTTGAAATTGTTATTTTCTTTAATTCATTGATGATTATAACAAATTATTGATTATTAACTCATTTCAGGTTTACAATAATTTAAAAAAATTAAAAAAATAAATGAAACCCAAGCCTAGCCCACTTCTCCCCTAATGGTCTTGGGATTGAAAAAGCCCAGTCCAAGACCACATTTTGCCAATCTTAATTTTTATTATTACCTCAATGGTAGTTCGGTTTCTTGATTTTAAGAAAAATAAATTTTATCATGAAGAGGACAATAAATAGATACTTGATTCAGAAGTATCATATTTTAATGTGATTGGTGCTTTGATGTATTTAACCCAATGTACTAGGTTGGACATAACTTTTTCAATAAACTTGTTGTCGAGGTTTAGTTTTGAACCAACTAGATGACATTAGAAATGTGTTAAACATGTTTTTCATTATTCTCATGGAACTATTGATTTTGATTTATATCATTCTAATAAACTAACAAAAAATTCAGATTTTTTTAGTTATACAGATGCATATTGTTTATCTAATTGTCATAAAACTCATTCACAGATAAGATATGTTTTTATTTATAATAGAACAGTGATTTTTTGTAAATCTATGAAATAGACTCTTGTGGCTACATCGTTCAATTACTCTAAGATTCTCGCACTACACAAAGTAAGTAGAGAATGTGCATAGCGGTGGTCTGTAATCCATCATATCTAGAGTGCCTATATATTATCTTCCAATACGAATGTCCCAATAATTATATATAGAGATAATACTGCATATATAATTTAACTCAGAGAAGTATATATATTAAAGAAGATAGCACAAAACATATATCTTCAAAGTTCTTTATAAATCCATGAACTCCAACAAAATAAGAAATTTGATATCAACGAGATATGCACATGCACTTGTTAGAATATCAAGGGAAGGTTGGCTTTACAAATTGGCTATGCGCATGCACTTGTTATAAAGGTGTTGAAATTCTATCCTATTGGTTGTCAACTACTATAAATATATAATGATAATTCGGTTTTAGGCATATATACCGAATTCATTTTGAATGAACTAAATCTAAATGGCCAATCTCTCTTGGTTTATATCATAAAGGACCCTTGTCTTTATATCATTTATATTACTCATATTAGATATGAAATACTTCCTACATAAACCATCAACGTTATAACACAAAACTGGCAAAACCAAATATTGAAGGGGCCGTGGAAGAAATAGAGACACGAGTACAAATCAAACGGAAAGCACAAAAGTATCACATCATGTGACTGACATTCATATGTTGACACGTAGATACATAACAGTGGTGTCAGAATTTCACACCACTTTCTTTTCATTATTTTATCATTTTGCGCTCCTCCTGGCTTCAACGACTCTTCAACTAATTAGCCGTCGTGCTGCGTCCACGTCATTTTCTTCCCCAAGGACCAGAAAATAATAAATAGTTTTAAATTTCACATTTTCGTTAAAATAAAATCTTCCTTTTAATTCGATTAAAGCTGCTATTGCGGTTTAGATTTTCTTTTATTATAACTGTGTTGATTATAAAATATGGTTCCTTTAAAATATCAATATCAAATCATTCGATTAAATTAATTTCAAATTTTAATATAAATAATAACTGTAATTATAGTATTATTTAAATACTATTAAATAATTAAATTTTATTGACTTCTCAGTATCTGATGCTGCAGTAATTATAAGAGATAGCATATTATATATATATATATATATATAATAATCGGACCTCAAACATATCAAAGCATGTTAGGCAAAATAGAAAGTGTATTGTTAGATTGCCTTAGCAGTTGGCAGACCGGTCAGCATTGAACATCTTGTCTCCCCACCAACCCAAAAAGGTTCAAATTAAATAATCGACAAATTAGGCTTAACCCACTCTGAAACTTTAAAATATTAATTTTTCCAAAAATATAAAAGATAAAATATTATGTTGAAACTTGTTAATAAGCTTGCACAAACAAACAGATAAATATTTAGCACACACCGACGCCGTCGATTATCCCACAACAAATGTATCGTCATTACACACGTCATTACAGCTTGTTCCACGTTAATTACTATGAGTCTCTCGGCAGTATATTGTTTCCAATCCTTAACTTTTTTAACTATTCGGATGAACACGTGACTCTTAATGCACGTGTACCACCTTGATGCTCTCAACTGATTCTTCACTAAATTACTTTTGTATCCTTAATATGTTAAGAAAAATGTTATATAAGATTAGTATTTTGGTCATTGCAGGAAGTTTGAGAAATGATCGTAATATTCTATTTTAATAGGACCCGGAGTTAGCTGGAAGTAGAAAAAAAAGAAAAAGAAAAAAAATAGAAAGAAAATTCAGAAGCAAACAGTGTACCTGTAAAATTGGAGTGGTTTATAAACAGAGAGCATCAATTCAAGCTGATGGAGTAGTAAGTGCGTAGTTTAGGCCGCATTCCTCCGGCAGCGCAAGTTAGCGTCGACCAAAAATAATATTTCACCAATCCGGTGATGCTTGGAGTTCTTTGCGCACGTCACAAGCCGTGGATCCTGAATTCAATCTCTTTGCTCGCTCACGGTTCATTCGCGGCTCACCACCAGAACCGGTTCGTTTACTCCCCGATTCATGTTCAATTTCCCGAACGCCGTAGACATCACTCCACCGCGTGTCGACTCGGCGGCGGAGGAGGAGGCTTGAACGTCGGAGGGGGCGGCGGCGCGGCGTCGATATGGCACGCGATCCTTCCCTCCGACGGATGCAGCGGGTGTAGTCGCCGGAGGAATGGGAGGAGGAAGCCAGGGGAGGGGTCATGGAACGCGGCGTCGGACGAGAGACCGGCGCGGTGGCTGCACCGAGCCGACTCGGCCTGGCTGCTGTTCGGAGTCTGCAGCTGCCTCGCTCCAATTGAGTACTGGACAGACTCGAAAGACTCGAATCCTGAATCGGTGACGTTTTATGAAGACAAAATTAGTAAGATCGGCGGTGGTGGTGGTGATGATGATTTGAATGTAAAAAGATGTGAAATCATAAATGAGAGGCCTTTTAAAGTCACAGGTATTATTATGCTTCTACACTACACTAGTTGTTTCAGTTAATTACGTTTATTAGATTAATCGTTTTGCATAATCTTGATTACAATTAATCAATTTTATTTAGGGGTGCTAGCGGATGGGAGGTGTTTATTTAGAGCAATAGCACATGGAGCGTGCTTGAGAAGTGGGGAAGAAGTGCCAGATGAAGAACGTCAAAGAGAACTTGCTGATGAACTAAGAGCTCAAGTAATTGCAATTTTACAATTTTACTTATGTTTTATTTAATTATACGGTTGAAATTTTACAAAATGTCTGCTGCTCTTGTTATGTTATGTAATGTTATGTTAGGTTGTGGATGAGCTTTTAAAGAGGCGGAAAGAAACAGAATGGTAAGCCTTTGCTTGAGATATGGTGATTTGTAAATGTTTTTTTCTTATTGATTTTTTTTTTTTTTTTGAGAAAATGTTTTTCTATTGATTGATTGGTTTGTTTTCAGGTTTATCGAAGGAGATTTTGATACATATGTGAAGGAAATTCAACAGCCATATGTATGGGGTGGAGAGCCTGAATTGCTGATGGCTTCTCATGTTCTGAAGTGAGTCTTGTAACTATTTGTATTGCCGCTTTTGAGTAGTTTGCTCGTGTGAATTCATATTTAATAATTTCGATGTGCACGTGACCATGCGTGGCACTTCCTTATCTGTGATCAAATAAACCATCCATATATGTCCTTGCTTGTGGAGTTAGAGCGATAGACACAGATGGCATTTACCGAAAACAGAAGGGAGGGAAAAAAGCTCTTGTAGTTATTCTTTGAGATGGCTTGGCATAGAGGTTAAGCCTTTTTTTTTTTTTTTCCAAGGGCCTGTTCATTGTTGAAATCAGAAGTTTGTTTGTCAGTTAGGGTGGGCTATTGGGTGATGTCAACATATAAGAAATCAGTTAATTTCCACAAAGTCGTATCCAATGGTTTCATAGTGAAAGTTGCCCTTGAGCTTCTCATATGATTCATATTTAGTGTTCTATTTATTCCTTGTGCTTTATCATTGTGTTTGACATGCGTTTCCCAATCTGTGAGCACAGGAAGCCTATATCAGTGTTCATGATCGTTCAAAGCTCAGGTAATTTGGTAAACATTGCAAACTATGGGGAAGAGTATCAGAAGGATAAAGAATCTCCCATTAACGTGCTGTTTCATGGGTATGGTCATTACGACATATTGGAGACTTTCTCAGAGCAAAAGTAGTGAAAAAGGTAAACAAGCAGGAGTTAGGGTATGTTTTTGTAGAAATTTATGTGCGTTGGATCTAGTGAGTCCATTTTGTTTGCAGTAGAGAGCTTGTAATTTTCATAATGGTGCATTCCAGTGAAACTGGAAGCTTTCTCAAGATCAATAAGGTTGGTTTAGCATTGCCAGTCAATTCAAGCAACAATTAAGCTTACTAAATTTTTGTAGGTACCATGATCGTTTTTATTTTGATTGTGAAACTCAATCAAGATGTCAAATTATTAACAATTTTGTTTTGGTTTCTCCATTTCTTCTTAGTTGCCTGTGAAAGCATCTATCTTCTCTCTCTCTGTCTCTCTGTCTTTCTCTCTGTCTCTCTTAACTTGAGCTCGAAGCAAAACTAACTACAGATATGAGAGGATTACTGGGGATTGGAATTGTTGGGATTATGCTACTGATGCTTTGCATATCTTGTTCCCTGCCGACGACAACTTGTTTCAATGATGATATTTCATTTATATATGAAATCCGATAATAGATGAGGTGTGGGTGTAGTTCTCAACTGTTTTAATTCTAGAGTTCTTTTCTTCATAACCATTTTGCACTCGTTTTTGCCTTGGCACATTGATAAAAATTTTAATCAATTGCATTCTAATTCAAGTCATTGACCTAGAAAGAAATGTAACAGAATCGATTTTGACTTGAATATGTACCCAAAAATGGAAAGAAAAAGTAGATGCTAGACGGTGCCCCAAAGCAAAAGCAACGGTGTCCTTAGCTTCACGGGGTGAAAAAAAATTGGTTATGAGGATCTGTCTTAGCCCATCGAATATTCCAATTTTTATGAATGAACCATACATTTCATGCAAACATATTTTTAAGGTATTTATAAAGATGAGTCAGCTGCAATTTTGTTACCGATTACAATTTTTTTTTTTCGGTTGTTGTTGTTGTACTCATCTAAGTTAAAACATGATTTTGTAAATTAGTACGAGCGTGATCTAAAGTGGAAAATTATTTTATCTTAGTTGCTTGTGCTTTTAACATTTGTATTTAGTTATTTAAATCAATTTAATAAGTACATATCAATTACAATATTTGATTGTATTATTTATTAAAAAATTATCAATTTACCACTTGACTTAATGGAAAATTATCAAATTACTACATGATTTTTTGTTTTACGTCAAATTATCAAATTACTAAAAATTAGAGGCGTAGCACTTTTTGAGTTACATGATAAGTGGATAACAACAGGTCATTTCCTAACAAAAAACTCTTAGCTAAAAACTTACAACTCAGCGGTGGAAGCTTGCGAACTTGTAATTGCTGAATATATGCAGCAAATGTTTACATACAATCAACAATTTCCAGCAAGTATTGAATAATAAATGCAACAAATGCTTCAACGAAAGTAAGGGTTTCCTAACAACTAATTGCATAATATAAGCAATAAATGCTTCTAAATAACATGTTCTGTTATGAATTTTATAAATTAGAAGCAAACATCAATAATACTTACTTGATTTTTTTTTTTTTTTGGGGGGGCTAAAATGCACAATCTGGACTATTAACAACCATCTACTACAAAATTCTCAGAAGTCTTAAACCACCCATTCAATTGAAAAAAAAAAGAAGTTCTAGTTTTAAATTCTTGATTCATCAACACATGCAAAATTAAATATGTAACAAATATCCTGCAGTTACCGGTCCCAAACAATAGGGAATTCAAACAGAAATGGCTATTAAAAAAAATTATAAACTCAAAAGTGCAACAATTATATTTCGTTTATATTGTAACTAAAATCATAAAACTATGAAGATGCAGGATTCACATCTCAACTAGAGCTTGTGGACCTTGCTCCTTGCACCAAAACCATGGACAGCACGGCTAAAATCAGATCTTACATAATTGTTGCACGTGGGAATGGATTTTTTATTTAGTGAAGCCAAATTATGTTGGATTTCCGACTATTGATGGGCTTTGATGAAAATTACTTTTAGAGATTTAGGAGGCTAGAGTAATCTTATAATAAGGGAATTCCTTACATTAAATTAGGGATAATTTTTTTCTTCCCTCTTAGATAGAAAGTAAATGACATGTTAAAAAAAAAAAGCGATATATACATTTCACTACATTACAAGAATATAATGCATGAGTTTATGTAGAAGATTTTCTTATAATGAAACAAGATTGAGTAATGGATCAAGTGAATATTTGATAGATTTAACAAAGAAACCGAACCTTGCAATAGACTGAACAGTAAGAAGTAATTCGGTCTCAGCTTTGTATGACCCACCCCTGGCATTTTTCATATCGAAACTTGTCTCTGGCCTTAATTGGCTTAAAATGTATCATGTCTGCGCTGTTACAATCAAATGTCATTGTCAAAGATGCTTTTAGCTTTTACCAGATGCTTTTAGCTTTTACCGCTTACTCTCACACTTTCCATAAAATTTGGTTATGCGCTGATGTCGAAAGTTTTAAAGTAAAAAACTCATTTTAGTCGGCAACTGTGGTATCCAATGTAACTATTGGATGACTCAGAACTTAATCTAACGGGTCAAATTATTTTTTAGATATTTGATGCAGCAACTTACAACCATTGGAA
This sequence comes from Murraya paniculata, assembly GCA_030449075.1. Classification (NCBI taxonomy): domain Eukaryota; kingdom Viridiplantae; phylum Streptophyta; class Magnoliopsida; order Sapindales; family Rutaceae; genus Murraya; species Murraya paniculata. The sequence goes on along the minus strand of JAEVFN010000084.1, from coordinate 276,116 downwards.
CTGATTGTATATTAATTTAATATCATTTCAATGAGCGTGCGGTTGTGAGAGTAGCTCATATTGCTGAAGTAAAGAAGAAAAACAAGCCAAATGTGAAGAAGTGTAGCAACATTATCGAGTCAAATAAATTAAGTGCAAATACTGCCAAGTCAGCCACAGCAGTTAAACAAAAATGACAGCTCAGCAAATTCCATTAATTAACTTAGCAATTCTGTTTTTACATGCTCTACTGCATGTGCTTAAATTTAGCTAATTTTAGATTAATTAGATAGTTAGTTAAAATTGTATTGGATTCTAGAAAGATGTATAAAAAACTAAGATCCAAATACATTCAAAATAAGAATCATTAAGATCAATTACAAAGAATTATTCTCTTTTTTTTTCTCGGCTGCCAAACAGCAACTTCAGTCAAATTTACATTTTGGTTTTCATGGTATCGAGCCAAAATGGCTAGCACAAGCAATTTCAATGCAAATTCCAGTATAGTAATTACAAATCCAGCACCACAAACAACATTTTCTTTTATAACTCTGATCAAATTAGATTGATCTAATTACATGATTTGGCGCAATCTTGTCCTAGCTTCTATAAGAGGAAATCGACTTGAAAGCTATATCACATGAGAGAAAACAGCTCCAAATCGATTCATTAATTCCTCTAATTATGCTGGAGCAGCTTTTGGATCCATGCAACATATTGAAAATCCTGATTATGTCAGCTGGAGATCTCAAGATCAGATCCTCATAAGCTAGTTACATAGTTCTATCAGCGAAGGTATACTATGCCTTGTGCTTCCTTTTAATATTTCTTTTGATGTTTGGAGAACTTTGGAGAAAAAGTTTGGTGTGCAGTCTGAAATTAGGGTTCTTCAACTTAGATATGAAATGAATATTTTGAGAAAAGAGTCTCTAAGTGTAGAAGAGTATTGTTTAAAAATGAAATGATAGCAGATAAATTGGCTTATACTGGTAGTCTAATATCTGAGAAGGATTTGTTACAACATATTTTGAATGGCTTAGGAGCTGGTTATCTAGTTATAGCTACCTTTATTACTGCAAGTAAACTGGATTATGATGATGCTTATACTTTACTTCTCACTCATGAAACTAGACTTGAGCAAAGTCAGAATGACAAAGAAATGTTTAATGCCAATATTGCTAACTTCTCTAACTATAGCAATTCTGGTATGATGAATGCTTATTATGCACAAATGAAAGGCAATGCTAGGAGAGGTTTTCAAGGTAATTACAACTCATGTAGCAAAAATGGCAGAGGCATGTTTTTCAATACCTATCCAAGAGGTTTTCCCTTTGGTACTGGTGTTTTTATGAGAGGTCACACTATAGGAATTCATAGATCTACTCAGTTTGGAAAGAATTCATTTGGTGTTAATCTTATTGGCAATGGTAATATGTCTGTCACTGAACCACAAGCTTCAAATGGTGATGAACCAGTACCTATCTGTCAAATTTGCTTTAAACTAGGGCATACGACTGCTAAATGGTGGCACATATATACTGAGAATTATATACCTCAATCTCCAAGTACTTTAACAAGGGCAAAAATCCAAGGTCTGCTTACATGACCAGTTATGAACTTATTTATATGGGTTTATATGGTCATCATGATGATCAATTGCCTATCTACAATTCTGGAATGCCACTACCATAATGTGGAATGCTAATGCAGTATCATGGAATGCCAAACATCTATCCTGGATGTTTTTATATACCTGATTCAACTAGCTTGCCTGGAGCTGCTTATGCTGCACAATTTGAAGGAGCTGCAGATGAAGGTTAGTATCTAGATAGTGGTGTCACTCACCACTTGACTAACAATATGGCAAACCTGAATGTTAGAGAGGAGTTCAAAAGTAATGACAAGCTGATAATTGGTAATGGTGAAAGTTTGTCAATCACACATATTGGTGATGCTTCTCTTACGTTTAAAGGTTCTAAAGCATATCATGCATGTATATCTATTGCACTTAAAGATATCTTGGATGTTCCATCTATTACAAAGAACTTGCTTAGTATTTCAAAACTTACAGCTGATAACAATATTTCTGTTGAATTTCTTGGTTCTATTTGTGTTGGGAAGGATTTGCAGACAGGGCAAGTTCTGCTACAAGGCATTGCTGAAAAAGGGTTGTATAAGCTGCTATCAAACATACAGCTTCCTCAGTTTTCAATAAATCTTAGAGTCAACTAAATAAACCTCTATTAATGTTGTCCTTTTATCACTTACCATTTCAAATTTCATCTGTAAACAATAATCACTATCTCAAAACTTGTTATCAATCTAATGCATCAATGTACTCTGCTTCCTTGAATAATGTAGCTCTCATTTATAGAAGGTTTGGTCATCCTAATTCCCAAAGTCTATTACACTTAAATCTATTCATTCTGGTAATCTCTCAGCAAATACACTTAAACAAGCAACACAACATTTTTATTAAGCATGTTAGCTAGGTAAAGTGCATAAACTTCATTTTTCCATTACTAACATCAAAACAAAATCTCCCTTGGAACTCATTCATACTGATTTATGGGGTCCTTCACCTGTTAGTTCAAGAGAGGGTTATAGATACTACATTAGTTTTGTTGATGATTTTACTTGTTATAAATGGATTTATCATTTGAAACTCAAATATGAGGCATTAGAAGTCTTCAAGTTGTATAAGCTTCAAGTTGAAAATCAATTTCAAAACACCATCAAGATACTGCAATCTGACTGGAGGGGAGAATACAGACCATTTACTATATTTCTAAATCAGCATGGCATTTTTTTTAGACACTCTTGTCTATATACACATCATTAAAATAGCCTGGTTGAAAGAAAACATAGACAGATTGTTGAATTAGGTCTTACATTATTGGCTCAAGCTAAACTTTCTTTGCATTTCTGGTGGGATGTTTTTCACACTTCAGTTTGTCATATCAACAGATTACCAACTTCTGCACTTAAATTGATCACACCATATAAGAAACTTTACAAACGTAAAGCTGAATATAACATGTTTAAATGCTTTGGTTGTGCTTGTTATCCATACTTGAGAGGTTACAATAAATATAAACTTGATTTTCATACAAGTAAGTGTTTGTTTATAAGCTACAGCCTATCTCATAAAGGTTACAAGTGTCTACATCCTTCTGGTCATATCTATATAGCAAGGCATGTGATCTTTGATGAAAATACATTTCCATTCTCTTCAGATCATGTCTTTAATAAATCTCAATCAGAGTTTGTCTGTTCACTTTCTTCTAATCAAGTCATTCATTTATCAACTTTACCTGTCATACATAATTCTCTAGATAGCAGCTATGAATTCCTTTCTCAGGGATGTTCAGGTGGTTTTGAATCTTCCTCAACAGCAGATCCAACACAAACAAATAACTCAAGACAACAACATAACAATTCACCAAACACTCTTCCTATCACTGATATTCAAACTCAAACTTTAACTACATCAAACAACCATAATCCTTCACTCAACCCATCACCATCTCATCCTACAACAACAACAAACCCTTCTTATTCTTTGTCCAATAAACATTCCGTGATTACAAGAGGAAAAACAAGTATCTTTAAGCCAAAGGTATACATTGCAGTGTTAGTGCATAAAGAACCAGATACTGTTGAAGAAGCATTGAATGATGAAAGATGGTTCCAAGCTATGAATTATGAATATGATGCACTGATAAGGAATGAAACCTAGACATTAGTACCAAATACTGAAAATCACAGAGCTATTGACAACAAATGGGTGTACAAAATAAAATACAACATTGATGGCAGCATGGCAAAGTACAAAGTAAGGCTGGTAGTTAAAGGTTTTCAACAAGTAGAAGGAGTGAATTATTTTGAAACCTTTAGTCCAGTTGTAAAATCAGCCACAGTAAGAGTTGTTCTTAGTCTTGCAGTGATGAATCGGTGGATAATTCGACAAGTGAAGGTCAATAATGCTTTTTTGAATGGTGATCTAACAGAAGAAGTATTCATGCATCAACCAAAAGGTTTTTTTGATCAGCACAAACCTGATTTTGTTTGTAAAATTACACAAGGCCCTATATAGACTGAAGTAAGCTCCTAGAGTTTGGTTTGAAAAGTTATGGGTTGTCTTCTACAATGGGGATTTAAGAACTCAAAGGCTGACACTTCTTTGTTCATAAAAAGAAACAAAACCGCAATGATTATGGTGTTGATCTATGTGGATGATATCCTTGTTACAGGACCAAACAGTGGTGAGTTGGAGAGTTTCATTCAACAGTTTAATTCTGTATTTGCTTTAAAGGATTTGGGTAAATTATCATACTTCCTTGGTATAGAAGTTCTTTATGATCATGATAGCATTTATCTGTCACAAAAGAATTATATTAGGGATTTGCTCAACAAAGTGGAAATGCTTGAATACAAAGGCATGTCTACACTAATGAGTAGTGGCAAGAATTAAAAATTACAGAAGAATGTTAAAGGAGAAATGGGATATTTTCTTGAAGATCCTACTTATTACAGAAGCATAGTTGGAGGCCTGCAATATCTTGTTTTGACAAGACCAAAAATTGCATTGGCTGGGCATAAGCTTATCCAATATGTAGCTACACCAACACTTCAACATCTTATGTGTAAAAGAGTTCTAAGGTACTTAAAGGAGATACAAGATTATGGCTTAAAATTTGTTAGAGATAGAGTGCTTAAACTTACTGCCTTTGCAGATGCAGACTGGGGTAGTGATTTGGATGACAGAAAATGAATTGGTGTTTATTGTGTGTATCTAGGAGACAATCTGATTTCATGGTCATCTAAGAAACAATTCGCAATCACAAAGTCTTTAGCAGAGAGTGAATATAGGGCTCTTGCATTTGAATATAGGGCTCTTGCATTAGCAGCATCTGAGTTGGCTTGACTGAAATCATTATTTTTTTAGATGGGAATATGTTTTGCAGGAAAACCAATTATTTGGTGTGATAACATCAATGCAACAGAACTTGCTAAGAATCCTGTTTTTCATTCAAGAACTAAGCATATAGAAATCAACATCCATTTTATCAGAGACAAGGTTCTAACTGGAGATTTAGATATTTGCTATGTGCCAAGCGAAGAGCAAATTGCAGATATCTTGACGAAGCCATTGTCATTCCTTCACTTCAACTATTTAAGAGCCAAACTCAATGTACAGCCATGTCCCTTGAGTTTGAGGGGGGCTGTGAGAGTAGCTCATATTGCTGAAGTAAAGAAGAAAAGCAAGCCAAATGTGAAGAAATGTAGCAACATTATCGAGTCAAATAAGTCAAGTACAAATACTGCCAAGTCAGCCACTGTAGCTCAACAGAAATGACAGCTCAGCAAATTCTGTTACATAGCTCAACAATTCTGTTTTTACATGCTCTGCTGCGTGTGCTTAAATTTAGCTAATTTTAGATTAGTTAGATAGTTAGTTAAAATGGTATTGTATTATAGAAAGATGTATAAAAAGCTAAGATCCTGATACATTCAAAATAAGAATCATTAAGATCAATTACAAAGAATTATTCTCTATTTTTTTTCTTAGCTACCAAACAGTAGCTTCAGTCAAATTTACATTTTTTTTTCAGCGGTCGAGAAGTTTCTTAGTAGTCAGGAAGTTTTTTAGTATGGCAACAATGGAAGTGATTTCATCTCAAATCAATCTAGAGACAACAATTAAGAAATTATATTGTATTCTAGAAAGATGTATAAAAAGCTAAGATCCAGATACATTCAAAATAAGAATCATTAAGATCAATTACAAAGAATTATTCTCTATTTTTTTTCTTAGTTGCCAAACAGTAGCTTCAGTCAAATTTACATTTTGTTTTTCAGCGGTCGAGAAGTTTCTTAGTAGTCAGGAAGTTTTTTAGTATGCCAACAGTGGAAGTGATTTCATCTCAAATCAATCTGGAGACAACAATTAAGAAATTATACTCGCTGTCTTCCTCTTCTTCACTTCCTCTCTACTCTCACTGTTGCGATGTTTACAGCTCGGTAAGTACAATTACAAACCACAAAATGCCATTGAAAATTTTCATTTGTTTTAGTCATGTTTGTTTTTTTGTTTAGTAAGAAAGCAAAAAAAAAAAAAAAAGGTGGGGTGGGTCGCCTGTGATGAATGGTTTTGAGTTTTTGACAAAATGTTTGTTTTCGTGATTCATTTAAGGTTTGAATTCAGGCTCGTATGAAATCCGATCTATTCGAGATCTGGATTGGCATTAAAATCATATCTTTTGACGCTGCAGCTAGACTAGATCAGAAAGCAAGCTGATGATCACCGAGCTCTAGCGATGGACACTCGTAAGCTCAACCTTGAGAACTCGAAGCTGGTTAGTACCTGGATCTTATTATTAAACCTACATAACAAGTTGTAATCGAGTTTGATTCTCTCACAATTGATGAATCAATATTGAGACAGTTCGGAAAGGAAGTAAAAGAGAGAATCAAATTGACTAATCGGATAATTGTGGAGGCCAAAGAGTTTTTTGATAATCAGTTGAATATTTAGAAGTTAAAAGACACTTTTATTGTGAATGAACAATTGACTAAGGCTAAAAGCAAGGAGTTGTTTCGAGTTTAATTGCTGCAAAATCGATGCCTGAGAGTTTGCATTGTTTGGCTATGAGGTTGATGGAAGAGCGAATTGTTCATCCAGAGAACTATAACGATTAAGGAAAGCCCACCCTGCAGAATTCAAGGATCCCAAACTTTATCATAATGCTATGTTTTTGGATAATGTGCTTGCAGCTTTGGTGGTGGTGAATTCAGCTGTTAAGAACTCGAAGGAGCCTTGGGGACATGTGTTTCATGTTATGACAGATAAAATGAATCTTGGGGCTAGAGGTGGGCATCAACCCACACCCCATGAATTTACCCAAATCCAGACTAAATAAAATGATTTGGGTTGGGTAAATTATGAAAATGGATTAGATTTGAATTTTTATGTAAGAAACTATTTTATAGTGGTTTAGGTATGGTTTACCTATAGGTTATGGACAAAATTCCAAAACTCAAGGTGACATGGCAGTGGAAAATAAATTAAATAAAATAAATAAAAAACAAACTAATTCCATTATTTTTAATTCTAAAATCTCGCATCCAAATGCAAAATCTCGCATCCAAATCCAGACTAAATAAAATGATTTGGGTTGGGTAAATTATGAAAATGGATTAGATTTGAATTTTTATGTAAGAAACTATTTTATAATGGTTTAGGTATGGTTTACCTATAGGTTATGGACAAAATTCCAAAACTCAAGGTGACATGGCAGTGGAAAATAAATTAAATAAAATAAATAAAAAACAAACTAATTCCATTATTTTTAATTCTAAAATCTCGCATCCAAATGCAATTTCTCACCAATTCAATTCCATTGTTTATCATAACAAGTAAAAAAAAAATTATATGTTTGTTTATTACTAGTCCTTTTTAATTTATTTTTATTTTAATGTGGAGTTTGGATCAAGTATAACAACGGAGACAATAGCTTTGAATTGATATTATTTTTACGATTTTGGTATGAATCATGTTTTTTTTCTAAATTTACTCATCTCTATAAATATTTAACATTATAATTTTTTTAGTTATTTATTTGTTGGCAAAGGAGCAGATTTAGTTAATTATGGAACCTTTTAATTAAAGTACTGCGTATGAGAATCATTATGATGGATTGCTTTGATACTTGAATAGGGATGGCTTATCTTGTTTTGATTTGTATGGATATTGTTAGAATTTGTGTTGTAATGTGGTTAATACTATTAATTTTTTACTTTTTTTTAAATTTACTTGTTCATGTCATGTTTGTGGAAATTTTTTATTAAAATTTACGTTCTCATTTATTGAGAAATAATTATTTTCGTGATTAATTTTCTAATATTCTTTAATTTAAGGATGAAGTTATTGTAAAATCTATTATTTATAATTTTTTATCCACTATATTTTTTCATATTTTAATATTAATTTAATAATTATATAACAATTAATAATTATTATAATTTTAATATAATTAAATTTATCAAAATTAAAAATATTTTGATTATAAAATTCAAACCAAACCCAAACCAACCCAATTAACCCAAATTGGGTTGGTTTGGGTTTGGTTAAAAATATTTGGGTTGGGCCCAAATTTTTATGGTTTAGCTTGGATTGACTTAAAACTCAACCCAAACCAACTCATGCCCACCCCTACTTGGGGCAATGTAGGTTATGTTTACATTGAAGGATTATAATGGGCCACATATAAGCTTTTTAATTCGTTAAATGTCCCTGTGTCAAGGCAACTGGACTCTGCTAATTTGCAGATGTTTTACTTCGGGAACTAGCTTGAAAATGCTATGAAAGATGCTACTAATATGAAGTTCAGGAATTCCAAATATTTGTCGATATTGAATTATTTGAGGTTCTAGATAAGATTTCAATGATGGCCACTCATAACAAATAAAAAAAGAACTTATACTGTATTTGGATATGTATTTATTTAATATAATTTTTTATAGTCTCTTTAAGCAACCGACTACTTTAATTATCCACTCACTTATCTCAACTGTTAGATGGACTCACTTTACATCCAACAGTTTTGAATGAAGATAAAAAGTGTGGTATGTTGCAACTATTGCAACATAGGCGAGGCGAGACCTATATATATATTTTTTAAGTTTCGACTTTAAGTAGGTAAAATGGTAATTTTTACTTAACAATTAGGCAAAGTAATTTTCTAAAAAATATGGGGTGGGCGAGTAAACCTTAATCAATTTTTAGCCCCTATAACTCTTAGGTTAACAAAATAAATTTATATGAAAATCACTCGGCAAATCTCTTGGACTAGAAAAAAAAAAACACTTAATATTTACCATGAAACAAAATAATTTGTAAAGGCAATATAAAGTATGGCTTTGAATCACGAATTTTATCTATGTATTTATTTTTGGTGCTTCATATAATTTTATTAGTCGAACTATGAACATTAAAAAATTATTGTAAATGATTAGAATATAATAAAGAGTGACAAACAAGCTACGACTTGAAGCTTACTAAAATATGCTGGCTTACTTGGATATGTCCACAGTCCAAGAAACTCGTTAGCATCATCCATCTTTACAACAGCTTTTCCAACATGTGTAAATAACTGAAATATTTTTTTTTATAAAAAAAGTATAACAAAAAGTAACAGATGTATCTGGCTTTCAAACTTTTACAAAATATTAATTAGGGTAAATACAGTTTGATCTAGTAATTCAGTTAGGTGATTTTTTTTTTATCTGAAATCTGAATAGATTTAAATTAATCTGAATTATGAGAATTAGATGTCTGAATATGAATGATATGTTTGGTTTTTTGTCTGAATTGTTAGAAATAAATATTAAGTTATTTTTTAACTTAAAAAATTTAAAAACTAGTATTTTTATATTTGTGCCCTTATAAATTATAAATATTAAACAAATAATAAACATCTCAAAGAACTTGAAAAAGATAATATATTAAACATATTATCATACTATAAATCATGTTCAAATATTGAATTCAACCCTTTACATTCTAAAATAGCATATTTTAATCAATTTTATTGTAGTTTATGATGCTTTTATGTGAAAAATATTTATAAAAAATTATAAAGATAAGTAATGCTAATTTGTAGAAAATAAAATGATAAAAATAATAATAATTCACCACTATATTATCACAAGTTATAGAGATGGGTGATAATGCTAATTATTAAAATTTTATTTAGGTAAGGATGAACATTAATTAATTAGATATGGATATTTTGGAGAATGTCTTTCAATGATATCATTTAAACCTTTTAGATTAAGTAAAAAGTTAAAAAAATTGGCTTAATAATTTAATGAGTAAAAAATTTCATTAAGTTGAAAAAACAAACGGATTTAATTATTTAACTCACTAAAATTAAGTCAATTACGTCATTAAGTTAAAAAAAATAGTTCATATATTTTTAAAATTAAGTTACTCAAAAAGTCCTTGTTCTATAGATAAAATTATGTTATATTTGTATCATATATTTTCCACCTATTGCTTGAAATCGTTTAAATTTTAAAATTATGATTCTTTCACAACTATCAGCCCCCAGGTTCACTCACTAAAGGGGGATTAATAATAAGGCTACTCTCCAGAGGCAAGGAAAGAAATATTCTTCACTAAGAAGGGTAGTGAAAATCACGATTAGAGTTTGTCCGGATAAAAGAAAGAATCCAATTCCTAGCTAGTTTTGGGATCAAGGCGTTTACTTTAACCAAGAGGTTCCAAAGAATCTTCGCCTTTCCGCTTCAAAGAAAGAGGTAGAGAGAACCATCAGTTGGATCACCCATAAAGCTTGGGAAATGCCTTTTCTGAGCCGCTCCGTTCAGAAAGGTCCTTCCTCACAAGGCCTGTCTACACGGCCCCAAAGGGAAGGGGTAAAGGCAAGTTCATTATCGACGACTAGATATTCACTATCTTGGCTGATGACAAAAAAAAGTATGGTGCATAGGAATTCTCTAGAAACACATCTTTTGTCGCACCCATTCTTTAATTTTTCCCTTGAAAATTAATTAGATCCAACTATAAAAAATTTGAAAATACTGTGATCAATTGAGTAATTAGCTTAACTGTAAGCATCGAACGAACATTTATGCCATAAATTAATATTTGTTTACACGAAACTATAAGTGACAATGATAGCTATAAAGGGGCGGGGACAAACAATTTGCATAAATTCTGGCATGAAATCTCAAACAACGTATGTTCTAATTTCTAAATATACATTTTGTTGGGAAAGGAACTCATATAAGTAGTTACAAATTAAGCAGAAACAAACTTCTTTTCCTCTTTGTGTGATTAAAATAGGATGTGTACCACAAACAAATAGGTAGAAAAGTAAACCAACAAAATCTAAAGTAATACACTAACCACAAGAAACACAGATTTTTACATAGAAAACTTGAAGTGAGAAAAACCACGGGATTGTAGTATGATAGAATCCTCCACTATATTAATAAGATTACAATACAAATTCTTCTCTAGATAATATTAAATAGTAACAACATTAAAAATCGCAATATTCTTGGCTTGCAGTAACAACTTAATATATGTCTCTCAAACAAGTGGGTATCTTAAATAATAGCCAATGAGAGGATAAAACAAAAATCAAGACTCGTAGACTCCTAGTATTGTAGAGAGCGATGCTAAGAACTTATCCTCAAAATTTAAGAGAAAATAGAGTTAATTTTACATTTTGATCGTCCAATCAAAGATCAAAACCCAAGCTTCCAAATATAATATTGTGTCATTGTTCTCTCTTCTCTCTCTCTCTCTCTCTCTCTCTCTCTCTCTCTCTCTCTCTCTCATCCTTTTCTTCCAATGAATTGCATCAGATACACTGTGATAGTTTTAAAATTATCTAAATACCCTAAAAACAAAATTTACCAAAATTTTCATCAATACCCTCTGAAAACACATAAAAAATTACTAAACTATCCTCAATTTAAAACACAGTCCAACTCAAACAAAACATATGCCAACAAACAAACACTTGTTCCCGCTAAACCAAGCTGATACACAGGAGCAAACCAAGGTTGAAGAATGAAAATCTACTGCAATTGAGAAAGTGAAGCTGGGTTCATCGCTGTATAATTACCATCGAAAGCTGATCATTTGCTAGAAAATTATCGAAATCTGACTTCATTAGGTAAATAACGGCTTATAATTACTTTTTTTTTCTTTATATTTAGGGAAACATAAGAAATTTAGGGTTTTATATTGAAAAAATTAATGAAATTAGTTGTGGGTCTTCCATAATAGATTCAAAAACAAATTTGTAGCTGTTTTTCTCTATGCAAATGATGAAAAATTGATGGATTGTACAGATTATAATTCAGTCGTGTAAGGTCATGTAACATACACTTTGGTCCAGCGAGATCATATAATGCAAGATTCAAGATCGTGTAATGCAGACTAGTTCATGCAATACACGACCCTCAGTCGCTTACGACATAACTTTTTGTAAAATGACTTAATCTTCAATCTTGTAATACATGACCTTCGCGACCTTCAGTTGTATATTACACGACATTCATGTATGTGCTTCATGTACACAAACCTATATGTGCTTCATATATTACACGACCTGCATATATTCTTGTATTACACGGCCTGCATATATTCTTGTATTACATGACCTGCATGTAATTCATGTATTACTCGGCTTCATTAGATACATTGTTATACGACTTTCATGTGTTACACAACATTCATTTATTTCACTATTACACGACCTTAATGTATTACATGACCTAATGTATGGCTGCATGAGTACATGACCCAGAAATTACACAATTTCTGCCATTATTGTTAATCCATTACAATAATTTGTATTTGGTACTATGCAGAAATATCAAAGAAAATTGGTAAAAAAAAAAAGGAAAGCAGCAAATCGAAAGTAAAAATTACTAATTTGTCGTCGTTAGACCCAATAAGAATAATAAAAAAGAATCTTAATGATGAACAAGTGGGGATTTTTCGTAAATCATGTTTTAGGCATTTTTTGGACTTAAATGAATTTCAATTTTGTGCCCAGTTATTGCATAAGTTGGTATTAAGGCATGTACATTCATCCGATAAGGCAACGTATTTTAAGATAGGGAAGAAAGTTTGCCGATTTTCAATGTTTGAATTTGCAAAGTTCATAGATTTATGTAGTTTTTGTTATATCTAAGACCAAATGCATGCAAGAAATTAGATTTTCCAATAACAACACGTCTCAGCAAACAATTTAGATATACTAGTTTTAAAAGACAAAACAATAATCCAAGAATAAATTGTGCAAATGCAATTATTTAATACTACATACATTATAATTATTTATTTTAAAGTTGGTTGGCCCTGGGGGCATGCTCTTGCTCTAAAAGTGGAATTGTTACAGTGCATGTTAGTCGATTATGCTCTCGCAATCCGCTTTTACCACATTTACGACGCGCATTGTCTTCCTCTTAAGAAGGTATTCTATTAGTTCGCGGTCATCCTATCTCTCGCTTTTTAGCAGGTGGTGATAGCACATATGCACACACCTCTTCTGAAAACATCACATTCCTCTTGTAGACCCACATGATAAATGCTCTCTGCATATGCTGTAACCCATGCATTGACAGAATAATAGTGGGAGCATAAATCATAGACAGAATAGTTACGCCAATGCTCACACACAGCTACCACATGTTCACAAGGAAGTTGATCAATTTGAAATTCATAACAACTGCAAGTCTTTTGTAGAACATCAACATGGCCATCAAGGTTGCCATCTTTTAACTATAAACTCGTGGAAATTAATCTATATTACTAGATATGTGTGTGACTTTTCCAGTTTCCCTTTCAAGTGTTTCTCAGCCCAAGTAGTCATTGGAGTACATGCATTCATTGCCATTTCTCGCCTTTTTGCAAACTATTCTTACAATTTGTCAATGATGAAATCCATTAACTTGTGAATAGGCAAGCTTCGTCCTTCTTTTAAGACAGAATTCATGATTTCTGCAATGTTAGTTGTCGTAATACCATAGCGCCTCCCTTCAAAGTGAGAACGAGCCCACTTCTCATACCCAGCATCAGTAAAGTATTGGTAAACATTCAAACTAACACTGCTGATGGTATTCATGTATTGGGTAAATTTAATAGGCTAATATGCCTTTGCAGCCAATTCAAATAAAGCACCCACATCAACTTCCTTAAAATGAGCATTTATATTTCATTTTAGATGATTCGTACATATACTATACCCTGCATCAGGGAATACTTTATCAACTCCTTTCTTAATGCTTCCATAGAGGTCAAAAATAAATACTAAATTGGGAACATCACCAATGGACTCTCTTAACTTCGTGAAAAATCATTCCCATGAAGCGTCGTTCTCACTATCACTTATACCAAATGCAACAGGGTAGAGTTGATTGTTGCCATCAAGAGATGTAGCAATGAATAATGTTTCTTTAAACTTACCCTTCATAAACGTACCATCAACTGCAATAATAGGCCTAATACATAAAGTGAATTCTATAAGAGAACTTCTAATGGCCATAAAACAGTACTTGAAGTTGTTTGCACTGTCTTTTTCAATAAATGTTCGACTTCTAGGATTTTACTTTTCAAGCATTGCCATGTATGAGGGTAATAAATGGTATGAATCTTCTACAGTGCCCCTAACCATCTCCATTGCAAACTCCCTTGTTCTCCATACCTTGTGATAACTTATTTCATAACCAAATTTTTTTTGAAAATCTTGTCTGATATTAGCAGGCTTATAGGAAGATGAAGCACCATCAAACTTGTGCCGAAAGTTTTGCCCAACTAGCTTTGATGAAGCTTGGCGATGATCTTTCTACTGCGAATCAAGGGAGCAAGTATGAATATTGTAATACTTTTTAATTTCAAACATGTTGTAACCTTTAAGCCTAGTTGCACGAAGGCGCCATTTGCAATTGTCATCTACACAAACAACAACAAGTAAGTCCTTGTCTGACTTTGGGGTTTTAAATTGGAACTTTTTTTCACAGCGAGTGCTTTAAGCTTTTCTTGCAAAGCTTCCTTTGACTCAAACACCTCTTTCTGCATCAACGCATCACTATCAATAGTAACTTCCATTGACAATAAATTACTGCTACTAGCAAGTAAATTTATTCTAGGCACATATGCATTGTTTGAGATTCTTGAACTTACAGTTGCATGGAGCATTATCCCCTAATGCTGAATCAACAGCTAATGGTGGCTCATCCAAAAAATCAGCTGCAGTCATTAATTCATTAATTGCTTCGTCTTCATCAGTAGGTTGCGTTACAGACAAACACCCAATTGGTGATTCCTCTGCAATAGTAAAATTGTTCGGACAGACAATAAGAAATGATGGAGGCACATAGTTGGACAAAGCATTACTCTCTTCCTATGAAGGACGAAGTGAGGGTTGTCTATCCGTAGGAATTGTCGAAATTGATTTTCATTCAAAAGTGAGGCAGAGCGGGTTTCTAAACTCCATTGCACTAGCTACTTCCTCTAAGAAAGACTCCACATCATCATTGGTTTGAATTGTAACTGGTGACATAGGATCATATGTCTTAAGCTTGAATTTCATTGTAATTTCAAATTCTGAAGTATCTATATCAATAACTTGAGTTACCTTCTCCATCAATTCAACATATGTTGTTGATCGTGGTATCATTATCCCTTTAGCCTTAGAACCTTTAAATCTATATTCATCATTTTGTTCAATCCATTCACCATTGAAGAGAATAGGCAAACGTATCAAAACCATACCTGTTGATGCCAAAAAAATAATAATATCAAATTTCATATGTAAATAACTATACGACCCACACAACTTACACGACTTACATGATTAACACTACCTACATGACTTACAAGACATACACGACCTACAAGACATACATGACTTACAAGACTTACAAGACATACACGACTTACAAGACTTACAAGACTTACAAGACATACACGACCTACAAGATATACACGACTTACAAGACATACACGACTATATTACTTACATAACTTACACGACCTATATGACTATATTACTTACACGACTGCATGATCTACACGACTAACTACATGACATACACGATGTCAAAATAAATACATGACCCAAAACCGCCATAAATAATATATCTTGCAAAAAAAATAATTAAACAACCTACATTGCATATATTTCGACATATAAGGAAAAAATGGTGAAAATATTTGAAAAAAATGATAATGTGAGGTAAATTTCTAAATTTTTCTAAAAAATATAAACCTTAAAACCTAACAACATTAGCATACCTTATTGGGTTGTTTAATGGGCAATGTACACTCCTTTCACTTCAAATAAGTGTGGGAGTTAAAAAAGTAAATACATAATTGCATTGTTGTAAGAGTTTAAAAGAGGTTTTGTAGAATTTAAGAGAATTTTGGTAAGAAGAGATTTGAGTGTAAGAGCTAAAAAGAGAGTGAAAAGGTATGGATTTGATGTATTTATTAAGGGCATTTTAGACTTTACATATATTTGTTAGGGTATCTATGCAAATCAAAAAGGAAAGGGGTATTTAAATAATTTTGCAACTATTAAAGGGTATTTAATTAAAAACCTCCTTTTCTTCCCCACAAAAAGTTGCTGCCGCCTCCACTTATTTATGTTTATATAGCCACGTTTTAAAACCTAATTTCAATGTAAAATTTTAATTCGCCCCCTTTAAGTTTTCTTTAATTATTTTAATATCTAAATTAATGAAACTTAGGCTTAAGCCACCCAAATGAGATGGACCCAACACGTTTAACTGCTGCATGTCAGGTTTGTTTAAATTTTACATTTTACTAAATAATTTTTTTTTCTTTAAAAATTAGTTAGATTCAATAGGAATCACGAATGTATCAACAAGAGTGTATTGATTAAAAAGTTTTGAAAAACAAATACACTAATTGAATAATTAATTAGCTTCAATTATAAGGACTAAATGAGCGTTTGTTCTATTAAATTCCACAAATTTTCTATAAATCCACTCAATTTTCAAAAAACTATGACAATAAATTCAGATTATTTTTAAAGTTCAAATTAAGAAGAAATTCAAAAATCAATTAAATCCGTATTCATTTTTTTAGACTTTTTTCTATTATATTTCATCAAGAAAGCTGCTTTAACATAAATTAATATGATTATTTTATCCTCTTGTAAAAGTACCAAAATATCTAAAAAGTTTACTTTGACTTTAACAAATTTTTACATAATTTTTTCTATTTTAATTATGTGTAAGTGGTAATTTATTTGATGTTCATTTATTTTTTTGAAGACTATTTTTTTAATATATTTTATCAATAAGGTTGCATTAACATAAAGTAATATAACTATTTTATCCTCATAAGGTAAAAGTATCAAAATATCTAAAAATTTACTTTAACTTTAATTATTTTTTATATAATTTTTTTTTTATATTTTAATAATGTATAAGTAGTAATTAGTTAGTATGATTAATATTTTACTAAACTAATAAGATATAATTAGGACATGTGGAGGATGGAAAATTATTAAATTTTATATAAAATATGTTAGATTATAAAACATAAAACTAAATTCCTAAACTATTAGTTACAACATCATACATACATACATACATACATATATATATAATATAGTAGTTTTCCAGTCAGGAATAAATTAAAAGACAAAAAAAATACAGACTCCAAAGCACTTTTTTTTGTCTTTTAGTTGATCCATGACTTTATTAAAGTCAGGGATCCCTGACTGAAAAACTACTGTATATATATATATGTATGTATGTATGTATGTATGTATGCATGCATGCATGCATGTATGTATGTATGTATAGAGAGAGAGAGAGAGAGAGAGAGAGAGAGAGAGAGAGTAATTTGGTTATTTTATATTATAAGGATAAAATAGTCAAATTAAACTTATCTTAAAGCAACATTAAATAGTTAAAGATTATTAAGAGATTAAGGGGTCGTTTATTTTTTTGATATAATGATTTAATTGACTTAATTTTAATTAATCAAGTCATTAAGTCTATTTGCTTTTTCAGCCATTACATGGTTAAGTTAAGCTAATTGTTTTAGTTTTTGCTTAATCTAAAAAGTCTGAATCATTTAATTAAAATATATTCTCTAAAATATCTCTATCTAATTAATTAATTTTCACTCTTACCTAAATAAAATTTAATAATTAGCATTATTACCCATCTCTATATAACTTGTGATAATATACGGTAGTAGACTATTATGATTTTTATCTTTTAATTTTCTTTAATTAGCATTACTATCTTCATAATTTTTATGAATATTTTTCATATAAATACATCATAAACTATAATAAAATTGATTAACAAATATAATATATAATATTAAAGAGTTTTATTCAATTGAATATAATTTATGTTATGATAATATATTGCCTTATTTATATTCTTTGAAATATTTATTATTTGTTTAACATTTATAATTTGTAAGGGCATAAATGTAAAAATATTAATTTAAGATTTTTTAAGTTAAAAAACAAATAACTTAATATTCACTTTTAGCAATTCAGACAAAAAAACAAACATATCATTGAGATTCAGACATTTCACTCTATTCAGAACTCAGACTAATTCATGTCTATTCAGATTTCAGATAAAAAAACAAACATATCATTCAGATTCAGACATTTCACTCTATTCAGAACTCAGACTAATTCAGGTCTATTCAGATTTCAAATAAAAAAAACACCACCTAAGTCAGAAAAGAGAAAAATATTATGAGAATGATTTAATTAACTAATTGTTCAAACTTCTTATTAATTTGTAATTTTATAAAATAATGTGAACGTATTTTAATTATTTTATGGAGGTGAGGTGCGTTTATAAAAAGGGTGGCGATATTTCCCCCCACCTTTTGTATAAAACTACCCCACTTATTAGATTTTTTTGTAATTATGATATTTCCTTAGGTGAAATGATTAAAATAGGTAAATAAATAATTATTAATTAAATTATCATCTATTATAGTTTATAAGTTAATCCTATTATACCGTGTAAACCCATGAGTTTTTATGTTCTTAAACTCTTTCCTATCAGTTCAAATAAAAAAGGAAGTCAATATTGCAATGATGGATGAAGAAAAAAGGAAGTCAATATTAATTAAATTGGCCACAACGTGGAGGACTCCTTCAACAACAATTCTTCAACAGCCTAACCTTTTTTACGTGTCTTACGTGTACCTTGGATTTCTGACAGGAACACATTGAGATCGCCTTGGTCTATCAGGAAGAATCTGAAAAAGAAAAAGTACTTAATATTACATTGATGGAGGAAGAAGATATGGCAAGGGAAGAATTCCAAACGGAACTAGTAATTTAAGTTTTGTTTTTCAAAAAGTAAATCTTAATTAAAAAGTTGTTTGTTCACGTGGAATAATTTATGGTTTGTCTAGTTTCATGTGATCTTTTTATAGTTTAGTTTAATAATTTTGTTGTGGGAATTAACTTTCCTTTTAGTTAACTAAGTCAAAACTTTCTAAAGCACATATGTTGACTGTTTGAGTATTTGGCTAT
Organism: Murraya paniculata; assembly: GCA_030449075.1. Classification (NCBI taxonomy): domain Eukaryota; kingdom Viridiplantae; phylum Streptophyta; class Magnoliopsida; order Sapindales; family Rutaceae; genus Murraya; species Murraya paniculata. The sequence goes on along the minus strand of JAEVFN010000084.1, from coordinate 257,040 downwards.
TGACGTTTTCGTAAGCATGATTTTCTTTCTTTAATATGCTAAATTTATTTAAATTTTTTATTTAATTTATAATTTATTCTCAATATAAGATGAAAAATCAACTGATAATCGTGATGTTTCAAAGGGATTAGCGGCTTTGGACGATACTGATACATTTATGACTGATATGGTATGTATTAATCAAGTTCTTCTTTTGTTTCTAGTCGCACGCATAATATACAATATTTAGGTAAGTTGTATTTTCTTTTGTTACACGCTTTTTCAAGTAGAGAAGCACTAATGAATGGATACGAGATGTTGGAAAGAGAAATGGACTTGATATTGTGATTGAAAAATCTGATGTAACTGAAAATGGTAGAAAACCAAGGATAATTTTCACATGTGAAAGGAGTAGTATCTAGGGGCATAGACATCCTTAAGGTCACAAGCCAAAACGGCTAAGGCAACTGGAACAAAGAAATGCAAGTGTCTATTGAAGCTAAAAGGTTTGAAAATGGCAACTAATGATGACTGGGCATTGATAGTGATATGTGGGTTCCATAACCATCCTGCTACACAATATCTTGAAGGCCACTTATTTGTTGGCAGATTTAATAAAGTGGAGAGCAATTTATTGGTTGATATGTTGAAGAACAATGTTAGACCAAAAGATATATTATATGTCTTAAAGAAAAGAGATATGCATAATGCCACTACAATACGAGCAATCTACAATGCCCGACGAAAATAAGTATTCACAAATGCAACTACTTATGAGTAAATTGACTGAGCATAAATATATTGAGTGGCATAGAAGTAGGGGTGGCAATCTGGGTCATGATTCGTTTATTCGATTCGATTCGATGCGAATTAAATGAGTTTGGGTTTGAAAAAATTGATTCGTTTAATAAATAGGTGAATTCGGTTCGATTCGCTAATTAAACAAATCGAATACGGGTTTGAAAAAATTAGTTCGTTTGATAAATGAGTGAATTCGGTTCGGTTCGCTAATTAAACGAATCGAATACGGGTTTGAGAACATTGATTCGTTTATTCGTTTATGATTCATTTAATAAATGGGTCATAAATGAATCGAATACAATCCGTTTATTTATTATTTATATAATTAAATTACTTATTTATCCATTAACATATAAGAAAAAATTTAAAATATGAAGACTAATAAAGTAATTATAAATGATAATAAGTTTGTATTTTGTAGAGTGTTAAATTAGTGGTCTTCTTATATTTTATTTTGCTTATTTTTTGTTTATTAATTATATTTTTGTAAATGAATTAATATTTAATTCAATTCATTATGGATTCGTTATAGGATAAACGAATCCATATTCGAATTGATTCGTTTATTAATTCTTCTAAAAGAATTAAACGAATCGAACCAAATATTCGTTTAATAAACGAATTGAATTCGAATCCTGAGATTTCAACTTGTTTAATAAACGAATCGAATCTGAATCGGTAGAGTTCTGACCCAACTCGTTTACGATCCGATTCGAATACAAGTCATTTATTCGTTTTGCCACCCCTACATAGAAGTGATTTGGATATAGACTGTGTGAAAGATTAATTTTTAGCACACCCATCTGCAATAGAGTTGTTGCAAGCTTTCCCACTAGTATTGATTATGGATTGCACATATAATACCAATAGATATGATATGCCGTTATCAAAGATAGTTGGTGTTACATCAACTGATTTGACATTTTCAATATGTTGTGTCTATCTTGATCAGAGCGGGAGAGTAACTATATTTGCGCATTGAAGAGACTAAAAAGTATAATGGAAGAGAATATGTTATTAAGTGTTACTGTGACAGATAAAGAACTGGCTTTGATGAAAGCTATTAAAAAAAAAATTTCCAAGTGCAACTAGCCAACTACACTTCTTTGCAGATGGCATATATCAAGAAATGTACTGGTTAATTGTACGAATTTGTTTGAAACTAATGAGATCTGGAGACATTTATTTCTAGTTGGAAACTACTAGCGTTATATGCATCAGAGGAAGAGTTTGCACAACGATTAAAAGATATGGAAAGTGATTTTTCAAAATATCCTATAGCACTTAAGGAATGTGTGGATAAGTATAAAGAAAATTTTTTTTCTGCATGGACAAACTTAGCTATGCATTTTGGAAACGTGACATCGAACAAGTAAACTATTATAATAAAATTGTAATTTGTATATATTTTGTTACTGTTTTTGCAATCCAATAAAAAAGTTGTTATTCACATTAAATTTTTTTTTGTTGCACTTGTTAAAAGGTCGAGTCGTCACATTCTAAATTGAAGAAGCAGTTGAGGACATCCCAAGACACATTTGAGTGATCATAGACAAAAATCCATGCTTTGTTGAAATTACAATTGGTAGAGATTAAGGCTTCACTAGAGAGGAGTTTGACTATGGTACAGCATGATTTTAAACCATCAATTTTCAAAGAGTTGAGAGGATTTGTCGCAATGAATGCACTCACTTTGATACTTGACGAGTCTAAACGAGCTAACTCCGTCGGTCCAGATGCTTTTGCTTGTGGATGTATAATACGACACACTCATGGGCTTCCATGGGCACATGAGATTACAGAGTACAAACATGAAGGTCGACCTATTCCTTTGTCTTTTCTTCATTTTCATTGGAAGGAACTAGATCTACTATAAGTCAATCAAGATGAATCAAAACATTGTGTTGCATGCTAAAGATATAGATGATTGTAAAACATTTCAATGATAGTGATGATCCAGCTAAGGTTCAATTATTAAGAAATTTAAAAGAGCTTGCAAATCCAGCGTCGACTTTTCTTGTTGAGCCAGAGATTACGGCTAAAACACGTGGTTGCCTTCTTTAAAAGCAGATACGTCTACTTGTAGAAATCCATCTAAATTTGAGTTTGTCTTCTCTAATGAAGATGGAAAATCTGTACATGCCATGCCTTCTAGTACAGTTTCATTGCAATCAAAAAAACGACAAAGGGAAAGTTTGTCAATTACAACCATTGAAACCTATTTCTTATACAAGCTACAAAAGATGTTGCTATCGATGGTAATGGTGGCTTTCGAGCTATGGCTGATTTGATAAGCATTAGTGAGGAAAATTTGGCTTGGTAAGAAGAGACATCGCTGATGAATTACAATGCATTTTAATGAGTACACTCTTTTTTTAGGCTATGCTAGTGGATCGCAAGAGCTCTTCCATTAACTTTCATATTTTGAGCCCAACCCGAGATATGATCATTGGATGATCATGCCTGACACTACGAATCTTATTGCTTCCAAATATAATGTTATAGTGTTATTGATATCTATGCAACAATGCCTTACATTCCTTCCATTGAGATCTATTCCTGGGCCACGCTCATTTCATAAAATTATAGCAATTGGATACATTTATGGTTGCCATTTCATAGAGGTATGAACAAAATATTTAAGAAATATATAATAATAATTTAAATTTACTGATTGATTATGTAATTATGCTAACAATGATTTAAACTTTATGCAGGTTTTTATGCAACCGGGTTGACCATACCACCAATAGCAACTAAATGGTTTAAATATCATCATCAATGTGCCGAACGTTGGGCAACTCCATATACAATTGATATAATAGCTTTTAAAGAGTTAGTGCCTAATTTTGCCACCCGAGATACGATAGATTTGAGTAGCCAATAAATTATTATATGACACTACAATATTGGATAAATAGATTCTTAAACATTTAGACTTTTAGAAAATATTTATAATATTTTGTAATTCTTGAATATGTTTGCTGGAGTTAAAATTCAAAAGTTTTTCTTTGCATTGCTTTGGGGTTGATTTAATTGAATTTTCTTTTTTAAATTAGCAAGTTGGACTTGAATTTGAGCATGTTCTGGGAGTGGAAATACGAAATGAAAAATTAGCTTATAATTTTCATGGATTGTTAAATGGTTGACATGCAAGGGGCTTGTGGTATCAAAGGAATTACGAAATGAAGGCTCTGATAATATGTTGGCTTCTGAGCTGTCAACGATTATTTTTTTAATTTAAAACAAATAAAAATATGAAAAAAAGAAAAGAAAAGAAAAGAAAAGAAAAGAAAAGATTATAAATATTAAATAGGCTAGGGCATTTTTGGTAGTTATGGGGTGCATTTACAAAATATATTCATTTTAATTTTTTTTAATGGGGTGGGTTAATCTGTGGGGTGGTTTTACAGAAAATAATGGTGGGGGAAAATATCATTACCCTTATAAAAATAGTGGGGTGAAAATATCCACACCCTTGTATGAATATTTATTAAATGAGATCCAGATAATCACTGTGAGAGGGACAACGAGCACATATTCTGGTGAGAGAACTCAAATAATAAAAGTTCTTATCAAGTGGTCTACTCTCCTATAATTTACATGAATTCCACAAGCCCCAACTGAGAAATTTTGTAGATCGGAGAAGAACTTGGAGAACTAGGATATATTCTGATGAGCCTGAAATAATTAAGCATGGAGATTTTATAATTAATTTCATTAACTTTACTTTAACTTGCGAATAATAAAGGCCACAACTTAAAATTGTAAGAAATGAGAAAAACCTTGCCATTTGGGAGAGTTAGAAAAGAAAATTAATTACAAAAGATATATACTATTCATTATAGATGTATTACACCAAAATGATTTTTTTAGTGTAATATCTAATATTACTATGTGGAAGATTTCTTCAAAATGATTTAGAACGATTGTAAATTTTAGCCCACCTCATTTAGGAATTAGGATGAATATTTTGAACAATATTTTAGTCATCTAGCACCGACGGAGCTAGTGAAGATGCATGGTAAGATTTTCTAATAAATTATAACGCGTTAATTAAGTACAAAAAATAACTCTCTTTAATTGTTTATTATTTTTTATTTCCTTCTTTTTTTTGTGCCTATTTTTATGTCGTGCCGTTCAATTATGTTTTTTGTATGATTTTATACTGCTTACTGCTTTTACAGTAGTTTTTGTGTTCTACATAGACAATATTGTTTCAGTGGCTGGATTAAAATCACATCATGTTAGCCTATATGGCTATATAGCATTTCGATTTTGATGATGACAGACCATGAATTAATGGGTAATAGTGGAAATACATATTATGTTTTTAAAACAAGAAAATGAATGATGATTTTTCAAAGTTTTTAAAACATTTTCTTTATATTTTTAAAGGAAAGTTCTAAAATGAGGATACGATTTCATATGCTTAGTAAAAGCAAGTTTTCGTAAGAAGTTTTTCTAGACAAAACTATATTTTGTTAATAAACAGCACCCTGCTTAAGAAAACAGACAAATTAGATTCTGAAAATGTGTTTACTGGAGACAATCGGCCAACCAGATGTGTGCTAAATAGGAAACCAAATTCATAACCATAACTCTCCAGAATCAATTGGCAAACTAGATACCTCAAAACGGCAAACCGATTACATCAATTGAGCTCTTTGGAATCAAACGGCATAGCAGTTATCAATAAACAGAAAACCAGTTATTTAAAAATTTAAATTTCGGCTGCAACAATAAACTCAAGCGACAATCTGGTTAAGATAAACGGCAAGCCGGTTATGACCATAAAGTCAATAACAGCTAGTTTTCATCTCCATCTATAAAAGGGCTCAATCAAATTTAAATGACGACGGATTCTACAATTATCATTGAGCTTGTTGTTGGGAATTCAACCTCTCCTGTGCTTTAAAACTTGTTATTCTTTCATTAAATCACACTTTGGGCTTTCATTTATAAACACACACATTGTGTGAGGGAAACTCTTTATAATCTTTATTTTTCAGTGATTGTAAGTGTGGAAAACATATGGGATAAGAGGTTTGGGTTACCTCAAGTTGTCAAGATTGATCGATACCTTGGAAGTCAACTGTAAATCTTATAGCCTTGAGTTGTAAAGGCTTGGATAGAGGAATCTTCAAGCTTGGTGAGCTTGAAGGCATAGATATAGGCAGAGTTTACCGAACTATGTAAAAATATCATGTTTGCTCTCTCTTCCCTTATCTCTTTAATTTTGTTTATTGTTAAAATTATTATTATTAATTTTATTAAGATATTGTTTTGAATTATTGTGTGATTTTATTTGCTTACGTTTTTAAAACCCAATTCACACCCCTTTTGGATTGCATAGCTAATATTTTATTTGGTATCAGAGCAAGGTTCTCTTGTTAAGACTTAACTGTCTAGAGTAAAAAATCCATGGCAACCCAAAATGATTCCACCTTTTGGGGAAGGTCAATCCACTTCTATACCACCATTCTTTGATGGGAATGACTATCCATATTGGAATTAGGATGAGAATTTACTTGCAAGCTTTAGATTATGAAATATGAGAAGGTTTTTGTGATGGTCCATTCATGCCTGCCACAAAAAATGAAGAAGTGGAAGATATTCCAAAACCTTCAAGAGAATGAAATGAATCAGAAAAGAGAAAAGCTTCTCTTAATTCCAAAGCCATGAATGCTCTGTTTTGTGCCTTAGATAAGAAAGAGTTTCACAGAGTTTCACAGAGTTTCAAGTTGTTCCAATGCTCATGAAATCTAGAATAAACTTTAAGTTGTTTATGAGGGTACAAATAAAGTTAAAGAATCTAAAATCAGTAAATTTACTAGGCAATATGAATTGTTCCAAATGGAACAAAATAAGAGTATTTATTCCATATACATTAGATTTACGTATATTGTAAATACTCTAAGAGCCTTAGAAAAGACATATTCAAAAGTGAAAAGGTAAAGAAAATCATTAGGTCTTTGCTAAAAAAATGGAGACCTAAGAGACTGCCATTGAGGATTTAATTGGCTCACTTATTTCTTATGAAGAAGAATTAGTAGCTGAAAGAGGTGATGAGGACAAAAAAAAAAAAAAGAGCATTGTTCTTAGTGCATCAAAACCTGAAAGCGATGTTGAAAGTGAAGATAAAGATGAAGACATGGCTATGCCAACGAGAAAATTTAGGAAGTTCTTTAAGAAATGCAGCGATCAGAGAAAGTTTAGGAACTTCAAAACTCAAAAGGAGAGTTTAGGAACTTCAAAAATCAAAAGGAGAAGAAGGAAGCAATCACTTGCTGTAAATGCAAGAATCCTGGGCGTATAAGATCAAAGTGCCCTCTTCTCAACAAACTCAAGAAGAAAGTCATGGTGGCAACTTGGGATGACAATGATGAAAAACAATTGTAAGAAGTGTCAAACTTAGCACTTATGACAATTGGAGAAGAACTTGATGAGATAAATGATCTTCCTTCTTGTGATGAATTGTTTGAAACATTCACTGAATTGCATAATGATTTGAAGAAGATTGGAATGAAAAGTATTTCTCTTAAAAAGAAGAATGTAAAGCTTTGAAATGAGAATGAAGCTTTAAATGCAAAGGTTAAATGTGTAGAATTGGAAAATAAAAGTTTGCATGATGAAACTATGTCTTTCAAAGAAATGATTACATTTGAGCATGAGAAATCACTTGCCAATGATTTGAAAAATGAAAATAAAATGCAGAAGAAAAAGAACAATGAGTTAAATGATATTGTCTTGAAATTTACAAATGGGCAAAAGATATTAGATAACTTGGCTCACAAAAATATGTTTTTGACAAAAGAGGTATTGACTTAAGCCAAATTTGCAACAAAAATATTACAAGAATTATTTTGTTAAAGCTACCTCCATTAATGATCAATTTATATGTCATTATTGCAATCAAAATGGTTAGATAAGTTTTAAATGTCCAGTTAAGAGAAATGCATGTTATGAAGTCAATTGTATTTGGGTACCTAAAAGTTAGAGATTTCTTCTGCTAAGAAAGCCCCTTATTTTCATGATTATTCTCATGTTGAAGCAATTAGAAACATTTGTAGGCATATAGATTTATCTGATGAAGTGTGTACCATTCATCTTCGCACTCAATGTTTATGTCTACAATCTCAAGTTTTGTTTCGTACTCTTCAAACTTGTTGCTACTCCTAGGTCAAGGCCATGCAGATGAAATATCTTATATGGATGTAGCCTTGTTGGATTGTTTAGTATGTCGGGTATGGTTAACCGCTGCCTTCCTTATGGTAACTTTATTACTAGGATACTTAAGTTCTTTCAAGTGCCCATAGATGAACCCACTTTTAATCCTACCAAGGCTATAAGAGATGAAATCATATATAGCTTAAGTTTTAATTGGCGGAATGGGGAATGGGTGAAGATTAAGCAGGATAAGTCTACTTTGCTTGCACCTAGTGATGATCGTCCCCTTAATGTTGTGATACCCGCCGATCAGTTGCTTGATTTCTCTTTACCTTTGGTGGGTTAACATAGATGTCTGGGGACACAATCATCCGTGCCTAGTTCTTCCTCTTCTGTCCCTCCTCCTAAGACTCCCGCTTCTACAGAGGTTACTCTTTAGTAGTTGATGAATGAGATTAGGAAGCTCTTCCTGCAGTAGACTAGCTTTCAATAGCACATTCTCGAGAAGCATCAATGTCTTTTCCACCAACAGCAATAGCTCCTTGACAGGAAGCAATGTCTTTTCGAGCACTTCAGTGTTCCCTATCTGTTTCCACCAGCATCATCACCATCTCAGTAGCTTTTATCTTATGCTTGTATTAGACACACCAACATTTTATTTTCATGTCATTTTGTGTTATTGACTTTATGTTTTGGATGTTATGGATATTGGTTACTTATTTAGTTTTATAGGATATCTTTGATTTTGTTATGGATCAGTTGCTTAATTGGATGTTGTGTTTATTCATGCTCGTCTTGAGTTCTTAATGAATGATAGGGGGAGCATATGTATGGTCTTTTTGATGATGAATGGGGAGATATGTATGGGATATGTATGGGATGTATTTTGAAGTGTGTGTGTGTTTGTGTTGAAATGTTTTTATGGAAAATATACATATGCGCAGGTGGAGCTCTTTTTGAAAATATTTTATAGCACATATACATATTTGTAGGGAGAATTTCTAATTCTTTTGAAATTTTGTTAATTCATTTTTAACATATACATACATTAAGGGGGAGATTTTTTTTTCATAACTAGTTCAAAATACATAGCGTGTTTTGTCATCATCAAACAAGGGGAAATTGTTAGCCGATATGGCTATATGGTATTTTGATTTTGATGATTACAAACAACAAATTAATGAGTCATATTGGAAATACATATTATGTTTTTAAAACAAGAAAATGAATGATGATTTCTCAAAGTTCTTAAAAAATTTTCTTTATAGTTTTATAGGAAAGTTCTAACATAAGGATACAATTTCATATGCTAAGTTAAAGCGAGTTTTCGTAAGACCTTTTCCTTAGGGATGACAATGGGGAGGGGAGGGGAGGAGACCGACATCCCCGTACCCATCCCTGATATTCTGCATATGTCCTCATCCCCTCTCTGTCCCCGTTAAAATTGCTTGAGGGGATCTCCGTTCCCTCTCCGAATAATAACAGGGGATCCCCAAAGGGTCTCTGATCCCCGAATAACTAACATGTTTTTAAATTTTGAACTTGATTTAATCATACTAAAATAAAAAGACTTAAACAAAAGTAAGATTTGACAATATATTGTATATTAACATTAATCAATTACAAAAATCACACTTCAAAATATAAATTATCAGAATAATTATCTTCGTTAATATTCATAATTCTATAATAAAAAGAAAAAAATTACTTTTATATCAATAATGAAATAAATAAAATGAGTATAGATAATGAAATTAATATTTTTAATAATTTACTCTTGCACCTCCTACTCCTTCTGTTCTTCAAATGTAGCAAATTAAGAGATAGCATCAAGTTTCAAATCTAAAACAATAAAAATAATATAACCAATGTAATTCATAATTTAAAATAGTTTTGGGCCAAAGCTTTTGAAATAAGGTATGTTCGAATAGTAATTCAAGACTACTACTAGTTAATTAGGCCTGAAAGTTTTATAGTATATTTGTATAAATATTTTGATATTTATTATTTATACTAGTATTTAATATTTTATAATTTAAATTCTGCAATTTATTTACTAACAATTCTAAAAAAAATTATAATTAAAAACAAAAATGAGGAAATGAGGAAATGGAAAGGGTATGGAGATTTTAGCTCATCCCGTCCCTTCTCCGAATAAGAAACGGGGTAAAAATTATTTCCGTCCCTTCTCCAAATAAGAAATTAGGTATAAAATCGTCCTCGTACCCTCCATGAATGGGGAAAATCCTAAAGGATCCCCGTCTTGAATTCATCTAGTTTCTAGAACTATATTGATATGCCAGCAAATCGGGTTCATAATATGTGCTTACCGGATAGAACTTGTTTTTACCACTTTAGACGTTGATCGATTTTTAATCTCTCTCCCAACCCTTGCGATAAAACTTTAAACACCAATAGTACAAACTTATTATCAAAGGATACAATAAGATTTCTTTACATACAAATTGACTATCCCGAAACTTACATATGCAAATTAAAATTAATTTATTTATTTGTCAAAAGGTTACATTAACCTTTGTTTTTTCTATGACTATTATTCCAATAATAGATGATGAAATAAGGTATACATAGTTCAATGGTTCCAATAGAAATATTATTTAATGGTCCCAATATAAGTATTATTTCTGTTCTCTTAGATATCCGAGTAAAAAGTCCCCAATGCTTTTGAACAAATTGGGTCTGCCGTATCTTTTCTTCCCAAAAGAGATTAAATTTAAATAAAAAGACCCTCTATAATGATTAATGAGTTGCATAAATGAAGAAAAGAAATGAAGTGAACTTATTGGGTCTTGACTTCTGACTCAAGTTATTTACATGTTGATCCAAAGGACTGCATTTTTGAGCTCCTCTATTTTTATTTTTTCAAATAAAAAATATTTTACAAATGAAAGATTAAAAAAAGAAAAAAAGCAAGTAATACATTTGTATTAACAAAATATTAGAAGTGATCTCACTGATATTAATTTTAAAATCTTTGTCACCAGTTTATTTTCTCATGACAAAACCTCAATCCATTACTTTACAGACAATCCAATAATGCTTACATTAATTATCTACTCAGCTCAAAACCCGTTTGCTGCTATCAGAAGAAAATTTTATACTCCACTTTCCCTTCAAATTTCTTTTTCCCATATCTATACATGTAAAAATTTATAAGCATTGCTCAAATTCACTTTAAAAGAATAACCAACCTTTTGTGTAGTAGTCTAAAAATGTAACAATCTCAATAAATGAAGCTTCAAATGAATTAAATCAGACATCATCTGTTGAAGAAACAGAGATGTTGTAACAATGCATTCTGGAGATGATTAAGCTTCACATAAAATTCCGCTAAGAATTTGGAACAAATGTGCCAACATAACCAACTCCGGCGACGAAGAAGGCAATGGATTGAAGAAACAAGTATATGAAATAATGATTCTTTCCGAAAGCAGCATCATAGCAGCCACAAAGGAAGAGGTAAGCCCCAACACCAAGCTCTAGCAAATGCACCCTGTTCAATATCAAACAATGTGAGCGGAATTCAAATCCTGAACCTCTCGTACAATAAAACGACTGCATTGAACTAAAACATACCTTTCTCCAATCCTAATACGAGGTTTCTTGAAAGTTTTTCCGCCTAATTTTGACTTGAGATCTCCCAATTTCTCCGTGACAACCCATTCATTAACTCTTCCGGCCTCCAGCAAGCCGATTAATGTGGCCTTGGTTCGATGCAACGACATGACGTTTTCAAATAGGATCCAGAAAACCAACAGGTGAAGTGATCTGCAAGAAAAGTACTAATAGAAACTCATAAAATAATTAAATCATAAATGTGACAACATGAGCAACAAGAAGTGAAATAGACCTTGGAGTGCCAACTGCATTTAGGAGAGTGATGATAGAAGGAATATAGACAGCTCCCCATTTGGGAACTTCAACTTCAGGAACCAAAACTGTTGCCGGCAAAACGACGCAGTAGAATACAAATGTGACAATATGTGCAACAATTTTCCGGACGAAAAAGAAACTGTAAATCACATACAACTTCTTCCACAGAGTGACTCTCTGCAAAAAGAAAGAAACAACTTTATTAGGCTAAATGTTTACAAGGGGATATACGGAAACTAAGCAGAGCATGAAGCATATTAGGCATTTATCATACCTTTGTTCTGATGATTTCTCGTACCATTTTCTTGAAGAGATTGGCAGGGCCACAAGACCATCTGTGCTGTTGATATCTATAGGCCTTGAACGTACTTGGCAATTCATTTTTCACCTATCAATTATACAAACATTTGATGAATTTATAAATCATTTCAAAAAGGATTTAGATTCGGCATTGGTTTGAGCCTGGTGCTGATCTTTTTACGAGGTAGGGATTGGTAATTATTTAAAAAGAATATGTGTATGTAATTAAATTTCAGCGGTACATTGTAAATGTACACATATCATAAGATCTTTTAAATAGTCAGGACAATTCAGATTAACTCTGAATTAAATTCATTCAATAGAAACAATACCTTGAGGTCACCAACATAAACAAATTTCCAGCCTTTGAGACTGGCTCTGACTGCTAAATCCATATCCTCCACAGTGGTTCTGTCCTTCCAGCCTCCAGCCTCATTGAGTGCTGAAATTCTCCAAACACCAGCTGTCCCTGTAACACATATAATCTAGCTTTTAAGTTAGAAAAGTTCTTCACATAAATAGAATATTTCATTATTTATAAAATAGTTACAAGAATGTGGTTTCACCATTGAAACCAAAGAAGGCATAGGTTGAAGAGCCAACTTCTTGTTCCACAGTGAAATGGTAATCTAGTGACATCTCTTGCATCCTTGTCATTAAGCATTCATCTGCATTAACTGCAATGCCATCCAAAAAATACCCATCATCACTAACCAAATGCTCACCCAATAATTTGTCTATTATTTCAAATTGATCTTAAATGTTTCAAACTCCAATTTGTCATAAATTAAATCCAATGATACTTGAACTTAAAATTTGCCCCCAAGGAGGTGGTCAGATTGGTAACTACATAAAGTTTATAGTAGTTGATCACCCGAGTTTGAGCTTTGAGAGAAATAAAGAGAAAAATAAAAATTATTTGAACTTTATCCACTCTTTTATCTTTTAAAAAAAATAATAAAACTGAAAACAAAAATAAATATATTGTAAAGTTATGAGGCCTTAACTTTGATATCAGGTCACGTGTAACGTCTATGGTACATTAACCTTTTTATCAACATATATTTAATTAACTAGTACTCCATAGAAAACTCAAGCAATCAAAATGAAAAAGTCCAACCCAAGATCCAATTATTTGAAAACGACTGATTAGTTATCCCAAAAGTGTGACACTCAATTTATTCTTGGTTAATGTATCACATCCCATAGAGTTTAATATCCTAATTATTTGACTGTTTTTTTACCTATATTTAATAAAGATCGGTGGTTTGAACCAATGAAATCTTTTGTTCCAAAGACAAATCACAAAAAGTGTCGCTTTCTTTTACCGGTGTCCGATTCACAATTACTTTATTTTAATTGAATTGCCAGCTATGGTAGCTTCAATGTCATGCCCCCAAATCTACACCAAAAGTGGAACACTTGGCCCAAAACTTTTCCTAAATTATTTTAATGATTAAAAAAGCTGGCCCCGGCTGCTGCTTCTTGCATTATGATTCTTTGGCCCATGTTATAAAGACTTCAAATTGCTCTAATCACACGGTTAAATTTATTAGATGAAGAGAAAATCCTAATTTACTAGTGGGATTGATAATTAATAATAAATACGTGGCGTGATGTGTGACTCATATTATTTGTTCAAAGAAATATCAAGAACAAAAATACAAGTACAACCACCACTTCTACAATATTTTTCAATAATATCATTCAGTCTTAATATAAACATAAAAAAATAAAATCAAATAGAAAAAGAAAAAGCAAAGCAAATTTGGACACATGCTTCTTATAAAATGATCACCGACAGTCCGACATTCGAGTTTAACATTGTGGTTAAGTAACTAAATAAAGGCCCCAAAACCAAAAAATTAATTAAGGTTAATTAATTAGTGAATAAGATTAAAATTAATTAATTTACCAAATTTCCAGCGAGCTTGGACAAGAGCAATATCTGGGTTGTGTACAAGAAATGGAATGGTGCGCCAAAGAAAGTCGGGTTCAGGCTGAAAGTCAGCATCAAAAATGGCAACATAGTCACAATGCTTAACGTAGCTATGCTTCATGCCCTCTTTTAGAGCCCCAGCTTTGTACCCATTTCTATTATCTCTTATCTCATACTTTATGTTTATGCCTTTGCTTGCCCATCTTTGGCACTCTAGCTCCACCAAATCCTGCACTTAATTTAATTTAATTAGTCCAAAAAAGGACACACACGCACACACAAATTGAAAATTGTCCATGCATGTGAATTGGCAATTTATAAAATTAACCTTTATTGTTGGGTCAGTTGAGTCATCGAGAACTTGAATTGTAATCCGATCAGACGGCCATGAGAGCCCACATGCAGCTCCAATAGATAGCTGATAAACCTGAAGATTTTGATCACAATGGAAAAATTAACATATCATTATATCAACACAATATAAGATTATAATGCCATGAATTGAACCATGAATTGAAAGAAAAGAAAAAAAAAATTGTTACCTCTTTTTCATTGTACATTGGAATTTGTACTAAGACCATAGGATAAGCTGTGTTACCAAGCTCAACATCATCCTTCATAGCCTCCCATTTGTATCTTTTTTCGGGTTTTCGGCTAAATAATTTCAGCAAGACAATGACAATCCCCATGTAAACTCTTTCAACGAAGAGCATTATTGACAAGGCCAAGCACAAGTACACTAACAGTTTCAACAATGGCACGATCAATGGCGCCTTCGTTTGCTGCCACATCAATCCCATTTGGCCCGAAATCCTGTCAGGAAAAATGATGGTGGCCGCTGAAGCTGAGTCCATTGTAGTTGTGGCTTGTGAGTGTCGAGGTTTAAAGAATTGTTTTGGTTTTTATAAAGAAAGAAAAAAATCTTTTAGATGTGTGTTTGCGAAAAGAACACACAAAAAGAAAGAGAGCTTTAATTGCTGTGACTTTTGCTTGTGAGTTACGTTTAGGTAATGTGTGATACAAGAGCTGGAATTTTTGTCAGTGAATTGATCACCAGACAGCGAGACACCACACTTTATATCATCACTAAAAAGAGAAGTTGAATCCAAGAAAAATAAACAAGTGTGTGTCTGTGTGTGCACTCAAATGATTACACAGAGAGACATACCCAACTGGGTTTTTAACTATTTAAAATTTTTAATTTCTTGGGGATTTCAGAAGAAAAGAGAGAGGCCAAGCCAAGGTTTGGAGCTATGCAATTTATTAAGCTTGGAGGGTACAAATATATAAGTGAAAGAAGCAAAATTTTTATGATTTGGTCAAATTGAAAAGGACTTACGATCTTAAACCGGCAAGTAGCAGTCAGAACCAAGCAGCTAGCTAGCATTGGATTTAGAAGAAAAAAATAAAGTAAAATTAAAATTAAAATTAAAAAAAATTAAAACAAGTTTAGCAGTCACTTTCAGTTTCCTTAAATGGTCTAAAAGCTGACAATAAAATTTATGTGTTTTGTAAGTGTGAATAAATTTCTCCATATATTATGCCTTTTAAAGGGTGCTTTCTTTATGAAATAATTTAACGAGAATTAATTTATTATCAATTCACATGTCAATTACTTTAACTGAAAAGTCGGTCAGTTATTAGCTTACGCATATACACACTGGTGCATGTGAAGTAGAAAAATAATTACTGCACCGATTACAGGTAGTAATAATTATGATTATAAGTTTGATTAATAATGTTCAAATAAACTACGCTAATTAAGTTTCTAGAGGAATTGGGCTCAATATACTTCTCTGGGTAATGAGTGATTTTCCAGCTAAAGATGCTTTTCCGATTTGGACTGTTATTGGAAATATTTAAATTCTTTTTATATAATAATTCTTTTTTCCATAAAATTATTATCAGTTCTCAAAGTTTGATTGATTTCTCTCTCTCTCTCTCTCTTTTTTTAAATTAGATATGCTTTGCATTTTATGACTAATGCTTATTAATTGATGAATTGCAAAGTTATTGGATTCTCCTAATTGCAATTGATATGATAACAACTAATTTTGAACAATTTAATGGGGTACTGATATGACATTGTACGTGTATCCAGCAGAAGAATCGCTAGACAAATAGACAATAATTCAGCAATTATGCATGATTTAAAAGGAACATAATTTGGTAATCACGTCAAGCAATTTTTTTCATTACCAAAGTGTGAGAGACATGGCCAATCTTATATCACAAGAAAGTATACATGCTGGCTTTCATAACCTTAATTTAATTAAACCTAAATTTTATGTATATATCTCGTACAATTAACTTATAAAAGATATATGTTAACTCCCAAGCTGTTTCCAAAATTGGGACCACTCAATGGTGTAGAGCTAATCACCTCACTCGTGGTTCATGCATGGTTTCAAGTGCTATCATAAAGTTGATCTATTTTGAGTTCAGATATATTAAAATTATGCTATCATAAAGTTGATCTATTTATGGGGTTAAATTTTTTAATGTAAATTTTAGTATATTGTATTGTGTAATTCAAAAAATAAAATTCTAAAATTATTTCATAAAGAAATTAGTTTTGTAAATTTTCAAATTCCAGAACTGTGTAAATCTGGTAATCTATTGATAAAAGGTACATTTCAAGTGCTTTGCATTACATTGAATGCTCAGCTCTCTGAACAAGAGATTCTCATAATAAGGTTTGCTTGATATGGGGTGTCATTGTGTCAATAATTAATGGTCATACTTGAAATGGACAAGACATCTTCGTAATACAAAATGCTGCCACTAGTCTTCATCAACAATTACTTTCAAGAAAATAAAACGCTTGAATGCCAATTTCATTATTACTCTTTCTAGAATAAATGCATAATGATTTGATTGCCTCTTTTAGCTTAAATCACAACAATAATAAAGCTCAGCTGGCCGACAGCAACATCAAAGACTGAATAGAAATTGTGATATTTCCTTCTCTTTCTTAGGAAAACGAAGTCTACATTAAAAAAAAATGAGTTGTTAGCGAAATTGTTAAATCTGAAATAAGCCCCTGTGAAATATTGGTCCAATTTTAAGATCATGAAAAAAATTAAAAAAAAAAAAAAGAATCAAGATAGAGGCTCAGAAATGGACTATGATCGAAAGAGAAGCCTACAATTCAATAAGAATTGAAACAAAAACTAATTGACACAAGTAAGCACACCAGGATTTGGCATATTATATTAGAAATTAATTGATCCAAAACTTTATGGTAAAACGTTCTGATTCAACAGTAATAGTAATATTAAAGACAATCTTATCACTAAATAAAAATTTTCGAAATAAAAATTAAAAAAATTATACAAAAACAAAAGAAAGGAAAGTGCATGTGAGTTTAGTTGGTGACTGTGATTGAAAGATATCGTATGCGAAGCCTAAAAAAGATGAGAAAATGGTGGTTGGATAAGCAATTTCCCTTGTAAGACTTGTGAAAGCATCTTATTGATTAACCAAGTGAGAATGAATAATTTCAATAAAAGAGGGAAAAAGAAAGAGGGGGGTTATTTTCAGCTCATTTTTATGCATGTGTCGGTGTGTAATTGGAATATGTCAAATACTTTGCAATAGCCTGTAAGAGAAAATATTTTTAAATGCTTTGCTTTTCACAATTTGTTTATCTGCCCGTTTACTTTAAGTAAAATATTATAAAATTTGTGTGTCAAGAATGAAACCATTTCAAAAAATTGAGTATTTTACTTCTGAATTCTGACCGTCATGCAACAATTGTTTCGATTATATTATATTCTAAAAGCTTAGTCAATTTTATATTTATATAATTTTACGCTTTCAAATGATGATATGACACATTGATTAGGTAGAATTAGCCAGGTCACCAATCAAGATTGACACGGCCCAACCATTCGAACATCATAACAAAATAGAAAATTGAGTTAAGAATACAAAGAATACCCTATATTCCAATGGTAGCTACAGGAATTGAATGCTACATAATAAAATATAATCAAATTAAAATTAATTTGACAAACAAAAATAGCCCACAAGAAGCATATGTTGTGTCGCCGACAGAAACATGGCCAATTAAAAATTAAAAAAAAAAGGAAAGAAAGAAAAAGAAAACCCACATGTTGAATATATATATGACCTATAGGGGAGTCTAAAGCTTGAATAGAGATCGTTAGTTTAGAGAATAATTAACCAAATCATTGACAAAATCATAAAAACAGGAAAATCATATTAAAGTGATGCGACAGGTTGTTTTGATGGCCATTGAAAATTTGAAATTGGTATGGGATGCTTAGTTTGATAATCCTACCAATGAAATTTTTAAAGATTGTTCTTATATTATAACAATGAAAGTTGCATGCATAATCATGAATTTGTAACTGCATATAGACCAATAGAACAATTGGAAAAAGCAAAAGAATCATTTGAAAAGCAGCATATAGCTAGAGAAATTACATGGACATGCAAAATCAAATTGTTTACGAAACAAATCAAGTGGAAATCAAAGCAAAAAAGTTCCTAATTATTAATTAGTGGCGCCTGGTTTGTTACATTGGGCACCTATCAATCCATAGACTATTGACTAAGGTTTCATTTGGTATTTAAGTTTAGTGGTTTAAAAGCCCTAACCCAACTCACAACTGTCGCGAACAAAAATACTAAATATTACATTATATCAATTAATCAGTTGTAAGAAATATTCAAGTGTTACTAAAATCAAATTGAAAATATTTATCAAATACTTTCACAACTTAACTTTGCTACAAACTGCCAAACAATTAAAGTAAAAACGGAGTCGAAAACTAAGGACATTGTTGAGTGTCCCTTAACTAGTAGGGTCATTGCAATACCAACCTAGATCATCATCATTATTATTAATATTATTAGAAAGAGAAATGTTTGGTCAACCTTGAGGGGTAAGTTTAGAAAGCTAGAGTGTTAGATGGCGGAGGGAGTTGTAGTGTCCAATTCCAAAGCAACAAACAAGAAGTCAGAGAAGTAAAGGAATCATCATGCGAATTGGACCAAGAATATATATCAAATCCCAACTTTCATTTCTTTCAATTTGTTTATATATTGAGTGTCATTTTGTATTAGCCATTATGGTTGATGGCACATCATTTTTGTATAATTTGGTGTGTGTGTGTAGAATACAATACCAGCAACCGACTTTTATCCTTCAGTAACCAACCATAGTTGTCCCACAACATTCGGCAAAATATAGGTTACATCCGCAAGTCTCGCTCTACAAAATCTTAATAGTACATCAAA
This sequence comes from Murraya paniculata, assembly GCA_030449075.1. NCBI lineage: Eukaryota > Viridiplantae > Streptophyta > Magnoliopsida > Sapindales > Rutaceae > Murraya > Murraya paniculata. The sequence continues at coordinate 237,689 of JAEVFN010000084.1, read as the reverse complement.
CCTAATCATAAATTTATTTTTATTGAGTTCGAAGCTTATGGCATTGACACAATTTTTTAGTTTTTAAACCATATTTTTCCTCATTTTTTAACCTTATTAGATTGGTTTAGTCTCTTGTAATGAAAGTAAGAGATTATAAATTTTGTATTCTCATTACAACGATGTTGGAGAGAATTGTAAAAATTTTGTTCAAAATGGATCCGAAGTTTCCTTTTAAATTTTTAAGAAAGATGCATCTCAGAACTTTATTCTCCTCAAGTTAGTACAAAATTTTAAAAATTAATCACATTTTAAGTGTCTCTTTGATATGATGGTTTTAATGAATTAAAAGAAGTAAAGTTAAACATAATGACTTTTGAGGTCAACACTTATGTGTGCGTGTGTATTTATTCAAAAAACAATGCAAGATAATTGATCAGCAATGGAATATATCCTTTATTTATCACGAATGATTCTTGGAAATACTATATATATTTAGAGAGAGAGACACACACACAAGCTCGTATATTCTTGGTATTGAACTTATCTATTAATTGTTTGAAACTGTCAAGTGATCATTATTTTATTTCAATTTCAAAAAGTATTCTATAAAAATTAAGGATGAAAATGTTTGACATTGGCTTATACAGCTCAATGGTATTTAGGACTGTGAGTTTGGTTAGTTTCAATTTCGATCTCACATTAGAGGGTAGATTATAGTATACCCGCGCATATCTATAATCTGGAATTCTGAATAATTGATTTCAAATTGTAATATATCTAAATTGTAACAATTTCAGAAAAAAATATAAATGTTTGAATTTTCTTGTCCTTTCTTACTCTTAAGACGCTTTATAGAACGAATATTATTAAGAAAAACGCTTTATAGAACGAATATTATTAAGAAAACTATCTCTGCACCATTTTTATTTTGTCATATGTACATTTAACTATTACAAAATTTTGACATGTTTTTTACACCACCTTTGTTTCTAAATTTATATTAATCAAACACTTTAACATTAAAAATAATCATTTTATCCCTAAATACTATTTTATTCTACAACATTTTGAAAAATAAAAGTTATAATTGCAAAAATACCCCTAAATTCAATAAAACAAATAAATATCAAAATCTTTGTAATTAAATTAAGTATAGGGAAGTTTACAAAAATTAACACAAAGAGAAAAAGCTCCCTATAATTATTGTAAACTTCCCTATAATTAATAATAAGAAACTTTCCTATACAAATTAAATGAAATTATAATTACAAAAAATCAACATGATAATTTTTAAATCAAATTATAATTATAAAAAGTTAACATATTAGATTTGAAATTTATTTATTTTATTAAATTCAGGGGTATATAATATTCTTATTTTTTAAAATTTTGTAGAATAAAATAATCTTTCAATTTATTTAGAGGTAAAATAATCATTTTTTAGTGTCAAAGTGGTTTGTCGATACAAACTTAAAAATAAGGGTAGTACAAAAAATATGTCAAAATTTTGAGATAATTAGATACACATACGACAAAACAAAAGTGATGCAGAGATAATTTCTTATATTATTAATGCAACCACGACATTTAAAAGATAAATTTATTGATAAATCTAAGTAGCTTCATAAAAAAGAAGCATTTACATGTGAACTCAATTGAGTCCTACAAGAAAGAAATCAATTATGGCTACCACTTTTTGGTCCATCCTATTAGTTGATGGCTTCATGTGAGGTGTATTCTGGTTTTAAATGTGAATTTCTTAAAATTCAAGACTCTAATCCTTTGCTCACCGGAATTTCGTGGTGATGCTACACATTCAAATCTCAGCCAAACATGTTTTCTAGCAAAGAGAATCAGGGAGCTAGACGTAATATATATATATATATAAAAGGAAACTTACAATTGACAAAAGCATATCAAAACTTCATGATTCCAACATGGGTGATGTATGACGCAAGTCTCTTAGACCATCAGGCACAACCTGCCCACATTGTTCAAGGATTTCAATCATTTGTTCTGCATGTCCAGCATCATCCTTTGTAAAGAAGCTATGCAATATGCCGCTGACAGTGTGACGGGCCATGCTTGTCAGGATTTCAACATAATTCTTCATTGATATAATGAAATCCGGGACTATTACAACTTCGTAATCCTCTAACTCAGCCATACTTATGTGATCCTTATCAATCATTGAGACTACAGGTCTTCTTCCGCTATCAGCTTCCACACTGACATGAAATACAAAATTTAAAATGAAGATCAGTTACGTCATTTGTGCCATCATTTACAATAATACCCCCCTGTTTTCCCCTTTGCAATCATTTACTAAACAAATCAAGCAGAAAATCAACCGCTTATATAATCTTATATTTCTTATTTTCTTTCAAACCAAACAAACCAGATTTCAGGTGGACCAATTATATATTACTGTTAGTCACAAAAAACGTAACAAGCAGAAACCTAGCAGCAGTACTACTACCTATTCCAATCAACATACCGTAAAATAGTATGATTGAAAACAGCAGTTTATATATACGACAGGGTGGAGATTCACCTGTTCTTAATATGTGAAACAGGACAATTTGAGCCAGTTGAGATGGAATAACCCTTGAATTTAAGAGTGGAAACAAGGTTTTGAAACTTGCTGTCATTACCAACAACTAATAGGACCTTTAGAGGCTCAGAATGGAAATGACCACCATAAGCATGATCCAAAACTTGGATGCCCTGAAAATAATCATTAAGAACAGATATTAAGGAAAATGAAAGTTGAAGGAAATTACACCAGCCAATTACATAGCAAATTGATCAAATAAAATAAACTAGGAAAGGAAAAACTATCACAAACATACTTGCTCCTAAAGAAGAAGGACGTAATTTAGTCACTTTTGTTAAAGGCAAAAAGGAGTTCAAGAATGTGTCTCAGAAAATTTAGACTCGAGGATGAGTATTTCTCAACCAATGGAGATTGACACAGGAGTGTTTTAGATTGAGTTCAATACACATGCACAATCCAAGATTATGATTCCAATCATTCGAATTAACCGTATTTTTTCTAGAGATTTTGCAACGGTCATAGCTTCCACGAATTTTGTCCAAGGCCAAAAGTTTTGAATTTAATAGCATCAATGCATCAAAACGAACACCCAATGATGTCTTACAAGAGATACGGGCTTCCCAATCCACCACTCTAACGAATGTATCCAAGAGATTCAGAATTAAAAGAAGGATGTCTAAACAAAAACACTTTTATATGTTACACTCTCAAAATCACACATATTATTTTCTAAAATTACAAGCTATTACCTTTATATTGATAACTTGAAACATTCCTTCTAACATAGGATACGATTTCTATTATTTTAGAACTGAAATTAAGCTTTAATTGAAAGTCTCAGTTGTAAATAGGTGGAAGAGAACAAAGCAAAACACAATCTGACTTCAAAATCGGTTTCAACAACAAATTTGAGCAGTCAACATTAATTTAATTATATTCTAATGTAGAAAACTCCAAATCAAACACTGTAAAATTCACTGAACCCTTGACTAAACTTTAAATCAAACAGCGTAAAACTCATTGAACTCATGATTCAAGTTACAACTAAGACCTTCAATTTAATTTAGTTTTGAGTTCTAAAATGATATTAGATTTAATCCTAAGCTTAAAAGGGATGTTTGAAGTTATTTATATAAAGATAATGATTGTAACTTTAGGAAATAATTTGTGTGATTTTGAGATGTAAATTAAAAGAGCGCTCTTGTTAGAGTTTTTTTTTGTTTTTGTTCTTGTATTCCGGTTAACTTTAATAAAGGCAATTTATTTTTTGTCCGATGTCATATTTGATATCAGAGCTTTAGGTTTCGTAATCTATGGTTAATCAGCGATGCCTTGTTTCATTTACTATTAGCAACAATTATAAAGATGAAGTTTGGTGTGATATTGAACCAATAGATGCTTGTTATTTACTTCTTGTCCATCCTTGGCAATACAATCGAAGGTGACTTACAATAGCTGCAAACATGCTCTTTAATAAAATATAGTGTGAAAGTTACATTGGAGTCTTCAAAGTTAAAAATTGATCCTAAAGAAGAAGGACGTAATTTACTCACTTTTGTTTGAGGTATCTTTCTTCTACCTCAGAAAATTTAAACTCGAGAACGCATCTTTCTCGACCAAAGGAGATTGACTCAAGAGTGTTTTCGGATTTAGTTCAAAAGACAAGCATAAGCCAAGATTATGCCTCCACTAAATTATGTATTATATACCAATAGAAAGATAAATATGCCTAGTTTTTGAAGAATTTTATGGAATCAAATTCGGACTTCTCTTCTTAAGATATTCAAGATTTTATTAACAAATATCACAGTCGTTAGAAATTCTGCATAAGATCAAATGTTTTAAATAAACTAGCATTTACATGTTTGGAATCAATATGCAAACTACATATCACTGAAAGTTAAGAGTTCAATAAATTTTATCGTGTTTGATTTAGAGTCCTCTACATCAAGATATAATTAAATGAGTGCTAATTGCGTTTATTATTGAAACCGACTTTAAAGTTAAATTGTATTTTACTTTATTCTCTTCCACTTATTTACAACTAAGACCTTCAATTCAAATTTGATTTGGATTCTAAAATGATAGAAATATTATCCTAACCTACACAGGATGTTCCAAGCTATCAATATAAAGATAATAGGTTGTAACTTTAAGAAATAATGTGTGTGATTTTAAGAGTGAAACTTAGAAGAGTACTCTTGTTTAAAGTTTCTTCTTTTAACTCTCTATCTCTTGGGTGGATTCCTTATAGCGGTGAGTTGGAAAGCTCAGTATCTCTTGTAGGACATCATCGATGCTAGTATATTTAAAACTTTCGGCCTTGTGTAAAATTCCTAACAACTATGACCTCTATTGACAAAATCTCTAAAAAATACAGTTAATTCGAATAAGTAGAGTCATAATCTTGGGTTGTGCTTATCTCTAAAAAATACTCCTTTGTCAACCTCCCTTAGTTAAGAAAGACTTGTCTTCGATTCTAAATTTTTGTGGCATCTTTTTTCAACTCCTTTTCGCCTTAAATAAAAGTAAGTAAATTACATACATTTCCTTTATGAGCAATTTCCAACTTTGAAGGTACCAATATAACTTTAACTCCATCTTTAATGAAAGAGTAGGTGTTTTTGTGCCTATTATGAATCATCTTTCAATCGTATTGCCAAGGACGACTAAGAAATAGGAGACAAGCATCCATTGGCACAACATCACACCAAACACCATCCTTATAATTATTGCCAATAGTAAATGAAAAAAGACATCATTGATTAATCATAGATTACGAAACTTAAAGCTCTGGTATCAAATTTGACACTGAACTAAGGATAAACTTTATTTATTAAAATTAACCACAATACAAGAACAAAAACGAAAGAAACTTATGGGAGCACTCTAATAATTTACATATCAAAATCACACATATTTTTTCCTAAAGTTACAACCATTGCCTCTATATAAATAACTTGGAACATCCCTTCAAGCTTAGGATTAGATCTATGTCATTTTCAAACTCAAATTTAACTTGAATCTAAAGTCTTAGATGTAACTTAAATCAGGAGGTTAATGAATTTAGATATTCAATTTGAAGTTTAGTCAAGAGTTCAGTGAATTTTATGATGTTTGATTTGGAGTTTCCTACATTAAGATATAATTAAATGAATGTTGATTGCTTAAATTTACTATTTGAAATAGCTTAAATTTACTATTTGAAATCAACTTTGAAGTCAAATTGTATTTTGCTTTGTTCTCTTCCACCTATTTACAACTAAGGCCTCCAATTCAAGTTTGAATTGAGTTCTAAAATAATAAAAATCTTATCTTAAGTTAGAAGGGATGTTCCAAGTTATCAATATAAAGGTAATACGTTGTAATTTTAGGAAATAATGTGTGAAATTTTGAGAATGTAACTTATAAGGGTACTATTCTTTAGAGTTCATTCTTTAAATTATGTATTTCGTGGTTGGATTCTTTAGAGTAGTGAGTTGAGAAGACCTGTATGAGAAAACCTTCCCAATTAATGAATGGTATACTGGAAAGTGGTTGAAGCAGATGTCAGGAATGAAACAATGCAATATTTTAGATTACCAATAAATGAATCAAAAAGTGAAGAGTGCTGAATAAATTTGCTTTAGGCACTATAATTTATTTAGTGACTGCAGTAAAAATGTGTTAATATAACAACGTACATACCTTCAATATTTTTTCTTCGTCAGATGCACAAACATTAACAGATTGGATGATGCATGCACTTTGACTGGCAACAGACTGATTGAGAGACAACCTATCGATTGATCCAAGCAGAAGATTTTGCAGAGGCGGAACAGAGGCATAAGTGAGGCAATCATTGAAAACCACAGTATGTGATTTTCCAGAAATAGACTGCCTAATCGAATTTAAAGTACCACCCTTACTAAGAGAGTCTAGTCCGTCAACAACCTATTCAAGTGTCAAAACAACAAATAAGGAAAAGACAGCAAATAAAAGAGCACACAATAAGCAACATTCGTGGCCATTAAATCATGGACCTCCAATAAGCAACTCAACGGAACAAGAACAGCAAATTTGACAACTCAATATTTTCTGTAATCACTTAAAAAGACCATGCACCCATTACATTAAGAAAACACAAGAATGGGAAATATTTCATGCATTCAAAATAACTCCACACAAGAAATACAGGAATTAAACTTCCTGGATAAACTTCATTGTGATGACTTCGAATTACTCCATTTTTTAAGAAAATGACAAAATATAGCTAGTGACTGTTCTCACATAACACAAACACAACCAATGGTGATAAAACAGCACCGCTGATACCAAGTTACAGGAAAAAAGTCATTCCAAACAGTCAACAACCACAAAGTCCAACCCAAGTCAGTGACAAGACTTGCTGACCTGTTTCTTAATAAGTAATGTTCACAGTACATCTGTGATATTGGGAAGATGATTGTTGACAATTTCAATCGAGGACATTGAAAGACAACTGCCCATCTTCCCTAAATTAATTTAGCAGGGAACACTTTCAAAACAGAGTGCACAGATTGTAGCACAACGTTGATACACACAATCCCTGCCAAGCTTTCGGGGTGTATGACTGTCAGATGTAGATAGCAAAAATCAAGACTGGTGTGTGTACATGCATGTCAAAGAGAAGAAATATTCATAGCTTCCAGCATATTATACAATCTGACACTGATAAAGACAACAAGAAATTTTAGTTTCCTGGAATAAAGGATTATTTTACTTGGAATGCAAGAAAAGTATTGTTGAAGAGATAAGAAACAACATCGACCAAAGATCCACTCTCCACAAACAGAACAGCAAAATCATATGAATAACATCCAAATGATATATGACAATATAAGTTTAGTTATCCCGTTATTCATGATTGTTTACTTCAACATTGCCATATTATAAGGACAAGTGAACATAGATAAACTATTAACTAACAGATATTTAATTTCCCCCCCCCAAAAAAAAAAAAGATACAGATGTGAAAAATGTACCAGCAAAGAGACCCCAGATACATCGATGGCCTTCAAGGAAACGAGCTTAAGAAGTCTCTCCGGTGTGGAAACAAGAAACTCAGGCTCACAACTTCTCAAACTACAACAAGGAATCTTTTCAATAGAAAACGGGAAAAAGAAAACAAAACTTAAATCCAAATAGTTTCAACCTGTAGACAGCATGTGCTATGAGGGCGTACCATCATTTATTTATTCATTAAGAGACAAGACTTGTATTATGATAATAACAGTATGGAGGTGGATTACTAACAACATATGGATACATATACATGACAAAAAGCGATGAAAAAGAAAATAAGGTACACAAATATGCTTCCCACATATGCATGTATGCCTCTTCATGCACACACATGCGCAGAGAGATGACGCCATTGCTACGCATAAGAAGTATATGAAGATTAAATAACATTCCCTTTTCAACTAGCAAGCACTGATAAAAAGGCAAAACATGATGGTTTAATATTCCCAGGACAGCATCCCATGACATCAGCAGATTAGTCTTAAGTTGCTATTAACTCCATCAGTAGTTATATTCAGTAGTATACGATAGAAGAATGCCCAGAGGATAGAGACACAGCAGCAAATGACATGAAGAATAGGCAGTTGTCCACCATCAAGACTATGCTGCCTATGAGTAACATCATGCTTTTACTACAAAAAGTTTTAGTGCCCATAATTACCCATTAATCTGATGATCTACAGCAGCACCAGGGTCTAGACTCACTGTATGTATTCCAAAGGCCTTCAAAGGCTTGCACACCGAGCGTACCTAAGAAAAATTGAAGGAAATTACTAATTCAAATAGATAGCATAATAAATCCAACTCCGTCAAAGCATATACAAAATCCTTTTTTAATCGATTAATAAAAATATTACAACTCCGCCAATGAGAATTTGTCACAACATGGACACTAAAACCAATATATTTATTTATCTATCTAATATTCAGATGGAAAAAACGAAGAATGAGAAACCACATGCCTTCCTTTTATTATATCATTTGAAATAAATACATTGGGACTTCACGAATGAGAGTTTGTCACTACATGGAAATATATTAACACTAACTCTATAATATATTTATTTATCTATCCAATTTTACAAATGAAAAAAAGGAAGAAAGGAAAATCACATGCCTTCCTTTTATTTCTTTTCTTTTCAAATGGGTCCCTGATTATAAGTTCAAAACAAACCCAATACTAACATAAAATATTGAGTAGCTTAACTGGAATAAACAAATGAGGATAAAAATGTTAACGAGAAAGTAGCATAGAAACCTTAGCAGCTTTTTCTTGAGATGATACAAGAAACAGAAGGAAAGGGCCAGTGAACGAAAAACCTTCTTTCTCCTTTCTTGCAATACTATCAGCAGCAGTAGCAACTATCCATGCAATTTGCTCTATGGTAGAAGAAGATCCACTTGTCTCCAATATATCCTTTGCAGATGAATAACATTTCCAAAATTCAATTCCCCAAGAATTGACAAACAAAGGATTATCCTGCTTAACACCATCATGATGCATTGCATTCTCTATGGCATTCAAGCACAATAAAAGAAACTTGGATGGACAATCCAATTTTTCACAGGCTTGTCCATGATGACCGTTGGCACAACGCTTGCCATTCAAATGAACCTCTGTTCTTTCTACGTTACCAGTTCCCTTCTCCACACCGCCAATAAACAAAAAAGATTTTTCCTGACTATTCTTCAAATTTATAGCCTTCTCTTTTGTCTGTTCTAGATGACCTGGCTTTGCATTATTGTCCCTTTTAGTTTCTTTCTTTGATATAGCACTCTTACCCTTAACAGATGCATTCTTATTCTTATCCAATTGCAAAGGCTTTCTCTTCTTGATTTCCTTTGTTTCAGTTTCACGTTTATCATACCTGTCATTGAAAGGATCATCCGGTGTGGGTAGGCTAAAACACATCCCCTGAAACAAAATGATAATATCATATATACATAATATTAATTGAGAAATTTCATCATACAACACACGTTTCCCAAACTCAAGTAACAAAAATGTAGATTATAAATCAGTTAGCAGAGCAGGCAGTGTAGCATTCAATCAGCAAACTACAAACTACAAAGTGGCAGGTTCAATATGTTTACTAAATTACTATCAAGTTTGAGAGCATACACCACTAATCTCTTTCTAAAGCATTTTAACTAAATAGATAAATAAAAAGTAAAGCAATCCAAGTTTTATAAAAAAATTGAAAACAAACTAAATTCCACAATCAGCATTCAGCAACAATCCAAGACACAATGCCTTCGTCTTTCTCCAAAAACATATTTCTTCATACAAGACTACGCATTTTCTTGAAACTGAAGCTATTTAACAAAAAAAAAATCCAGTTACTAGATTCTCTGACAATCGACATACAATCATAAAAACAACAAAAAAGGACAAGAATCAAAGTGGGTTCTATTACACACACACACACACACACACACACACACACATATATATATAAGAAAAGTACAGTACCTGACACTTGCGACGGGTACCGGACTTGCGGCGCTTCTTGGCGGCGATAACGGCGGCGACACGAGCAGAAACATTAGAAGAAGTGTTTTTGTTATTCAGTTTCTTCATTTTTGCCTTGTTCCTTCTTCTCATCACTGCATCGTCACCTTTCGTCATCTCAACACAGAGCACAAAAAAAAGGACCAAACCCTACTAGTAGCTACTGTATAATATCTACAGAGGAAATGGAAACTTGGTTGGGTTCAAGTGAAGAGAAGTGAAGACGGCGATTCGCGTTTATGAACTTAAGAGGGTTGGGATCAGTGGCAATACGAGCATTTTGGAGAATTTGTTGAGGGTATTTTAGTGAAGTAAACAATCTTGCATTTTGAAGTGAAGACGGCGATTCGCGTTTATTAATGGACTATTGGGCTTGTGAATTGTGCTTAACCCATTTGTCGAGTTTCATATGGTTTGGTTTCAAACCCAATTCTTGCATAACCAAGGGCCGTGTAATGTGAAACACACAATTTTTGAAGTACTTTTCTTTTATAGGATTTACACCAATTGATTACATACATTAATTCTAACTATAATTTTTTTAATTTATTCTAACCATAATAGTTTGGTGCTCTGTTTTTTTAATCCTTCGCAAATTTGTCTTAATTGCCCATTCTCTTCAAGCACAGCCTTCTTTCGTGATATTATTTGCTTAATGCCAAAACCGTTTAGGTAGGGCAGCTAGTAATTTTATTTTTTAATTTATTTGATGAAAATACAAGGGAAAAAAGAGAAAGAGATACCGCAAAATATGAAATGAAAGCCAATTTCAGTCAATGAGCCAAAGACCTATAACGGTATTACTGTAAAATAAACAAGGGTAGGGATTATTTAAAAAGGTAAGGGTATTATTGTAGTTTTAGTGGAAGGAACATACCAAAAAAAGAATTGTTAAAACTATTTTAAAGTGGGACTCACTTTTGGTGTCACCGTAGAATCTACTACCCCGTCAAATGACGGAGTATTAGTGGCCAATCCAACCACATCGACACCTTTTAAGAAGAAGAGCAAAACACATACATTCACATAATTCATTGTTACTCTCAGCTCTGGTGTTGCTTCTCACATAGGACTAGAATTCGAACCAAATAATAAGGGCAAATTTTTGAAAATTTAATTTTTATAAGAAATGCAACAGAAACTAACAATCATGTCTTGGGGATCAATTCGCATTTGTTGCAACAGGTAAAGCATTAAAAGAAAGAGAAAAAGTGATACAAATGTATTAATGGTATATTTACTTGTAGGATTATAAAATCGGAATCCAAAATGAGAATGATTGATGGTATGTACCTATTAAAATAGAAGGGAGAATGGAATAATATATGTGAACCCACATGTTTTTAGGATTAAAGAATGTAATTGATTTCCAGGGGGGTTGGAAATCAAGTACCCATTCCTTAAACTCTCCATTTTACTCCTATTAAATTTTCATTATTTCCAATTTACCCTCTATTAAGTTTTGTTACTTTTGCATTTTGGTGTTTTTAGAAATTTTGTAATATTTGTAAGTAGTTCCTTTATTATTTATTATTAGTAATGTAACAACAACAACAGCATCATCATCATCATCGTTATCATTATTTATAAATGTCATTATTATTATATTAATAATAATTATTAAAACTTATTATTTTAATTACTATTATTACTAACAAGAAAAATTATTTTGAATAAGACTTATCATAATCATAATTATTATAATAACTAATAATAATAATAATAATCAACTAAAATCACTTTAGCAATTTGTAATAATACATTTCCATTCTGGGACAAAGCAAGCACATCAGTAGTAGTGTAGATCATTCCGATTTCAATTCCTGTGAGAAAAATAAATAATTTATTCTAATTTTGATTCCAATCAGATTCCAGTCTACTCTGATCACCGATTAATAAATGTACTATAAGTGTATTAAAAGTGATCAAGATATATTTGGTATACTAAAAAAATGGATTGTGTTTAAAACAGATAGAAATGTGATCAGGAGACAAGTAGTTTAAATGAAGGTAGTGATACTTTTATAAATTTGATGTTTAAAGGTTAAAGAGTGAGAATGAGAAGATGCGTACTCATTATTTTGGATAATGTTTGGAAAGTAATTAACTTGGAGGCTTTGGGAATTCCTTTTGATTGCACAATATTATTTACATCAAGAAGTCGAGAATTGCTATCAAATAGAATGATTGGCAGAACACTTTCTTGACGAATGCTTTGTGAATGAGTATTTTGTTCATTTTAGAAGATCGTGGGTGATTTAGCGTAAAAAACTAAAAAGATACATAATTGATTTTACCAAAACGAAGTATATTGAAGGATTCTTTTTTATATATCAGGAAATTATTTCTGCACTACCTCTATTTTGTCATATATATATAACTATCACAAAATTTTGACATATTCGTTGCACTACCTTTGTTTCTAAACTTGTATCAATCAACTACTTTGACACTAACAAAGTTGAAATTTGTTAAAAAATTTAAATAAAATAACTATTTTATCCCTAAATGAATTCAAAGTTGAAATATTTGTTGCACCACTCAATGAGTATTTTGTTCATTTTAGAAGATCGTGGGCGATTTAGCCTAAAAAGCTGAAAAGATAGATAATTGATTTTACCAAAATGATGTATATCAAAGGATTCTATTTTATATAGTAGGGAATTATTTCTGTACTATCTCTATTTTGTCATATATATATATATACTTATATATATCTAACTATCACAAAATTTTAACATATTCGTTGCACCATATTTGTTTCTAAACTTGTATCAGTTAACTACTTTGACACTAACAAAGTTAAAATTTGTTAAAAAATTTAAATAAAATAACTATTTTATCCCTAAGTAAGTTCAAAGACCATTTTATGCTAAAAAATTTTGAAAAATAAAAAAATTTATAATTACCATTTAATTAATTGATAAAATATTATTGAAAAAATAGGTGTGTGAGTACCATTTAATTAATTGGTAAAATATTATTGATTTTTTTGAATCCTTTTGACCTAGAAAAGTGTAATGCTCATCTCAATTATTTTCTTTTTTTTTAGAGGTATCTCAAACTAATTAAAAAAATTATGAATCATACAATCATAACTTTCAAATGATTTTCATTGTTTAAATTGATCACCAAAATAATAATGGTCTAAACCAACTTTGAATAATTAAAAAAATTATAATTACAAAAATTTTCATTTAAAAATTTTAATTACAAAAATTAACATCTTGGATTTTACTTGTAATTATAGTTTTTTATTTTTCAAAATTTGGTAGGATAAAATGACTTTTTTATTCATTTAGGGGTTAAATGGTTATTTTATTTTAATTCTTTAATAAATTCTAACTCGATGGTGTCAAAGTGTTTGATTGATATATGTTTAGAAACAAAGGTGGTGCAAAGAGAGAGCATGTTGAAGTTTTGTGGTTGTTAGATGTACACACGATAAAACACAAGTGGTACAGAAATAACTTCCTTTGTGTATATTAAGAAGAAATACTCACGCAAATAAAATTTCTTTTCTTCGGGTGTAAAACTGTCATAATAATAATAATAAAATGTAATGCATCCTTTGGACATATACTGATGATATTATTGAGCTAGATATAAAGATGTTCGAAAATTTCCCTGTAAATTTTAGATTTCAATTTTTCTGAATACGGAATTTCTAATTCATAACGATAAGGAAATTCAAAACAACAATATTATATTGACTACGAATTAACAAACTATTATAAGAAGCACCAGATATGTCCTTTTTGTTGTAGGAATGCAAGCTATACACCCAACTTGTTCGATAAACTTTTCCTTGAATTAGAACAATGCGTTGTGAGATGAGAGATCTAGTTTATTTTTGAGGGAGAGGTGTGTTAGTAAGAAGAATGACACGAGGGACAAAGAGAAATTGAGCTATTTAACTAAAGATGAGTGTCTCGTATTGGTATCCTAAAATTGTCAAAATTAATGTAGCGGGATTTTTCAGGTGTGCACACGCATTAATGTGTATTTTTGGTATATTTTATGAAATCTCATAAATTTTCAAGATATTTGTATTACATTTAATTAATTAGTCTAATGCAATTGATTTTGTGAATGGGATCACAATTTACAGCTTTATTTGCAAAATAAATAAACATTATTTAATTGAAATTCAATACGATTTGGCCCGTTGTTTTCTCCTGGAACGGCAGAGCCTGAAAGCTAGTACTTCATAAGCTGATGTCGGACTTCTGTTTATTATCTATTTATTTATTTTATTGTCTTGGAAATTTGGTTCAGCTAAACTTGCAATTACCAATCCAAAGTACTCGAGCGCAAGTTTGTGATTGGTTCTTCCTTAACGCTCAGAGCTCGTAGCCTTAAGTAACCGTTATCATTTCTTTCTTCGGAGGCACATAAATGCAGCAAGTGGAGCATTTGGATAGTTGCATCTTGACTTCATTTTGCCTATTGGTCTTCTACAATTTGACCTTCAAGCACTGTAAAAGCAGTCAGATTTTCTTGTGTAACAAATTGATTGCTTCAATCTTTTCAGCTTTGGCAGTTATGGAAGCAATATCATCAATTCAACAGATAGTCCTTGATGCCAGCACCTATTATAGCTTGTTTGCTAACTTGTAGACATGATTAATTAATGAGTCATGATACAGCCACAAACTTTTGTACAAATTTATTTTGTACAAACTGATGTGGTATGATTTAATTGGTCGAATTAAATATCACTTGGTCCACATGATTTGTTTTCATTATTTTATATTTTCTTTTAACCAATGAATTAATGCCATATCAGTTTGTACAAATTTAGTTTGTACAAGAGTTTGTGGCTGTATCATTACTCTTAATTAATTGCACATGAAAATCAAATCATCCAAGAATGTTAATGGGAAATGAGGTCTTGGAAGCTTTTTATTCAAATGAAAACTGAAAACTTCTGAAGTGATGAGCTTATTATCTAGTTGAATTTGGAACCATTTGCATAAGATTTAGATCCTTTGACATCACAAAATTTGATGAGCTTATCTCAGTAGAACATGACGCGCAATTCCCACATCTGTTTGATTTTCAATCTTTAATCATAAAGTAAATATGTAATATCCTTGATTAGCAGTCAAATATGACCAGTTGACCAAGTGAGTAAGGAATTTGAGTTTCCATATATGTCTTCATTTCCCAAATATTATCAACAACACTAAAAAGAGGGATGGCTATTGTGGTTCCAGGCTCCATGGATTTATCTCCTGCTGAAATAGAGACTTGAATAATCCAGGATTCCTCAGAAAAGCTTGATGCTGGAGCTTTGTTTGTCATCATCAAGTCATAAGGTTAGTTAATTGATTATTCTCTAAGCTTTTACTGGAGAAAATATTATTGGGAAAGAAACTCACACAAGCAGTTATAAAATA
Source organism: Murraya paniculata (assembly GCA_030449075.1). Classification (NCBI taxonomy): domain Eukaryota; kingdom Viridiplantae; phylum Streptophyta; class Magnoliopsida; order Sapindales; family Rutaceae; genus Murraya; species Murraya paniculata. The sequence continues at coordinate 222,193 of JAEVFN010000084.1, read as the reverse complement.
AGTAGAAATAATTTTTTTTTCCTCTTTGTGTGATTAAAATAGGATGTGTATAATAAATAAATAAGTAAAAAATAAACCAACAAAATCTAAAGCAATAAATCAACCATAAGAGAAACAGATTTTTACATGAAAAACTTAAAACGGAAAAAATCATGGGACCGTAGTCCGATATAATCTTCTACTATATTAATAGAATTACAACACAAATTCTTCTCTAAATAATATTAGAGGCTAACAACATCAAGAATCTTAATATTCTTAACTTACATTAATAGCCTAATTTCTATCTCTATAACAAATGGGTATCTCAATTAATAGTCAAAGAGAAGATAAAATAAAAATTTAGACCAGTACGATTGTAGAGAGTAATGCCAAGACCTTATCCTCAAAATTTAAGAGAAAACGCAATTAATTTCGTTTTATGATCGTTCAATCAAAGATTGAAAATTCTTGCCCCCAAACTAAACACATGCCACTCGCTTCTCTCTTCTCTCGTATTTTTCTTCTTTTCTTTCTATGTCAGCCGCCTCACTTACTCTTCTTTATATATCCACGTTTTATTTTTCTTCCTTCAAGGGTGTTTTCTCTGAATCAGAGAATACTGAATGGAAGCTAAAGTGGATCCTCGTGATCCGGGTGGCTGCTCACAAGGTTGAGCTTCGGGTTTTGTATTTCCTTTTCCCATTCTTTCCTTTCATTAGTTACCCTCTTCACACCATTTTTCTTTGTTTATTAAAAATTCTGAAAACACTTGTTAAAAAAATTAAAAGAGCTCTATTTCAGCACTATGGAAACAGAGGAGCTAATTAAAAGATGCAGTGCCATAACTCTGGAAGAAGAGACGGAAGACAGAGTCATCTTCAGGGGGAGGATGAAGGAGAAAGGGGCTCAAATTGCAGCAGGGAGCTTAGTGGGCAAAATTCTTACAACAAGAGGAATCAGCCATGAGGGCATCAAAGCAGCATTACAACAAGCGTGGCGGCCAGTGGGGACAGTTAAAGTTGAAAGCCTATGCAACAAAATCTTTATGTTCAAGTTCTCCGCGGAAGAGGACAAAAGAAGAGTGTTAAATGGAGGACCTTGGCATTTTGACCGAGCCCTCATAGTGCTACAAGAACCAAGGGGTATTGGTAATGTGACAGAACAAACCTTTTCACATGTATCCTTTTGGGTTCAGCTGTATAATGTACTTTTGATGTGTATGGACATAAGCACAATTCGTGAAATTGGTTCCAAGATTGGGAAGGTGGAAGATGTAGCTACAGACGCATCAGGGGATTGCTTTGGGGAATATGTGCGGGTTCGAATTTCGATTGACATCACAAAGAGACTAAAAAAGGTGCTAAGAATCCAGCAAGAAGATGAGAAAGAAATTCTGATTGGGGTGACTTATGAGAAGCTGCCTGATTTCTGTTTTTGCTGTGGTTATATCGGGCATCAGTACAGAGAGTGTGCATCATATAATGGGCAACCCAAAGAGGAGCTGGCGTATGGAGCTTGGCTAAAAGCAGCTCTGCTGCTTGATCGAGGAAGATTTCAAAGGAGCAAGGAGAATGGATATAGGGGTCAAAGAAGAAAATCGAGAGAAGCAGCAAGTTCGGACAGCAGAGACACCTCTCAGTGGCAACAACAGAACCCAAGGGAAGACACCGGGTCCGGGTCAAGCCAATATCGAGGAGAACCAACCAGCCCTCGAATGGAATTAGGACACGTGGCTGAGCTAGCTGATGGAACGATACTGGTTCAAGGGAGACAATCGAAATGGAACCAAATGGTTAGTAACGAGCAGAAGGTCGAGTTAGAAAAGGAAGAGGTGGCTGAAAATTTGAGTCGAAGAGCGGGAAGTAAGATGGGCAGTGAAAAAATGGAGGGAAAAATTGAAAAGGATAGAATCACAATGGGCCAGAAGAGCAGCCAGCCCACTTCAACTAGCATTGCCCATGAGGAAGGAAACTCAAAGAAGGATAGGCTCAAATGGAGGAGATGGAAAAATCAAGCTCGGGAGTTAAAAAAGAAAGGAAACAACCAAGCTGCGCCGACAAGTCTAAAGCGGGCTAACTGTGACTCACAAATTAGGAGCCCACGAAGCAAAAAATTAAGAATGGCCAGATCGGGGGAGTGTATCTCAAACCAACAGTTAGCAGCTTTGGAGGAGACGGAGGTGACTGATCCAGCAGCGGGAGAGATATCGGCGGAGGCTGGTTTCCAGCCCCGCCGACAGCAATGAGGATCATAAGTTGGAACGTCCGGGGTCTGGGGAATATACGGACGATCCTAGCATTAAAAGACATTCTCCGCAATCACAGACCTCAAATCCTTTTTGTGTACGAAACAAAGATGAAGTCTGTGCAGATGACTAATATGAGTAAAAGATTAGGGTTCGATAATTGCTTTAATGTAAGTAGAAACGTTTTAGGGGGGGCCTAGCAATGCTCTGGAACAGTGAAGTGGATGTTAATATTGCTTCCTACAGCAATCATCATATAGATGCAGTAATTTATGGGGAGAACGGGAAGAATTGGAGATGCTCCGAGATTTATGGAAGTCCGGAATCTATGCAAAAACGGCATACTTGTTCGTTATTAAGAAGGCTGGCAGGTTTGTTTTCTTGGCCATGGCTTTGTTTTGGTGACTTTAATGAAGTCCTAAGGTTGGATGAAAAGCGAGGGGGTAAAGATAGAAGCTTGAACTCGGTGGCTGAGTTCAGTGAGGCTATAAAGGATTGTAACCTAAAAGATTTAGGGTGCAAGGGCTACCCATTTACTTGGTCGAACAGAAAGTCCGGACCCCATCTGGTTGAAGAGAGGCTCGACAGGTTTTTGGGGAGTAAGGAGTGGCAGCATAGTCCATACGATCTAACGGTTTATAATCTAGATTCTTGTGCTCAGACCATAGCCCTGTTATGCTCGAGATACAAGAGAAGAAAAAGCTTGCTTGGCATAACAGGAAATCTTGCCGAAGAATTCAGTATGAGGATATGTGGAGCCCGTATGAAGCTTGTAAAAGCATAATTAAAGAGGAATGGTCGATAGGAGGGAGCTGGAGTGAGGGGGATCCAGTTCAAATGTTTAAAAGGGCAGCAAACAACTCAATGGATCGGCTGCGAATATGGAGTAAGAAAGAGTTTGAGGGCAGAAAAGAGAAGCTGAATCAGTTAAAGAAAAAGCTGTCAAATATGAAGTATAGGGCTAGGCAGGACGATGTTGTGAAGTAAATAAGAAGCACGGAGAAGCAAATTGAAAGAATTCTGCTGGATGAGGAAGTTTATTGGAGGCAAAGAGCTCGAGCAGGCTGGTTAGAGGAAGGAGACAAGAACACGAGATTTTTTCATCAAAAAGCCTCCTCCAGAAGAAGGAAAAATCGAATATGGGGAGTTATGAATCAGCAAGGTGAGTGGCTTGAAGATAAAGAAGAGATTGAGAAGGAATTCTGTAATTATTTTGAAGAGTTATTTGCTACATCTAGCCCAACAGATCAGCAAATAACGGATGCCTTATTAGAAATTAGACCAAGGGTTAGCTCGGAGATGAACTTCTAGCTAGACAGGTCTTTCACGGAAGAAGAAATTTCAGTGTCTCTGTCCCAAATGTGCCCATCCAAATCGCCTGGACCAGATGGATTGCCTGCAGCCTTCTTCCAAAAGCACTGGATCTTTGTTAAGCCGGGGGTGATTTCTACGTGTCTTCGCATCCTGAATGATAAAGGTACAATTACTCCTCTCAACCACACTCACATAGTTCTGATCCCAAAAACTCAGAAGCCTCAGAGAGTGTCAGATTTTAGGCCGATAAGGTTGTGCAATGTTGTTTATAGAATAGTAGCCAAAACTATTGCTAACAGACTGAAACCAATTCTTCATCAGATTATATCCCCAACTCAAAGTGCTTTCATTCCTAATCGTCTAATTATAGATAATGTTATAGTTGGTTACGAATGTTTGCACAAAATCAGGCATAGTAAGGGGAAAAAGCATGGGCTGGTGGCTTTAAAATTGGATGTAAGCAAGGCCTACGATAGAGTAGAGTGGACTTTTCTAAAGCATACAATGTTAAAGTTGGGATTTTCATGCAGCTGGGTGAGTTTAATTATGCAGTGCATCACCACATCCTCTTTTTCGGTTGTTATCAATGGAATGGTGTCAGGACTAATTGAGCCGCAGAGAGGTCTTAGGCAGGGCTGCCTCCTCTCACCTTACCTCTTCATAATGTGTGCAGAGGTTTTTTCGAGTCTCCTTGTGAGGGCAGAATAGCAAGGGCGTATCCATGGGCTTCATTTTGGCAGGGAGGCAAGAGTTTCGCACTTATTGTTTGCAGATGACAGCTTAATTTTCAGCAGAGCTGCAGAGGAAGATTGTAAGCATCTGAAGTCCCTATTTGAGTGTTATAGTAGAGCGTCTGGCCAGACTTTCAACCTAGAGAAATCCTCCATGTTCTTCAGCAGCAGCACAAGGGATGATCAGGTCTCAGCCATAAAAAAATTTTTCAGCTAAATGTGGTTTCCCGTCATGAAAAATATCTAGGGCTGCCATCAATGATAAGAAGAAAGACCAAGAGTTTCTTTAATGAGATAAAGCTTAGAGTCTTAAATAAGATCTCAAGCTGGCAGCACAAGTTCTTCTCCAGTGGAGGAAAAGAGGTGCTTATAAAAGCTGTTGCTCAAGCCATTCCAGCTTATGCTATGAGCGTTTTTAAGATTCCCCTAGGCTTGTGTGAGGATATCTAAAAAGCAGTGGCTAAATTCTGGTGGGGATCAAACCAGGAAAAGAAGAGTATTCATTGGGTGCGGTGGGATAGGATGAGTCATGCAAAAGGTAAAGGTGGTATGGGATTCAGAAATTTCTCAAGCTTCAACCAAGCGTTGATAGCGAAGCAAGGTTGGCGAGTTATGCAATTCCCAAGCTCTTTGGTGGCAAGAGTCTTAAAAGCAAGGTACTTTAAGCAAGTAGGCTTTATGGAAGCGAGGGTTGGAGCAAAACCATCATTTATTTGGCGAAGTATGCTGTGGGGAAGGATGGTCCTAGATAATGGATCTAGGTGGAGAATTGGTAATGGGCAGAAAGTGCATGTTCTCAAGAGCAACTGGATCCCCAGACCCTCAACGTTTAAGCCAATTTCAGCGCCATCATGGATGAATAATACCAAGGTAGCAGATCTAATAGATGAGAACCAGCAGTGGAGGGAAGAGATGATCATTGAGAATTTCAAGCCAGAAGATGCAGAAGTTATCATGCAAATTCCTCTTCCCCGAGAACCAAGGGAGGATAAGTTGATATGGCACTATGATAAGAAAGGGAAGTATTCGGTAAAAAGTGGGTACCAAGTGGCTATGAAGATAAAGCTGCCAGATTCCCCAAGCTGCTCATCTTAGTTCAAAAACCAATAGAGTGTCATCTGGAAGCTTGAAGTTCCGGAAAAGGTTAAAATTTTCTTATGGAGAGCTGCAAAGGATCTGTTACCTACAGCCGACAACCTATGGAGGAGAAGAATCATCCAAGAGCCAACATGCTAAGTCTGTGGTTGTAGTGGTGAATCTGTGGCCCATGCCTTGCTAGATTGCAAGCTGGCTAGGAAAATATGGAGCAATTCTAGGTTGGCAGATGGTCTCAATCAGGAGCTCTGCAAGGATATAGTTGCGGTGCTGCAGCTCTTTATTCAGCAGAAAGGGATTATGGAAGGGGCTTCGGCAGCAGCTTTGTTTTGGGCTATATGGAAGGCTAGAAACAAATGGTTGTTTGAAAGGAAAAGAGAGTGCCCGATCAGAGTAGCTGCTAATGCAGAGGCAGTGGTGGAATCATTGAGCAGAGTTAGGCAAATGCAGATGGATGTTGGAGAAAGGAGGGCTGGTGGAAAGCAAGAGCAGTGGTGCTCTCCTCCAAAGGGCTGGCTGAAGATAAATGTGGATGCGGCAGTGGATGTTAAAGAGCAGAAGTCAGGGCTGGGAGTGGTGATCAGAGACCACAATGGAAGATGCAAAGCTGCTGCAATGAAAACATCAAAGTTCTTTGGCAATGTGGCAATGGCTGAAGCAGCAGCGTTGGAATGGGGCTTGCTAGTTGCTTTGAAAGTTGGTACAACCTCAGGAGTTTTTGAATCTGACTCTAAAGAAGTAATAGATTTAGTTAATGGAAAATCGAGCTCTATAGCGGAAATAGATTGGGTGATCTCGGAAATTCAGGAATATAAGTGGAGATTCCAGAATTTCATAGCTCACCACATTCCTCGTTTATGTAATGGCATGGCCCACTCAATGGCCAAATTAGCCCTGCAGAAGCAGGAGACTGTTATTTGGGTGGATGAGTTTCCACCGGAAATTGTACGGTTATTTTGTGCTGATCAATAGAAAGGCATACTTTCTTTTCAAAAAAAAAATATATATATATATATATATCCACGTTTTGAAAACCTAATTTCATGGCAAGTTTCAGTCAAGTCCAAAACTTAATGTTAATTGCATATCAAGTAAGCATTTTTGGACTTTGGGCTTTTGGACTCCAAATGAGATGGACTCAACAAATCTCCTTTTCCAGATCACGTGGGAGGCATTCATGTCAATTCCGATTCTAACACATTCTGATTCCCATTTAGTAAACGCATCATTAGTTGGGTGGGGATGGGGAATCCCCATGTGGAGAATGCTTTCCCCGCCTCCACTTCATTCCTCATTTACTTATTTTATAATAAATATAGATACATAATTTCAATAAATTAAAAATTAAGGATTTAAATAAAATTATCACCATATTATAAGGTATTTAAATTATTAAAAAATTCTCTAAAAACTTGAAACAATATCTTCAAATGTTATCAAAACTACAAAAATGTTTGAAGAGAGTAGTCCCTTAAGAGAGAAAAGAAAATATAACAATATTTTAGAGTGGAATAATAATTATATTATAGAGTTTTCTTTTAGTTATAGCCTATTTATATTATGTAAAAATAAAAAGAAAATTCATTAACTAATATTATAATTGATAAAATAAAAATTAAAAAAATATTTATATATAATAGGGATTGGGGTGGGGGGTGTGGTGGGGAGTACAAAACCAAACCCCACATAATTAAGAATTTGAGGATTATTTTTCTCTCATTCCCTATCTTATTCTCCAAAAATTATTCAGAATTCACTTCATTTGGGGTGGGGTCTCGTGGGGCCCCAAACCCATGGAGGATTTTGTCATCCCTATATATCGTGTTTATGTGACCCAATAGGTCATGTTATATTACAATAAGGGAAAACAACGAAAAGGGAACAAATATATATTGCAAAAAAGGGAAAGCAAGGAAAAGGTGGGGAAAAGATTGCACGTTCAGAAGGTGACGGCGTATGGTTAAAATCTTATATATTTTGCATGTTAATTAAATATAAGGGTAATAATGGCCTATAATCCCTTTTAAGTTTGAAAAATACAATAATTATATTAGATTTATAGGTAGGGCTATTTGAACCCACTAATTTCCTCCATACTTTTTCTTTTTAATTAAGAATTTTATTGCCTAAAGAATTTTTAAAAAAATTACTCAATAACCCTTCCTTCTCCTTCTCTTCTCAATTTCACAAAGTCATAGTAATTCATTTAAATATATTTTTTTCGCTGCAAATAATTGGTGTCACTAACTAAGAGAAACGAAACCACCATTTAAAAATAAACATTAACAACTTTATCAGCTATGAAAATTAATGAATATAAAAAAATTAATTTTTACTAAACACAAAAGCTAATGAATATCAAGAAAAAAATTCTTATATATAAAAGATATGAAATATAGATCATAATATACTAAGAAAAGTAAAAAAAAAAAATCTAAAAGAGAGTCAAATTGAGTGTTTATTTTTAGAATGGGAGAGTAGAGAAAAAAAGAAACTAGTGAAGGGCAATTTTGAGATTTTTAAATTTTTAATTTTTAATAATAAATTAATTTTTTAAAATAGATGTAGAGAGAAATTTGGTGGGTTAAATAGCCCCACCTTAGATTTATTTAACTTTGCTTCGGGGATGTTATAATTAAATAAATAGGTTTTGTTAAAAAAAAATTTTGCACGCGGGAAGATTAGTTTCTATTTTTAGCAACTATAAAATGGTAAAGTCCTTATTCGGGTTGTGTTTGTGTCTTAATTAACGCAACGCTATTTTGTCGCCTACTCTGATCTTGTGGATCAGGAAACGAGAAAGAAAAGAGAAGGAACAAAAGTGGAAAATAGAAATTATAAGTTATAAAAAAAAAGATATAAGCACAAGTTGATTTTGATTAACTAATTTCCGAGATCTATATGTAATTAATTATATATCTTTTACACATCACCCAGCCTACCAAAAAAAATGAAAAAATAAAGCAGAGATGAATCTTTAATTATCTTGTGTCACAGACAATGTGGAATTGATTTTGCCAGAAAGATACTGAAAAAAAAAATCCCTCTATAATATTGTAATTTTGTTAAGACATAAATAGTGTAAGAAATATGTATTATTAGATTTTATCAACAGCACATATTATTTTTATTAATGAAAAATTTTAATTATCTTTAAAAAATATAACCGGTTAACGAACTAATTGAAAAAGTGATTTTAAATTTAAAAAGAATAAAAAAAATAGAGGTATGATAAAATACAATCTCTGCATTTATCTCACTGAACTCACCTCGGTTTTATCTCTCACATTTGAAATTAAATCCTTGAAAATTGACTCTACTCCCGAATGATTAGATGAAAGAGATTCGGGAAGCTGTTTTTAACAAGCATTGCTTATTCCATGGCACAATCCCCCTCGTGGGGGACATCAAATCAAGACTCTCTCAGTGTCTTTCTTTAAATGAGTTACTGCCCTTCGGTCACTTTTTATGTGTTCCCACAGGCTCTCCCGCCGCAAAAAAAGCACCTTTTAATTCTTGTAAATTTCAGTTGTATTGTCAATCTGGATTACGTTTATGCATAATAGTCTCCTTCCAAATCCAAGTGGGCGTATAATGTTAACCAAGGAGTTTTTTTATTAACCGTTTACAAGAATGTTAAACTTGTCCTTCTAGCTCAACTTATTGTCAGTTTATTGTCTTAAGTTTTTTGATAGATAGGTTTTTTCACAGCAGACAAGGAATCACAGATTTCATGTTCTTGTTGTACTATATTCATCAAATCTTGCTTTGATGCTATCATATATTTAGTTATTACCCTATATGAATTAATGATCTCGCCCACTTATTAATGGAGTTTTAATTTTTTATCATTTATGTTGCCTTATTTTCATGGGTATTACTTCACTTAGGGTGCGGTATGATGCACCATTCTTTCGGATGCTCATAATTAGTAATTTGTTACCAATTATCTCTTTCTATAATTGTATTTTGCAAAAGAAAGTTACAATTCACTACTCAAAAATATCATTATATTTTTTTGTTACATTTTACACTAATGTTGTGGTACATTATGAATGCAACATTTAATGTTTAATAACACCTATTTTATTCCTTTTTTTTTTCTAAAATTCGTAATTAATGATAAAACCTAAAAACTTATTTCTTTTATCCTCTTGCACTATCCATGCCCCCATAGTAATTAAAACCTAACATCTGTGAATCATTAATTAGAGCCAGCATTGAATTGCAAAAGCAATGAACTTTATTAATTTTGTATCTTGGTACTTTCAATTTTTTTGTTCCCTTCAATTGAACTTTTTATTCGATGTAAAGTTTTTATATGGATTTTTTTTATTTCTTCTTTAAAAGGTAAGGGGTGGGCCAGGCGCAAATAATTTTTATTTTCCTCTTATCTCCCTAAAACTCGAATCCAGGTGGTTAGCTGCAGCAAACTTTATGTTGTCACCAACATAACCACACCCTTGGGAGCTTATATGGATTACTCATTTAACTTATTTAGTTTTTAAGTTTCCGATCTCTTCCAATATTTGTGGAAAAAAGCTTCTCAGAATTAAAATGAATCTACCTTTGTGGTATTCCATTTAGAGCTCATGTGTCAACATCTCTGAAGCAAGTATATACATGTTGAGCTCCTTTGGAACGACTTGAACACTTCAACAAATCAGCATCTTAAGTGCTATGCATGATATAGGATAATATAGCACTTATATCTACGAAATTAATATTAATTTAAAATTAAAAAATCAATATTCACAAGCAACCTATAAGTTACGTGCTATATTTTAATTAATTATCTATATATCCATTATATTAAATGAATGATTGGGATTAAAACACTTAAATCTAAGAGTCTACAATAACCCAACTTTTAAAACTGTAAAAATACATACAACAGTATAGAGAAATCCTAAAAAGAAATAAATACTTACACATAGAGATGGGCAATGGGCCGGGTGGCACGTGGCACAGCATGGGCATGGCACGTGTTTGTACAGTACAGCATAACACGAGCACGTTTTGGTAAGCACATGGCATAGCACGCACACAAGCTAGGCTGCACTAAAAATTTTAAGTAAGTGGGCTTTAAAAACATAGCACAATTAGAGATAGCTAAAGTATGGCTCGTGGAAAGATCTGCAATAAGCACACTTCACTTTTTAATGAAAATAAATGTAAAATTTTATAATTTTACAAAATAACTTGAAATTGAATCTTTTAATGCATTTTATTAGCATAAGTTTTTCAAATTCATTTAATTCTTAACGTAAAAAAATATATTATAATTGTTTTATTGTTTATAATTTATTAAATGAATAGATGATATCATGATTTTAATAGATAAAATTATAAATATCATGATTTTATAAAATGTGTAATTCCAACTCCGGAATTTCTGAAGCGATGAGCTCATCACATTATTGAATAATTTGGTGGATGAGCTTATTTCTGAACTGATTAGCTTGTCTAGTTGACTTTGGAACCATTTATGTAAGACTTTGAACCTTTCACACGATCACATCGCAAAGTTAATAAAAACGAAAATAGCTAGATGAGCTTATTACTATTGAAGGCATTTGACAAAGTTGGCATGCTTGCAGAATATTGCAGAATCATCTTCAAAGAATCTTTAAATTCTTTATAAAATATATTAGAATGCATGCAGCTTTAACAACATTGTTATTTGTTACTCACACATATGACAGTGAGATATATCTATTTAAATGATTAAATACAACAGAATACTATGACTTCCATTGCTCAATCCAATCACCATTGATTCTTGTTGCTTTCTATCATTGTCTTCAACTTAAAAGTTCATAAAACATAAGTAATCTTATCTTAGCAGCACATGACATGCAAATTTCCACATCTGTTTCATTTTCAATCTTTAATCTTAATGTAAACGTATAATATCTTCAATTAGCAGTAAAAAATGACCAGTTGACTAAGTGAGTATGGAACTTTGAGTTTTCAAATATATCTTTATTTGCCAAATATTATCAACAACATTGCATAGAGAGAAAAAGAGATGGCTATATACTGTGGTTCCAGGCTCCATGGATATATCTCCTGCTGAAACAGAAACTAGAATAATCCTGGATTCTTCAGAAAAGCTTGATGCTGGAGCTTTCTCTGTCCTCAACTCAAAAGGTTAGTGAACTGATTATTCTCTAAGGTCACAAAGCTTGTGACTGGTAGAACTTGACCACAGAGAAAAAACAATTCTCAAGCACAAGCCTTGCTTAAAGAAGTGGGTGTCATTATTTGCAGGGTCATGCTTGCATTGTGGATATCATTTGACAACATCAATAGTTGGCCGTGTAATTTTTAGTCTTCCCTTTTCACTGGCATTGCTCGAATAGGTTCCTGGAGTTATATGTTTGATTCTTGTGGCTCTTGTGATTTTCTACGCATACAATCTTCTTTCCTGTGGTTTTGGAACACCAGGAGCAGCTTGGCAAGCGTCAGCTTCGCTTCAGAGACATGGCCTGAGATGTTTTAGGTTGGTACTACAACCACTACTAGATAGTGACGTGGGTCGTTATTTTAGGATTTTAAAAATTTTTATTTTTTTAAGATTTTTTTATTTTAATTAGAGTCAATTATGAAATGTGTCTTAGTCTTTCATTATAATTGTGATTTAATTTTCCTTTTAAAGGTAACTTAGAAAAGTAGGTTTAAAAGCATTATAGCTTGATGCCAGAACCTATTATAGCTTGTTTGCTGACTTGTAGACATGATTAATTAATTGCACATAAAAATCAAATCATCCAAGAAGGTTAATGGGAAATGAGGCCTTGGAAGCTTTTTATTCAAATGAAAAGTCAAAACTTCTGAAGTGATGAGTTTATTATCTAGTTGAATTTGGAACCATTTGCATAAGATTTAGATCCTTTGACATCACAAAATTTGATGAGCTTATCTCAGTAGAACATGACGCGCAATTCCCACATCTGTTTGATTTTCAATCTTTAATCATAAAGTAAATATGTAATATCCTTGATTAGCAGTCAAATATGACCAGTTGACCAAGTGAGTAAGGAATTTGAGTTTCCATATATGTCTTCATTTCCCAAATATTATCAACAACACTAAAAAGAGGGATGGCTATTGTGGTTCCAGGCTCCATGGATTTATCTCCTGCTGAAATAGAGACTTGAATAATCCAGGATTCCTCAGAAAAGCTTGATGCTGGAGCTTTGTTTGTCATCATCAAGTCATAAGGTTAGTTAATTGATTATTCTCTAAGCTTTTACTGGAGAAAATATTATTGGGAAAGAAACTCACACAAGCAGTTATAAAATAAGTAGAAACAAATTTTTTTTTTCTCTTTGTGTGATTAAAATAAGATGTGTATCATAAATAAATAAGTAAAAAATAAACCAACAAAATCTAAAGCAATAAATCAACCATAAGAGACACGGATTTTTACATGGAAAACCTAAAACGAAAAAAACCATGGGATTGTAGTCCGATATAAGCTTCTACTATATTAATGAGATTACAACACAAATCCTTCTCTAAATAATACTAGCGACTAACAATATCAAGAATCTTAATATTCTTTGCTTACAGTAATAGCTTGATATCTATTTTTATAACAAATGGGTATCTCAATTAATAGCCAAAGAGAGAATAAAATAAAAATCGAGATCAGTAGGATTGTAGAAAGTAATGCCAAGAGCTTATCCTCAAAATTTGAGAGAAAACATAATTAATTTCGCCTTATGATCATTCAGTCAAAGACTGAAAATCCTTACCCCCAAATTAAACACACGCCACTATCTCTTCTCTCGTATTTTTCTTCTTTTCTTTTTATGTCAGCCGCCTCACTTACCCTTCTTTATATATCCACGTTTTCAAAACCTAATTTCATGGCAAGTTTCATTCAAGTCCAAATCTTAATGTTAATTGCATATCAAGTAAGCCCTTTTGGATTTTAGGCTTTTGGACTCCAAATGAATATAATTGGATTTCGAATAGTATGTCGAATTCTTTACCAAGTGAGTGGTACTCTAACTGTCACAGTACACAATAAAGATATTTTGCTTCATATCCAACTCTTGTTGGAAATTTTTCATCCACAAGGTATTTTTGCAACCTTTAGTAATTGCAATATACTCTGCTTCTGTGATAGATAGAGCAATACACTGCTAAAGTCTGGACTGCTATGAGACTATTCCTCTTATAAAAGTGAGCAAATATTCTGATAGAGATTTTCTAAAAATAACATCCCATGTCATATCTGCATCTATATACACTTGTAACATAGGTTTGTCACTGCTAAAACATAAACATGTCTTGGAAGTGCCTCTGAGATATATGAAAATCTATTTCACTGCTGTCCAGAACTCTTTGCCTGGCCTGGAGAGAAATCAGGTCACTACACTAACTACATGAGCAATAACTGGTCTTGTACAAACCATAACATACATCAAACTGCTAACTACTGGAGCATAAGGAACTACTCTCATCTCTTGCTTCTCTTTCTCACTTGTACAATAATACTTGGAACTAAGCTTAACATGGCCTGCAAGTGGAGAAAAAACAGATTTTGTCTTGCCCATATTAAATCTTTCAACCTTTTAACATATGCTTCTTGCGATAACCATAACTTTTTTGATTTTTTATTACGAGAAATCTCCAGGCCAAGAATTTGTTTCGCCGATCCTAAATCCTTCATTGCAAAAGTCTTGCTAAGTTCTTTCTTCAAATTATTAATCTTACTTGCATCCTGATCAACAATTAACATGTCATCCACATAAAACAGAAGAATGATGAAATCATTATCATCAAACTTATTTATAAAAATATAATGGTTAGATGTAGTCTTGCTAAAACCATGAATCTCCATAATGGAATAAAATTTTTTGTACCACTATCTTGGTGCCTATTTCAGCCTGTACAAATTTTTTTTCAACTTACACACAAGTTCTTCTTTGCCTATGGCACTGAATCCTTCAGGTTGCTCCATGTATATTTCCTCCTCTAAGTCACCGTACAAAAAAGTTGTCTTTACATCGAGGTATTCAATTTCCAAATTTAAGCTAGTTGCAAATCCTAGAGCTGCTCGGATAGAAGATATCTTCACCACAGGAGAAAATATTTCTTCAAAATCAACACCTTTCTTCTGAGCGAAACCCTTCACAACCAATCTAGCATTGCATCATTGTTCTAAGTTATTTTCAGTCTTCAATTTGTAAACACATTTGTTCTTCAGTGCCTTATTTCTTTTATGAACTTTACTAGTCATAAGTGTGATTCTCATTCAAGAATTATCATCTCCTCTTGCATGGCTTTAACCCACTCATTTTTATGCAGATGAGACATTGTTTCTTCAAAACATTCTGGCCCCACCTGTAACCATCACATACTCATGTGGAGGATATCTAGTGGAAAGTCGTTGTTCTCTGGTGAATCTTCTCAATTCTGATTCAACTAGTGGTGCACATGGTTCTACAGGTACCTGGTTAATTGGTTCAGCTGAACCATTATTATTATTCTCTCTAGCTCCCCTATGATCATTATGAACTATAGGTGGAGAAACGGAAGTTGGAATTGTAGGAATTTCTAGAGATGACTGAAACCATCACTCTTCTCTACATCACCAACTATTTGATCTTTAAGAAATACAACATCTCTACTTCTGATTATTTTTCTTGCCATTGGATTCCATAATTTGTAGCCAAATTCTTCATGTCCATAGACTAAGAAAATGCATTCTTTGGCTTTATCATCAAGTTTCGATCTTTCATCATTAGGAATGTGAACATATACTCTACAATCAGACATTCTCTAGTGTTTATAAGAACATCTTTTCCGGTTTAAACTCTCTCAGGTACATCGCCCTCTAATGGAGCTAAAAGAGAAAGGTTAATTAACTCAACTACAATATGCATAGCCTCCACCCAAAAAGATTTAGGAAGCTTGGCATAAAAAAGCATACACCTAACCTTCTCTTTAATTGTTCTGTTCATCTTTTCTACAACACTATTCTACTGTGGGTTTTTTGGTCCAGTCTTCTCAAGTCTGATTTCACGGGATCTACAATACTGCTCAACTGGCCCTCTATACTCATCACCATTGTCTACCTCTACACATTTTAGTTTTCTTCATGTCCCTCTCTCAACATAAGCATAGAAGAATTTAAATGTATCAAGCACCTGGTCTTTAGATTTCAAAGCAAAAGCCCACACTTTTCTAAAACAATCATTAATAAAAGTCACAAAATAAAGTGCACCTTATATTCATTTACTTTGCATCATGCAAATATTGTGTGAGTCAAATCAAGTATTTGTGACTTTCTAAATGGGGAAAAGCTTTTAAAAGCTATTATGTATATCTTTCTAGCTAAGCAATAAACACAGGTCCTAAGGAACATATCTGTGAAGCTAGGTAGAAATTCTTTTCTAACAAGAGTTTCCAACCCTTTCTCACCAATATGATCAAGCCCTTTATGCCATGTTTCAATGTCAGAATCTTTTACAGCCATATTCACATCTTTTTTCTTAACCTTGGCTCCTAACATATAGAAGGCGTTCACTTTGTGCATTAACCTTGCATATGTTGTAGGATTGAACCTGATTTTTGAAGACTTGCCTAGGACACACTCATCAAAGAATCTCAATGTACTTATTCTATCCACACTTAAGACCCCCTGTTTGCTTAGTTCTCTCAAGCCCTTTTAACTGATATGGCTTAATCTTAAATGCCACAGCATTGCCTTGTCTAGACTCAGATTAGTCACACTAGCTTCACCTATAACACCAGTCCCCTTAAGAACATATAGGCCATTATTGATTCTCCTCTCATTATCACCATTGACCCTTTTAGCATCTTCAAAGTCCCATATTCAAGCTTAACTAAACACCCCGTTTTATCTAGCATCTCTGGAGAAATTAGATTTCTTTTAAGTTCTTGTACATGTTTGACACCATCTAAATCCCTAATCATGCCATCTAACATTCTAAGCCTAATCAAGCTCTTATCACAACTCCACAACACGCACTATTTCCCATCATAACTATTCCACCATTGTAAGTTTGAGAGTTTACAAACAAGGATTTACCAAGGTACATGTGAAATGAACCGCCAGAGTCAAGTACCCAATTACCTTCAATTTGTCATTTGTGGCTATCAAAACACCAGATGAGCCATAGCCATCAAAGTCTTGTGCTTTAGATGCAATAGTGACCCAACTCAAGTGTTAATTACTCACAAGTATAAGAGTGTCTTGTTATTATATAACCCAGAGTGTGCCCCTGCTAAGTCTGGGGTTGGTCCACAGGGAAAAGATTTAATTTATAATTTCTTTTAAATTATCTAAGAACGAAAAATAAAATTTAAATACACGTTATTTAATTTATGTGAAATTATGAAAATAAATTAGTTAGGACTATGAATCCACTCTTAATAGTAGATATAATTTCATAAATTCTTTTCTTTTTATTTTGTTTATTTGTTAAAAGATTAATTGTATAAATTCCCATTATTTTCCCATTAATTCTTTTATGGATTAAGTACTTAGTGTGCCCAAAATCAATTTGTCTACAATAAGTCAAAATACCATTTTACCATACTTTACACAAAGATATTAAGAATTTATTGTGCCAAGCTCCCTTGTTTGTTTACAATAAATCAAAATTTCAAAATATAAAATATGGATAAAATTAAATAGAAAATAATTTAATTTATATAATTAAAAGTAGAATTTGATTAAATCATATTTTTCTGCTAAGAGTTTATGAACTATTATTATTTAGCTAAGCATAATTGGAATAAAAATAATTTTTGAAATAAAATTACACATGATTAAAATTAAAATAACTAAAATTAAAAATAACGCTAAATTTATTTATGAACTAAAATTTAAACTTCCAAAATAAATTAAAATTATATAGAAAAGAAATGAGAAGAAATTTTGAAAATTTAACCTTCCGTTTCTACTCCTCTTCTGCATTCTACCTCCAGCATCTTTCTCTAATTCTTCTCTTCTCTCCTGCCTTCTTCTTTTCTTTCTTCTGCATATTACCTCCCATTTCCTTTTATAGGACAAGAAAGCCTTATCCTCCTCTTCATTTTATTATTATTTAATTTATCATTATTATTTTCCAATAATGCAAAAGATAAGCAAGTGGCGCCTGGCTTCTGCTTGCTTATTTTGGCAAAGTGGCATCACTATTTTTTTTTATTTCATTATTATTTTTTTATATTAACACAATCCAGTCGCTTTGACTCTCGCATTCAGTTTCGATTCCTCTTTTATTCTTAAAATATATTTACAATACAAAATTAAAATAAAATTAACATATTATAATTTAATTTAATATGCTACTCACCCTTAACACGAGATTATTAAAAAATCAACACAACTATATGATCAAAACTGAATCTAAATTCTAAACAAAAGGGGAAAATTAAATAAAAGACCGACCGTAATTATCTTTTGATGCTGGAGAGTGTATACATGCGTGTGTCTATATATATATATATTGGAGAGTTAATTACACAAGAGTCAAAGAGAATCGAGCATTTTATATACGCGTGTGTGGTATTTGTGTCGTATTGCTGTCCGGAAAATTCTTGCTAGCATTGTTTAATTAATTAATGCAATAGGTTTTGTCAACAGGAAAAAAAAAAATTGCACGCTGGAAGATTAATTTCTATTTTAGCAACTACAATAGGAAATGTTTGAGTCTTATTTGGGTAGGGCTTATATTTTAAATAACGCAAAAACTATTCTGTTGCCCACTCTAGTGTTAGACGAGGAAACTTAAAAAAGAATAAAAGTGGAAAAAATAAACTGTGATGAGTTAATGGGAAACAAATGATACATGCACAAATTGATCTGGAGTAATTAATTTTCGACGTCTATAATCAAATTCAAAATCTATAGCTCAAGGGTGAGGCTTTCCCAAACACATTTACAGAAAGACGAACATCAATTTCTACCGCAACCATAAAGGATAACCACAGCATTGTAAAATAACTAAACGAATAAATGCCTTTTCAAGAAATTCCAAGATCGCGACTTCAGTGGACCGTTCCATAAAAGATTCAATCATTGGATATTGGTATTATTCCCATTTGTGCACAGAAGTAAAAGAAGGAGAATGTTCAAAGGATCCTTTAATGCTTTAATTTCGGAGACTAGGGATTTGGAATTTTAATTGCTTGTATCCTTCCTTTTTCATTTCTATTTCAAAATAATGGCACAAGTCAAGTCGTTTGGCAGCGGATTTACTTGCAACCAGCAAAAGTAGAATTCCCGTGTTTTGGAGTGGCAAAGATAGGCCAATATTTATCCATCAAAACTGTTGTACCAAGGCTATTATATTTAATGTACTACTTAATAATATGTATAATTAGTGATCAGCCTAACAAATAACTTGTAGCACAATTTCAATTTCAGCTTCAACTGACAAAATAATAAAGTGGATGACTCTGTTTGTCGCTGTAATCTATGCACAATTCAGAGATATTAATAATAGGACTTCAGAAAATAAAAATTCTAATTCATATTGATAATAAGGAAGCTCACATAAAGCAGAAATTAATAAAATAGTCTGTCACTACAAATAATTTGGAAAAACACCAAGCTTCAGAATTTTCTTCGTCATTTATTAGTTATTTCTTCGTCAAATTAAACCAGCAAGCTTGTTCAAAGACCCAACTTGTTCAATAGACGGGGAAAATTGCTTGAATTCCATGAATTTTGACAGAGATAAGAAACCTACAAGGAGGGAGGATTAATAATTAGAAAAAGAATAATGTAAACTTTTATACATGTATACATAGATATATAATTGATACTAGACGATTCAAAAAAAAATATATATATATATACACACACACACATACATGTAATGAACCTTGCAATAGAGTGAACAGAAAAAAATTATTCCCTTGCAGCATAGCTGGACACCCATTGCATTTCTTGCTGTTGGATTCTCTAACATATGTTTCTGGCCTTTGGTTTATAAATAGCACATTTGCACCATTGCGTTGGTATGTCTGAAGAGAAAATATATGAAGCATATTTGTAAGAACGTGAGCAGATATAAATGTAGTTTCATCAGTCATATGCTCATGACTGGATACCGAACTTGAGCTAAGATCAAAATTGTATGCGATAGCCCAATTCGGATTTTGTAAAATTCGGATGTTCGTACATGAGCATTGTTATGTAGTTCAGAATAGTACTTCATTAGCAAATAGAAGAATTTTTAAGAAAATATTCAATGAAGAAGAAATAAATAAGATTGGAATTCAAGCTTTGACTGATTACTTGGATATGTCCGCAATCAATAAACTCGTCAGCCTCGTTCAATCGTACAACGCTCAATTGGTAATGTGTTAGGATCTGAAATATTAAAAATTTACAAAACAAATACATATAAATAAATCATGCAGATGGTTTTAAAAATTTTATGATGTAATGAATTTACTATTTATTTATTCATGACAACCTTCAAGAGGCGATGAGTACTGTCGTGATCGGACAAGCATTTTTCGCATATACTGGTGCAACAATTCAAACAATATATGTTCTTTTGTTTAACTGCGTTTCCGTGATTGCAATTTTGAAAGCTCCTCTCTTGGAAAAGAGCCAAAAGACCTTGGAGCCACTGGGGTTGATTCCCTGCCTGAAGATATGATTGAAGTACAATTGATGTTATTAACTAATAAAAATAAATAACAAAAATTTTGAGTCCTAATAAACAAAGGAAGTTGGGTTCAATATGCTAATCACCCTTGACACAAGATTATTAAACGATAAACACAACTATATGATCAAAGCTGAATCTAAATTCTAAACAAAAGGAGAAAATTAAAGAAAAGGCCGACCATGATTATCTTTCGATGCTGGAGAGTGTATATATGTGTGTTTTTTTTTTTTTGGAGAGAGAGGACTGTCAGTAAAGAGAATTACACAAGAATTAAAGAGAATAGAGCTTTTTATATACGCGTGTGTCGTATTTGCATCGTATTGCTGTCCGGAAAATTCTAGCTAGCATTGTTTAATTAATTAATGCAATAGGTTTTGTCAACAGGAAGAAAAACCAAAAAAATTGCACGCTGGAAGATTAATTTCTATTTTAGCAACTACAATAGGAAATGTTTGAGTCTTATTTGGGTAGGGCTTATATTTTAAATAACGCAAAAACTATTTTGTTGCCCACTCTAGTGTTAGATGTGGAAACTTAAAAAGGAATAAAAGTGGAAATAATAAACTGTAATGAGTTAATGGGAAACAAATGATACATGCACAAATTGATCTGGATGGCACGTGGCACAGCACGAGCATGGCACGGGCATGGCACGAGCATGGCACGGGCATGGCACGAGCATGGCATGTGTCTGTACAGTACAACATAACACGAGCACGTTTTGGTAAGCACGTGGCATAGCACACACACAAGCTAGGCTGGACTAAAAATTTTAAGTAAGAGGGCTTTAAAAACATAGCACAATTAGAGTTAGCTAAAGTATGGCTCGTGGAAAGATCTGCAATTAGCACACTTCATTTTTTAATGAAAATAAATGTAAAATTTTATAATTTTACAAAATAACTTGAAATTGAATCTTTTAATGCATTTTATTAGCATAAGTTTTTTAAATTCATTTAATTCTTAGCGTAAAAAAATATATTATAATTGTTTTATTGTTTATAATTTATTAAATGAAGAGATGATATCATGATTTTAATAGATAAAATTATAAATATCATGATTTTATAAAATGTGTAATTCCAACTCCGGAATTTCTGAAGCGATGAGCTCATCGCATTATTGAATAATTTGGTGGATGAGCTTATTTCTGAACTGATTAGCTTGTCTAGTTGACTTTGGAACCATTTATGTAAGACTTTGAACCTTTCACACGATCACATCGCAAAGTTAATAAAAACGAAAATAGCTAGATGAGCTTATTACTATTGAAGGCATTTGACAAAGTTGGCATGCTTGCAGAATATTGCAGAATCATCTTCAAAGAATCTTTAAATTCTTTATAAAATATATTAGAATGCATGCAGCTTTAACAACATTGTTATTTGTTACTCACACATATGACAGTGAGATATATCTATTTAAATGATTAAATACAACAGAATACTATGACTTCCATTGCTCAATCCAATCACCATTGATTCTTGTTGCTTTCTATCATTGTCTTCAACTTAAAAGTTCATAAAACATAAGTAATCTTATCTTAGCAGCACATGACATGCAAATTTCCACATCTGTTTCATTTTCAATCTTTAATCTTAATGTAAACGTATAATATCTTCAATTAGCAGTAAAAAATGACCAGTTGACTAAGTGAGTATGGAACTTTGAGTTTTCAAATATATCTTTATTTGCCAAATATTATCAACAACATTGCATAGAGAGAAAAAGAGATGGCTACATACTGTGGTTCCAGGCTCCATGGATATATCTCCTGCTGAAACAGAAACTGGAATAATCCTGGATTCTTCAGAAAAGCTTGATGCTGGAGCTTTCTCTGTCCTCAACTCAAAAGGTTAGTGAACTGATTATTCTCTAAGGTCACAAAGCTTGTGACTGGTAGAACTTGACCACAGAGAAAAAACAATTCTCAAGCACAAGCCTTGCTTAAAGAAGTGGGTGTCATTATTTGCAGGGTCATGCTTGCATTGTGGATATCATTTGACAACATCAATAGTTGGCCGTGTAATTTTTAGTCTTCCCTTTTCACTGGCATTGCTCGAATAGGTTCCTGGAGTTATATGTTTGATTCTTGTGGCTCTTGTGATTTTCTACGCATACAATCTTCTTTCCTGTGGTTTTGGAACACCAGGAGCAGCTTGGCAAGCGTCAGCTTCGCTTCAGAGACATGGCCTGAGATGTTTTAGGTTGGTACTACAACCACTACTAGATAGTGACGTGGGTCGTTATTTTAGGATTTTAAAAATTTTTATTTTTTTAAGATTTTTTTATTTTAATTAGAGTCAATTATGATATGTATCTTAGTCTTTTATTATAATTGTGATTTAATTTTCCTTTTAAAGGTAACTTAGAAAAGTAGGTTTAAAAGCATTATAGCTTGATGCCAGAACCTATTAAAGCTTGTTTGCTGACTTGTAGACATGATTAATTAATTGCACATAAAAATCAAATCATCCAAGAAGGTTAATGGGAAATGAAACTCACACAAGCAGTTATAAAATAAGTAGAAATATTTTTTTTTCTCTTTGTGTGATTAAAATAAGATGTGTATCATAAATAAATAAATAAAAAATAAACCAACAAAATCTAAAGCAATAAATTAACCATAAGAGATACGGATTTTTACATGGAAAACCTAAAACGAAAAAAACCATGGGATCGTAATCCGATATAAGCTTCTACTATATTAATGAGATTACAACACAAATCCTTCTCTAAATAATACTAGAGACTAACAACATCAAGAATCTTAATATTCTTTGCTTACAGTAATAGCTTAATATCTATTTTTATAACAAATGGGTATCTCTATTAATAGCCAAAGAAAGGATAAAATAAAAATCGAGATCAGTAGGATTGTAGAGGGTAATGCCAAGAGCTTATCCTCAAAATTTGAGAGAAAACATAATTAATTTCACCTTATGATCATTCAGTCAAAGACAGACTGAAAATCCTTGCCCCCAAACTAAACACACGCCACTATCTCTTCTCTCGTATTTTTCTTCTTTTCTTTTTATGTCAGCCGCCTCACTTACCCTTCTTTATATATCCACGTTTTCAAAACCTAATTTCATGGCAAGTTTCATTCAAGTCCAAATCTTATGGTCAAAATAAGATTCTCCTCTCATCATCACCATTGACCCTTTTAGCATCTTCAAAGTCCCATAGTCAAGCTTAACTAAACACCCCATTTTATCTAGCTTCCCTGGAGAAATTAGATTTCTTTTAAGTTCTTTTACATGTTTGACACCATCTAAATCCCTAATCATGTGTCACGTGGTTGTTGTGGAGTCCTATTAGTTTGGGATTGTTATTGTGGAGTCCTATTAATTAGGGTTGTTATGGTCAAAATAAATCTTTTTAGTTTTTATTTACTTGTAGAAGTGGTCCACTAAGTCAGCACTTGTTGCTATTATTTAGTTGTATCTTTATTATTTTCTGTTAAAAATCTTGTATAAATTCAGAGTCCAAACAGGAATAAAGGACAGATTAATTTTCTTCAAAAACCATCTAATTTTGGAGGCTTTGGTCTTCCTCGAAATAGACCAAGTTCAGTTGTTCATTCTTTATTTAGTTAACTACAACAATAGGGAAACAAAAGAAAACTCTGCTGGAAGGCTTTGATTCCTCATACCGACCAATTACAAGGTCAGTTACGTTAGCACGTAACAAAATGGTATCAGAGCAAGGTTTGGAGGAATCACGATTGAGAAGCTTAGAAACTGAAGTAAGCTCCCTTGCAGCTGGTCAAGAACGGATGCTCAAAGAAATGCAAGAAATGTTCTCAGCAATGAATGCCCGATTTGATCAGATGTTTAGTAGCCGAGCTCATGAGCAAAGTGAATGTTCTTATAGTGCAATACGTAATAGCAGTGGAAAAAGAAATACTAGTGGAGGATGCAGCCAAGAATCTCTCTTCAATGGGTATCTCCCTCGAACAGTCAAGTTGGATTTCCCTCGCTTCAATGGGACAGAAGATCCTACAAGTTGGGTTTGCAGGGCTGAGCAATTTTTTGAGCTACATCAAACTCCAGATGATGAGAAGGTGATCTTAGCTTCATTTAATATGGAAGGCGATGCACAACTGTGGTTCCAGTTGATGAAAGAAGAAACTCCTTTTATTTCATGGGAGGCCTTCAAGCGAGGATTACACAGCAGATACGGCCCAACTCTATTTCAAGATTTCTTTGGAGATCTAACAAAATTACAACAGTAGGTTCGGTAAAAGATTACCAAACTCAATTTGAAAGGTTATTGATAAGGGTAGGAAGATTGTCTCCAGCGCAACAAGTTGGTTGTTTTGTAAGTGGTTTGAAAGACAACATCAGGACTGATGTACAAGCCTGTTGTCCTTCGACACTTTCTGCTGCAATTGGATTGGCAAGATTATATGAGTCTCGCAACCTGAATAATAGGCGCGCAAGCAACAATGAAATTAGACGACCCACATTCAACATAGTCACTGTGCCTAACCAAAACTATAGCCCAATGACAGTGAAAAGGTTGAATCCAGCTGAACTGAAGGAAAGAAGAGATAAGGGGCTCTGTTTCAATTGCGATGAAAAATTTAGCCCAGGTCACAGGTGTAAGAAGTTATTTTTTATTGAAGGACATTGGCCAGATGACGAAAATAATGTTGTTGCAGACGAGTCAGGGAAGGCAAATGTGGCTGGAGCATTACCGGAAGTCTCTCTTCATGCTATTTATGGGTCAAGGGCCCCTCAAACCATGAAGGTCCAAGGGAAGGTAGGAGAACATGAATGTACCTTTCTTGTTGACTCGGGAGGCACACATAATTTTTTAAGCAATAAAGCTGCAGAAAGGATGAGGATCAATTCTACTGGAGAAGAGCAATTTGAGGTGGCTGTTGCAAATGGGGACAAAATTTCCAGTGCGAGGCTTTGTAAAGGTGTATGTATGATTATCCAAGGAATCTCAATCCTTGCAGATCTTTATATGCTTCCTTTAGAGGGGTATGATATTGTCCTAGGAGCTCAATGGTTAAGGACATTAGGGCCTATAATTTGGGATTTTTCCAAATTATCTATGCAGTTCAAAATCGATGGGAAAGAAGTAAGGCTCAAGGGTTTGGCACCTCCAGTAGACAAAATTGTAGATGAGCAAGAGATTCAAAAGGCATTAAAAAGGGGGAAAGATGGTGCAATAGTAACAATATAGTCCCTCTCGTTAGTAGCCCCACCAGGTAATTTTTTTTCCAATTCTTCGTTGTCTTCTTCTGACTTGGAAATTGAGCATGTGTTGCAGAATTTCAAAGATATTTTTCAAGAACCCTATGAGCTACCACCACCTAGATCCCATGACCACAGGATTCCATTATAAAATGGGAGTGGTCCCGTGTGTGTAAGGCCATACAGATACCCTCACTTCCGAAGAATGAGCTTGAGAGGCTAGTGGCTGATATGCTAAAGTCAGGGTTGATTCGTCCCAGCCAAAGTCCATATTCATCTCCAGTATTGCTAGTGAAAAAGCATGATGGGTCTTGGCGTCTTTGTATTGATTACAGAGCCTTGAACCAGATCACAATCAAAGATAAATTTCCGATACCGGTCATTGATGAATTACTTGATGAACTTTATGGAGCCAAATATTTTACAAAATTGGATTTACGATCAGGATACCATCAAATCCGGATGCACCCCAATGATATCTCCAAAACAGGATTTCGGACTCATCAAGGGCACTATGAATTTTTGGTAATGCCGTTCGGGCTCACCAACGCCCCATCCACATTTCCATCTCTTATGAATGATGTCTTCAAAGAATGTATAGTAAGACATGGGCAGATCATCTAGAACACTTACATATTGCATTCGCAAACTTGAGGGCCAACAAACTATTTGTAAAGAATGAAAAATGTTCATTTGGCCAGGAAGAAGTGAAGTACTTGGGGCATATAATTTCCCTCAACGGTGTTGCTGTAGATCCAGAGAAGGTTGCTGCAATTTTAAATTGGCCTAAACCTACCACTATTAAGGCTCTACCTGGATTTTTAGGCTTAACAGGGTACTACCGAAAGTTTATTCAAGACTATGGAAAAATTGCTAGGTCGTTAACCGATCTGCTTAAAAAGGAAATTTTAAATGGAACTTGAAGGCTGAAGAATCCTTTGAACAGCTCAAGATGGTGATGACACAGGCTACAGTGTTAGCCTTACCAAATTTTAATGAGCTTTTTATTGTAGAGTGTGATGCTGCAGGATCTGGAATTGGTGGAGTTCTCATGCAAAATCAACGGCCAATAGCTTTTTTCAGTCATGCATTACGAGGAAAAAATTTGTTTCTTTCTACTTATGAAAAAGAGATGTTGGCTTTGGTGCTTGCGGTGCAAAAATGGAGGCCTTATCTGCTAGGGAGAAAGTTTGTAGTGAGAACAGATCAAAGGAGTTTGAAGCACCTATGGGAACAAAGAATAACTACAACTGCCCAAGAAAAATGGCTTGCAAAATTGATGGGCTATGATTTTACCATAGAATATAAGAAAGGAAAGGATAATGTCATTGCAGATGCATTATCTAGGCGGGAAGAAGATGGTGAAATTAATGCAATTTCAGCCCCAATTCCCCATTGGCTGGAGTCCATCCAAGAAGAAGTACGAAGTAATTCCACTTTGCAGCAATTAGTAAAATTGTGTGAACAAGGAGAAATTGTAGGGCCGTGGAAATATCAAGATGGAGTTCTTTATTTCAAGAATCGAATTTATTTGTTAGCAAACTCATCTCTAGTAACTACAATTTTAAGTGAAATACATTCAAGCACACATGAAGAGTACCACAAGACTTTGCAGAGGGTGAGATCAGTATTTTATTAGGTCGGAATGAGAAAAAAAATAAAAGAATTCATCAGGCAGTGTGATACTTGTCAAAGACAGAAGGCCGAAAATGTAGCTCCAGCAGGACTTCTCCACCCATTGCCAATACCTTCGCAGGTATGGACTGACATCTCTATGGATTTCATTGATGCCCTCCCTAATTCTAAAGGGAAGACAACTATCTTTGTAGTTGTTGATAGATTGTCCAAATATAGCCATTTTATTCCAATATCTCATCCTTACACAGCTGCCAGCATTGCCCAACTATTCTTTGAACAAGTTTTTAAATTATATGGCATGCCAAAAAGTATTATGTGTGATAGAGACTCAACATTCACAAGCTTGTTTTGGAAGGAATTATTCAGGTTACAGGGAACTAGCTTTAATTTCAGCTCTGCTTATCACCCACAAACTGACGGCCAAACGGAGGTAGTGAACAAAGTAATTCAAATGTATCTGAGGTGCTTCACTAGCCACAGACCAAAAGAATGGGTGAAATGGATTCCATGGGCAGAATTTTGCTATAACACTAGCATTCATTCATCAACTAAGAAGATCCCATATGAGGTGGTCTATGGCAAACCACCACCGACATTATTGACTTATGTTCCAGGAACTACTCAAGTGGAAGCAGTTGATCATATGCTAAAGAGCCGTGATGAAGTAATTAAAGAATTAAGGGAGCAGTTGTCTTGTGCCCAAAATCATATGAAGAAGAAATATGATGCCAAGCATACTGATAAAAGCTTTGAGATTGGAGATTTTGTGTATCTACGCTTGCAACCTTATCGTCAACTATCGATTTCTTTGAAAAGAAATCTCAAGTTATCACCAAGGTTCTATGGACCGTTTGAAATCATCCAGAAGGTGGGAGCTGTGGCATATAAGTTGAAGTTACCAGAAGGCTCTAAAATACATCATGTCTTCTATGTATCCTTACTGAAAAAACGAATTGGCTCTCATACATTGGCTGATTGCAGTCTTCCAACAGTTCTAGAAGCGGAGGACTCAATTCTGCCAATTCCTCAAGCAATTCTTGACAGGCGTACAAGGAAAAAGAAAGATGAAGTTCTAGTTCATTGGCAAGGATTATCACCTGCTGAAGCTACTTGGGAGAGTGCTGATCACTTGAGGATGAGGTTTCCAGATTTCCATCCTTGAGGTCAAGGATGCTTTCAAGGAGGGAGGAATGTCACGTGGTTGTTGTGGAGTCCTATTAGTTTGGGATTGTTATTGTGGAGTCCTATTAGTTAGGGTTGTTATGGTCAAAATAAATCTTTTTAGTTTTTATTTACTTGTAGAAGTGGTCCACTAAGTCAGCACTTGTTGCTATTATTTAGTTGTATCTTTATTATTTTCTGTTAAAAATCTTGTATAAATTCAGAGTCCAAACAGGAATAAAGGACAGATTAATTTTCTTCAAAAACCATCTAATTTTGGAGGCTTTGGTCTTCCTCGAAATAGACCAAGTTCAGTTGTTCATTCTTTATTTAGTTAAAAACTACAATAGGGAAACAAAAGAAAACTCTGCTGGAAGGCTTTGATTCCTTATACCGACCAATTACAAGGTCAGTTACGTTAGCACGTAACATCATGCCATCTAACATTCTAAGCCTAATCAAGCTCTTATCACAACTCCATAACATACACTATTTCCCATCATAACTATTCCACCATTGTAAGTTTGAGAGTTTACAAACAGGGATTTACCAGGGTACATGTGCAATGAACCGCCAGAGCCAAGTACCCAATTACCTTCAATTTGCCATTTGTGGCTATCAAAACACCAAATGAGCCATAGCCATCAAAGTCTTGTGCTTCAGATGCAATAGTGACATGACTCAAGTGTTAATTACTCACAAGTATAAGAGTGTCTTGTTATTATATAACCCAGAGAGTGCCTTGTTATAATATAACCCACTAAGTTTGGGGTTGGTCCACAGGAAAAAGATTTAATTTATAATTTCTTTTAAATTATCTAAGAAGGAAAAATAAAATTTAAATACACGTTATTTAATTTATGTGAAATTATGAAAATAAATTAGTTAGGACTATGGATCCACTCTTAATAGTAGATATAATTTCATAAATTCTTTTCTTTTTATTTTGTTTATTGTCAAAAGATTAATTGTATAAATTACCATTATTTTCCCATTAATTCTTTTATGGATTAAGTACTTAGTGTGCCCAAAATCAATTTGTCTACAATAAGTCAAAATACCATTTTACCATACTTTACACTAAGATATTAAGAATTTATTGTGCCAAGCTCCCTTGTTTGTTTACAATAAATCAAAATTTCAAAATATAAAATATGGATAAAATTAAATAAAAAATAATTTAATTTATATAATTAAAAGTAGAATTTGATTAAATCATATTTTTCTGCTAAGAGTTTATGAACTATTATTATTTAGCTAAGCATAATTGGAATAAAAATAATTTTTGAAATAAAATTACACATGATTACAATTAAAATAACTAAAATTAAAAATAATGCTAAATTTATTTATGAACTAAAATTTAAACTTCCAAAATAAATTAAAATTATATAGAAAAGAAATGAGAAGAAATTTTGAAAATTAAACCTTCCGTTTCTACTCCTCTTCTGCATTCTACCTCCAGCATCTTTCTCTAATTCTTCCCTTCTCTCCTGCCTTCTTCTTTTCTTTCTTCTGCATATTACCTCCCATTTCCTTTTATAGGACAAGAAAGCCTTATCCTCCTCTTCATTTTATTATTATTTAATTTATCATTATTATTTTCCAATAATGCAAAAGATAAGCAAGTGGCGCCTGGCTTCTGCTTGCTTATTTTGGCAAAGTGGCATCACTATTTTTTTTTTTAATTTCATTATTATTTTTTTATATTAACACAATCCAGTCGCTTTGACTCTCACATTCAGTTTCGATTCCTCTTTTATTCTTAAAATATTACAATACAAAATTAAAATAAAATTAACATATTATAATGTAATTTAATATGCTACTCACCCTTAACACGAGATTATTAAAAAATCAACACAACTATATGATCAAAACTGAATCTAAATTCTAAACAAAAGGGGAAAATTAAATAAAAGACCGACCATAATTATCTTTTGATGCTGGAGAGTGCGTACATGCGCGTGTGTCTATATATATATATATAAATATTGGAGAGTTACTTACACAAGAGTCAAAGAGAATAGAGCTTTTTATATACGCGTGTGTCGTATTTGTGTCGTATTTGCGTCGTATTGCTGTCCGGAAAATTCTAGCTAGCATTGTTTAATTAATTAATACAATAGGTTTTGTCAACAGGAAAAAAAAAAAAATTGCACGCTGGAAGATTAATTTCTATTTTAGCAACTACAATAGGAAATGTTTGAGTCTTATTTGGGTAGCGCTTATATTTTAAATAACGCAAAAACTATTTTGTTGCCCACTCTAGTGTTAGATGAGGAAACTTAAAAAGGAATAAAAGTGGAAATAATAAACTGTAATGAGTTAATGGGAAACAAATGATACATGCACAAATTGATCTGGATTTTTCGACGTCGATAATTAATTATAGGGCTGGGTTGCTTGAACCCCCTAAATCCCTCTCTACACCTGTACAAAAAAATAAATTTATTTTTAAATTTTTAAAATTTCAGAATGTCAGAATTACTCTTCATTTTTTTTCTTTCTTTTACAGATGCATATTCTCTCTGCTAGTAAACTAATTAAATTCTCACTTACACTCTAACATGGATATTGGTTCTTGATCTTTCTTATTAGATCGTAATTGCATTTTCAATAAATCATTACTGCATTTCTGGAATTATTGAAGCGGGGCTCAACCATATGCATGTCTGCGCTGGGACCATCATGTCATTATAATCCTTGTTCTTCAATAAGGTCAATGGATGCCGATGTCATTTAAATCATGATTTTACATTTTCAAAGATTTTACGTATTTCATGGTCTGTAATTTTTTTTTTTTTTTAAATTTGTTTTTGGATCGTGGATTTTGGTCTGTTTTTAATTGATGACGCCCATAGAAAATTTGATTTTATCAATTTTTGACAGAAAAAAATTAACATTCACTTGCAAATAAAAGTTTTAAAAAAGTTCTTAAATAATAAAAGTTTTAAATAAAAAGTGGTTGTAAAAATGAAATTTGCGGGTTTAAATAGCCTCATTCTTAATTATAGGAGAAAGCATGACCACACCCATAAAGTTTGGGAAAATGGTCGTACAGACTCTCAAATTTCAATAAAAAAATTCTTTTTTATTTTACTATAATATCCTTTGGCGTTATTAACCACAAAAAAATTGACTCAATGTTTTATAAAAATAGAAATATAATATTAAAAAGAATGTAATAATATATACATTTTAAAATAATTTTAATATTAAAAATTATTTAATATTTTACAATTTGTTAGACATATTTTATTATATTAAAGTCAATTTTATAACAAATAGAAACATAATATTAAAATATTATGTAATAGTTTGAATTATTTTGAGTATTACATAAAATAATTTTAATCTTAAATTAATGCATGAGATATATTTTACTAATTGTAAAATTTATTTAAACCAACGATTTGTTTAAAATGTTTATAATAAATACAAATATATTAGTAAAATAGATATAATAATTTATGTTTCAAAATTATTTTAAATATTAAATTTTTTTAATATTTTTAGTCTACTAGATAGAGTAAATTATTTATATTACACTTTTTATATTTATTAAAAATTTTAAAGTTATTTTTTAGTTACTATTTTTAAAGGATATTATATGGTCAACAATAGGACTTGGAGTCCATTATTGAAATTGGAGTTTTCCATGACTATTTCCCCAAGCCTTGCAGGTTTAGCTGCCCTTTTCCCTTAACTTGTGTTGCAGATTATGAAATTTATTTTATCAAAGTGATATACACCAAAAGATTCTTTCTTTAGAAGGAAAAACAATACCCACACCAATAAAGACTCTTTTCATCGAGTGTATCATATATGGGGATGGTAGTAATAATAATAATAATAATACAGTAAACGATAAATTAATAACCTTAATTAAATAATAAAATCCTTTGGTCCCAACTTGGGCATGTGTGAAAAATTACTAATTTCGCTAAAAGCATAAGATAATAATTTTTTATTCTGAGGCAACAAAAATAAATACATAGATAATTCATGATTCAGATCAATACTTCGTATTGTCTTCATTAATTCTTTTGGTTGATTTATTTGTGTTTCATGGTTATGAACTTGTATTTTTTCACCCTAGGGGCTTAATTGTCATGTAGCTTTTACATGATTTTATTTAATTGGTTACCTAAGTTTAATTCTTGAAAAGATATAAAAATCATCATTTTACACCCCTAAAGTTGAAACTTATACACATATAAAATTAAAAAAATAAAAATCTATTCAGCGCTGAAATAAGTTTTTCTCGTATAACTTCTCCATGGAGGGACTTACCTCAGTGACGATGCGGGAACATAAGAATTTGATTGATAAGAGAAACCAAGCTTCTTAATAATAAAATTTTCATTGAAAAAATCTAAATTGACAAAACTAGGATTTTGAGCCCGTTTATATAGTAACCCTTGACATCGTAAATTTATCAAAATAAGCAAATCTGAAATATCATTTATATTAAGATTCTTCTATTCTAAATAAAAAAAACAAAGTAAAGGGCACCCAAATTCGATTTCTGAAAAATAAAAATCCTAAAAAAAAGAAAATAGAAAAATGCCTTAAAACTAAAAAATGACTGCGAATGAAATAGAATTTTTAGCTCTAGCACAGAGCAAAATGGTGCAATTATTCTGGATTTTGTTCATCTAGTCGCAAGTTTCGAAACAGTATATTATGTGCTCAGAGTAATCTAAATTATAACCTCTAAAAGGTACTCTACTCGTCTCACGCGACCATCCTGCGTCACTTAGCAAACCAAGTACACATAATTTGGATCACGGTCTTCGGTTTCTAAGATAAAGTTGAACACTTGAATGTTTTAATTTTGTGATGCTGATTGGGGCGGGTATTTTGATCGGACTCTATGAAGTACAACGGGATTTTGTATCTTTCCGATGCAAACTGTATCGCATGGTGTAACATTGCAAATATTTTGATAAGAGATCAAGGAACTCCTACTGTCATGTAGTGCAAGCTATGGCAGATCTATTTTGTTCAAAAGTCATCTGGTGTTGCGATAATTCGAAGGAGCTGACATGATATGATTAAACTGTAATTAAAGAGAGAAATATTAGAGTTAGAACCAAATAATTTAACTAAAGTGAAATTAATTAATTAATTAACTAACTAACCTTGCAATCGATTGAACAAAATGAATTATGATGTTCAAGCGCTGCATCACAGCCGTCACGTTCACAATTATTGCCTCTATAACGTGTCTCTGGCCTTCGCTTAATAAATAACACTTGTGCACCGTTATAGTTGCGTGGCTAAAGAGTAACATAGATTTAGAATACAAAATGGTACATACGCGTGCGTATGTAGGTGGGTGCTAGAAAGTGAGTAAAAAAGGTTTTTTTTTTTTTTTAAGGTGAGTAAATATTTAATGAAAAATTATTAAAAATGAAATTAATATAATCATTATTTTTGGACAGTATGAAAACACTAATTCATTAAAATAATACTCTTTTTTTTTTTTACTCTTTTTTTTTGGTATTGTAATAAAGAGAAAATGATACTGGAAAGTCATGGTTTATGAATATCACATACATACAAATAGGATGACTACTTAGATATGGCGACAACTAAGCAACTCGTGGTCTTGTCCAACTTTACAACTGCATAACTTTGAGCGACATGTGAAAATCTGAAATATTAAAAATTGATGTAAAGCAGTATCAAAGCAAAATAAAAAATCATAACATTACAGAATCAGTAAGTATAGTTAGTAAACCTTTAAGAGTCGGTGATTCGCATGATCATCGCAATCTTTACAAATACTAGTTCGACATTCCAAGCAAAAAAGGTTCTTTTGGTTTCCATCATGACCTTGCTCTTCACAATGCTCGTAGAATCTTTCTTTGAGAAGAGCGTTTAGCCAACAAGGTACAATTAAAGCATTGTCCTGAAAAACATGGAAAGTGTTAATATAGTTAAAATTAATTTAAATTATAAGAAACAACTAAAGATATAAAAATAAAGGCCAACCAATGTTTTCATGGTAGGTATTCTAGCAAGAGGATAACTTTTGCAAGAGGAGAGTAGTGCTCTCTAGATAGAAAGAGGACAATTGCAATGAATCAAACAGAGAAGAAACTCGAACTATTTAAGGAGATGAATGTGTCGTATTTCTATCGTTAGGGATGGCAATGGGGTAGGGTGGGGGTGGGGAGTCCTACCTCATTCCCCACCCTATTAAAAAAAATTTTCTTCCATTCCCCGCCCCATTCCCCAATAAATTTATGGTGTGTTAACATTTCCAAAATGAGAATCAGAATGGAGGAATCAGAATCAATAATTTGTTTACTTACTAAATTAAATGTGGAAATGAGAATGGATATTGTGGGCCCCACACACCAGGGAATCATTACCATGCTTGTGATTCCGGTGGGGGGGGGGGGGGTTGGAAATCAAAATCAGAATCCCATTCCCCCCAATGACAAAAATGTTCCTACTCAATTTTTTTATTTTTCGAAAATACCATTGCCATTATTATAATTAATTATTACTATTATTATTATTATTTATATTATTTATTTATTTTATTATTATTAATTATTACTACTATTATTTATATTTATTATTATTATTGTTGTTGTTGTTATTATTATTATTAAATAATATTAAGAATAATAATTAACAGAGGGCATTTTTAATCATTAGTGTCATTATTATTATTAATTATTACTATTATTATTATTTATGTTATTTATATTATTATTATTATTATTATTACTACTACTACTACTATTATTATTGTTGTTGTTGTTGTTAAATAATATCAAGAACAATACTTAATAAAATGTATTTTGGAAAATTATAATAGTTTATTCTGAATCTAGGATAAAGTAAACACATAAATGGAAATGAATCTTATTCTGATTCTGATTCCTACATCTTAAGTAAACAACTTATTTTGATTCCCATTTTCCATTCTCATTCCAATCCATTCCCATTCATGTCTATTCTGATTCCAACACATTCTGATTCCCATTTAGTAAACGCACTATTAGTGGGGTGGGGATGGGGAATCCTCATGTGGAGAATGCTTTCCCCCCCTCCAGTCCATTCATGTCCATTCTGATTCCAACACATTATGATTCCCATTTAGTAAACGCGCCATTAGTGGGGTGGGGATGGGGAATCCCCATGTGGAGAATGCTTTCCCCGCCAACACTCCATTCCTCATTTACTTATTTTATAATAAGTATCGATACATAATTTCAATAAATTAAAAATTAAGGATTTAAATAAAATCATCACCATATTATAAGGTATTTAAATTATTTAAAAAATCTCTAAAAGTTCGAAACAATATCTTCAAATGTTATCAAAACTACAAAAATGTTTGAAGAGAGTAGTACCTTAAGAGAGAAAAGAAAATATAACAATATTTTAGAGTGGAATAATAATTATATTATAGAGTTTTCTTTTAGTTATAGCCTATTTATATTATGTAAAATCCCTCTATAATATTGTAATTTTGTTAAGACATGAATAGTGTAAGAAATATGTATTATTAGATTTTATGAACAGCACATATTATTTTTATTAATGAAAAATTTTAATTATCTTTAAAAAATATAACCGGTTAACGAACTAATTGAAAAAGTGATTTTAAATTTGAAAAAAAATAAAAAAATAGAGGTATGATAAAATACAATCTCTGCATTTATCTCATTGAACTCACCTCGGTTTTATCTCTCACATTTGAAATTAAATTCTTGAAAATTGACTCTACTCCCGAATGATTAGATGAAAGAGATTCGGGAAGCTGTTTTTAACAAGCATTGCTTATTCCATGGCACAATCCCCCCCCGTGGGGACATCAAATCAAGACTCTCTCAGTGTCTCTCTTTAAATGGGTTACTGCCCTTCGGTCACTTTTTATGTGTTCCCACAGGCTCTCCCGCCACAAAAAAAGCACCTTTTAATTCTTGTAAATTTCAGTTGTATTGTCAATCTGGATTACGTTTATAACATAATAGTCTCCTTCCAAATCCAAGTGGGCGTATAATGTTAACCAAGGAGTTTTTTTATGAACCATTTACAAGAATGTTAAACTTGTCCTTCTAGCTCAACTTATTGTCAGTTTATTGTCTTATGTTTTTTGATAGATAGGCTTTTAAATGTGCTACTGGATGGTCACACCAAACAAGGAATCACAGATTTCATGTTCTTGTTGTACTATATTCATCAAATCTTGCTTTGATGCTATCATATATTTAGTTATTACCCTATATGAATTAATGATCTCGCCCACTTATTAATGGAGTTTTAATTTTTTATCATTTATGTTGCCTTATTTTCATGGGTAATACTGCACTTAGGGTGCGGTATGATGCACCATTCTTTCGGATGCTCATAACCAGTAATTTGTTATCAATTATCTCTTTCTACAATTGTATTTTGCAAAAGAAAGTTACAATTCACTACTCAAAAATATCATTATATTTTTTTTGTTACATTTTACACTAATGTTGTGGTGCATTATAAATGCAACATTTAATGTTTAATAACACCTATTTTTTTCCTTTTTTTCTAAAATTCGTAATTAATGATAAAACCCAAAAACTTATTTCTTTTATCCTCTTGCACCATCCATGCCCCCATAGTAATTAAAACCTAACATCTGTGAATCATTAATTAGAGCCAGCATTGAATTGTAAGAGCAATGAACTTTATTAATTTTGTATCTTGGTACTTTCAATTTTTTTGTTCCCTTCAATTGAACTTTTTATTCGATGTAAAGCTTTTATATGGATTTTTTTTATTTCTCCTTTAAAAGGTAAGAGGATGGGCCAAGCACAAATAATTTTTATTTTCCTCTTTCTCCCTAAAATTCGAACCCGAGTGGTTAGCTGCTGCAAACTTTATGTTGTCACCAACATAACCACACCCTTGGGAGCTTATATGGATTACTCATTAACTTTTTTAGTTTTTAAGTTTCCGATCTCTTCCAATATTTGTGGAAAAAAGCTTCTCAGAATTAAAAGGAATCTACCTTTGTGGTATTCCATTTAGAGCTCATGTGTCAACATCTGTGAAGCAAGTATATACATGTTGAGCTCCTTTGGAACGACTTGAACACATCACCAAATCAGCATCTTAAGTGCTATGCATGATATAGCATAATATAGCACTTATATCTACGAAATTAATATTAATTTAAAATTAAAAAATCAATATTCACAAGCAACCTATAAGTTACGTGCTATATTTTAATTAATTATTTATATATCCATTATATTATAGAATGATTGGGATTAAAACACTTAAATCTAAGAGTCTACAATAACCCAACTTTCAATGCTGTAAAAATACATACAACAGTATAGAGAAATCCTAAAAAGAAATAAATACTCACACCTAGAGATGGGCAATGGGCCGGGTGGCACGTGGCACAGCACGGGCATGGCACGTGTCTATACAGTACAACATAACACGAGCACGTTTTGGTAAGCACGTGGCATAGCACGCACACAAGCTAGGCTGGACTAAAAATTTTAAGTGGGCTTTAAAAACATAGCACAATTAGTGATAGCTAAAGTATGGCTCGTGGAAAGATCTGCAATAAGCACACTTCACTTTTTAATGAAAATAAATTTAAAATTTTATAATTTTA
Source organism: Murraya paniculata (assembly GCA_030449075.1). Taxonomy (NCBI): domain Eukaryota; kingdom Viridiplantae; phylum Streptophyta; class Magnoliopsida; order Sapindales; family Rutaceae; genus Murraya; species Murraya paniculata. The sequence goes on along the minus strand of JAEVFN010000084.1, from coordinate 184,505 downwards.
CAAAATAACTTGAAATTGAATCTTTTAATGCATTTTATTAGCATAAGTTTTTTAAATTCATTTAATTCTTAGCGTAAAAAAATATATTATAATTGTTTTATATTTATAATTTATTAAATGAATAGATGATATCATGATTTTAATAGATAAAATTAAAAATATCATGATTTTATAAAATGTATAATTCCTACTCCGGAATTTCTGAAGCGATGAGCTCATCACATTATTGAATAATTAGGTGGATGAGCTTATTTATGAAGTGATTAGCTTGTCTAGTTGACTTTGGAACCATTTATGTAAGACTTTGAACCTTTCACATGATCACATCGCAAAGTTAATAAAAACATCCTTTCATCATGACTGAAATTAGTCATGATGAAAAATAGATATATAGTAATAGTTTGTTATGTTTTAGCAATAACAAACTTGTGTTACAATTGTACATAGATGCAGATATGACATGGGATGGTATTTCTAGAAAATCCCTATCAGGATATTTGCTCACTTTTATAAGAAGAATAGTCTCATAGTAGTCCAGACTTTAGCAGTGTGTTGCTCTATCTATCACAGAAGCAGAGTACATTGTAACTACTAAAGGTTGCAAAAATACCTTGTGGATGAAAAATTTCCAACAAGAGTTGGATATGAAGCAAAATAGCGTTATTGTGTACTGTGACAGTTAGAGTGCCATTCACTTGGTAAAGAATTCGACATATTATTCGAAATCCAATTATATTCATTTAAGGTATCATTAAATACTAAACCTGCTTGAGAAGAAATAATTGTAGCTTGAAGAAGATTCACACAACGGAGAATGGGTCAGATATGATGACAATATTATTGCCCAAGGACAAGCTGAAAAGCTATATGTAGAGAGCACGTTTTCAAAATGACTTACTTGATATGCAATTAACATTAAGTTTTGGACTTAAATGAAACTTGCGATGAAATTAGGTTTTGAAAACGTGGATATATAAAGAAGAGTAAGTGAGGCGCCTGACATAGAAAGAAAAGAAGAAAAATACGAGAGAAAAGATAGTGGCGTGTGTTTAGTTTGGGGGCAAGGATTTTTAATCTTTGACTGAACGATCATAAGACGAAATTAATTATGTTTTCTCTCAAATTTTGAGGATAAGCTCTTGGCATTACCCTCTACAATCCTACTGATTTCGATTTTTATTTTATCTTCTCTTTGGCTATTAATTGAGATACCCATTTGTTATAAAAATAGATATTAAGCTATTACTGTAAGCTAAAAATATTAAGATTCTTGATGTTGTTTGCCTCTAGTATTATTTAGAGAAGAATTTGTGTTGTAATCTCATTAATATAGTAGAAGCTTATATCGGACTACGTTTTAAGTTTTTCACGTAAAAATCTATGTCTCTTATGGTTGATTTATTGCTTTAGATTTTGTTGGTTTATTTTTTACTTATTTATTTATGATATACATCTTATTTTAATCACACAAAGAGAAAAAAAAATTTGCTTCTACTTATTTTATAACTGCTTGTGTGAGTTTCTTTTCCCCCAACAGTATTTTCTCAAGTAAAAGCTTAGAGAATAATCAATTAACTAACCTTATGACTTGATGAGGACAAACAAAGCTCCAGCATCAAGCTTTTCTGAGGAATCTTGGATTATTCAAGTTTCTATTTCAGCAGGAGATAAATCCATGGAGCCTGGAACCACAGTAGCCTTCCCTCTTTTTAGTGTTGTTGATAATATTTGGGAAATGAAGACATATATGGAAACTCAAATTCCATATTCACTTGGTCAACTGGTCATATTTGACTGCTAATCAAGGATATAACATATTTACTTTATGATTAAAGATTGAAAATCAAACAGATGTGGGAATTGCACGTCATGTTCTGCTGAGATAAGCTCATCAAATTTTGTGATGTCAAAGGATCTAAATCTTACGCAAATGGTTCCAAATTCAACTAGATAATAAGCTCATCACTTCAAAAGTTTTGAGTTTTCATTTGAATAAAAAGCTGCCTCATTTCCCATTAACATTCTTGGATGATTTGATTTTTATGTGCAATTAATTAATCATGTCTACAAGTTAGCAAACAAGCTATAATAGGCTTTGGCATCAAGCTATAATGCTTTAAACCTACTTTTCTAAGTTGCCTTTAAAAGGGAAATTAAATCACAATTATAATAAAAGACTAAGAGCTTGTTTGTTAAACGTTTAAAATCTGAAAATTTATTAATTTCAGATATTTCTTTCAAATTTGCTTGTTTGTTTTTTGCAACTTATATCTGATTTTCATATATTTATATTTGAATAGAAAAAGTAAAATTCTGTGACTTTTATCTGAATGAAAAAAAGTCTGAATGAAAAATAAATACTATATTCCAATAATATCCCTGTTAAATATACATATTTCCCATATGGTAAAACCTAATCCATTTTTTATCTCTTTCTAATTCACGTTCAACTATTCTTTCTATTTGTTCTCTTTTTCATTAGCACTGAAATTCTTCAAGTACAATCCATTGAATCTCCTTTGTTAAGGTATGTTTTGTCTTTATTAACTAGTATAATAAGTTTGATTGACTTTTGCATTTGGAGTAATGTAATAATATTTTATTTAAAAATCAATTACTATCTAATTCTACATATGTTTGATTTTAATTGTAATGTGTACGTATTTAACTCTTAAAATTTATAATAAGTATAAATAATTTTTATAAGGACATAAATGTCAAATAATCATATTTCATATGTTTTTTATTTATAAAAACAAACAAGATGCCACTTATATTCAGATATTGAAAAAGAAAAAACAAACATGTTAGTCAGACATGTGAAATTCAAACCTATTCAGACTTCAGCTAAATTCAGACCCATTCAGATTTAAGATAAAAAAACAAACGTTACCTAAGGGGTTTTGCTAGCATACATTTAATGTATGTTACAGCCCTTACAAAATTGGATAAACAGTAACCAACACGTGGTTACTGTTCATCATTTTTGTAAGTGCTGTAACATACATTGAATGTATGTTAGGGGGTTCCTTACCTAAGACACATATCATAATTGACTATAATTAAAACAAAAAAATCTTAAAAAAATAAAAATTTTTAAAATCCTAAAATAACGACCCATGTCACTATTTAGTAGTGGTTATAGTACCAACCTAAAACATCTCAGGCCATGTCTCTGAAGCGAAGTTGACGCTTGCCAAGCTGCTCATGGTGTCCCAAAACCACGGAAAGAATATTGTACGCGTAGAAAATCACAAGAGCCACAAGAATCAAACATATAACTCCAGGAACCTATTCGAGCAATGCCAGTGAAAAGGGAAGACTAAAAATTACAGGGCCAACTATTGATGTTGTCAAATGATATCCACAATGCAAGCATGACCCTGCAAATAATGACACCCACTTCTTTACCGGCTCTCATCAAGATCTTGTTGGTTTGGTGCCTCTATGTTCAGCATATCACCAATCACAAGTTCGAGGAGAGCTGGTACCAAACCGGAAACCGGAAGCAACATACGGGAATATATATATATGTATATATGTTCTTCCATAAAAAGAGACACCCACTTCTTTAAGCAAAGCTTGTGCTAGAGAATTGTTTTTTCCTTGTGGTCAAGTTCTACTAGTCACAAGCTTTGTGACCTTAGAGAATAATCAGTTCACTAACCTTTTGAGTTGAGGACAGAGAAAGCTCCAGCATCAAGCTTTCCTGAAGAATCCACGATTATTCCAGTTTCTGTTTCAGCAGGAGATAAATCCATGGAACCTGGAACCACAGTATATATTCATCTCTTTTTCTCTCTATGTAATGTTGTTGATAATATTTGGCAAATAAAGATATATTTGAAAACTCAAAGTTCCATAGTCACTCAGTCAACTGGTCATTTTTTACTGCTAATTGAAGATAGTATACGTTTACACTAAGATTAAAGATTGAAAATGAAAGAGATGTGGAAATTTGCATGTCACGTGCTGCTAAGACAAGATTACTTGTGTTTTATGAACTTCTAAGTTGAAGACAAAGATAGAAAGCAACAAGAATCAAGGGTGATTGGATTGAGCAATGGAAGTCATAGTATTCTGTTGTATTTAATCATTTAAATAGATATATCTCACTGTCGTGTGTGAGTAACAAATAACAATGTTGTTAAAGCTGCATGCATTCTAATATATTTTATAAAGAATTTAAAGATTCTTTGAAGATGATTCTGCAATATTCTGCAAGCATGCCATCTTTGTCAAATGCTTTCAATCCATATGTCTGCGGATCAGATGCGGATTTTATTCAATCCATATCCAATCCACTATTTTGTGGATTAGTTTGCGGATTAAAAATTTTTAATTATGTTTATTTTACAAATTAATTAAATAAGAAAATTTAATATAAAAATAATTTTACTACCGATCAAATTCAAAATTGAATAAGATTTAAATAAATTAAGTGTCTAAATAAAGTTAGAATAATAAAGTTAAAGTTTCAAAATATAACATAGTAAAAAGAAAAATCTCATTTATTTAAATCAATACATGAAAATTAACCAAAATTATAAAAATTAACTGTTTAGAAAGCTATATTTGTTTATTTAATTATTCAATTATTTAATTATGTTTATTATATATTATTATTGGATAAGATATGTATATTATTAATGTAACCACATTTTAACTTATTTATTTATTAGTCAATAGCAAGCCACATTTACAAGTTTTTTTAATTAAATGAATAAATAAATTTTATTTTTTGCAGATTCACAGATTTTTACGGATTTACAGAATTAAATCCTTATTCAATCCATCGACTGCGGATTTTCAAATTTTCAATTCAATTCAATCACCAATCCACTGATCGGAATTTTACGGATCAGATTTCCGCAGATCAGACGGATTGTGCGGATTGAATTGGATTCTGAACACCTCTATCAGAAAGTCTAAATAAAATTTCTCATATTAATGTTTTAAGAAAATGTGTTTTAAATATTTTAAATTTTTCTTAACATAATTCTATCAATGAATTTTATTTTTAAGTTTTAATTACATGTAGGCATTGAAAAATGACATAGTTTTGAAAGATTTCAATGATTTAATTGATGTGAATATATTATAATAAGTCAATGACAAAATTCTATCAAACAAAATAATTTATTTTATGTAGCCACATCAATAAATTAAAATGATGTAATTTCATATGCTCAAAACAAAAAAATTTATGTAGGCCAAGTGCACCACCTCATCATACAGAGCATGTATGTTTGACTAATAAAAATATGCCATATAATAGGTTCAGTAGATCTTTCGAAAAGCTTGCCCGAGTCTCAGCTTGAGTGCTTTAGTTTGGGCTCAACAATTTTAGGTGAAGCCTAAACCTAAACAAAAAGCTCAATAAATGCTTAAAAATGAAAGAATATATATTTCATTTTTAGTTGAAATACACCTTTTAATATTTGTTTAACCTATCCATAACATACGTTTAAAGTTTTAATTCTTGAACACAACTTTTAATACCTGATCTAATAAAAAGTTTATAAATTATAATTTTATAAAATATAATGAAAAAGGTTAAAAAAATTAAAGCATAAATTTGAGCTTTTACAATTAAAATATCAAATAGTGGCAAAATGGGTGCCGAAAAAGTGCGCCAAATCAAAATTATTAAAATTCCCTCTCTTCAGTCCCCCTTTTTATTTTAGAGGGGAAAAATTTTTATGTGCCGCCGAAATAAAATTACCACAAAAACATTTTGTACTTGAAAACTTAGAACGAAACTCACAGCTCTCCCCTTCTCTCTCTGGCCTTCGCCCCCCCCCCCCCCCCCTTTTGGTTCTTCGTCTCTCTTTCATAAATGTTAACCTCACCATCAAAATAACATACAAAATTTATTTTTCTTGATCTAATCCTCACAAATAATCCATTGGCTTTCATAACTTGCTGAACAATCATCTCCAAAAATTTTTTTTCTTGATCTAGTCCTCACAAATAAGCCATTGGCTTTCATCACTTGCTGAACAATCATCTCCAAAAATGAAACAACTGAAATTCAACTAAGTAATCTAATAGTTTTGGGTTTGGGCTTTTAATTCTTCTCTCCAGGTTTGTTTCTTTTTGTCTCTGAAGCAATGTTAAAATAATATTTTTTCGTATTATTTCAGCAAAGGTTCAGATGGCTCAAGAGCTAATTTCATCTCAAGATTCTTTTTCCTCTTGTTTGGCTTTCATCATTGGTTTCGCAGGTGAGCTAGCTTTTGACATTACTTTACCTTGTTCTTTGTTTATTATAAATTTATTTACGCTTTTTACATTATAATTGAAGGTCTTCGTTTATTTTGATTAAATTCACGGTATATGAATAGGATTTGCATAATTGTCTTCGATATTGACAGTATTACAAGATTTTTTGTTTCAATTTTTGACATATTTCTTATTGTGATCGTCTAATTGGTCTTCACTGTACGGGCATGAAGATTTAATGAATGTTAAAATTTAAGTGACAATGAAAATTTGTATACCAAGTGTTTGTTATAATGCCATGTGTTATTTTCAATAAATATATTTTTTTAATATGAGTATAAACATGACAATTTTTTTTTTCAGGCACTATAAAGAATAAAACAAATGATTAAGAGTGTTTTGATAGAATATTTCAAATTAGAACATATGGTAATTTATAACAGTAGTTGATTTCCCAAGAGTAAAACTATGATACTTCATCTCAAAGCAACTTATGTTGTTGGCTAATTTTATGAGCCAGTTTAACAATTTACTACACAAATAAAAAAGTCGTTAAGTATTACATAAATGCATATGTTGTAATTTCATCCCAAAGCAACAATGCACATATAGTTCTCACGAAATACAATAAAAAAGTTGTTAAGTATTACATAGTAATAATTCCCATGATGAATTTAGAATAGGTTGATTGGCCTAAATACTATTTAATATTTACTTTTATAAAACATATGCCATTAGATTCACTTGCTAAGATATTGGAGTAGTATTGATGCAATTTTCTGTCATGACTGCAGATTCAACTTGCTAAGATTTGGGTTATGCCTTCAGGTTCAAGTATTGTTGCTGATTATGTGAGCTGTTGAGATTTTAGTATAGAGCATGAGTTTAGATTCAATTTGAGCAAATGTAATTGTTCCTTTTAAAGTGATGTAATTCGTGCAGGGAGAGGATGTAATCTTGGATGATTTAAGGTTCCAAATAAAGAAATTTTGTTTATATTGACTTGGAACAATATGTATGTAAATTTTTATGATATTAGAAATATTTTTTTGAAATGTATGATATTAGCAATATTTAATAACAAAATAACTGAAATATTTTTAAATTGCATTGTAGTTTTTAAAAATATTTAATGGATAAATGATTTTATTATTGGAAGGGTACTACAAAAATATGGTTGTTGGTAATTGAAAAAAAAAAGAAATTAATTATTTTAAAACAAATGATAATATTGACCCAAATTTTTTACATAAATTAAGCTTGAAAAATTTAATTAGCATAAAATGTCACAAGTTATTGATAAACATCTGTCATTGATTTGTGATAGAATTATAATGTTATGTAAGCATAAAATTTATAGGCCATGTAAAATGCCATGTTTGCAAAATATGATGACATGTCATCTGCCATGTCAAATGCCATGTTTGCAAAATAAGATGCCATGTTATTTGCCACATTAGATGTCATGGAAGTAAAGAATTGTAACACAATTCCTTGACAGAAGTATTTTGTCACGAATTATTGAATTTTCTGTCACTGTATTCTTACAAAGGCTTTTTTTACATAATAAAATTATGTTAGAAACATGATTTGTGACAAAATTATTCTGTCAAAAAAATCCAATTTTGTAGTAGTGAGCATAGAAGAATTTAAATGTATCAAGCACTTGGTCTTTAGATTTAAAAGCAAAAGCCCACACTTTTCTAAAACAGTCATTAATAAAAGTCACAAAATAAAGTGCACTTTATATTCATTTACTTTGTATCATGCAAATATTGTGTGAGTCAAATCAAGTATTTTTTACTTTCTAAATGGGGAAAAGCTTTTAAAAGCTATTATGTATATCTTTCTAGCAAAGTAATAAACACAAGTTCTAAGGAACATACCTGTGAAGCTAGGCAGAAATTCTTTTCTAACAAGAGTTTCCAACCATTTCTTACCAATATGATCAAGCCTTTTATGCCATGTCTCAATGTCAGAATCTTTTACAGCCACATTCACATCTTTTTTCTTAACCTTGGCTCCTAACATATAGAAGGCATTCACTTTTCTCCCCTTAACCGACACTAGGGAGCCTTTAGTGAGCTTTTATTTTCCTTAACTAAATTGGTTAGTATAACCATCATCATCAAGCTTGCCTGTAGAGATCAAGTTAAGGCAAATATCTAGTACATGTCTGACATTTTCAAGCAACAACTTATAATCAACTTTCACCTGGTCTTTGAATGCCCTCTCATTTTCGCATTTAAATATGGCCATAATCACTATTAACATAGAATGTAAAGTAATCACAATGTGCAATAACATGAAACATCAATCACCCAATGACTAGTATGGTATGTGAGATTTACAGAGCTTTCATCATAAACAATACTTATATCACCATCAACTGTAGATACAGTATTCTCTTTGTCATTTTTTTAGCATCACCCTTTTCTTTTGCCTCTTGTCTTTTTCATAATCTACACTCCCTTTTAACTTGGCACATTTTCTGACAATGAAAGTAGTTGAAATTTCTCCTCTGGGACTTAGATCTTCCTATGGGGTTATCATTATTCTGCTGGCAGGAATTTCTGCTTTGACTTCTCCTTCGTCTTTCTTGTTTTTCTGAAATAAGTGCATCTGACTTAGAGAGAACTACTTCAATGCTCTTTCTTCTAGATTCTTCATTTTGCAGCCTATCTGTAACCATATCCAAGGTTATATTCCCATTCAGTGCTGAAATAACCCTAATGTCTTCTAACTATCAGGCAAAGAACTAAGCAACAACAACACTCGCAACTCATCAACTAAAACAATCTTCATTGTAGTCAACCGATCAACCAAACCCTGAAACTCACTAGTGTGTTTAGTTATATTGCGCCCCTCATTGTATTTCATGTTAACAAGCATTTTCATTAAATTAGTTTTATTCTCTGCTGTCGGCTGCTCATAAATTGTTTTTTATTTCCTCCAAAGAATATCAGCCCTAGTTTACTTTGCGATATGATAGTACATACTTTGATCAATCCATGATCTAATAGTATCCACAGCCTCCTGCTTCAATTGAGCCCAGATCTTATTATCTAAATCGGTAGATCTAGCTTCTTCGCTTTCAACGGGTTCATGTAAGTCTTTTATATACATTAGATTTTCCATCCCAGACTTCCAAATACCATAATTCCATAACTTTAATTTAATCACGCATGCCGAGGGTTCCTTTATCTCAACCATACAAGTAATAAAAGTATAAAACCTGAAGCAGTGATACCACTCTGTTGGGAAAGGAACTCACACAAGTAGTTACAAAATAAGTGGAAACAAACTTTTTTCTCTTTTGTGTGATTAAAATAGGATATGTACCACAAATCAATAAGCAGAAAAATAAATCAACAAAATCCAAAGTAATAAATCAACAGAGACTTAGATGTTTACATGAAAAAACTTAAAATGGGAAAAATCACAGGACTGTAATCCGATATAATTTTTCACTATGTTAATAGAATTATAACAGAAATTCTTTTCTAGATAATACTAGGGGCTAACAACATCAAGAATCTCAATATTCTTGGCTTACAGTAACAACTTAATATTTGCCTCTATAACAAGTGGGTATCTCAAATAATAGTCAAAGGGAGGATAAAATAAAAATCAAGACCAGTAGGATTGTAGAGGGAGATACCAAAAAATTATCTTCAAAATTTGGGAGAAAACGGAATTAATTTTAACTTCCGATCATCCAATCAAAGATTGAAAATCCTTGACGCCAAACTAAACACACACCGCTATCTCTTCTCTCTCTCCCGCCTTTTTATTCTTTTCTTTATATGTCAGGAGCCCCCACTTACTCTTCTTTTCAAACCTAATTTTTATAGCAAATTTCATCCAAGTCCAAAACTTAATGTTAATTGCATATCAAATAAGCTTTTTTAGACTTTGGGCTTTTAGGCCCCCAAATAGAATGGACAACGCAAAGCTTGTGAGTGTGTTAGTAGAACTTGACCAAAGACAAAAGAAAATTCAAGCATTTACTTGAGAAAATGCAAAACTTGTGAGTGTGCGAGTAAAGCTTGACAAAGACAAAAGACACTTCATATATATCAAATTTTACACCAGCCTTGCTTTAAGATCCAGGTGTAATTGTGTGTTTGTAGGGTCGTGGTTGCATTGTGGGTATCATCTCACAGCATCAGTGGTTGGCCTTATAACCTTTAGTCTCTCATTTTCTCTAATGTTGCTCGGATGGGTTCTTGCCCTAGAGTTATATGCTTGATTCTTATGACTAGTGACTTTTTATGCATACAATCTTCTCTTCATAGTTTTGGAACACCATGAACAACTTGGCAAGTGTCAACTTTGCTTTAGAGACATGGCCTGAGACATTTTAGTTTAGTACCATAACCACTACTAGGTGACAAAGCATTATTGACATACTTTGTCTGATGAATATGTCAATTTGCAATATTCTTTTTAACTTAAAGAAGACTAGTATGGAGCAAGTACTTTGTGGGGCCACTTCAATTTGGGATGTTATCTTGCTGTTATTGGCAGTACTCTTCATGGAAGGTAGAGCCTCAAAGTATGTGCCTCATTTATTTTGAATTAAACTCATCCATTTAGTTAATTTCTTTATCTTTAATTTACCCTTCTAATCATTTTGCAGTTCATTTACTTGCTATAACATTCAAATGGAACAACGAAGCTCTACCAATTCATGACAATTTTTGTGTTAGTACGCTTAATTCTTGCACGAATGCCATCTTTACACTCCATAAGACACATCAACTTTGTCTTCTTGGCTCCCTTTCTTGCTTACGGCGTTCGGGTCTTCGGTGGTTCCATCCACATTGGTATCAAATCACACACAACGTAACTCAACAAACAAGTTACTATCTACATAATCTATATTTTATGCATATAGTTCTCAATTATCTCCAAGGAAATTTCCAATAATGCGCTCGCTAAGGACTATTATATGAATAGAATATAATCGTCTTTTTGGAGCATTTAATGGTATATCAATCATCTCTACTACATATGCAAGTGGAATCATGCCTAAAATATAGGTGTCCCTTCGCCTCCTTTCTATAATTCAATATATCAGAAAATTTTCTCGTTTCATACCTAGAAACAAGTAAAACAGTCAAAATGCATCAAAGCATAGCTTACAACACCAAAAAGTCACTTGTATAAACTTTTTTCAGGAAATTACAGCTCCCCTCAAGTTAAGGGGCTTATGTGATTTTTGCCATTTATTTTAGTGTGGCAATTTTTGGTTATTGGGCATTTGGTAACCGGTCTAGGCTAGCAATACTCACTAATTTTATGGGAAATGGAAAAGCCGTTGCTGCCAACTTGGTTTCTTCTGATGACCAACATCTTCACTCTTTGTTATTGTTGTGGTAAGAGCTCTTGAGTAATCTAAACAATGTTTATGATTTTTTATGACATCTTCATAGTTGTGTGCGGCTATTCAACCATACAATAGCACTTAATGCTGAGTGTATATACTTTATATTGAAACCATCAATATATAAATACAATAGATATACATGACAGCATGTTATGTGATTAAATAATACGACGTGATAGGAATGGTCTTGCCTAAGATTTTTTTCTAATATCATGCAGATGTACTTACAACCAAATAAGAAATTTTCAAAAAATGGTTTGCAAATCTACATATGCATAAATTCTTTGTTTGGAATGTCATACCAAGGCTAATATTCCGATCACTCTCTGTGATAACGACCACATTTATTGGGGCAATGTTACCATGCTTAAGAGTCATTTGGGTGCATTCCTATAGATTTCATTCTACTAATGGTGTTTTACAATGTGACTTCAAGCCATCCAAACAGAGCTTAATATTCTGGGAAACACTTTGATAGCAATAGTATATATCCTCAGGGTTGGTAGCAGTGAGGGCAGTGGCATAAGTTATTTCCTATTAACAAAAGTATTCGGGGACATTAACTAGTCAATCAGATGCAACAGAATTTGATACTAGGGCATGTATACCAAACTAATAACGTTATGAAAGTGATTGAAGAAAGCTATTCCTTTAAGATAAAAAATACTTTTATCAGAATCAGTATTTCTATTGTGCTCAAACTAGCAAAGTACTGACTTCAAGTCACCCCTAAGATCCAATCTCAAACTTAAGATTCCTAAATCCAGTACTTATTATTTAATCAAAGTATCTAGTTTCTAATTATCACAAAAACCAACAAGAATTAAGCCCAAGATAGAAACTAGAATAAAAGAAAGAACACAAGGAATTATAGTGGTTCGGCTCGAGCAGCCTACATCCATTGTGAAAACCAAGATACAAGATTGATGAAAATGCAACTAAACAACATGAGCCTAAAAATAGAGCATGAGAGCTTTTATGCACAGAGAGAATCGTCTAGAATGCACCCCTAACTGCCAACTCAAGTTCGTTTTCGAGTTTGTTATGAAATAATAGCTTCTTGGATAGCTATAAGACACATGTAGAACTTTCATTCAATTTGACTTTCAAAACGACAATGCTAATAGTAGTACCAAGTAAGTAACTCACGTGTCAAAGAGATCTACTCGAGATCACTAGAATCACCTCCTAGTTGAGTTGATAACCAAAATTACTTCTTACTCAAGTTGGTATGCTCAAGGTCACCAAATAACATTCTGGTTGAAGTAGTCTGCTCAAGTTCACCAAATAACATCTAAACACCTCCACACAACTTCTCCTAGAAGTTTATATGATCTTTATCGAGGCGAGTAGCACGTGCGTTACTTCTTTTACAAACCGACAATATTCAAATGTCGTACAACTCTCAGAGGCTCTATAATCAATATGTCATATACATTTTGAATATATAGATGACATATTAAGTGCGACCAGAAACTTAGATTTGAGCTTCATCCTTCAGTATTCTCCACCTTGAATTCAAATTGCCTACTCCCCACTTTTATCTCTTCACTTATATCTACGAATCAGTTTCTTCTTTATAAAGATCCCAACTAAGCTCAAGTAATGTTGAAACTTAGCTACTGGTATAGTTTAGTAACCATATTAGCAACATCATCATCAATGTGGATCTTCTTCAAACTCACCTCCGCTGACACCTCAAGCTTGATAAAATGAAGCTCTATGTCAATATGCTTTGTTTTCTCATGATGGACCTGGTTCTTACTAAAACAGATTGCACTCTAACTATCATAGAACACAATTACTTGCTTCTGCTAGTGCCCTAATTCAGACACTAATCTTTTAAGTCAAATTGCTTCGTTTATTGCTTCTGGAGCTATAGTGTATTCTGCCTCTGTTGTGGAAAATGCAACAACAATTTGCAAAGTAGCTTTCCAGTTTACGATGTAATTATTGAGCGAGAATAGATATCTAGTAAGTGTTCTTCTTTTGTCAAGATCACCTGCATAATTTGCATCTACAAAGCCAACAGATTTTGCTTTTTTTTCTATTTTATTAGTCAGTAGTGCTTGTTAGATATCTCAGAATCTATACCACAGTCTTCCAATGTTCCTTCCCTAGATTAACTATATATCTGTTCATTACACTTACTGTATAGCAAATATCTAGTTTGGTCAATAACATGGCATATGTCTAACATCCTATAGCACTTGAATAAGGTATTGTGCTCATTTCTGTTACTTTTCCAGTAGTCTTTTTGTTACTTTTCTAGTAGTCTTAAGACACTGCTAACAAGATAACCTGAAATGGGCTGCTAAAGGTGTTTTTACAGGTTTAGCTTTAGCCATCTCAAACTTTTCAAGTACCTCATGGATATATTTCTATTGTGTAAGAAAGATAGTATCTTTCACTCTGTTTCTCATTAACTCAACTCCTAAAATCTTATTTGCTTGACTAAGATCCTTTATTCCAAACTCACTCTTAAGCTACTGGTTAAGGAACTCAATCTGACTCTTGTATTTATATGATATCAACATGTCATCAACATATAACAGCAAATAAATCTTATCGCCATCTTCTTAGTTTTTAAAATATATCTTTAAAATACACATAATAGTTAAAATTGCATTTTTTTAAACCATGCTCAACCATAAAGATATCAAACCTTAAATACCATTGCCTTGGAAATTGTTTGTGACCATATAAAGACTTCTTGAGATGACACACCCAATTAGCTCTTTTAAGATCAATGTACCCTTCTGGTTGAGATAACACAATCATTTCATCCAGCTCGCCATTCAAAAAAGCAGTCTTTACATCCATTTGCTTAAAGTGTAAATCATCAGTAGCAACTAGTGCTAAAAGGATTCTCAATGTAGATTATTTGACCACCGATCAGAATACATCTGTAAAATCTATTACCTGCCTTTAAGTAAAGCCTATAACAATAAGCCTGGCTTTAAATCTTTGTGATTCAAAACCTTCCTTGATTCTATAAATCCATTTGCACCCTGTGACCTCCTTGTTTCTAGTTTATGAATTAACTCCATGTCTATTTCTTTCTCAATGATCTCATTTCTTCATCCATTGTCACTTTTCGCCTGTCTGACTTAGGGCCTTCAATAGCCTCTCTGTAAGTCTTTGGCTTTTCTATGACCTCATGTGTTGTTGTCAGTGCATATGCTATTAAATCGGCGAATGCATACTTTCTTGGTGGCTTAATTACTCTCTTTCCCCTATCTCATGCAAGCTGATAACCCTTCAAGGTTTGATCATTAGTTGACTCACTTTTTGATTCAGAAACTTCCATACCAGAGCTAGAGCTATTTGTAGGTTCTAAAAATGAACTTCTTCTAGCACCACCACCAGATAACTCCAACTCAAACTAAGATTGCTCTACTTTTTCTTCTTGCAGTTCAACCTCATTATCATATGCTTGTTGTTGAAGCATTTCTGATTCATTGAACACCACATCCCTACTTATGATTGCTTTTAGTGGCTGCAAATCTGCACACCATAACTTATATCCCTTAACACCATCATAATACCACAAAAAAATGTACATTTTAAAGGCCTTGGTTCCAGTTCCCCTTGCTTGACATGTACATAGGCTGGACAACCAAAGATTTCGTGTTTGAATAATCTGTTGGTTTTCCTAACCATAGCTCTATTAGTGTCTTAAAATTGATACTAGATGAAGGACTTCTGTTGACAATGTAACAGGCAGTGCTCAAGGCTTCTGCCTATAGTGTCACAGGTAGTTTGGAATGGATTAGCATACACCTCACTTTGTCAATCAAGTTCTGTTCATTCTTTCTATAAGGCCATTCTGTTGAGGAGTATGTCTAACTGCCTTTGTGTCTTGCAATTCCATTTTCAGCACAATAATCATTAAACCTCTTATTAAAAAATTCTAAACCATTGTCTATTCTCAGCCTTTTGATCTTTCTTCCTATATGTATTTCAATTAAGGCTTTCTAGGTTTTGATCTTCTCAAAAGCATCATCTTCATTTTTCAACGCATACACCTAAACCATCCTATAGTAGTCATCAATTAGAGATATAAAGTATCCAACTCCACTTAAGGATGTTGTTTGTGCTGTCCCCACAAATCAAAGTGGGTATATTCTAGAGTATCCTTACTTGCATATGCTGTAGGATTGAACCTGATTTTTAAAGACTTGCCTAGGACACACTCATCAAAGAATCTCAATATATTTATTCTATCCACACTTAAGACCCCATGTTTGCTTAGTTCTCTCAAGCCCTTTTAACTGATATGGCTTAATCTTAAATGCTACAGCATTGCCCTGTCTTGACTCAGATTAGTCACACTAGCTTCACCTATAACACCAGTCCCCTTAAGAACATATAAGCCATTATTGATTCTCCTCTCATTATCACCATTGACCCTTTTAGCATCTTCAAAGTCTCATATTCAAGCTTAACTAAACACCCCGTTTTATCTAGCTTCCCTGGAGAACTTATATTTCTTTTAAGTTCTTGTACATGTTTGACACCATCTAAATCCCTAATCATGCCATCTAACATTCTAAGCCTAATCAAGCTCTTATCACAACTCCACAACATGCACTATTTCCCATCATAACTATTCCACCATTGTAAGTTTGACAGTTTATAAACAGGGATTTACCAGGGTACATGTTAAATGAACCGCCAGAGTCAAGTACCCAATTACCTTCAATTTGCCATTTGTGGCTATCAAAACACCAAATGAGCCATAACCATCAAAGTCTTGTGGTTCAGATGCAATAGTGACACAACTCAAGTGTTAATTACTCACAAGTATAAGAGTGTCTTGTTATAATATAACCCAGAGAGTGCCTTATTATAATATAACCAGCTAAGTCCGGGGTTGGTCCACAGGGAAAAGATTTAATTTATAATTTCCTTTAAATTATCTAAGAACGAAAAATAAAATTTAAATACACGTTATTTAATTTATGTGAAATTATGAAAATAAATTAGTTAGGACTATGGATCCACTCTTAATAATAGATATAATTTCATAAATTCTTTTCTTTTTATTTTGTTTATTGTTAAAAGATTAATTGTATAAATTACCATTATTTTCCCATTAATTTTTTTATGGATTAAGTACTTAGTGTGCCAAAAATCAATTTGTCTACAATAAGTCAAAATACCATTTTACCATACTTTACACTAAGATATTAAGAATTTATTGTGCCAAGTTCCCTTGTTTGTTTACAATAAATCAAAATTTCAAAATATAAAATATGGATACAATTAAATAGAAAATAATTTAATTTATATAATTAAAAGTAGAATTTGATTAAATCATATTTTTTCTGCTAAGAGTTTATGAACTATTATTATTTAGCTAAGCATAATTGAAATAAAAATAATTGTTGAAATAAAATTACACATAATTAAAATTAAAATAACTAAAATTAAAAATAATGCTAAATTTATTTATGAACTAAAATTTAAACTTCCAAAATAAATTAAAATTATATAGAAAGAAATGAGAAGAAATTTTGAAAATTAAACCTTCCGTTTCTACTCCTCTTCTGCATTCTACCTCCAGCATCTTTCTCTAATTCTTCCCTTCTCTCCTGCCTTCTTCTTTTCTTTCTTCTGCATATTACCTCCCATTTCCTTTTATAGGACAAGAAAGCCTTATCCTCCTCTTTATTTTATTATTATTTAATTTATCATTATTATTTTTTAATAATGCAAAAGATAAGCAAGTGGCGCCTGGCTTCTGGTTGCTTATTTTGGCAAAGTGGCATCACTATTTTTTTTTATTTCATTATTATTTTTTTATATTAATACAATCCAGTCGCTTTGACTCTAGCATTTAGTTCTAATTCCTCTTTTATTCTTAAAATATATTCACAATACAAAATTAAAATAAAATTAACATGCTATAATTTAATTTAATATGCTAATCACTCTTAACACTTAAAAAATCAACACAACTATATGATCAAAACTGAATCTAAATTCTAAACAAAAGGGAAAAATTAAAGAAAAGACCGACCATAATTATCTTTTGATGCTGAAGAGTGTACACATGTGTGTGTCTATATATATATATATATATATATATGTTGGAGAGTTACTTACACAAGAGTCAAAGAGAATAGAGCTTTTTATATACGCATGTCTTGTATTTGCGTCGTATTGCTGTCCGGAAAATTCTAGCTAGCATTGTTTAATTAATTAATGCAATAGGATTTGTCAACAGGAAAAAAAAAATTGCACGCTGGAAGATTAATTTCTATTTTAGCAACTACAATAGGAAATGTTTGAGTCTTATTTGGGTAGCGCTTATATTTTAAATAACGCAAAAACTATTCGGTTGCCCACTCTAGTGTTAGACGAGGAAACTTAAAAAAGAATAAAAGTGGAAAAAATAATGAGTTAATGGGAAACAAATAATACATGCACAAATTGATCTGGAGTAATTAATTTTCGACGTCTATAATCAAATTCAAAATCTATATAGCTCAACGGTGAGGCTTTCCCAAACACACTTACAGAAAGACGAACATCAATTTCTACCGCAACCCATAAAGGATAACCACAACATTGTATAATAACTAAACGAATAAATGCCTTTTCAAGAAATTCCAAGATCGCGACTTCAGTGGACCGTTCCATAAAAGATTCAACCATTGGATATTGGTATTATTCCCTTTTGTGCACAGAAGTAAAATAAGGAGAATGTTCAAAGGATCCTTTAATGCTTTAATTTCGGAGACTAGGGATTTGGAATTTTAATTGCTTGTATCCTTCCTTTTTCATTTCTATTTCAAAATAATGGCACAAGTCAAGTCGTTTGGCAGCGGATTTACTTGCAACCAGCAAAAGAAGAATTCCCGTGTTTTGGAGTGGCAAAGATAGGCCAATATTTATCCATCAAAACTGTTGTACCAAGGCTATTATATTTAATGTACTACTTAATGATATGTATAATTAGTGATCAGCCTAACAAATAACTTGTAGCACAATTTCAATTTCAGCTTCAACTGACAAAATAATAAAGTGGATGACTCTGTTTGTCGCTATAATCTATGCACAATTCAGAGATATTAATAATAGGACTTTCAAAAAAAAAAAAATTCTAATTCATATTGATAGTAAGGAAGCTCACATAAAGCAAAAATTAATAAAATAGTCTGTCACTACAAATAATTTGGAAAAACACCAAGCTTCAGAATTTTCTTCGTCATTTATTAGTTATTTCTTCGTCAATTTATTAGTTATTTCTTCGTCAAATTAAACCAGCAAGCTTGTTCAAAGACCCAACTTGTTCAATAGACGGGGAAAATTGCTTGAATTCCATGAATTTTGACAGAGATAAGAAACCTACAAGGAGGGAGGATTAATAATTAGAAAAAGAATAATGTAAACTTTTATACATGTATACATAGATATATAATTGATACTAGACGATTCAAAAAAAAAATATATATATATCTATATATATATACACACACACATATACATGTAATGAACCTTGCAATAGAGTGAACAGAAAAAATTATTCTCTTGCAGCATAGCTGGACACCCATTGCATTTCTTGCTGTTGGATTCTCTAAAATATGTTTCTGGCCTTTGGTTTATAAATAGCACATTTGCACCATTGCGTGGGTATGTCTGAAGAGAAAATATATGAAGCATATTTGTAAGAACGTGAGCAGATATAAATGTAGTTTCATCAGTCATATGCTCATGACTGGATACCGAACTTGAGCTAACAACAAAATTGTATGCCATAGCCCAATTCGGATTTTGTAAAATTCGGATGTTCGTACATGAGCATTGTTATGTAGTTCAGAATAGTACTTCATTGGCAAATAGAAGAATTTTTAGGAAAATATTCAATGAAGAAGAAATAAATAAGACTGGAATTCAAGTTTTCACTGATTACTTGGATATGTCCGCAATCAATAAACTCGTCAGCCTCATTCAATCGTACAACGCTCTTTTGGTTATGTGTGCGGATCTGAAATATTAAAAATTTACAAAACAAATACATATAAATAAATCATGCAGATGGTTTTAAAAATTTTATGATGTAATGAATTTACTATTTATTTATTCATGACAACCTTTAAGAGGCGATGAGTACTGTCGTGATCGGACAAGCATTTTTCGCATATACTGGTGCAACAATTCAAACAATATATGCTCTTTTGTTTAACTGCGTTTCCGTGATTGCAATTTTGAAAGCTCCTCTCTTGGAAAAGAGCCAAAAGACCTTGGAGCCACTGGGGTTGATTCCCTGCCTGAAGATATGATTGAAGTACAATTGATGTTATTAACTAATAAAAATAAATAACAAAAATTTCGAGTCCTAATAAACAAAGGAAGTTGGGTTCAATATGCTAATCACCCTTGACACAAGATTATTAAACGATAAACACAACTATATGATCAAAGCTGAATCTAAATTCTAAACAAAAGGAGAAAATTAAAGAGAAGACTGACCATGATTATCTTTTGATGCTGGAGAGTGTATATATGTGTGTTTTTTTTTGGAGAGAGAGGACTGTCAGTGAAGAGAATTACACAAGAATTAAAGAGAATAGAGCTTTTTATATACGCGTGTGTCGTATTTAGGTCGTATTGCTGTCCGGAAAATTCTAGCTAGCATTGTTTAATTAATTAATGCAATAGGTTTTGTCAACAGGAAGAAAAAAAAAATTGCACGCTGGAAGATTGGAACTACAATAGGAAATGTTTGAGTCTTATTTGGGTAGCGCTTATATTTTAAATAACGCAAAAACTATTTTGTAGCCCACTCTAGTGTTAGATGAGGAAACTTAAAAAGGAATAAAAGTGGAAATAATAAACTGTAATGAGTTAATGGGAAACAAATGATACATGCACAAATTGATCTGGATTTTTCGACGTCTATAATCAATTATAGGGCTGGGTTGCTTGAACCCCCTAAATCCCTCTCTACACCTGTACAAAAAAATAAATTTATTTTTAAATTTTTAAAATTTCAGAATGTCAGAATTACTCTTCATTTTTTTTCTTTCTTTTACAGATGCATATTCTCTCTGCTAGTAAACTAATTAAATTCTCACTTACACTCTAACATGGATATTGGTTCTTGATCTTTCTTATTAGACCGTAATTTCATTTTCAATAAATCATTACTGCATTTCTGGAATTATTGAAGCGGGGCTCAACCATATGCATGTCTGCGCTGGGACCATCATGTCATTATAATCCTTGTTCTTCAATAAGGTCAATGGATGCCGATGTCATTTAAATCATGATTTTACATTTTCAAAGATTTTACGTATTTCATGGCCTGTAATTTTTTTTTTTTTGAAATTTGTTTTTGGATCGTGGATTTTGGTCTGTTTTTAATTGATGACGCCCATAGAAAATTTGATTTTATCAAATTTTGACAGAAAAACATTAACATTCACTTGCAAATAAAGGTTTTAAAAAAGTTCTTAAATTATAAAAGTTTTAAATAAAAAGTGGTAGTAGAAATGAAATTTGCGGGTTTAAATAGCCTCATTCTTAATTATAGGAGAAAGCATGACTACACCAATAAAGTTTGGGAAAATGGTCGTACAGACTCTCAAATTTTAATAAAAAAATTCTTTTTTATTTTACTATCATATCCTTTGGCGTTATTAACCACAAAAAAAATTGACTCAAAGTTTTATAAAAATAGAAATATAATATTAAAAAGAATGTAATAAATATACATTTTAAAATAATTTTAATATTAAAATATTATGTAATAGTTTGAATTATTTTGAGTATTACATAAAATAATTTTAATCTTAAATTAATGCATGAGATTTATTTATATTACACTTTTTATATTTATTAAAAATTTTAAAGTTATTTTTTAGTTACTATTTTTAAAAGATATTATATGGTCAAAAATAGGACTTGGAGTCCATTATTGAAATTGGAGTTTTCCATGACCATTTCCCTAAGCCTTGCAGGTTTAGCTGTCCTTTTCCCTTAACTTGTGTTGCAGATTATGAAATTTATTTTATCAAAGTGATATACACCAAAAGATTCTTTCTTTAGAAGGAAAAACAATACCCACGCCAATAAAGACTCTTTTCATCGAGTGTATCATATATGGGGATGGTAGTAATAATAATAATAATAATACAGTAAACGATAAATTAATAACCTTAATTAAATGATAAAATCCTTTCGTCCCAACGTGGGCCTGTGTGAAAAATTACTAATTTCGCTAAAAGCATAAGATAATAATTTTTTATTCTGAGGCAACAAAAATAAATACATAGATAATTCGTGATTCAGATCAATACTTCGTATTGTCTTCATTAATTCTTTTGGTTGATTTATTTGTGTTTCATGGTTATGAACTTGTATTTTTTTTGCCGTCATGTAGCTTTTACATGATTTTATTTAATTGGTTACCTAAGTTTAATTCTTGAAAAGATATAAAAATCATCATTTTACACCCCTAAAGTTGAAACTTATATACATATATAAAATTAAAAAAATAAAAATCTATTCAGCGTTGAAATAAGTTTTTCTCGTATAACTTCTCCATGGAGGGACTTACCTCAGTGACGATGCGGGAACATAAGAATTGGATTGATAAGAGAAACCAAGCTTCTCAATAATAAAAGTTTCATTGTAAAAGTCTAAATTGACAAAACTAGGATTTTGAGCCCCTTTATATAGTAACTCTTGACATCGCAAATTTATCAAAATAGGCAAATCTGAAATATTATTTATATTAAGATTCTTCTATTCTAAATAAGAAAAACAAAATAAAGGGCACCCAAATTCGATTTCTGAAAAATAAAAATCCTAAAAAAAAAAATAAAAAAATGTCTTAAAACTAAAAAATGACTGCGAATGAAATAGAATTTTTAGCTCTAGCACAAAGTAAAATGGTGCAACTATTTTGGATTTTGTTCGTCTAGTCGCAAGTTTCGAAACAGTATATTATGTGCTCAGAGTAATTCAAATTATAACCTCTAAAAGGTACTCTGCTCGTCTCACGCGACCATCCTGCGTCACTTAGCAAACCAAGTACACATAATTTGGATCACGGTCTTCGGTTCTAAGACAAAGTTGAACACTTGAATGTTTTAATTTTGTGATGCTGATTGGGGAGGGTATTTTTATCGGACTCTATGAAGTACAACGGGATTTTGTATCTTTCCGATGCAAACTGTATCGCATGGTGTAACATTGCAAATATTTTGATAAGAGATCGAGGAACTCCTACTGTCATGTAGTGCAAGCTATGGCAGATCTATTTTGTTCAAAAGTCATCTGGTGTTGCGATAATTCGAAGGAGCTGACATGATATGATTAAACTGTAATTAAAGAGAAAGAAATATTAGAGTTAGAACCAAATAATTTAACTAAAGTGAAATTAATTAATTAATTAATTAACTAACCTTGCAATCGATTGAACAAAATGAATTATGATGTTCAAGCGCTGCATCACAGCCGTCACGTTCACAATTATTGCCTCTATAACGTGTCCCTGGCCTTCGCTTAATAAATAACACTTGTGCACCGTTATAGTTGCGTGGCTAAAGAGTAACATAGATTTAGAATACAAAATGGTACATACGCGTGCGTATGTGGGTGGGTGCTAGAAAGTGAGTAAAAAATGTTTTTTTTTTTTTTAAGGTGAGTAAATATTTAATGAAAAATTATTAAAAATGAAATTAATATAATCATTATTTTTGGACCGTACGAAAAAACTAATTCATTAAAATAATACTCTTTTTTTTTTTTACTCGTTTTTTTTTGGGTATTGTAATAAAGAGAAAATGATACTGGAAAGTCATGGTTTATGAATATCACATACATACAAATAGGATGACTACTTACTTAGATATGGCTACAACCAAGCAACTCGTGGTCTTGTCCAACTTTACAACTGCATAACTTTGAGCGACATGTGAAAATCTGAAATATTAAAAATTGATGTAAAGCAGTAACAAAGGGCATTTTTAATAATTAGTGTCATTATTATTATTAATTATTACTATTATTATTATTTATGTTATTTATATTATTATTATTATTATTACTACTGCTACTATTATTATTATTGTTGTTGTTGTTAAATAATATCAAGAACAATACTTAATGAAAGGAATTTTGGTAAATTATAATAGTTTATTCCGAATCCAGGATAAAGTAAACACATCAATGGAAATGAATCTTATTCTGATTCCGATTCCTACATCTTAAGTAAACAACTTATTCTGATTCCAATTTTCTATTCTCATTCCAATCCATTCCCATTCATGTTCATTCTGATTCCAACACATTCTTAGTCCCATTTAGTAAACACACTATTAGTGGGGTGGGGATGGGGAATCCCCATGTGGAGAATGCTTTCGCCGCCTCCACTCCATTCCTCATTTACTTATTTTATAATAAGTATAGATACATAATTTCAAAAAATTAAAAATTAAGGATTTAAATAAAATTATCACCATATTATAAGGTATTTAAATTATTTAAAAAATTTCTAAAAGTTCGAAACAATATCTTCAAATGTTATCAAAACTACAAAAATGTTTGAAGAGAGTAGTACCTTAAGAGAGAAAAGAAAATATAACAATATTTTAGAGTGGAATAATAATTATATTATAGAGTTTTCTTTTAGTTATAGCCTATTTATATTATGTAAAAATAAAAAAAAAATTAATTAATATTATAATTGATAAAATAAAAATTAAAAAAATATTTATATATAATGGGGATTGGGGTGGGGGGTGGGGTGGGGAGTACAAAACCAAACCCCACATAATTAAGAATTTGGGATTATTTTTCTCTCATTCCCCACCTTATTCTCCAAAAATTATTCAGAATTCACTTCATTTGGGGTGGGGTCTCGTGGGGCCCCAAACTCATGGAGAATTTTGTCATCCCTATATATCGTGTTTATGTGACCCAATAGGTCATGTTACATTGCAATAAGGGAAAAGAACGAAAAGGGAACAAATATATATTGCAAAAAAGGGAAAGCAAGGAAAAGGTGGGGAAAAGATTGCACGTTCAGAAGGTGACGGCGTATGGTTAAAATCTTATATATTTTGCATGTTAATTAAATATAAGGGTAATAATAGCCTATAATCCCTTTTAAGTTTGAAAAATACAATAATTATATCAGATTTATAGGTGGGGCTATTTGAACCCACTAATTTCCTCCATACTTTCTCTTTTTAATTAAGAATTTTATTATCTAAATAATTTTTAAGAAAATTACTCAATAACCCTTCCTTCTCCTTCTCTTCTCAATTTCACAAAGTCATAGTAATTCATTTAAAAATATTTTGTTTGGCTGCAAATAATTGGTGTCACTAACTAAGAGAAACGAAACCACCATTTAAAAATAAACATTAACAACTTTATCAGCTATGAAAATTAACGAATATCAAGAAATTAATTTTTACTAAACACAAAAGCTAATGAATATCAAGAAAAAATTCTTATATATAAAAGGTATGAAATATAGATCATAATATACTAAGAAAAGTAAAAAAAAAATAAATCTAAAAGAGAGTCAAATTGAGTGTTTAGTTTGTAGAATGGGAGATTAGAGAAAAAAAAGAAACTAGTGAAGGGCAATTTTGAGATTTTTAAATTTTTTATTTTTAATAATAAATTACTTTTTTAAAATTGATGTAGAGAGAAATTTGGTGGGTTAAATAGCCCCACCTTAGATTTATTTAACTTTGCTTCGGGGATGTTATAATTAAATAAATAGGTTTTGTTAAAAAAAAATTTGCACGCGGGAAGATTAGTTTCTATTTTTAGCAACTATAAAATGGTAAAGTCCTTATTCGGGTTGTGTTTGTGTCTTAATTAACGCAACGCTATTTTGTCGCCTACTCTGATCTTGTGGATCAGGAAACGAGAAAGAAAAGAGAAGGAACAAAAGTGGAAAATAGAAATTATAAGTTATAAAAAAAAAGATATAAGCACAAGTTGATTTTGATTAACTAATTTCCGAGATCTATATGTAATTAATTATATATCTTTTACACATCACCCAGCCTACCAAAAAAAATGAAAAAATAAAGCAGAGATGAATCTTTAATTATCTTGTGTCACAGACAATGTGGAATTGATTGTGCCAGAAAGATACTGAAAAAAAAAATCCCTCTATAATATTGTAATTTTGTTAAGACATGAATAGTGTAAGAAATATGTATTATTAGATTTTATCAACAGCACATATTATTTTTATTAATGAAAAATTTTAATTATCTTTAAAAAAATATAACCGGTTAACGAACTAATTGAAAAAGTGATTTAAATTTAAAAAGAATAAAAAAATAGAGGTATGATAAAATACAATCTCTGCATTTATCTCATTGAACTCACCTCGGTTTTATCACTCACATTTGAAATTAAATTCTTGAAAATTGACTCTACTGCCGAATGATTAGATGAAAGAGATTCGCGAAGCTGTTTTTAACAAGCATTGCTTATTCCATGGCACAATCCCCCTCGTGGGGGACATCAAATCAAGACTTTCTCAGTGTCTCTCTTTAAATGGGTTATTGACATTCGGTCACTTTTTATGTGTTCCTGCAGGTTCTCCTGCCGCAAAAAAAGCACCTTTTAATTCTTGTAAATTTCAATTGTATTGTCAATCGGGATTACGTTTATAACATAATAGTCTCCTTCCAAATCCAAGTGGGCGTATAATGTTAACCAAGGAGTTTTTTTATTAACCATTTACAAGAATGTTAAACTTGTCCTTCTAGCTCAACTTATTGTCAGTTTATTGTCTTAAGTTTTTTGATAGATAGGCTTTTAAATGTGCTACTGGATGGTCACACCAGACAAGGAATCACAGATTTCATGTTCTTGTTGTACTATATTCATCAAATCTTGCTTCGATGCTATCATATATTTAGTTATTACCCTATATGAATTAATGATCTCGCCCACTTATTCATGGAGTTTTAATTTTTTATCATTTATGTTGCCTTATTTTCATGGGTAATACTGCACTTAGGGTGCGGTATGATGCACCATTCTTTTAGATGCTCATAATTAGTAATTTGTTACCAATTATCTCTTTCTATAATTGTATTTTGTAAAAGAAAGTTACAATTCACTACTCAAAAATATCATTATATTTTTTTGTTACATTTTACACTAATGTTGTGGTACATTATGAATGCAACATTTAATGTTTAATAACACCTATTTTATTCTTTTTTTTTCTAAAATTCGTAATTAATGATAAAACCTAAAAACTTATTTCTTTTATCCTCTTGCACTATCCATGCCCCCATAGTAATTAAAACCTAACATCTATGAGTCATTAATTAGAGCCAGCATTCAATTGTAAGAGCAATGAACTTTATTAATTAGATGAAATTTGTATCTTGGTACTTTCAATTTTTGTGTTCCCTTCAATTGAACTTTTTATTCGACGTAAAGCTATTATATGGATTTTTTTTTATTTTTTCTTTAAAAGGTAAGGGGGTGGGCCAAGCGCAAATAATTTTTATTTTCCTCTTATCTTCCTAAAACTCGAATTCCGGTGGTTAGCTGCTGTAAACTTTATGTTGTCACCAACATGACCACACCATTGGGAGCTTATATGGATTACTTATCAACTTTTTTAGTTTTTAAGTTTCCGATCTCTTCCAATATTTTTGGAAAAAAGCTTCTCAGAATTAAAATGAATCTACCTTTGTGGTATTCCATTTAGAGCTCATGTGTCAACATCTGTGAAGCAAGTATATACATGTTGAGCTCCTTTGGAACGACTTGAACACATCAACAAATCAGCATCTTAAGTGCTATGCATGATATAGAATAATATAGCACTTATATCTACGAAATTAATATTAATTTAAAATTAAAAAATCAATATTCACAAGCAACCTATAAGTTACGTGCTATATTTTAATTAATTATTTATATATCCATTATATTAAATAAATGATTGGGATTAAAACACTTAAATCTAAGAGCCTACAATAACCCAACTTTCAATGCTGTAAAAATACATACAACAGTATAGAGAAATCCTAAAAAGAAATAAATACTGACACATAGACATGGGCAATGGGCCAGGTGGCACGTGGCACAGCACGGGCATGGCACGTTTCTGTACAGTACAGCATAACACGAGCACGTTTTGGTAAGCACGTGGCATAGCGCGCACACAAGCTAGGCTGGACTAAAAATTTTAAGTAAGTGGGCTTTAAAAACATAGCACAATTAGAGATAGCTAAAGTATGGCTCGGGGAAAGATCTGCAATAAGCACACTTCACTTTTTAATGAAAATAAATTTAAAATTTTATAATTTTACAAAATAACTTGAAATTGAATCTTTTAATGCATTTTATTAGCATAAGTTTTTTAAATTCATTTAATTCTTAGCGTAAAAAATATATTATAATTGTTTTATATTTATAATTTATTAAATGAATAGATGATATCATGATTTTAATAGATAAAACTATAAATATCATGATTTTAATAGATAAAGTTATAAATATCATGATTTTATAAAATGTATAATTTCAACTCTGGAATTTCTGAAGCGATGAGCTCATCACATTATTGAATAATTTGGTGGATTAGCTTATTTCTGAAGTGATTAGCTTGTCTAGTTGACTTTGGAACCATTTATGTAAGACTTTGAACCTTTCACATGATCACATCGCAAAGTTAATAAAAACGAAAATAGCTAGATGAGCTTATTACTATTGAAGGCATTTGACAAAGTTGGCATGCTTGCAGAATATTGCAGAATATTGCAGAATCATCTTCAAAGAATCTTTAAATTCTTTATAAAATATATTAGAATGCATGCAGCTTTAACAACATTGTTATTTGTTACTCACACACATGACGGTGAGATATATCTATTTAAATGATTAAATACAACAAAATACTATGACTTCCGTTGCTCAATCCAATCACCATTGATTCTTGTTGCTTTCTATCTTTGTCTTCAACTTAAAGTTCATAAAACATAAGTAATCTTATCTTAGCAGCACATGACATGCAAATTTCCACATCTGTTTCATTTTCAATCTTTAATCTTAACGTAAACGTATAATATCTTCAATTAGCAGTAAAAAATGACCAGTTGACTAAGTGGGAAACAAATGATACATGCACAAATTGATCTGGAGTAATTAATTTTTGACGTCCATAATCAAATTCAAAATCTATATAGCTCAAGGGTGAGGCTTTCCCAAACACATTTACAGAAAGACGAACATCAATTTCTACCACAACCCATAAAGGATAACCACAACATTGTATAACAACTAAACTAATAAATGCCTTTTCAAGAAATTCCAAGATCGCGACTTCAGTGGACCGTTTCATAAAAGATTCAATCATTGGATATTGGTATTATTCCCTTTTGTGCACAGAAGTAAAATAAGGAGAATGTTCAAAGGATCCTTTAATGCTTTAATTTCGGAGACTAGGGATTTGGAATTTTAATTGCTTGTATCCTTCCTTTTTCATTTCTATTTCAAAATAATGGCACAAGTCAAGTCGTTTGGCAGCGGATTTACTTGCAACCAGCAAAAGAAGAATTCCCGTGTTTTGGAGTGGCAAAGATAGGCCAATATTTATCCATCAAAACTGTTGTACCAAGGCTATTATATTTAATGTACTACTTAATAATATGTATAATTAGTGATCAGCCTAACAAATAACTTGTAGCACAATTTCAATTTCAGCTTCAACTGACAAAATAATAAAGTGGATGACTCTGTTTGTCGCTATAATCTATGCACAATTCAGAGATATTAATAATAGGACTTTCAAAAAATAAAAATTCTAATTCATATTGATAATAAGGAAGCTCACATAAAGCAGAAATTAATAAAATTGTCTGTCACTACAAATAATTTGGAAAAACACCAAGCTTCAGAATTTTCTTCGTCATTTATTAGTTATTTCTTCGTCAAATTAAACCAGCAAGCCTGTTCAAAGACCCAACTTGTTCAATAGACGGGGAAAATTGCTTGAATTCCATGAATTTTGACAGAGAAAAGAAACCTACAAGGAGGGAGGATTAATAATTAGAAAAAGAATAATGTAAACTTTTATACATGTATACATAGATATATAATTGATACTAGACGATTCAAATATATATATATATATATATATATATACACACACACACACACATATACATGTAATGAACCTTGCAATAGAGTGAACAGAAAAAATTATTCCCTTGCAGCATAGCTGGACACCCGTTGCATTTCTTGCTGTTGGATTCTCTAAAATATGTTTCTGGCCTTTGGTTTATAAATAGCACATTTGCACCATTGTGTTGGTATGTCTGAAGAGAAAATATATGAAGCATATTTGTAAGAACGTGAGCAGATATAAATGTAGTTTCATCAGTCATATGCTCATGACTGGATACCGAACTTGAGCTAAGATCAAAATTGTATGCCATATAGCCCAATTCGGATTTTGTAAAATTCGGATGTTCGTACATGAGCATTATTATGTAGTTCAGAATAGTACTTCATTGGCAAATAGAAGAATTTTTAAGAAAATATTCAATGAAGAAGAAATAAACAAGATTGGAATTCAAGCTTTGACTGATTACTTGGATATGTCCGCAATCAATAAACTCGTCAGCCTCATTCAATCGTACAACGCTCTTTTGGTGATGTGTGCGGATCTGAAATATTAAAAATTTACAAAACAAATGCATATAAATAAATCATGCAGACGGTTTTAAAAATTTTATGATGTAATGAATTTACTATTTATTTATTCATGACAACCTTTAAGAGGCGATGAGTACTGTCGTGATCGGACAAGCATTTTTCGCATATACTGGTGCAACAATTCAAACAATATATGTTCTTTTGTTTAACTGCGTTTCCGTGATTGCAATTTTGAAAGCTCCTCTCTTGGAAAAGAGCCAAAAGACCTTGGAGCCACTGGGGTTGATTCCCTGCCTGCAGATATGATTGAAGTACAATTGATGTTATTAACTAATGAAAATAAATAACAAAAATTTCCAGTCCTAATAAACAAAGGAAGTTGGGTTCAATATGCTAATCACCCTTGACACAAGATTATTAAACGATAAACACAACTATATGATCAAAGCTGAATCTAAATTCTAAACAAAAGGAGAAAATTAAAGAAAAGACCGACCATGATTATCTTTTGATGCTGGAGACTGTATGTAAGTGTGTTTTTTTTTTTTTTTTGGAGAGAGAGGACTGTCAGTAAAGAGAATTACACAAGAATTAAAAAGAATATAGCTTTTTATATATGCGTGTGTCGTATTTGCATCGTATTGCTGTCTGGAAAATTCTAGCTAGCATTGTTTAATTAATTAATACAATAGGTTTTGTCAACAGGAAGAAAAAAAAAATTGCACGCTGGAAGATTTATTTCTATTTTAGCAACTACAATAGGAAATGTTTGAGTCTTATTTGGGTAGCGCTTATATTTTAAATAACGCAAAAACTATTTTGTTGCCCGCTCTAATGTTAGATGAGGAAACCTAAAAAGGAATAAAAGTGGAAATAATAAACTGTAATGAGTTAATGGGAAACAAATGATACATGCACAAATTGATCTGGATTTTTCGACGTCTATAATTAATTATAGGGCAGGGTTGCTTGAACCCCCTAAATCCCTCTCTACACCTGTACAAAAAAATAGATTTATTTTTAAATTTTTAAAATTTCAGAATGTCAGAATTACTCTTCATTTTTTGAAATTTGTTTTTGGATCGTGGATTTTGGTCTGTTTTTAATTGATGACGCCCATAGAAAATTTGATTTTATCAATTTTTGACAGAAAAAAATTAACATTCACTTGCAAATAAAAGTTTTTAAAAAGTTCTTAAATAATAAAAGTTTTAAATAAAAAGTGGTTGTAGAAATGAAATTTGCGGGTTTAAATAGCCTCATTCTTAATTATAGGAGAAAGCATGACTACACCCATAAAGTTTGAGAGAATGGTCGTACAGCTCTCAAATTTCAATAAAAAAATTCTTTTTTATTTTACTATATATCCTTTGGCACTATTAACCACAAAAAAAAAATTGACTCAATGTTTTATAAAAATAGAAATATAATATTAAAAAGAATGTAATAATATATACATTTTAAAATAATTTTAATATTAAAAAATTATTTAATATTTTACAATTTGTTAGACATATATTATTATATTAAAGTCAATTTTATAACAAATGGAAACATAATATTAAAATATTATGTAATAGTTTGAATTATTTTGAGTATTACATAAAATAATTTTAATCTTAAATTAATGCATGAGATATATTTTACTAATTGTAAAATTTATTTAAACCGACGATTTGTTTAAAATGTTTATAATAAATAAAATATATTAGTAAAATAGATATAATAATTTATATTTCAAAATTATTTTAAATATTAAATTTTTTTAATATTTTTAGTCTACTAGATAGAGTAAATTATTTATATTACACTTTTTATATTTATTAAAAATTTTAAAGTTATTTTTTAGTTACTATTTTTAAAGGATATTATATGGTCAAAAATAGGAGTTGGAGTCCATTATTGAAATTGGAGTTTTCCATGACCATTTCCCCAAGCCTTGCAGGTTTAGCTGTCCTTTTCCCTTAACTTGTGTTGCAGATTATGAAATTTATTTTATCAAAGTGATATACACCAAAAGATTCTTTCTTTAGAAGGAAAAACAATACCCACACCAATAAAGACTCTTTTCATCGAGTGTATCATATATGGGGGATGGTAGTAATAATAGTAATAATAATACAGTAAACGATAAATTAATAACCTTAATTAAATAATAAAATCCTTTCGTTCCAATGTGGGCCTGTGTGAAAAATTACTAAATTTGTTAAAAGCATAAGATAATAATTTTTTATTCTGAGGCAACAAAAATAAATACATAGATAATCCATGATTCAGATCAATACTTCGTATTGTCTTCATTAATTCTTTTGGTTGATTTATTTGTGTTTCATGGTTATGAACTTGTATTTTTTTTGCCGTCATGTAGCTTTTACATGATTTTATTTAATTGGTTACCTAAGTTTAATTCTTGAAACGATATAAAAATCATCATTTTACACCCCTAAAGTTGAAACTTATATACATATATAAAATTAAAAAAATAAAAATCTATTCAGCGCTGAAATAAGTTTTTCTCGTATAACTTCTCCATGGAGGGACTTACCTCAGTGACGATGCGGGAACATAAGAATTGGATTGATAAGAGAAACCAAGCTTCTCAATAATAAAAGTTTCATTGAAAAAGTCTAAATTGACAAAACTAGGATTTTGAGCCCCTTTATATAGTAACCCTTGACATCGTAAATTTATCAAAATAGGCAAATCTGAAATATCATTTATATTAAGATTCTTCTATTCTAAATAAGAAAAACAAAATAAAGGGCACCCAAATTCGATTTCTGAAAAATAAAAATCCTAAAAAAAAAATAGAAAAATGTCTTAAAACTAAAAAATGACTGCGAATGAAATAGAATTTTTAGCTCTAGCACAAAGCAAAATGGTGCAACTATTCTGGATTTTGTTCGTCTAATCGCAAGTTTCGAAACAGTATATTATGTGCTCAGAGTAATCCAAATTATAACCTCTAAAAGATATTCTGCTCGTCTCACGCGACCATCCTGCGTCACTTAGCAAACCAAGTACACCTAATTTGGATCATGGTCTTCGGTTTCTAAGACAAAGTTGAACACTTGAATGTTTTAATTTTGTGATGCTGATTGGGGCGGGTATTTTGATCGGACTCTATGAAGTACAACGGGATTTTGTATCTTTCCGATGCAAACTGTATCGCATGGTGTAACATTGCAAATATTTTGATAAGAGATCGAGGAACTCCTACTGTCATGTAGTGCAAGCTATGGCAGATCTATTTTGTTCAAAAGTCATCTGGTGTTGCGATAATTCGAAGGAGCTGACATGATATGATTAAACTGTAATTAAAGAGAAAGAAATATTAGAGTTAGAACCAAATAATTTAACTAAAGTGAAATTAATTAATTAATTAATTAACTAACCTTGCAATCGATTGAACAAAATGAATTATGATGTTCAAGCGCTGCATCACAGCCGTCACGTTCACAATTATTGCCTCTATAACGTGTCCCTGGCCTTCGCTTAATAAATAACACTTGTGCACCGTTATAGTTGCGTGGCTAAAGAGTAACATAGATTTAGAATACAAAATGGTACATACGCGTGCGTATGTGGGTGGGTGCTAGAAAGTGAGTAAAAAATGTTTTTTTTTTTTTTAAGGTGAGTAAATATTTAATGAAAAATTATTAAAAATGAAATTAATATAATCATTATTTTTGGACCGTACGAAAAAACTAATTCATTAAAATAATACTCTTTTTTTTTTTTACTCTTTTTTTTTTGGGTATTGTAATAAAGAGAAAATGATACTGGAAAGTCATGGTTTATGAATATCACATACATACAAATAGGATGACTACTTACTTAGATATGGCTACAACCAAGCAACTCGTGGTCTTGTCCAACTTTACAACTGCATAACTTTGAGCGACATGTGAAAATCTGAAATATTAAAAATTGATGTAAAGAAGTAACAAAGGGCATTTTTAATAATTAGTTACAAAATTAATGTGTCATTTGACGTTTCATGTTAATTTACGTGTTTAATGTAATTTTTCTAAGTTTTTGTTTTGTTTACAATTTCTTTTGTCTATTTACAACTCCAACATTAATTTACCTATTTTTTCATAACTTTACTATTCTTATGTGTGATTTACAGATTTTTTGTTTCATTTCAATCTTAATGTCAATTTACAGGTTTTGTGTCATTGTTTCAAGTTTTTGTTTTATTTACAATTTCTTGTTCCAATTTACTACTCCAACATTAATTTAACTATCCTTTATTTAATTTACTAGTCGTATATGTGATTTATAAATTTTTTGTTCCATTTTACACTTAATGTCAATTTACAAGTTTTGTGTCATTTTTCTAAGTTTTTATTTCGTTTACAATTTCTTATTTCAATTTACTACTCCAACATTAATTTACTAATTTTTTCATTAATTTACTATTCTTATGTGTGATTTATAAATTTTTTGTTTCATTTCACGCTTAATGTCAATTTACAACTTTTATGTCATTTTGCTAAGTTTTTGTTTTGTTTACAATTTCTTCTTTCAATTTACAACTCTAACATTAATTTATCTCTTTTTTCTACGATTTACTAGTTCTATTTATAGTTTATAAATTTTTTTGTTCCATTTCACACTTAATGTCAATTTACAAGTTTTATATAATTTTTCTAAGTTTTTGTTTTGTTTACAATTTCTTTTGTCTATTTATAACTCCAACATTAATTTACATATTTTTTCATAACTTTACTAGTCTTATGTGTGATTTACAGATTTTTTGTTTCATTTCACACTTAGTGTCAATTTACAAGTTTTGCGTCATTGTTTCAAGTTTTTATTTCGTTTACAATTTCTTGTTCTAATTTACTACTGCAACATTAATTTACCTATCCTTTCTGTAATTTACTAGTCCTATGTGTGATTTATAAATTTTTTGTTCCATTTTACACTTAATGTCAATTCAGAAGTTGTGTCATTTTTCTAAGTTTTTGTTTCGTTTACAATTTCTTATTTCAATTTACTACTCCAACATTAATTTACCAATTTTTTCATTAATTTACTATTCCTATGTGTGATTTATAAATTTTTTGTTTCATTTCACGCTTAATGTCAATTTACAACTTTTATGTCATTTTGCTAAGTTTTTGTTTTGTTTACAATTTCTTCTTTCA
Source organism: Murraya paniculata (assembly GCA_030449075.1). Lineage (NCBI taxonomy): Eukaryota > Viridiplantae > Streptophyta > Magnoliopsida > Sapindales > Rutaceae > Murraya > Murraya paniculata. The sequence continues at coordinate 149,060 of JAEVFN010000084.1, read as the reverse complement.
ATTTACAACTCTAACATTAATTTATCTCTTTTTTCTATGATTTACTAGTTCTATTTATAGTTTATAAATTTTTTTGTTCCATTTCACACAATGTCAATTTACAAGTTTTATATAATTTTTCTAAGTTTTTGTTTTGTTTACAATTCCTTTTGTCTATTTACAACTCCAACATTAATTTACCTATTTTTTCATAACTTTACTAGTTTTATGTGTGATTTACAGATTTTTTATTTCGTTTCACACTTAATGTCAATTTACAAGTTTTGCGTCATTGTTTCAAGTTTTTGTTTCGTTTACAATTTCTTGTTCCAATTTACTACTCCAACATTAATTTACATATCCTTTCTTTAATTTACTAGTCCTATGTGTGATTTATAAATTTTTTGTTCTATTTTACACTTCATGTCAATTTACAAGTTTTGTGTCATTTTTTTAAGTTTTTGTTTCGTTTACAATTTCTTATTTCAATTTACTACTCCAACATTAATTTACTAATTTTTTCATTAATTTACTATTCTTATGTGTGACTTATAAATTTTTTGTTTCATTTCACGCTTAATGTCAATTTATAACTTTTATGTCATTTTGCTAAGTTTTTGTTTTGTTTACAATTTCTTCTTTCAATTTATAACTCTAACATTAATTTATCTCTTTTTTCAACGATTTACTAGTTCTATGTATAGTTTATAAATTTTTTTGTTCCATTTCACACTTAATGTCAATTTACAAGTTTTATATAATTTTTCTAAGTTTTTGTTTTGTTTACAATTTCTTTTGTCTATTTACAACTCCAACATTAATTTACATATTTTTTCATAACTTTACTAGTCTTATGTGTGATTTACAGATTTTTTGTTTCATTTCACACTTAGTGTCAATTTACAAGTTTTGCGTCACTGTTTCAAGTTTTTGTTTCGTTTACAATTTCTTGTTCTAATTTACTACTGCAACATTAATTTACCTATCCTTTCTGTAATTTACTAGTCGTATGTGTGATTTATAAATTTTTTGTTCCATTTTACACTTAATGTCAATTCAGAAGTTGTGTCATTTTTCTAAGTTTTTGTTTCGTTTACAATTTCTTATTTCAATTTACTACTCCAACATTAATTTACCAATTTTTTCATTAATTTACTATTCCTATGTGTGATTTATAAATTTTTTGTTTCATTTCACGCTTAATGTCAATTTACAAATTTTATGTCATTTTGCTAAGTTTTTGTTTTGTTTACAATTTCTTCTTTCAATTTACAACTCTAACATTAATTTATCTCTTTTTTCTATGATTTACTAGTTCTATTTATAGTTTATAAATTTTTTTGTTCCATTTCACACAATGTCAATTTACAAGTTTTATATAATTTTTCTAAGTTTTTGTTTTGTTTACAATTCCTTTTGTCTATTTACAACTCCAACATTAATTTACCTATTTTTTCATAACTTTACTAGTCTTATGTGTGATTTACAGATTTTTTATTTCGTTTCACACTTAATGTCAATTTACAAGTTTTGCGTCATTGTTTCAAGTTTTTGTTTTGTTTACAATTTCTTGTTCCAATTTACTACTCCAACATTAATTTACATATCCTTTCTTTAATTTACTAGTCCTATGTGTGATTTATAAATTTTTTGTTCTATTTTACACTTCATGTCAATTTACAAGTTTTTTGTCATTTTTTTAAGTTTTTGTTTCGTTTACAATTTCTTATTTCAATTTACTACTCCAATATTAATTTACCAATTTTTTCATTAATTTACTACTCCTTTGTCTGATTTAAAAATTTTTTGTTTCATTTTAGACTTAATGTCAATTTACAACTTTTTTATCATTTTGTTAAGTTGTTTTGTTTACAATTTCTTCTTTCAATTTACAACTCTAACATTAATTTATCTCTTTTTTCTATGATTTACTAGTTCTATTTATAGTTTATAATTTTTTTTTGTTTCATTTCACACTTAATGTCAATTTACAAGTTTTATGTAATTTTTCTAAGTTTTTGTTTTGTTTACAATTCCTTTTGTCTATTTACAACTCCAACATTAATTTACTTATTTTTTCATAACTTTAGTAGTCTTATGTGTGATTTACAGATTTTTTGTTTCATTCCACACTTAATGTCAATTTACAAGTTTTGCGTCATTGTTTCAATTCTTGTTTCGTTTACAATTTCTTGTTCTAATTTACTACTCCAACATTAATTTACCTATCCTTTCTTTAATTTACTAGTCCTATGTGTGATTTATAAATTTTTTGTTCCATTTTACACTTAATGTCAATTTACAAGTTTTGTGTCATTTTTCTAAGTTTTTGTTTCGTTTACAATTTCTTATTTTAATTTACTACTCCAACATTAATTTAGCAATTTTTCATTAATTTACTACTCCTATGTGTGATTTAAAAAATTTTTGTTTCATTTCACACTTAATGTCAATTTACAACTTTTATAGATTTTTTGTTTTATTTTACATTTAATGTCAAATTACACGTGTTATGTCATTTTTATAAGTTTTACATTTTTTTTGTTACAATTTTAGTGATCAATTTACCCCTTAAATATTTCTAAGGCCCCTTTTCCTTCAATGCACTATTTCTATGAGCAATTTATTAATATCTTATCTTATTTCACGATTAATCATTATTCATATTCATATTTATCTAAAGTAGGTATGTACCATTATTTATCTAAAGTAGACAGGTATATGCAATATATATGATGGATTTGGAAAGAAAAAAAATTATATCATATAAATTCTTGTACAAGCTTGTTTTCTACAAATTGATGTACCATAATTTATTTGGTTAGATTAAGTAGCTCTTGGTACATATTATTTATTTTGATTGTTTTTTAATTTCATTCAACCAATGAATTTAGACCACATTAATTTGTGTAAAAATAATAACTATTTATTTAATAAAATATAAAATTAAAAAACGTGGCATTACTGATTATTAATAAATTAATAAATTGAAATGTAGTTACATTGACACCATATTATATATGATCCAATAATAATATAAAATAAAAAACTAAATAAACAAAATTAGTTTTAGCCTTTTACTTTAGTTTTTTTTGTTTTATTAGATAAATGTTGAAACCAAAAATTTTGGGCAAGTCCTTTTGAGTAAGACTTGATCAAATATTAATGCAAAACACAACTAGTTAATTATGCCCGAAAGTTTCATAGTATATTTGTATAAATATTTTTTATATTTGTTATTTATACTAGTATTTAATATTTTATTATTTAAATAATTAATAATTCTAAAAATAAAATGAAAATTAAAGATGGGTAGGGGGGATGGAATTCCAGCTCATACTCGTCTCTTCGCTTAAAAAGAAATTAGGTGAAAAGCCATCCTATCTCTTTTCCAAATGAGAAATTGGGTATAAAATCGTCTCTTACCTTTCCCAAATAGACGCTAAGCGACATGTCCCTATGGGGATTTCTGCTATACCTAATCACATCCTCATCCGATTCACAGACATATGGTTGGAATTAAATTGAATTTTATTCCGTGGATTGGATTGAAAATTTATAATCTACAGAATTGTAGATTAAATATGGACTGATGTCCAATCCGTCAAATCTTGTTCATAAACACCCCTAATAGTTTTATATATCTAATCTTTCCATACGACATTAATTTGTACATATTTTTTTATATAAGGCAGTTGTGGTTCTATATATATTTTAGGTGTATATATAAGTATATGTGTGTGTGTCTGTTTAATAAAATCATAAATCTATCAATTTTATCTTTAATTTATGTGGAAAAAAAATGATGTTATAATAAGTAAGACATAAACAAGAACAAAAAAAAAATATAATTTAAAATGTACTAAAACTATGTCGTTTCCATATAATATTCATTTTTTATATTTTTTTAAAGTGAAAGGCGATAAAAAAAAAAATTAATCACGCTCTCAGGTCTCAGCGACACCATAGAAGATGATAAAAACAAAATGGAGAATTGAAAAACACAGTCCCTATTCCTCATTCCAAATCTGAATCTCTCTCTCAATTCTCCAAACATGCAAAGCTAATACCCGCCGAATCTGAACCCAAATCCACTAGCACGTAGGCCGTCCAACTCTTCATCGTTATCCGAGGTGCAATGCCGGATTCCAGACGATATGCATCTCATTTCGGATCAGTAATTCGATGGGCTCGAAGGATCTCAGAGACGGCTTGTTTTGCAGCTACATGGCCACGGATTAAATTGGATCCGAACCCAACGTAGATGACTAGAAACAGGGGAATGCAAATGTGAGTGCTGCAGTGAGGGCGTCACTGGTATCGCAATGCTGTTGATGGGACGACGTCATCTTCAACGATTTTTGAGTCAATTGAGCCAACCAACTAATGGATCCTTGTTCCCGTAGCCGTGTTATGGACTGTTCATCCCAAACGAGCCAAAAGTGTGAATAAAATTTGAGGAATGAGAAACACAGGTGCTTAGTTGCAAACAGTGTGAATAAAATTCATGTGTTTTTTTTTTCGTTTTTTGGAGAGAAGGATGCAGGGTTCTTTGATGTTGATTGCGATTTGCGAAGCAACAAATTTATTTGATGAATGAGATACACAGGTGTTGAGTTGTACACTGTGTAAATAAAATTGAACATAATTTTTGTTTTCGTTGTTTTTGAATTATAACTATAAATGCTACTGTAATGGATGACATTGGTTACTATGAAATTTGATTGTTGAATTAAAAAAAAAAAAATTGTGCTGTTCCACAAGGTTGAACAACATTATTTTTTTTTTCTAGAAAGAGGGAAAATATCATTTAAAATTAATAGCAAGAATATACAAATCATTGAAAGACAATGAAAAGCTTACCTGCTTCTCGTTCGTCATCCATTGTGATATCGTTGTTAAAGATTACTGGGCAAGGAAATAGGTTTGAAACAAAGTTGTCGAAAGCCAGAACGTTTAAAGACTTGGTATACGAAGCTGGAAAGAATTTTAATAGGGTTAATTTCAAATGAGTCCCCATTAAGTTAAAATATAACAATCAATCCTATTTATTTTGAACTTACTCATCAAGCCCCAAAATTATGAAATTAACCTCAATTACTTATGTTCGATTTTGCCTGTTGGGTATCATTGCACAAAAGAGTTTTGAGCGACTTTTTCATGTGCTTATGTGGGTAGGAATTACATTTCAGATTATTGTTATCTGTTATGAACTTTCTAGCTTAGGATTAATAGAAACTTAGTTAATATTTAAAATTCGGTTCATATGGACTGATGTCCAATTTACAAAATTTTATCTATAAATACTCCTAATAGTTGTATATATTTAATTTTCTCATGTACCATCAGTTTATACACATTTTCAAATATAAAGTGGTTGTATTCTATATATTTTAGGTGTATATATAAGTGTGTGTGTGTGTGTGTGTTATAACAAAATCATAAATATGAAATACTAACTAAGCAACCCAAGTGGGGGTGAATTGAAATTCTAAAAATTTAAGCAACTAAAACTTAATGCAATTTAAACAAAGCAACCCAAGGTGTCAATAGACCCTTACAACAAGAGATTATCCCCAATCTCTTAGCCCAAGTGTATCCCAATACTTACAACCTCTCAACTTGATTTTACCAAAAAAAAAAAAAAAAATTACAAATAAATTTCCCTCACACAATGTGTTTGATTACAAATGAAAGCCCAATGTGTAAATGAATGAAATGAATACACAAATTTTAAGCTCATATTGTGGAAGAATGCTCAATGATAACAGTAGTCATCCAACACTTATTTGAATTTGATTGAACCATTTTATAGTTGGAACAGAAAATTAGTCGTTATTGCTAACCGGTTTGTCACTTGATGTTACCGTTATAGTCTAAGATTTGAATTTCTGAATAACCAGTTTGCCACTTCTCATTATCCAGTTAGCCATTTTTATTCCAGAGAGCTTTTGCCTGATAAACGATTTGTCGCTTGCTGAATCCGATTACCCGTTTTGATTCCAAAAAGCTACTGTCTCTTAATCGGTTTGCCACTTGGTGAATCCCGATTAGCCGGTTGCTTTCTAGAATATATCCTTATTGTATCTGGTGTGCCGTTTATCTTATCCGGTCAAAATATATGCTCTCTTTTCTATTTTTTTCGAACCTAAGAAATTAGAAAAATGCGCAATTATAATCCAGTATAAATCAAGTATGAATATGTGCCATACGAGTAAGGTAAAAGATTGTGTAATTTTTAGATAAAGGTCAAGTAATTAACAATTACAGGTTGGATAGTTATTAGCCACGAAATGGTAAGGGTTGGGTAAAGAGCGATGGATAATGGACTGATAAAATAATAGCTATATCAAAATTTCTAATTTGTCAAAAAATTCCTTAAAGAGTGACAAAAATTTCACTCATACCGCATAATTTATCAACTCTAATGAATAAATATGAAAAGAATAAGTCTGAATCTAGAACCGACAATGAATAGAATAAATGATTCACTACAATCATAACATAATTAAAATCAGTTAGCAAAATCAGAATCTACTAATTGGCATGTGCAGATGTGAAGGTAATTGATCATTGGTCCATCAGATCCGTAATTGCTCAGCCTGCAAGAGCCTGTTAATCTGAACAATAGAAATGAAATCACTCTCATTACAAACCAACCGATAAAAAAATGGAATAATAAGACAAACACGGCTCTTACACATTATACCAGCAAGTGATATCACCAAATCTATGGCCAATTTCAAAAGGATTACTGTACACGTCCAATTTATTGACTTCCCAATTGAAACAAAAGACCAACTTTAGAAAATATTTTAGTACATCATTGACTTTCCTCTTGCTCAACAATATAGAAAATAAAATTCCCATTGAACAAATAAGTGAATAAAACAAGCTTCAATTGAAAATTATCAAAATAGATGATCATTAAATTACATAACACACAATGTTTCTACCACCAACAGCCAAGTAACTGACACAGCAACAGGTAAGAACAACATTTTTAATTTGCTAGGCAATTGCGAATTGGAAATTGGTACTAATTGATTTTATGTAAAATGACAATTATAATTGCAATAACTAATAAACAACTAATACAAACTATAAAACGTAACAGGAGAGAAAACAAAAAAAAAAAAGGCAAGAAGGAGATGGTTAAAGAAAACATACTCTCAACATGCTGCAGGCTTTTGGGCTCTACTTTTTCTTCTTCAAATTCTTTTGACCATTAACTTTGTTTGTCACTTTGTTCGGTGGAAGATTATTCTTGTGCGACTCATGAAATAATTCAGCCTTATCTCTGATACTATCTCTCACTTTATTTGTATCTCCGTTGACAAGGTGGAGTGCGACGCGATATCTTTCTATTGTTGAGTTATACTAAATACAAGACGAGAAAAAAAAAAAAGAAACAGAGTCATCATTCATTGTAAAAGTTTGAATCACTATGATATAAAATTAATGTCACATACATATTTTATAGATAACAAATCACACTGCGTCTCCATGAACTTCATCACAAACAAGCCGCAGTCAGTTCCATTTGGTTGTATTGGGACATCATCTAGATATGAAATTTTAAAACTAAAAAAATCCCAAAGTGGATGAAATTTTCTCAAATAATCATTGAGGAAAACTTCATCGAGTCCCTGTAACTGTGATAATGATGATAATAGTCAGCGTACATTTGTATTTGTTGGTATAATTTAGGTGAAATGCAAGCTTCACTTACAATTGCTCTAACAATTTCCTCTCGATGTGATATCGAGCTATGACTAGGTAAAGAGTCCCAAATTTCAACAATATGTGTTTTAACAACCAACACCGCTAGATACCAATGTGCAGAGCCATCATTTATAGGAACATAGATCTACATGACAAATGCATAACTTTTAATAACTACCATTAAATGTCTTAAGCAATGCCATGTCTTATTATAATTTCACATTTAATTTCTTACCTATTCACATATTGCAAGTTCTGACATGTATTTATCTCGAATGTTATGACTTTTGACAAAGTCTTCGATGCTGGATTTCTTTTTACAGGTCATGTTTGACACTATTTTTTGCTGCAAAACTCATAAAATAAATACAAAAGTAGTATATTATCAACACATATAGTCAATTGTTGGTGAAAAAATTCATAGTATAGCATTTACAACTTACCGAAAATATGGTGGGCAAATACCAATTACGCGTTTCTAGGCTCGTTTTTGCACGTTCTTTGTTTGTCAAGTAGTTGACAAAACAATCTATGACCTACGATTGAAGCCATTAAACAAGACTGAAATACTTAGAAAGAGAATAAATAAATTGAACGATTAAACTAAATATAAAGAAGGTATGCGTACTGTATCAATGATCCAAGTATTAGGAGCCAAAGAAAACATCTCTTCGCGAGAGACGAAAAAACTAATTCCATCAACAATATGCTCACTGTATTAAGAATCCAAAAATAGAATTAAAGCGATAACAATGTTAATGAAAAAATAATAACATATGAAAAGTGGGTTATGAGAAAATCCAATTACTTCTTAGGCAATTCTTCTTGAAATATATATTGTAGCAACTTCATGTCTTCCTCTGAAAATGAATTTAGTAGAGTGATTGAATCATCAAAAATTTTTTGTTTACTTCTTCTTTTAGGAAACTGATTATAAGGGGATTTTTGGTATGGACCAGGCTTTCGCTTTCGGGAGCGCACATCTTTAACCTCAAATATACTAAGTTGATTTGATGATCCCTCTTCAACAGAACAGTCCTTGTTTTGACCATTATCCTACAGAGGGGAAAAAAATGATGTTTTATATCTTAGTACTCTTATATGCACTACTATGTTTTACTTGCCAAAGACAAGATTATAGTTTATTACTATATACCTGTATAGCCGCACTGTTGAAAATTTGCTTATGCTTCCCCTCGTTTAGGTATGACTCCCTCAACAAAACTCTCTCATCATGTTTCTCTTCACCATTCTCCTCATCTTGTAATTTCTTCTCAAGAATGTCATCTCCTTCTGCCCTTTCTTTGGCTCTCTTCATTAATTCTTCAAAATTAAAATTTTCATGGCTTGATTCGTCATACTTTTATCGCTTTCGAGAAGGAGAAGTAATTTCAACAGGAGTGCCATTATTCTCCTTGTGCTGCTCTACTTGCTTCTGGTCTAACTTCTCTTTAATTGTTTCCATTATTTGTTGCATTTGTTGCATCCAGTCACCCATTGAATGCTTTAAACCATCAAGCTCAAATGCCATGCGACCAAAATCTTTTTTAAGAAGTGATAATTCATTCTGCTGTTGACAATTATGCATGCACTCTTCATTCTTCCGACTCCTTCCATCAAATGTTTCTTGGGCCATGTTTTGTTGAGGATGGATTTCTCGCAAATTAACCTGATAAATACCACATAGTGTTAAATACACGTCATTTCAATCAGAAATGTCAATATATAATTAAAAAAACAGATGCCATACCTTTGAGCTCTCATAACCACCATTTTTCTTAAGAAAACTCAAGAAGTAAGTTACATCTCGATTTGTCCATGCTGTTATTGGACTCAAAGATTTATCAATAGGTTTTCGTGCAAATGCTACAATATCCATGTAAAAAAGCTACAATATAATTGAAAAAATGATCAAACAATGGAAAAAAAGATAATAGCATTTTAAATGATGAAATCATTTTAAAAAAAAATTATTACCTCCAAAAATAGTACGCAACCATTAACAACTTTTTGTTGCCCTGCCTTAAACTTTTGTATGCCCTCAACAAGCCCTTTGAAAGCCCACGTTGCCCTTTTTTTTTTTTTTATGACACTGGTGTCTTTCAAAAAAGCCAAGTTATAAGGGGCTAAATTCAACCCCGACTTAGGAAAAATAAGTGTAGCAATAGCAAACAAAACAAAGCTTCTTTTAAAGTCATCATTCACCTCCCTTTCATTCACTAATTTTGTCTCCAAAGTTTTCAGCTTAATGTATCCACTATCATCACAATATTTATCCTTCAATATATCGATATCATCAATATCAAGATCTACATCAATGTCGACTCCACCATCTTTTATTTCCATAACGTACTCAAAATCTTGAGGTGAGATATTGATATTCTTCCCATGCAAAAAAATACATGAAGTAAATGGACCAAAATTTTCAACTAACCATGAACATAAATCTCGTTTCAGTCGACCACATTTTATGTGCAGAAGACTTTCAAATCCCAACTCCACAACAGCTTTTTTTTTATTCTCTGACAATTTTGCAACCAGCTTTGCAAAACGATCTGGAGCGCATCTAGTTTCCATGGCTTTCTTATTTCCTTTTACATAGTCATCTTCTTTGTCGTTATTTTGTGCTATATCATTAGCAACCATTGTATATTTAGCCTTCTCTTCTCCACTCAAATTTTTGAAACATTTCCCTAATTTAATTCTATCCTGAAAAAATTAAAAAGCATAACAATAAGTTATTGCTTGAAAGTACATGTCCCAAATTTAATGGAAATTAATTGATTTCATAGCTGCACTTACCACTTTTTTCCCTTGTTCTCGTAATTTTTTTGCTTCTTGCTTGCTGCATTCAATTGAATAATTTAAAAAAAATTATAATCAGTGTACTATCACATTATTATGCTCCATTTAACTACACATTCATAAATTTACCAACAATCAAACACATAATATTTAATGTAAGAAGACTTACAAAAACTCAATGAAAGGCCGATTTTTTCTTAAAATTTCATTTTCCTGGTTCACATTATCATACTCCTTCAGATCATTCTCGTTACACTTGTCCACATTTTCAGCCATTTTTAAGTTTAACACAAGAACCTGTACATGAAGATATTAGATACAACAAGGGGGAAAAAGAGAAAAAAAAGAAGAAGAGGTTTACATGAAACTACCATCATCAACATTATTCAAGCATTTAGCCATTTCAAGTTTCAACAAACAAGCTTTTGAAGTCATTTAAAAAGAAAAAGAAAAAGAAAAATTCTGGACCAATCTGAAGACATAATGGACAGCAATTAAAGATCTTGAGTTTTACTGGGTTTTTAAGGTTATAAATATCTTACCATTACATGATCTGTCCATTAATTTCTCTATATCAAAATAGAAAGTTTGGTAGTTTACATATACTATATAACAAAATGAAATTAATATATGTATAGACAACTTTGCTTCAAAAAAAATAATTAATCTGAACTTAATTTAAAAAATATAAACAAACTAGCTTAAAATCAAATAATGATTGTCTCCCAAAATTCTGACGAAATGAAAACAAATACTGGGTCTTCATCAATTCATTTCTAATCAATCTAAACATTTGACCTTGGTCATCGACTTCATCACTTGTGTCATTGAAAATGTGCCAATTCTAGCACATATGTTCAATATTCATCACATCCAGTGGAGCGTGCAAGCAAACAAAAAAGGGCTTTCTTTAACTAATAGCAAATTCAAAGTTTTATATATTTGTCATGAAGAACAAATGGAAACCATAATTATGCAAAAGACTAATAGCATCAAACATTTGATATACACTATATTCTATAATTCAACTATATACCTTTACATGCGAATCAGTTTATTGATATGATAGCACTCAGCTCTGAGTAGACTTATTGTTTGGGAGCTAATTAAATTGCTGGCCAAATATAACCTGCTAATCAGCGATTGATATAATCAAATCACCCAACTTCATTAATGCATCAAATAAATAAACATTTCAATCCAAGTAAACATTTCAATCCATAATTGAATCCCCCAAGCAAGAATTCGGAACACTTTTCCTGAAAAATTAAGCTATTATTTGCATCCAGAACAGTTACTAACAATAACCATTTACAGCATTAGTTATAATGAGGCTCTACTAGTTAGCTGACCTGACAGTATTGCACATTTATGATTTACCCATAGCAGTAACTCGAAAACAATGACAACTTACAATGTACGTAATGTATTCTAGCAGAGCTGTATTTTGTATGGAAAATTAATTTTCAGTCAAGAAAAAAATAAAAATCAACATAGAGAAAGAATTATAGCTTATGGAAAATTAATTTTTAGTCAAGAAAAAAAATGAAAATCAACATACAGAAACAATTACAAACTATAGTTCTGAATGAAAATCAAAACTATAACATTTATGCTAAAGTATTGGTCAAAGGTAGGCTTGGCATGAACTAATCATTCAGCTAGCAAACTCTAAAAATATCACAACCTTTGCTGTCATCTTACTACTCTTCTAAAATTTTTCTGCAACTTCACCTAGTTCACTGTCACTGCAATCAAATTTGAGACAACAACACACTTCTAGTTTCAGAATTGTGGTCCCTTACACTTAATTTACTTGCTTGTGTCTGATTTATATTTTCATTTCTTCATCATCCCCATCCATACATCCATCCATGATCCACCACACATTTGTTTATCTGCCCATCTGAGAGCAAGCCATGTGCAAACTTACTGTAATTTTTCCATTTTCTGGACCCAACACAACTATAATTCTGTGATCATATACAGGAAGTAAATTAAGTTCTAGCCAAAAAAGAAATCAAATATCTAACTCAAAATTTTTTAACCATATATATTTTCAAGATGATTGTTAGGACCAGCTAAACCGAGTCCCCATTGTAATTAGACTATATGTTGAAATGATTTGTAGCAAACAAACAAATATACCAAAAATGGGCTTACTTCGTGTGGGCGTTCCGGTGTGCCACGGCTTATGTTGATTATGTTTTGTGAATGGTCACGACGGATGGGTCAAAGAATTTGGAGGTGCAACTGTTAATTACAATCTGAAAATATGATTAATCCGAAAATATGAGAAATTAATCCTAATATATTTTGAAAAAAATGCAAAGAAAAATTGAGAAATTGAGGCAAAATTGTGCAATGAAATTAAACCAGCTGAGAACATGGAGCAACTTAAATTTGATTCATGCAGCAAATTAAATGAACGGACCAAGACACTTGATTCCCCAAAAGTTAATGTCTTCAAAGTGTTGAAACTTGAAAGGAAAACACAACCCTTCGGTCGAAACCAAGTCCTAATTGATTAAGATAGCCATTTCATACACATGAAAGATATTACAAGGGCTAATTTGCTTTTCTAATAATCTCTTTCTTAATGATGGCATCTTGAGTTGTGTGGGAATGAAGTGGAAGCAATGATGGCGGTGGAGAGAATAATGGTAAGAGGACATGATTACTGATGTTGGCTCAACTCTACTGGTGTTGAAAGTTGAAAGAAACGAGAGAGAGATGATAAAATAGAAAATTCATTCTAGGGTGCACGGAAGGAATACTCTTTCAGTTAATATAAAATTGAATGAGAGATCTGGAACTAAATTGATTAGTAAATTCAGGCAAAGAAAACTAAATTGCTTAGCATAACATGAAACCTTCAACTCTTCAAAGTTGGAAGCCAAGGATTAAACTTACCTTGAAGGGGTGACGACGGCCAAACCAAGATAGAGACAGCGATGGCAGAGACGCAACAGTTCGAATGAGGCAGAAAATTGACTCACATGGGTAGAAAATCGACTCAAGAATGGTTGCAGTCTACAGGCTTATGGCCGGCGCACCTGAGTGGAAGTTACTGCGGCGGTGGGTGTGACTCTCTCTTTTGCAATTCATTAATTAGGGATTGAATATTCCCTTTATATATTTTTATTCTTTTAAAAGCCAAATCCGTTTCTTTCCTTAAATTAATACCGGTAAAATTTTACTTTTAAAATAATATTTAACCGGATTATAACTGGTTAAATATAATTTCATTAAATTTTTTATTATATTATAATTATTGTATGCCGTTGATCTAATCTAACAATACATAATAACTACAATATTAATACCGTACGGTATTATAGAATTTTCCTAATAATAATGAAAGAGTGTAGCTATTAGCACCCCTTCTTTAAAACCAATCTTTTATTGAAATTATATTTAAGGACTAACTTAAATCTAATTAAACCAACCAATATTTTTTTTGGCTCTAATTCTCTAAACCCCATGCAAATTTGTTAAATAATTTTTTTTTTGGGCGAATTGATTCATCATTCATCTTTCTCTTGCTCCTTTTTCATTTTTTTGTATGTGTGAGTTGAGAGACGACCTCTCACGTATCTAATTTTTTTGCCTAAATCTAAAATAATTTCTTTTCAATTCCATTTTCTTTCTTTTGGAAATTAATGCAAACCATAATTTTCACGTCAATGATTCTCATTCATAAATTTATACATAAAAGAACTTCTTATTAAATGTTGCAAAAGAAATAAATAGAAGAATATGATTTTAAAAGTGAAAAAGATACTTTAAAAAATAGGAAATATAATAAATTAGGAGTGTTGATTAAAAGGTTACTTTAGAATTAAAGTAAATATAACAGAAAATGGGGTTTTACGAGGATATTTGAGGGTGCCAATAGTCCACCTCATAATGAAATCTTTCAATACCCTTTTCCTTTTATCAATCCCTAATTGTATTATTACGTCCAGTCGATTAGATGGAATCTTTCCATCCGAAACTGTAGTTGTTTTGACGCCTTTAGTTGTTTCTGGTTAATTAAGAAATGAAAAAACTTGATTATTATTGCCTTGCTACAAAGTTGATGTCTTGCTACACTAGAAAGTAGGACTGGGCAAAATCGGGTTAGGGTCGGGTTCGGATCAATCCGATCGGGTCTCGGGTTAATCGGGTTGGATAATGTTTCATCCAAATTCAACCCGATTTTCGAACCCGATCCGATCCGATCCGAATTAAATTCGGATCGGATCGGATCGGGTTAGAAAATCGGGTTGAATTCGGATCGGGTCGGGTTGAATTCGGATCGGTTCGGGTTGAATTCGGATCGGGTCGGGTGAAATCGGGTCAAATAAAAATCGGGTTAATTCGGATCAATTCGGATTCACCTAATTTTGAGTTGTTTTTCTTAATTGTAAGCATTTTTTTTTACCAATTTTCAAACCAACAAAAAAGGAAACTACAATTAAATCAAATTCCAATGAATGAAAATTAAAATTAACACAAAGTTTAAACTTAATAGTTGTTACGTAATAGTCTCCAATTCTCCATCCAAAGCACAATATCCAAACATTAATCTTTAAAGTTTAAAATACAAAGTCACAAAATTCATGCATAATTAAATAGTTTCCAAAACACAAATAACAAAGTCCAAAACACAACCAAGTTTAAGCATCAATATCGTTCAATACTAAGAAGAATTCCTCCATGGCTCCACCGCTCCTCGCAAGCACTTTCGGCAAGTTCCAACTTCAACTTCAACACTTTCGATTCCCTAGAGAAGAACTGAAGAAATAATAAATAACTACATGTCTACATTCTTGAAGTGGCATTGCAAATAAAGGCACATTAAACACAAACACATAAGCCCAATTTGTGTGTGCGTGTGTCTCTATATATACACTTTATTAAATATAAGAAAAAAAAATTAAGTCAATTGTGGCTTATGTTATGCCATTCATCACCACGTAAAGTTAATAACAATCATCGGTAATACCGTAATACCATTCCACCATGTCACCAACTTCAACGCGTCCAACTAAAACAATTATAGTTGTTACTTTAAACTATAATTAATAACTATTATTATAGTTTAAATTACAACCTAAACATATAATATGAAATTATGAATAATAATATATATTAAGAATTACTTTTCAAATGTCCATAACTCCCATGTCAGTGCTCATCGTTTCCACCGTTGAAGCTTGTGATCTTACAAACTCTTTAAAATGCAAAAAAAAATTAAGATTAGTAAGTAAATTAAGTACATGTGGATGCTATTTATAAAATTATAATATATCTTAAGTTTATAATGTACTAGAAAAATGTTACCTTCTTGTAGTTCCATATGAAATATTTGCTCTTTAATATCTTCCTGAAGGTTGTAGACGGGATTAGCAAAAAGTCTAGCTTGCAACCAATTTTCAGTGCATATCAATGCCTCAATCATACAAGGGGTCAAAGAACTCCTATACTCATCAATTACGCGCCGACCGGTGCTAAAGGCAGATTCAGATGCTACTGTGGAAACAGGAACAGCGAGAACATCCCTTGCAATTTTCTCTAAAATTGGATACTTCGATCCGTTCACCTTCCACCAAAACAAAACATTGAGTTTAAGATTGCTCGGATCTTCAACTGGGTCACTTAAATATCGTTCCACCTCAGATGCCATTCTCCTACCCTCATTCTGAACGGAGACTTTCTTAGCATATCCAAGAAAAGGGCGAGCAACTCAAAAAATGTCATCACCTTCACCACCAGGAACCTCCGCCACACCAATATCGGCTGAAATATGTAGAAAAGAACTTAAACCACCATAGCCGCCACTAGGAATACTCTCACTATACATTGATGGTGTGGAATTGGAAGACAACGCACTATATGCACCATAAAGCTCATTCAAAAAATCTTTCACTGCTTTGGTCATTTCTTCAACCATCAAACCATTATTGTCAAAGATTATCTCAAAAATATGTTTGGCAAAATCCATTTTAGCTCGTGGATCAAGAATTGAGGCAACAATCAACATCTTGTTAATCTTCCCTGAGGACTCCCAATATTTATCAAATTTTTCTCTCATATTGTAAGCCATAGACACCACCCAAGGATCTTTGCTTGCTTCTAATGCAGTCAACGAACTCTCAATTAAGCCAATAGTATCATAACAAAGATTAGAGGTCACACTCAAAAAGGCTGAAAATAGCAATGCGGCATCATAAAATACCTTTAAAAACTTCACAATTCGTTCAGCACTCTCCCAATCTGTAGGTCTAGGCGGGCTCGTCCTCTTATAATTATTTTCTTTCTCGAGAAAGTATGCCTTATATGGTTTATCCACTTCTGCCATTCTATCAAATGCCGCTTGGAACTTCAACGCGGTCATCAACATTAAATAGGTGGAATTCCACCTAATTGGACAATCCAAAACAACAGTTCCGGGTGGACCTTTCACCTGTGCTACACATTGTTTAAATGTCTGTAGCCTCGTGGTGGAGGATCTTACATAGTTTACAGCATTTTGAATAGCGGCAACACTAGCATGCAACTCATTCAACCCCGAAACAACAATCAAATTCAAAATATGTGCGCAACAACGCACATGCATATACTGTCCCGCTAACACAAGTGCATCATCATTCTTCCAAGCAAGCAATTGCATGGTGACATAATTAACAGCAACATCATTTGTAGTGGCATTATCAGCGGTTATTGCAAACAACCTCCTATTCCCCAATCTTGTAAACAAGCTACAATCTTTTTCCCGATTGTTTTTCCTCTATGATCTTCAATCACGCTGAAACTAATAATCCTCCTATTCAAACACCAGTCACTGTCAATGAAATGAGCTGTGATCACCATATAACTCATGTTTTGAACGGAAGTCCATACATCAGTTGTAAGAGACACCCGCTGCTTGTTGTCACAAATCAAACTCTTCAACATAGTCTTTTCCTCCAAAAATAAATCCATAACATCCCTACCAATAGTTCTTCGAGATGGCATAACGAACTGCGGAATTGCTACACTGCAGAAATGTCTGAACCCTTTGTTATCCACAAAGCTGAGCGGCAACTCACCCATAATGATCATTTTGGTGACTGCCCTTCTACAAGCATCTTGACTCCACCCTTTAGCCAAAACCATATTACTTGCATTTCCTTCGCCGCCCTCAGAAGTCAAGTTTTGTTGGCTTCCATCTTGTTGATTTCGGAATGTCTTGTATGCTTGACAAGCCTGTATATGATTTCTCATATTTGTAATCCCATCAAGCCGTGAATGACATTGATATTGTCTACCACAATAGTTGCACTTGCATTTGTTTGGATTGTCTTCAAGTAAAGTGAAATGATTCCACGTGTCCGATCTTTTCTTCATCGGTGGTCTTTTCCGCTTTACCTTTTCCTTTCCCTTTCGAGTTGCTTCCATTTGAACACTTTGATCATCGTCATCACTTATCGAGTTCGATCTTGAATGTCCGGTCATCTGAACATAGAAATAAATAATTATTAATCATTAATTCAAAAATAAAAACACAAAAATATTATTAACATAATCTAATTAATATTACAAATCAATTCAAATATCTATTAATTTAATTTTATGAAACTTTTTGAATTCGATATTTCTAATTTTTCATCATAATAACTTAATAATTCTATATGATTAGGATCTAAGAGTATAGCTGTATATATAAAAATTTCCAAACTATGAATATTCTATTACAAAAAGTAAGAAATTAATGCAATTAATTTATTTATAATATCCAATTATCCATTGGCCAAAATAATAGAATATTATTTACATATCCATATCTTAATTCTTATTATTAAACTGTAAGTCTCATGAGTCATGCCCAATTGCCCACATTATATGTATTTAACTATTTATTATTGAACAATTTAACATATGCTTATTGCATATTTGAATATCATATAATCATACAATTAATTAAATTAGTTAATTTTTTTTTGAAATTGAAGTTATTGCATACTACACAAGCACAACACATATCATATGACATATAGTCACATATATTATAACATAATATTTGATTTTAATTTTTGATCTACCTAATCTATTCATACAAAAAAAAATTGATTATTAATAATTAAACAAAAAAATTAATGCCCCAATATTCTTCATTCTATTGTTAAAATTTAACAATTTATAATTACATATTATTAATAATTACTAAATTTCAATTAATATTTCACTCTCAATTAAAAAAAAATTTAATTATTATGATTAATTGATTATGAACAATTGAACAATTAACACTACACGCATATAAAAAACAAAATAATGTAAGCTATATAGTATATAGTATATAGTCTATACCATAATTATTATGAACACGACAACACAGTATAAGTGACAAGCAGCAAGCCAGCAACTATCAAAACGCAAAGTTGCAAACGGCAAAGCAAAACCGCAAAATTTTTCTCAAGCTTCCTCGGTTCCTCCAAGTCTCCAACACGAGCCACAAATCGGGTTACCACAAATCAGCTTCAAGCCTTCAATCAGGTTGGGTGATGGTGGAGGATTAGAGGCATGAAGGTGGTGCAGCTGCAGCGGAAGCAGATCCGGTAATATGTGCAGCAGATCGGCAGATCTGGGCCACGGCTTCACGGAGCAGCTTCGGTCTCGGCGGCGGTTGCAGCAGATCGACAGATCTGGGCCACGAGCGTCACGGAGCAGCTTCGGTCTCGGCGGTTGCAGCAGATCGGCAGATCTGGCCACGGGCGTCACGGTGCTCACCGCTGTTGCTCATTGCTGCTTGGCTGCTTGTGTGCAAGTGCTGTGGGCCGTTTGCTGTTGTTGAATGTTGAGGATGTGTAGTTGTGTACTGTAAGTCTGTAACGAGTGTTGGCGTGATTGGTTGAATTTTGTTTGTGTAATGCACTGCTGGTTTGCTGGACAATGGTTTGTGAAATTGTGAGTTTGAGACTTTGAGTTGTGAGTCTTGTGACTGAGAGTGAGCTGTGTGTGTGAACTGTGAAGTGTGGACACTGGACCCGTGTGGACGTGTAGTGTATGAGTCTGTGTGTGTGCCAGTGTGCGAGTGCTGTGTTGCTGTTGCTGACTTGCTGTATTTTTTTTTTGTTTTTGGGTGCCAATCCGATCGGGTTTTCGGATCGGATCGGTTTTGATCCGATCCGATCAAAACCCAATCGGGTTGGCACCAATATATCCGATCGGGTTCGCATATGGACCCAATCCGATCCTAATCCGAATTTTTTCGGGTCGGATCGGATCGGATATTTTGCCCAGCCCTACTAGAAAGATGGTACTACTGTTCACAGCTGTAATCGAAGTATAATGCCTGCTACTCTTTCAATCTAATGGTTTATATCAAAGAGTGCGCCGCAAGAACAGTCACATGACTCCTTATTCATGTTGATCTTATCTTCATTACCTCCAGATTTTTCTTGCTCGCTAAGTCCCTTAGAATGTGAGTACATATTTTCTAGGTATTAGATCTAACACCTGATTCATTTTAGGCAGATGCATTCAGGCATTAGGTCGAAAACCTGATTCATTTCAACAAACATTTTTTCTGTCCAACATTTTTCCATTTCCTTCCAGGAATTTGTGAGTTGAAGAATCTTGTTGAGTTGAATCTCAGTGGGAATAAATTCGATGGTAATCTCCCTCAATGTCTCAGCAACTTGACTTACCTTCGAGTTCTTGATCTCTCATCCAACCAGTTAAGTGGGAATTTACCAATATCTGTCATTGCTAATCTCACATCCCTCGAATATCTATCTCTATCTGATAACAATTTTCAAGGATCATTCTCCTTAAGTGTATTAAGTAACCATTCAAGACTTGAGGTTTTCCAAATGTCAAGATTGCAGATTGAAACTGAAAACTTTCCATGGCTACCAAAATTTCAATTGAAAGTGCTCAATTTACGACACTGCAACATTAGTAGAACCATTCCAAGTTTCCTTCAATATCAGTACGACTTACGATACATTGACTTCTCTCATAACAATTTGGCTGGTACAATTCCCACTTGGCTGCTACTGAATAACACAAAATTAGAAATCCTGATTTTGCTCAACAATTTCCTGACAGGACGCCTTCACTTGCCCGACTCGAAACAAGATTTGCATCATCTGGATATTTCCAGCAACAATTTCATTGGTACGCTTCCGGAAAATCTTGGTATGATCCTTCCGGAATTGGTATATTTCGACATGTCAAAAAATAGTTTTGAAGGAAGTATTCCTCCTTCTATGGGTTACATGGAAAGGCTCCTGTTTCTGGATTTGTCTTCCAACAACCTTTCAGGAGAATTACCTAAACAATTTCTCACCGGTTGTGTCTCACTGGAGCTCATGAACCTGTCACATAACTATTTTGCTGGGCAAATTTTTCCAAAATACATGAATACGACCCGACTGGCGCGGTTATATTTGAACGACAATCAGTTTACTGGGAGGATTGAAGAGGGATTGCTGAATGCTCCTTCATTATATATCCTAGATGTATCCAACAATATGTTATCTGGTCAACTTCCTCATTGGATAGGTAACTTTTCAAATTTAGATGTTCTTTTAATGTCGAGAAATTCTTTGGAAGATGATGTTTCCGTTCCACTGAGCAATCTTCAAGTTGCTAGAATTCTTGACATCTCCGAAAATAAGTTATATGGGCCCCTGGAATTTTCATCCAATCATTCGTCCTTCGGTACCTTTTTCTATATAACAACTCTCTCAATGGTACAATTCCAAATGCATTGTTACAGAGCTCCCAATTAACAACACTTGATTTAAGGGATAATGAATTCTCAGGAAATATTACGCATTTGATCAATGAGGATGCGAATTTACGTGCTCTTCTTTTGAGAGGGAACAATCTGCAAGGTAATATTCCGGAGCCACTGTGTCATTTAAGGAAACTATCTATTGTCGATATTTCCTGTAATAATATCAATGGGTCAATACCTTCATGCTTTACCAACATTTCGCTGTGGATGGAAGAGGGTGATTCTTTTAATGAATTTGTAATTTGGCATGGAATCCTTGTACCATTTCCTGCAATAGGGAAATATTATAATTCTACTCTTAGCTTGATGCTGCCGGTAGAAGATAATCGAGAATCAAGTCAACGAGTAGAAATAAAATTCATGGCAAAGAATAGATATGAATCTTACAGCGGTGATGATCTCAATTATATGACGGGTCTGTATTTGTCGAGCAATGAATTAACCGGAGACATCCCTTCAGAAATCGGACACCTTCAAGAGCTGCATGCATTGAATCTGTCACATAATCATTTTTCAGGATCTATACCGAGGAGTTTTTCTAATTTGAAGATGATAGAGAGCATGGACCTCTCTTACAATAAATTGAGTGGCCAAATTCCTCTTGAATTGTCTGAGTTAAACTATTTAGCAATTCTTAATGTATCATACAACGACTTGTCAGGGCCAGTTCCTAGTACAGGACAGTTTGCAAACTTTGATGAAAGCAATTACAGAGGAAATCCGCTTCTCTGTGGTCCACCAGTCCTGCAGAATTGCAGCAGTGACCTTCCACCACCACCACCACCACCACCACCACCAACGACACCAGCAGAAGAAGATGAATCTGTAATTGATATGGTGGCATTCAATTGGAGTTTTGCTGCATCGTATGTGACAGTGATATTGGGGTTGGTGGCAATCCTTTTATTAAACTCTTATTGGCGCAGGCAATGGTTTTTTTTAGTTGATGCATGTATAGATTCATCATGTTTCTATTTCCTGTACAAACTTGCATTCTACCGGCACCGACTTGGGCAATCATAGGCCGGACTGTACTAATGAATTGGCACAGGCTGTTGAGATGTATTTAGTAATCCAGTAAATTGAGCAAGAAGTTTGAAGGGTTCTGTGGTTTGTTTTCAACATGATTTAAAGAGTAGCATTTATGCTTGCAATATGGCTTGGGAAATCTAAAGCATGATTAATGTAATCTCTAGAGTTTGCTAATGCTTATAAATATGAACTCTAGTTGTACTAAAAAATAACAGATCAGAATTAAGCAATGAATTAAAAATTTTTCAATAACAAACTCTGTTCTTAAATAAAATTTCTTCTACACTTCCGCTTGCACCCAACACAGTTTCGTGACCCAATGTCATGGCCCAAGCATTGGCTTAAGAATGTTCTAGAGACATGGAGGTTCATGTAGTGTGTAGATGGTTCCATGTAATTACTTAGTTGTGGAGATAGTTCTAGAACACACTCTAGACCTTTCCCTTATAATTTGGAAATAGGAGGGGCCTCATTTGGCTTAAGACACACTAGAAACACTAGACACAAGAAGCACACAAAGTATTCTAAAGCTTTCCTTTGGGTAATAAAGTTCTTTCTTCTTATCTTGAGCGAGTTTGTGTGAATCACTTTCCGACTTTCGAATCCAGCAACGTCTTCGGTGTGCAAGGCTGACTTAGGGCCAAGAGAGTGGGATTTGGTGTCTAAGGCCGCACTATTCAGCGAGAGAACAAGGCAATAGTTCTATTATTACCAAAGAATAATTTCAGTTGGTTGGCCTCTTGGAATGAAAGCAATAGAAGCCATGCTTTTTCAGAGAGAGGGGAGGAAGAGGGGAAAAGTGAATATATGGATCTTAGCTCTTAGATTAGTTAATTTAAAAAATAAATAAATACATAAATAAATAAATAAATAATATTTGATTTGGTCAAATTCAATAAGGATTCATAAAACCAAATAGGCCGGCCTAGCCTGCGGTCATGGTTCGACTAGCAGGCCAATATTGAACTAGAGAGTAAACTTCAGAAACTGGACCCAATGGGGGACGAATTCTAGAATAACTAATACAATTAAGTAATGTATGTATGGCATTCATGCGTATTAGACTTAACTCAAGTTAAAATTGTTATTTTAATTGAGGAACAACATTCAAAGCAAACTTATTCGGGTATTATCTATTACATTACTACATATCCTCAGCAAAGGAACATAATGAAATCTAATTTCAACATAATTTTGATAGTATCAGGAACGTTGTCTTTCAATGGAGACTTTCTTCATCAAAGTCTCACTTTAGATTGCATTAATAGCTTCGCTTCAAATGCATGGATCCAGAGCTTGCATGGAAAAAGAGAGGACAGTTTGGTTGAAAATCATCACAAGCTTAAAAATATAAGCTTGAGACCTTTCCACGGACCGACCTGCAAATGTGACGGGGTGATAAGAAAATTATTTCACATCAGCGAGCTTAAAAATTTCAGTTTTCATGCAACTCTTAACTATTTTTTTAACTCTTTAGTATATGTGTTAGGTTCATTGACCTCTATGTCTTCATTGGTCTAAATTCAAATACTTCGAAACCAAAAACTAAAAAGAATTGGAAAATGGAGATGAATCGGCTCAGAATTCAAACTTACCCTTACATTTGTCGTGCAAAAATTCTAATTTATTTTGTAGTTATGAAAAAAGTGGAATTCTGGCTCCACATATATATTTGTATGTATTTTTGTAGTAGGATTTTAAGCTACATGTTATGGGCTATTTGAATTTTCGAGCAAAGGAGGCTAATTTGGTGAGTTGATGTGCGCTAAGAGGCGAGCCAAGGTGCATTAAGCAATAGGCCACCCAAATTTCCAAGTCTAATAGTTTGAATCAAAGCCAAGTGTGCTAGCTTGGCCTGATTCTAGAATTTTCTAGTATATTTTACCGAATCTCATCAACTTGTAAATATCTAGAGCTTTTTACATTTGTATATATCTAAATACTTTGGTAAGTTGCGCAAGTTGCATGGAACACATTAAAATGAGCAAGCCTCCTCTATAAATAGAGCATTACACTTTCCATTTTACACACAACACCACCAAGCAATTCAAGCATGCTTATAAAGATCTCAAGCTATCTTGTACACACTCTTTTGAGTAATAAAATTCTTTTTGGCTATATTGCTCTCTCTCTTCTCTCTAACTTTTCCGTAAGCATCTTTACTTAGCTAGTTCGAGAAGTTGAATGGGCTTACTTAGTAACTTTTATGCTAGAAGTTGCCTAAGTACCACACGAGTTGCTACCCAAAACACTCATTCTTTGACATATAGCTGTAAAATGTTAAATGAACACTAACGATTGTTTAAAAATTTTCACCTTTTGTCTTCTTGATCAAAATATCTTATATTAAAAAGTAATAATATAGGCACAAACTCTTGTATAAATTATTTTGTATAAACTGGTATGGCATGATTTAATTGATTAAATTAAATATCTCTTGGTCCACATGATTTGTTTTAATTATTTTATATTTTCTTTTAACCAATGAATTAATGCCAAATTAGTTTGTACAAACTAAGTTTATACAAAAATTTGTGGCTGTGTCATCACTCCATATTAAAATTAAGGTGTCGGATGTTTGTTGCCAAATGTTTGACAGAATACCTTAATGAAGTATTCTTGCGGTCAATATTATGCAGTTCATGATATACTGCAAATTAAATGGCTTTCTTGTGATAATCAGATGAGGCAACAAGCAAACTGAGCATCTAGAAGGCTTGTGCCAAGATTGATTGAAAATTATGAGAGATAAGCATGTGAGTCACAGAGAAGCATGAAAGACAAAATGTCCAATGAAATCAAGACCATTTATCAATTGTTAGAGCTGTTATGATTTTGCACCTTTATGTAATATAAATATTGAATTAAAAAGAATTAAATGCAGGCTAGTTAAAATCTATGCATTGCAGTGTTCATTCTTTAGCATATAACGTTTGCATTTTTATAATCTACCATTAAGTAGCCATAGTCTATCACAATACGGCATATAGATGGTTTTATATCACAATTATCTTTATCCTATGATAGCCTTGAGGTTGATATTCGATCTATTACTATTTAAATAGCTTCATTTTTAAATATATATATAGGGAAAAGGATAATAACGCCCTCAAGATTTGAGAAAATGATCACAAAAATCCCTAAATTTTTAAAAAAGGATATCAAGACAACTTTTGACCATAATACTATTCAGCACTATCAACCCCAAAAAAAATTGACCCCAGTGTTTTATAAAGTAGAAATATAATATTAAAATAAATGTAATAATATATAAATTTTAAAATAATTTCAATATTAAATTTTTTAAATATTTTACAACCTATTAGAAATATTTTTATTATATTAAAATAAAATTTATTGTATTAAAATAAAATTTGTAATAAGCATAAACATATTAAAAAGACAATAATGATAGAGCCACTAATAATTTTGTACAAATTACTGTGTATAAACTGATGTAGCATAAAGAGTATAAAATAATTTTGATATTATTACTACGCGAGATATACTTTATTCATTGTAAAATCTATTTAACTCAAAGATTTATTTAAAATCTTTATAATAAATATATTATTAAGATAAATATAATAATTTATATTTAAATTATTTTTAATATTGAAGTATTTTAACATTATTAGTCTACTAGTCAAATGAAATTATTTATATTGTATTTACTAATAATTTTATAGTTTGTTACCTTAGAGTGCAGCTATCCCTTACACACACGCGCACGCACGCACACACACACATAGAGTCGAAGTCTAGCCGGCTAATTTTGCGCTATCAAAATATTTGTCTGCCATTGTTTGTCTGTGTAATACATAAGTTGATGTGGGTCATTGTCTGTCTGTGTAATACATAAGTTGATGTGGGTCATGGCCTATCAACTAATATTCCATTTATCTCCCTTTTAATGCCTGGAGGATTTTAGAAGGTTGTAATGCCTGGAGGATTTTATAAGGTTGTAGAAATATATCTTTGCAAAATAATAATTGACGGGGAAAGCAACGAATTAAGTATTCATTTTTCGGAAAACATATACTTGTTTAGGAAATGGATAGATGTTATTCTCTATAAATTTGGCTGCTGACAAACCTCAAGAGTGAAGCTGCAAATTAATTAACTACAATGGGGAAGATCCTAATGATCAAGTTCTCATTTTGCGTAGCATTAGTATTTCTTCAAATGCATGGATATAAAATCTGCTTGGAAAGCGAGAGGATTGCTCTTTGGACTACCGTTACGCCATGTTTGCTTAGAAGAAATGAAAGGAAAGAGAGTGACAGAAAATGAGTGAAAAAGAAGGTCAATCTCATTTTCATTGTTTGATTGGACATATAATTCTTTTTTTTCCCCTTATTTTTACCTCCTCTCCTTCTCTCCTTTCATCTCCTCTCCTTTGTTTCTTCAAACCAAACATGCTTGCATTAGTTTGAAGCAACTCGTAATTCTTGAGGAGTATGAGTTAGGCCTATTGAATTTTATACCTTCATCTATCCAAATTTCAAATACTTTGAAATTAAAAACTAAAAAGAAATGGAAACGGATCTCTAATGAAACTTTATGTGTAAATACGCCATTCACTTTTTTCCCCCTTTTCTAAAAGAGAAATAAAAAAAAATTCAGTTTTAGTATTCTTTTTCTCTGTGATTAAAAGATCCCAACAGTTAAAATTAGGTGTTCGATGTTAGTTGCTGAGTGTTTGTAACATATGTTGTTGTAAATTAAAAAAAAAAAAGAAGACGCGGTTAAAAAAAATAAAATAAAATAAAAGGAATTAAATTCAAAAAGAAGCAACGCATGCGTGAGAGAGAGGTTGAGAGAGAGAAAGACTTTTGCAACCCGATCCAAACCCATGAACTTGACCCCGCCATATCTTCGATTCCCGACCACCTCACCGGCCAAAGAAAGTACCGATCTAAAGCCCTTGAGTTGCTGGTCAGCTTTCCGTTGTCGTTACCACCAGAAAAAAACCAGAAAGCCGTCGTTCGAAGCCGTGAAGACTTGTGGAATCAAGGCCTCGATTCACCGCGATTTAGCTGGTTTCCGGCTGCACCACCACTTGGGTTTCGCTCTTCACACCACCATCTTCCATTTCTGACCATCCACAGCCATCGGGAGAGTCAATTTGCTGTTGACCTGCCACTTGGGGGTTCACAGCTGTTGGCTAGATTCCAGCGCCATCGCCGTGGACACCGTTTGACTCAGCAAGGTTTGAAGTATCTAACTCGAGCTTCCCGATCACTGTCACTTGAATTCTGGTCACCGTTGACCGACAAGGGCATTTGGGAGGACCTACAAGTGAGAGCTAGTTCACAAGCATGGACAACAATCGAGTCTAAACATCGTCACTATGAGTGGAATATATAAAATCTATTTTTATAATTTATTATGATCAGAAAGCATGTTTGTGAAATAAGTATTTTAAATGATTGGATTTAATGATTTTCTCAAAATGAATTTTATTCTCATATTGATATGTTATTAAAAGGTGTATGGTTAATGATTTTCCATATCGACTTTGAATAAAACCCGATAGTATTTTTAAGACTAGAAAAGTTGATTTACATATGTTAATGGAAAGAAAAGTATGAATTAAAGATTGTATTTAAAATCATTGAACAGTACCCTTTCCAGTGATACAGATGAGATGAGAGGCCTTTGGGGCCCGTCTGAACACACATAGAGGCTTTGAGCCGTGTGTTTAGGCATTTTTATCTTTTGGGGGCATATGCATGCAGTATGATGTTTACAGAGATACAGATATTGAGATACAGATGAGATATAGGCCTTTAGGGGCCCATCTGAGTACACACAGAGGCTTCGGGGCCTGTGCTTGGGCGCCTTTGTTCTTTGGAGACTAGATTATGCATGCACAGATATGATGAGATATGAGATGGCATTTCCCAGTCTATCCGTGTAGCTCCGAGACATGATGGTACCTAGATAGTATGTCATTGTACGTTCGTGAAAGCCATATATGACGAGATTATTCTCCTAGGGACTTGTTTTCGTGATAGTTTCGATATTCAGTATTTGCTATTATAAGTGTTATGATTTCCTTGATTTTATGTAGCATTATATATTATTATTGTATCAGTGCATGATTTAAATTACATAAGGTTACTGAAATTCTTATGATATTTTGATGACATTATTTAGAGAAAGATTAAATTAATTTTACAGTAAGTTTATTTTCAAAAGAAAACTATTATCCACTCACTGAGCTTACTGAGTTTTACACTCACTCTGTTTTATCATATTTTCTCTCCCCCCGCCCCCCACAGGTGACCCAATGACTGTAGATATTTTGAGTTTTTGGTCACATTATACTAGAAGCTATAGATAATTTTTGTTAGGGCATTTTGATCATCTCATTATTTTCAGATTGTATAATGTTGTTGTATTACTCTTTTGAGACTAAGAATCAACCTATGTATGTTAATATCAACTATAATATAATCCCTTGGTAATTAAAAGATATCTTGGGTAAAATTTAATACTATGGCTAAGAATGTTGAGCATTAGAGCTGGTTGTTTATTGGATTATTTAGAAGTGTTTGTGTTACATATTTACAGGACGAGAGTGTTATATTTATAGGGGAGATTCTGCCGAATTTTCGATATAATCCTTATAAGTTCGATTGTTATCAGTTTAGTTTTGATACGTCTGACTAGACTCATCCTAGAATTCGGGGCGGGTTGTTTCAGTGTTCCACATAATGCCTCAATGAACTATTCTTGGCAGGAAAGCTTCAGTTCAAATTATAATGCAAATCAGGTGGCCTTCTTGCGATGATCAGATGAGGCTACAATCAAATAGTTAATACAAAAGCATCTAGAAGGTTTGTGCCAAGAATGATAATTAATGAGACATAAGCATGTGAGTTACCAAGAAGCATGAAGACAAAATATACTATAAGTTAGTTATCAATTGTATTGGTCACTGATGAAATCATTAACCGTTGATCAATTGTTACAGTTAGTGTTTACACCTTTACGTAATATAAATATTGAATGAAAATTAATAAATTAAATATAGGCTGGTAATTTCAACATTCTCTGTGCATGCAGTGTTCAATCTTTATTAATAGCTCTCTTTCTCTCTCTCTATATATATAGTGTTATATCACAATCACCTTTATCCCATGACATAGCCTTGAGCTCGAAGCTCGGTCTATTATTATTTCAATGGCTTCATTTTTATTTTTTATTTTCTATATAAGTTTAATGCTGATGTCATGTTGAAGGCTAGAGCCCGCCACTTTTAATTTAACTATCAAAAATTATTTATCGCCATTGTTTGTCTGTATGACATGTTGATGTGAGTCATGCGACCTATCAAATTATAGTTCATTTGTCTCCTTTCAGCGCCTGCAGGATATTAGAAGGTTGTAATAAGATAATATATTTTTGCAAAAAATTGACGGAGAAAACCACGGAGTACATTCTTGGCAAAACATGTATTTGTTTAGCAAATGCATTTACGTTATTCTATATAAATTTGTCTAGTAACAATTTTCAAGAGTGAACCTGCAAATTGCCAGCAAAATCAATTACAATGGGAAAGTATCTAATCATATTCAAGTTCTCATTGTGGGTCGCAATAGCTTTTGTTCAAATACATGGACTTAAAAGCTGCTTGGTTAACGAGAGGATCGGTCTATTGGTAATCAAAGCCTTCATAAAATCAGTCAGTGATATGCAATATGCAGAAGCCATTCTTGTTTCATGGATTGATACTAGAACCTCTGATTGCTGTAGTTGGGACAGAATCAAGTGCAACGTCACCACAGGTCGGATGACGGAACTCTTACTCGATAGTGCAAACAAGTCAAATCTAACGACTTTTCTGATGGATTTCCAATTATAAATATGTCCTTACTTCTTCCTTTTCAAGAACTGCGCGTGCTTGACTTACGGAAAAATAGATTTGAAGGTTGGGAAGAGAATAAAGGCAAAATGTATAAAAGGTCATTATATTTGGATCCAATGTTGATTTGAGTTTGTGCTGATCTTTCAAAAATCTGAAGTCATATGTGCATTTGTTACCGAGTACAATGAATATTTAATTACTTATATATTCTTATCATGTAACTACCATCACCTATAAAAAGATCGATCGGCACAAATCTCATATCACCGTTGAATCAAAACCCCCTTAAATTTTGGTTCCAATTATTAATGATTTTTCTTTTGCAGCTAATTACAACAACAATGGGAGTTTGAAACAATTGAAGATTTTAGATATTGGTTATAATTCCTTCAATGAAAGTCTATTACGACTTCTGACTTCGTTGACCACTCTAATTTTTGAAGGCAATAACTTAGGTGAATGCTTCAAACCTATGAAAGGTATGTTTTAAGATTTTGTTTTTCTGAACGATAACCATCTATCTCTCATAATACATAATTTCCCATCCTTCTCTTTCTTTTTTTTCACTGTTGATGTAGTATTACCAAATTTGAGAAATTTGGAAGTAATGGACCTGTGTGGTTAACGGACTAATTGGTTCTTTAACAATGCAAGGTACCGTTATATTTTACTTACGGTCAGAATTTCATAAGTTGATATTTATTTTGTCTAACATACAACATGAATTAACAGTAAAAATATTAGCACACTTGAATAGCCTAAGTTCAACTGCCAAAAGCAATAGAGCTCTACTATTAGCGTTGAGTTTTATCCAAAATAATAATAATAATGAACTGAATCGATCCCTGTTTGTGTTATTACGTCCAGTTCGATTAGATAAAATCTTTCCAACCGATAACTTCAGTTGTTAAACTTACGCTATTGAACAACAAGTGCAGAGAGATGCATGCAAGCACAGAATAATAAGCAGAGAATAATCTTTTTCATTGGCTTTCATCTCAATATATACAAAGTTGTTGTCTTGCCACACAATAAAGAAAGTACTGTTCACAGCTGTAATTTAGGTATAACGGCTACTAAACTTTCAATTTAAAGATAGTACTGTGTTTTGGGAGGACAGTCACATGACTCCTTATTCATCCTGATCTTACCTTCATTTCCTCCAGACTATTCTTGCTCACTTGCTGAGTCACCTGAAATGTCACTACATATTTTCCACGCAGTAGATCGAACACCTGACTCATTTCATGCACATGGTTGATGATGATCTAGTCGTTCAGGCATTAGGTCGAACACCCGATTCATTTCAGCAAACACTTCGGTCTGTCTAACATTTTTCCATTTCCTTTCAGGAATGTGTGAGTTGACGAACCTTGTTGAGTTGAATCTCAGATGGAATAAATTCGATGGTAGTCTCCGTCAATGTCTCAGCAACTTGGCTTACCTTCGAGTTCTTGATCTCTCGTCCAACCAGTTAAGTGGGAATTTACCAATATCTGTCTTTTCTAATCTCACATCCCTCGAATATCTATCACTATCTGACAACAATTTTCAAGGAGCATTCTCTTTAAGTGTATTAGCTAACCATTCAAAACTTGAGGTTCTCCAAATTTCAAGATTACAGATTGAAACTGAAAACTTTCCATGGATGCCAAAATTTCAATTGAAAGTGCTCAATTTACGCCACTGCAACATTAGTGGAACCATTCCAAGTTTCCTTCAATATCAGTATGACTTACGATACATTGACCTCTCTCATAACAATTTGGCTGGTACATTTCCGACTTGGTTGCTACAGAATAACACAAAATTAGAATTCCTGTTTTCGTTCAACAATTTCCACACAGGAATTCTTTAATTGCCCCACTCAAAACGTGATTTGCTTCATCTGGTTTTGTCCAACAACAATTTCGCTGGTAAGCTTCCGGAGAATTTGGGTATGATCCTTCCGGATTTGGTGTATTTTGATGTGTCACAAAATAGCTTTGAAGGCAGTATTCCTCCTCCTCTGGGATACATGGAAAGGCTCCTGTTTCTGGATCTGTCTTCCAATAACTTTTCAGGAGAATTACCCAAACAATTTCTCACCAGTTGTGTGTCATTGGTGTTCCTGAACCTGTCACATAACTGTTTCCATGGGCAAATTTTTTCCAAACACATGAGCTTGACTGGACTGATACAGTTATTTTGAACGACAATCAGTTCACTGGGAGGCTTGAAGATGGATTGCTGAATGCTTCTTCATTAAATATCCTAGATGTATCCAACAACATGTTATCTGGTCAACTTCCTTATTGGATAGGTAACTTTTCTAATTTAGAAGTTCTTTTAATGTCAAGTAATTCTTTGGAAGGTGATTTTTCCGTTCAACTGAGCAATCTTCAAGCTGTTAGAATTCTTGACATCTCCGAAAATAAGTTATATGGGCCCCTGAAATTTTCCTTCAATCATTCATCATCAATAAGGCACCTTTTCCTACGTAACAATTCTCTGAATGGTTCAATTCCTAGTGCATTGTTTCAGAGCTCCCAATTAACGACACTCGATCTAAGGGATAATGAATTTTCAGGAAATAATACGCCTTTGATCAATGAGGATTCGAATTTACGTGCTCTTCTTTTGAGAGGAAACAATCTGCAAGGTAATATTCCTCAGCAATTGTGTCACTTAAGGAAATTTGCTATTGTGGATATTTCCTATAACTTGCTTAATGGGTCAATACCTTCATGCTTCACCAATATATGGCCCTGGATGGAAGAGGGTGATCTTTTTAATGGATTTATACTTGGTTTTTCATTAGTTTTAAAACATTTTCCTGCAATTGGCGATTATTATAATTCTACTCTTGACTTGATGTGTCATATGCTTTTGTTTCTGTTTACATAGAGTGATTAAAAAATAAAAAACAGAAGAGGCGGTAAAAAAATAAAATAAAATAAAATAAAAGAAGCTAAATAGAATTAGGGGCACAAGAACACGTGAGAGAGAGAAGGAGGAAGCTATCAAACCCGACCCAAAAATTGATCCGAACTCGCGAACTTGACCTGGCTATTGTTTCTGTTTCCGACTACCCCACCGGCCAAGGAAGGTACCGATCGAAAGCCCTTGAGCTATTGGTCATTTCTCCATCGTCATTACCACCGGAAAACAGTAGGAAAGTCGTTGATTGAAGCCGTGAGGAACTGCGGAATCACCGCCTCGATTCGTCGTGATTTAGTCAGTTTCCGACTACGCCACCACTTGAGTTTTGTTCCCTACACCACCATCTTCAATTTCCAACCATCCACAGCCATTGAGAGAATCGATTTGCTGCCGACCAGTTACTTGGAGGTTCACGGCTATCGAGCTGGATTCTGACACCGTCGCTGCGCGTGGGAGTTCACTGTCCGTACCATTAGACTCAGCTAGGTCTGAAGTATCTGACCCGAGCTTCCTGGTCACCGTCGCTTGAATTCCGTCACCATTGACCGACATAGGCTTTTTGGTAATTCACATTTTGAGGGAAATTTTGTAATTTCGGACCTTGTGGATATTTTCGTAATTTTTAGAATTGAGGATGGATGGGTAATTATGATTTCGGGGGTAATTCGGTAACTCACGATCTTGGAGTTTATGGACGCGAGGGTATTTTAGTAATTTTATTGACATGGAAGTTGTATATTAGGGATAAATGTTCGTTTCAAGCTTTATTGTGTAAATTTAGTTCTATTTCAAATTTACGGAAAATAATTATGTCATTTCCTTGATTTAGAAGGAACCGCGAGCGAGAGTCAGTCCGCGGGCGTGGACGATAACCAAGCCTGAACATCGTGATTGTGAGTGAAATATATAAAACCTATTTTCATAGTTTATTCTGATAATAAGGCATGTTTGTGAAATAAGTATTTAAAATGATCAGATTTAATGATTTTTTCGAAATGAATTTTATTCACATATTGATATGTTATTAAAAGGTATATGGTTAATAGTTTTCTGTATCGACTTTGAATAAAACATGATAGTATTTTTAAGACAAGAAAAGTTGACTTAAAAGAGTTAATGGAAAGAAAAGTGTGATTTAAAGTATGGTTAAAAAGGTATATGAAAAACAGTATAAAGATTGTTTTTTTAAAATCATTGGACATTACCATTCCCCTTCGCCAGTTACAATGATGCAGATAAGATGAGAGGCCTTTGGGACCCATCTGAACACACATAGAAGCTTTGAGTCGTGTGTTTGGGCGCTCTTGCATTTTGGGGGCATATGCATGCAGATATTAAGGCACATATGAGATACAGGCCTTCAGGGCTCGTCTGAGTACACATAGAGGCTTTGGGCCGTGTGCTTGGGCGCCTTTGTCCTTTGGGGACTAGATTATGCATGCACAGATTTGATGAGATATGAAATGACACTTCCCCGTCTATCTGTAGCTCGGGGCATGACAGCGGCATGACGGTACCTAGATAGTACGTCATTACCCGTCCATTGAGACCCCGGATATGACGAGATTATTCCCCCGGGTACTTATTTAGTGATAGTTTCGGTATTCAGTATTTGCTATTATAAGTACTATGATTTGTTGATTTTATGCAATATTATGTATTATTGTTATATCAGTGCATGATTTAAATTAAATAAGTTTACTTAAGTTCTTATGATTAAGTGAGTTAGGATAATATTAGGAATTCAATTTTTTAAAATTTAATTAACTAATTAATAAATGGGTTAAACATATTTTTTAAGATTAAATAATAAAAAAAATAATGTTATATTTACTTAATTGAAATACTTAGTTTGTATCCAAATTTTTGTATCCAAATTGACGTGCCAAATGATGAGTTATTATCCGATTGGTTCAAGTGATAGTAATAATAATATTTGCACCAACAACACAAATATTAATAATATTTGTAGAGTGTTGTTGGTGCAATAGATGGAACCCTAATTCATGCATGTATTCCAATAGATAAACAAGTGCCATATAGAGGTTGCGGAAGAGGGGAATGTTTTGAAAATGTCATGGCAATTTGTGAC
Source organism: Murraya paniculata (assembly GCA_030449075.1). NCBI lineage: Eukaryota > Viridiplantae > Streptophyta > Magnoliopsida > Sapindales > Rutaceae > Murraya > Murraya paniculata. The sequence continues at coordinate 113,855 of JAEVFN010000084.1, read as the reverse complement.
TTTGACATGATATTTAGGTATGTTGTTGTTGGATGGAAAGGAACAACACATGATTCAAGAGTCTTAACAGAAACAATTAATGATTCAAGACATAATTTTCCAATGCCACCACCAAGTAATCTTTTCCTTTAATATAATTGTCAGGCATTTTTTTTCTAATAATTAACTCTTGGTAATTATTGAACCTAGAAAAATACTATTTAGTTGGTGTGGGATATACACATACTAGAGGATTTATGAAGCCATATCATCACATACGTTATTGGTTGAATGATTTTCGTAATGGTGGTCAGGCTAGAGGGAAAGAGAAGATTTTCAACCATAATCATGCGAAATTAAGGAATGTTATTGAGCACACTTTTGGCGTTCTAAAAGCACATTTTCCAATTTTAAAGCAGATGCTGCCATATCCATTTGATGCTCAGACAAAGTTTATTATCACATGCATTGCGATACACAATTATCTTCGAAGATTATCTATTACTGATGCATTATTTTTAGAGTATGACAATGAAAAAGTTGAGTTGGAAAATAACAGTGCAAATTTGAATCAACCAACAAATGCAAGCAACTTTTTTGGACCATCAAATTAAGTATTCATGCAACAACTACAAGATCAACTCACAAATCAGCTTTCTCAAGGATTTAATTGATTTTCTTATCTTTTAAAAATTTTAATTAGTATAATAAGTTTGATTAAATTTTGCATTTGCAGTTAAGTTTGATTAAATTTTACATTTGGAGTAATGTAATACTATTTTTATTTAAAGATCAATTACTATCTAATTCTACATTTATTTGATTTTAATTGTAATGTGCACGTATTTAACTCTTAAATTTATAACAAGTATAAATAATTCTTACAAGGACATAAATATTAAATAATCATATTTCAGATGCTTGTGATTTATAAAAACAAACAAGATGCCACTTATATTTGATATTAAAAAAGAAATAACAAACATGACATTCAGACATATGCAATTCAGACCTATTTAGACTTCAGTCAAATTCAAACTCATTTAGATTTTAGACAAAAAAACAAACGCTACCTAACACGCATAATAAAAAAGAAACAAGTATTATCTAAATTATTGTAATTTTCTTTAAAATATTATATTTTAATACTAACACAGCTCAGATTTATTTTTTTTATCTTATCCTCACTTCTTCACCAAAAAATTGTTAGACTAATAAATATGGCAACAATCCATTCAACTCAAAGGGATCGCTATTAATATATGTTTTAGAAGATTAAACAATTCATATTTTTAATTTACAAATGTAAATTATTATGTATATTTGCAAATTTAATTTTTTCTTTTGTTGGCAATTTAGATAATATTAATCAATTAATAAAAATTGAAAATAAAATTATAACCATGAACCTTCATATTACCTATAATCTCGATTTTACATGTGAATTATTAGGTGATTAATTATTTATCTACTAAATTAAATCAATGGTAAAGATTAAAATATTTAAATTTAAAAGTCCATAACATCCTCATTATCAATGGGTGTAAAATTCATACAAAATCATTAAAAAAAAAAAATCTTTTTTCTTCAAAGTGAATACCTTATTATTATCAAAGAATAATTTCAATTGGTTGTCCTCTTGGAATGCAAACAATAGAGGAGATGTGTTGTGAAAGAGGGGGAAAACTGAACATACGGATCTTCACTCATAGATGTGGTCAAATTCCATTAGAATCTATTGCAGCACTTACAAATTATAAATAAAAGAATTCATTTCATTGATTAGGCTGGCCTCGCCTACGATCATGGCTCCGCCGGCGGGCCAATATTTGAACTCAGAGTAAAACTTGGGAAACTGGACCGAGTGAGAAGTTAGACTTTAACCAAAGTAATCATTGTTAATTTTAATTGAGGGAACAACAACATTCAAAGCAAACTTATTCGGCTAGATATCTATTACATTATCTATACATATGCATATACATACATTATATATATATATATATATATATATATATATATATATATATATATATATATATATATAGTAGTTTTTTAGTCAGGGATCTCTGACTTTAATAAAGTCAGGGATAAGCTAAAAAATAAAAAACAGTGCATTGGAGTCTGTATTTTTTTTATCTTTTACCTTATCCCTGACTTTATTAAAGTCAGGGATCCCTAATTGGAAAACTACTATATATATATATATATATATATATATATATATATATAATTATGAAGAAAGTGGAATTCTGGCTGGACATATGTTTGCTTTAAGTTACAGTTCTAAAATACTAATCAACACTAACAACTGCAGTTAAAAAATTAAAGGTGAGTAATTTTATCCCCAATTATTTAATGAAAAACCTATATATCTAAAATATGCGATGCATTTTTATTTTTATTTTTTTTAAACAAAGAAATCTACATTTCACTTTTTGTCTACGTGATCAAACTATTGCATAGTTAAAATTAACGTGCTGAATGCTTGGTGCCAAGCGTTTAACAGAATGCCTTAATGAAGTATTCTGAGTGGTAAATATTCAGGTCAAAATATACTGCAAATTAAATGGCTTTCTTGTGATGATCAGATAAGGTTACATCAAATGGTTGATACAAAAGCATCCAGAAGATTTGTTCCAAGAATGATTGAGAATTATAATGAGAGATAAGCATGTGAGTCATCAAGGAGCATGAAGACAAAATATACTATGAATTAGTTGTCCTTTGTATTGGTCACTGAGGAAATCATGGCCTTTGATCAATTGCTACAGTTGTTAGGATTTTGCACCTTTATGTAATATAAATATTGAATGTAAATGAATGAAATGCAGGCGGGTAATTACAACATTATTCTCTGTGCATTGCAGGGTTCATTCTTTAGTACATAAAGTCTGCATTTTTATAATCTCCCAATAATTAAGTAGCCATGATCTATCACAATAAGGATATAGATGGTGTCACATAATCTATCACATTAAGGATATATATGGTGTTATATCATAATCATCTTTATCCCATGACAGCTTTGAGCTTGAAGTTCGGTGTATATATACATATATATACATATACATATATATGTGTATGTATGTATGTATGTATGTATAATGCTGATGTTGAAGCCTAGCCGGCCAATTTTAAACCATAAAAAAATTTGTCTGCCATGGTATGTCTGTGTAATAAGTTTATGTGGGTCATGTGACTTATCAAATAATATTCGGCTTGTCCCCCTTTTGATGCCTGCAGGATTTTAGAAGGTAGTTAGAAAATGTATTTTCGCAAACAAATGGACGGAGAAAGCCATGAAGTACACTTTGCAAAGCTCAAAACATATACTTGTTTAGCAAATGCGCATACGTTATTTATCACTATAAATTTGTCTGGTGACAAACTTCAAGAGAGAAGTTGCAACTTGCATCCAAGCAAAATCAATTACAATGTGAAGGTTCTTAATTATCAAGCTGTCATTGTGGGTTGCAATAACTTTTGTTCAAATGCATGCACCCAAAATCTGTTTGGATAGCGAGAGGATCGGTCTTTTGGAAATCAAGGCCTTCATAAAATCAGTCAGTGATATACAGTATGCGGATGCCATTCTTGTTTCATGGGTTGATAATAGAACCTCTGATTGCTGTACTTGGGAGAGAATCAAGTGCAACGCCACCACAGGTCGGGTGATGGAACTCTCACTCGACAGTGCAATACAAGTGGACTCTGATGACGTTGCTGATGGATTTCCAATTATAAATATGTCCGTATTTGTTCCTTTCCAAGAACTGCAGGTGCTTGACTTATCGGACAACAGATTTGAAGGTTGGGAAGAGAATAAAGGTAAAATGTATGAAAGGTCATTGCATGCTTTATTTGGATCAATGTTAGATTTGAGTTCTATTGATTTTTTAAAGATTTTGAGTCATATGTGCATTTAATATTGTGTATAATAAATGTTTAATTATTTATATAATTTTATCTCGCAACTACCATCAAATATAAAAAGATCGGCACAAATCTTTGATCACCATTGAATCAAAACCCCTTAAATTTTGGTTCCAACTGTTAATGATTTTTCTTTTGCAGCTTACAACACCAATGGGAGTTTGAAACAATTGAAGATTTTAAATATTGTTTATAATTCCTTCAATGAAAGTCTAGTACCACTTTTGGCTTCGCTAACTTCGTTGACCGCTCTATTCGTGCAAGGCAATAGTTTCAGTGAAGGCTTCAAACATAACAAAGGTATGTTTTAAGATTTTGTTTTTCTGAACATCAACTACCTTACTCTTTTTATATATAATTCCCATCTGATTTTTCTTTCTTTTCCGTTGATGTAGGATTAGCAAATTTGAGAAATTTGGAAGTTTTGGATCTAAGCGGTAACAGAATAACTGGTTCTTTAAAAGGGCAAGGTACCATTACATTTTACTTATTGTCCCTTTCTACTTGGAGATGGAATTTTATAAGTTGATATTACATCTACATACATCATTAATTCACATTAAAAATATTAACACAATGTAACAGACTGAGCCAAACTAATAAATAGATATTGTCTGTTTTGGGGTCCTATTATAGCATTTCACATTGTCAGTGAGTGAAGGTTTAAGGTAGTTTACAACCCTTGACTGGAGTTGTCCTAACTTAATATACGCGTTTTAGATTATAAATCCCAAAAACAATTATGTGACAAGTTATGTGTCCAAAACAAATAATATCTACTTGTTAGATCTAGATTTTTGCACCCATAAAAGTAGTTCATAAGTTTTGTTTACTGTAATATATGTTCCCTTGAATAGTTATTTAATTTCATCATACCATTAAATTGGTTATTATAATTAATGAACAGAACTTTTTTCGATTTATCAATAAATGTCTCTACTCTTCGTTATTTCTAGTTAATTAAGAAATGAAAAACTTAAGCTATTGAACTACGAACACAGAGAAATGAATAAAAGCACAGCAGAGTCTTTTTCATTGCCTTTCATCTTAACGATACAAAGTTGATGCTTGCTACACAAGAAAGATAATACTGTTCACAGCTGTAATTTAAATATAAGGGCTACTACCCCCTTTCAATCTAATGGCTTATATCAAAGTGTCCTTTGTGAGGACAGTCACATGACTACTTATTCATCTTGCTCTTAACTTCACATCTTCCAAATTGTTCTTGCTCACTTGCTGAGTCACCTGAAATGTCACTGCATATTTTCCAGGCATTAGGTCGAACACCTGATTCATTTTGGGCATATGATTGATGATTATATACTCTTTCAGGCATTAGGTCGAACATTTGATTCATTTCAGCAAACACTTTTGTTCTGTCTAACTTTTGTCCTTTTCCTTTCAGGAATATGTGACTTGAAGAATCTTGTTGAATTGAATATCAATGAGAATGAATTCAATGGTCTTCCCGCTCAATGTCTCGGCAACTTGACTTCCCTTCGAGTTCTTGATCTCTCGTCCAACAAGTTAAGTGGGAATCTACCAATATCTGTCATTGCTAATCTCACTTCTCTCGAACATCTATCAGTATTTGATAACAATTTCCAAGGATCATTCTCCTTAAGTGCATTAGCTAACCATTCAAGACTTGAGGTCTTCCAACTTTCAAGATTCCAAGTTGAAACGGAAAACTTTCCGTGGCTACCAAAATTTCAGTTGAAAGTGCTCACTTTACGACGCTGCAACATTAGTGGAGCCATTCCAAGATTCCTTCAGTATCAGTATGAATTAAGATACATTGACCTCTCTGATAACAATTTGGTTGGTACATTTCCCACTTGGTTGCTACAAAATAACACAAAATTGGAAATCATGTTTTTGTTCAACAATTTCCTGACAGGAATTCTTCAATTGCCCAACTCCAAAAGTGATTTGCTTCATTTGGTTATTTCCAACAACAGTTTCATTGGTCTGCTCCCAGAGAATTTCGGTTTAATCCTTCCAGAATTGGTGCATTTGGACATGTCACAAAATAGTTTTGAAGGCAGTATTCCTCCTTCCATGGGTTACATGGAAAGGCTCCTGTTTCTGGATTTTTCTTATAATAACTTTTCCAGAGAATTACCCAAACATTTTCTTATCGGCTGTGCCTTATTGGAGTTCATGAACCTGTCACATAACTATTTTGATGGGCAAATTTTTCCAAAATACATGAACTTAACCAAAATGGTGTTTTTATTTTTGAACGACAATCAGTTTACTGGGAGGCTTGAAGTGCGATTGCTGAATGTTCCTTCATTATATGTCCTAATCTATCCAACAATATGTTATCTGGTCAACTTCATCATTGGATAGGTAACTTTTCAAATTTAGATGTTCTTTTAATGTCGGAAAATTTTTTGGAAGGTGATGTTTCCGTTCAACTGGGCAATCTTCAAGCTGTTAGAATTCTTGACATTTCCGAAAATAAGTTATATGGGACCCTTGAATTTTCCTCCAATCATTCATCACTTCGGCACCTTTTTCTGCATAACAACTCTCTCCATGGTACAATTTCAAATGCATTATTACAGAGCTCCCAATTAATGACACTCGATTTAAGGGACAATGAATTCTCAGGAAATATTCCGCATTTGATCAATGAGGATTCGAGTTTACGGGCTCTTCTTTTGAGAGGGAACAATCTGCAAGGTAATATTCCTGAGCCACTGTGTCATTTAAGGAAACTAGCTATTGTCGATCTTTCCTTTATACTCTCAATGGATCAATACCTTCATGCTTTGCCAATATTTCTTTGTGGATGGAGGAGGGTGATTCTTTTACTGGATTTGTAATTTGGCATGATATCGCTGTAGAATTTCCTACAGTAGGGAATTATTATAATTCTACTCTTCCCTTGACGCTGCCGGGAGAAGATAATCGAGAATCAACGCAACGAGTAGAAGTAAAATTCATGGCAAAGAACAGATGTGAATCTTACAAGGGTGATGTTCTCAATTATATGACGGGTCTGGATTTGTCAAGCAATGAATTAACTGGGGACATCCCCTCAGAAATTGGGTACCTTCGAGAAATCCATGCCCTGAATCTGTCTAATAATTTCTTATCAGGATCTATACCGAGGAGCTTTTCTAATTTGAAAATGACGGAGAGCATGGACCTCTCATACAATATATTAAATGGTCAAATTCCCCCTGAGTTGGGTGAGCTTAGTTTCTTAGCCATCTTCAATGTTTCATACAACAACTTGTCAGGCCCCGTTCCTAATAAAGGGCAGTTTGCGAACTTCGATGAAAGCAATTACAGAGGAAATCCGTATCTTTGTGGTCCGGCAGTCCGGAAGAATTGCAGCAGTGAGTTGCCTCCAACACCAGCAACATCAGCGGAAGAAGATGAATCTGCAATTGATATGGTGGCATTCAATTGGAGTTTTGCTGCATCTTATGTGACTGCGATATTGGGATTGTTGGCAATCCTTTTGTTGAATTCCTATTGCCGCAGGCAATGGTTTTTTTCAGTTGATGCAATTATGGATTCATGTTTCTGTTTCCTGCACAAATATGTATTTCGCCGGCACCGGCTAAGGCAATCATAGATTCATTGGCCGGCCTGTTTTCTTATTTGTCTTTCTCTATGCACTTTTAAAGTGACTACTAACTGGTTGCTTCTTGTTGTTATTGTTAAGCCTCTCAGATAACAAACGTCAAGGGATGCTTTTTCCTGAACATACGAACTAGACTAATTTGAGGTGGTTAAATTTGAATATATAACAACCACTTCAGCGGGAAGATCCAAGATAGACTGTCAAAGGCCACCTTCATTACTCGCCTTAGATTTATCCAATGGCTCTTTTTTCTTCAAAACTAAGCAATCTTTATTCTTTCCAAATCAGTCGTGGCGTCGTTTGGCAACGTAATCGTAGACAGTATCAATAATCGTAGACAGCATCAAAGAATAAAATAAAATAGAAGTAATTTTAAAGAGTATTCATAGTAAAACTTAAATTTTTAAATTTCGTAGTTAAGTGTGCAGAATAATAAAATGTTAAAGAATAATTTTAGAGTGCAAATTTACCATCAGTTATTGCTAACCTCACAGCTCTTGAATATCTGTCTCTTTCCGGTAAAAACTTTGAAGGCTTATTCTCATTTACTTCATTGACTAACTTTTCAAAGCTCCAGGTATTTTAACTGTCAACGAAAAACAGTACATTGGAAGTAGAAACTGAAATATTTCCCAGACCACCTACATTTCAATTGAAGGGCAAATTTTTGGACCTTAGGGGTGTAGGTGTCCTTTTCCCTCATTGATATTTTTGGACCTATCAAATAATAATATTGATGGGCAAATTTTTACTGAGTATTGGAACTTGACTAAATTAGTTGGGTTACATATGAACAACAACCTCTTCAGTGGGAAGATTACAGATCGTCTAAACAAGACCTCTTCATTGAATATTTTGGATATATCCAACAACATGGTATCTGGTCAAATTCCTTATTGTATTGGTAACTTGTCAAGACTTTAGTTTCTTCAAATGTCAAAAAATCAATTAGATGGTATCTTAGAGGCCTTAGATTTCTAGACATCTCTGAAAATAAGTTGTCAGAACGACTGCCTCTTCTTTGAATCTTTCATCGGTGCAGTTTCTTTATTTGCAAAAGAATGCTCTAAACGGGCTATTCCAGATTCATTGCTCAGAAGCACTGAACAAGCAATCATTGATTGAAGTGTTAACGAGTTCTCTGGAAACAATCCGAATTGGATCAGTGAGTACTCAAATCTGCAAGTACATCTTCTACAAGGAAATCGTCTTCATGGCCTGACCAGTTGTGCCAATTAAGAAGATTAAGTATCTTGGATCTTTTGCGTAATAAACTAAATTGGTCAATACCTTCATACTTCACTAATATGTTGCTATGGAAGGGAAAAGATGATGGGTTTAGTAGCATATTCGCACCTGGGTATGGTGCTTATGCGATTCGAGATTCTATGCTTACTACAGCTCCAATCTTACATTGTGACACTGGGAATGTGGGATGAAATGTTTTCAGCATCATATCAAGGAGAAGTAGAATCCACAAAGAAGAATCGGTATGAATCTTACAAGGATGACATTCTTGATTCTTAATCACATGGCTGCCTGGATTTGTCAAGCAATGAATTAACAGGTGACATCCCCTTGGAAACTTGAAGAACTTAAAGACATCCGTGCATTGAATTTCTCCCATCATATCTTGTCAGGTTCAATACCGGAGAGCTTTTCCAATCTGAAAATGATAGAGAGCCTAGACCTTTCCCAGTTCCCACGACAAATTAGCTGGCCAAATTCCTCCTGAATTGGCCGAGCTCAACTTTTTATCCATCTTCAATGTGTCATACAACGAGTTTGCCAACAATTTGTATTTCTTCATGTTTCCATTGCCTTTTGAAATAATATGTGATAATGTAACAACGAATTTGATATGACATAATAAACTGAACCGTTCTCTCTTTTTTTTGTTTAATTCTCTACTTTTGATCGTTTATATGAGTAACAAATTCATTTTTCTGTATACATGACCAGAAACCAACTCCTTTGAAAAGTTTAATGACAGAAAGCATATAAAAACAGAGGATGACAGAACACTCTGTAACTATCAGAGCATTCTGTCATGAGGAATGAAACAGAAAGCACGTACTCTTAAGCAACTAGCACCGTAGCTTTTGCCACTTCAGCTTACACATTATCACCCAAGTTAACTAACTAACGAACATAACAGTTTTTTAATTACAATTCAGGCTTTGGAGTTACCGGGAAACTTGTACTCCATAGAAAGCATTTTTTATCACCTCTCATCACTGTCATCACTACCATATAGCATTTAATTACATAAACAAAATTGTCAAACAATTTCACTTTTTCATCTTCACGCTTTTACCCCTCAACTACCCCCCCCCCCCCCCCCCCTCTTTCGTCTCTAATAATTTCCACAGTTCAAGTCAATATTTCAACAAGTGGACCTGGTCAGAAAAGATAGACTTGACCCAATTGCATCACCCACTAATGACATTTCCCTATGTTTGACTGGTTGCTAATTCCTCAATCAATCAAATTGCAAGTCTTTCCTGGATGTGATGATACGTTCCATATAGAATAATCATTTGTACTCATTGCTACGTATTCTTTATTACGAATTTAGTTGGATATATAATTTCAGAGTAAAGCTGCAGATTATTGAGAGGAAATTAAGGGTTGCCTTCCAATGGAAACTTTCTTTATTAAGTTCTTCATACCGTTGATTTTAAGGTCTTCGATTCAAATGCATGGATACGATGGTTGCTTGGAAAAGGAGACGATTGGTCTACTGGAGATCAAAAGGTTCTTTATATCAATCAATGGTGGTGAATATGCAGAGGAAATCCTTACTTCATGGGTTGATGATGGAACCTCTGATTGTTGTGACTGGGAGAGACTTAAGTGCAACGCCACAACACGACGGGTGATGGAACTCTCACTCAATCATTTGAAGCATTACAAGAGTTCCAACTCTAATAACTCTTCTGATGGTGATGGAGTTGTAATTCTGAATTTGTCATTGCTTCCTCCTTTCCAAGAACTGCAAAGCCTTGACTTGGATGGCAATTCCTTTCAAGGTGTGTATGAGAATAAAGGTATGTACATCATTTCCCTTTTTTTTTTTTTTCTCTGAGCGATTTGCGCCAAATATGACCTAATAGCTCCTAAATTACAGGGAAATGACTTTACTATTTTTTACCAACTGTGTTTTCCTTGACTGCTAGACTGTTAGGAAATTTCTAAAATTTGATGTGACTCTAGCATTTCTTTTTTATTTGTTCTGTCAAATTGATCTTGTCTAGAGACCGACAAGCGAGAATTTTCTGAGCCTCAGGTACAAAATTATGTAGAGCACTAAGAGCAGCTATCAATTGAACAACACCACAAATTTCGCCAAAAACAATACGTTCTTCTTCTTCTTCTTCTTCTTCTTCTTCTTCTTCTTCTTCTTCTTGGACACCATAAATTGTGCTACTAGTGTTAGTTAGCTGCACTTAGGACTACAAAGCTATTCACGTTTTTATAAATTGCTTTATGTTTCAGTTGTCATTAAATTAAGTTTGTCCTAGTCTTTAGGAAGTTGTTAGTTTGTTCCACATGTATCAGCTCATAGCTTGATTCTCGATCAATTAGTTGTTCATTTTTATTATAAATTGCAAGCTTAATGCATAAAGTAATGTGAATTTCCAGTACTGCATTCTGCAATATCTTTCTTTGTTCTTCCTCGAAATTATTAATCCTCTGTTTTTATCTTTCAAAATTACAAAGTGGTATCAGAGCTTTGTTTTCTTAAGGGATCTGTGTGTAAGTTCAACGCATCATGGAAGCTGAAGCCAGTTTCTCTTCTCTTGCTCCACCGGTGTTCGATGGAGACAACTATCAAATCTGGGCAGTACGCATGGAGACATATTTGGATGCTTTGGATCTTTGGGAAGCAGTGGAAGAAGACTATGAAATTCCTGCACTTCCAAACAATCCCACCATGGCACAGATTAAAGCACAGAAAGAAAAGAAGATGAAGAAGCCGAGGGCCAAAGCATGCTTGTTTGCTGCGGTGTCAACAACAATTTTCACAAGAATAATGTCCCTTAAGACAGCCAAGTCTATATGGGATTATCTCAAGGAAGAATATGCAGGAGATGAAAAGATAAAAGGAATGCAGGTTTTGAATTTGATAAGGGAATTCGAGTTGCAAAAGATGAAGGAATCTGAAACAATTAAAGAATATTCAGATAGACTTCTTGGAATTGCAAACAAAGTGAGGTTACTCGGGTCAAAATTTAGTGATTCAAGGATTGTAGAAAAGATCCTTGTCACTGTGCCGGAGAGGTATGAAGCGACAATTACAACCTTGGAAAATACTAAGGATATGTCAAAAATTTCCTTGGCAGAATTACTTAATTCCCTGCAGGCACCAGAGCAGAGGAGGCTTATGAGACAAGAAGTCAATACTGAAGGAGCCTTAGCTGCAAAACATCACGGAGCTGACAAAAGGAAAAAGAAGAAATGCCAAGGGAGAAATTCTGTTTCTCCTACTTCGAGCAACAACAAAAGCAAAATTGGAAATTTCAAGGAAAAAAATCCTCTTTGCCATCACTGTGGAAGAAAAGGCCACCCTTCATTCAAATGTTGGAGGAGACCTGATGCAAAATGTTCCAAATGCAATCAGACTGGACATGAAGCACCAATTTGCAAAGAAAAATCTCAGCAACAAGAAGTTGAAGCCCAAGTTGCAGATCAAGAGGATGAAGATCAGCTTTTTGTGGCGTCTTGTTTTGCAAGTAGCAGTTCAACTGAAAGTTGGTTAATTGATAGCGGATGTACCAACCATATGACTAATGACAAGGAACTCTTCATAGATTTGAGGCCAACTGATATTACTAAAGTCAAAATCGGCAATGGTGATTACATTTCTGTCAAAGGGAAAGGAACAATCACCATAACTAGCGCTGAAGGTACAAAGAGAATCTCTGATGTCCTCTACGTACCAGAAATTAACCAAAATTTGTTGAGTGTAGGTCAATTGATGGAAAAAGGCTTTAAAGTGATCTTTGAAGATAGTTTCTGTCGTATTCAAGATGTCATTGGTCAGGAAATTCTCAAAGTAAGAATGAAAGGAAAAAGTTTTTCTTTTGATCCCATCAAAGAAGAACTTATTGCATTTTCCACCAAAGCTAGCAAGACCGAGATATGGCATAAGAGACTTGGTCATTGTCACTTGCAAAGGATGCAGCTGATGAAGACAAAGGAGCTCACAGTTGGCTTACCAACCTTTGAAGACCACTTACAAAATTGTCAAGCTTGTCAGTATGGTAAACAAAAAAGGAGACCATTCCCGAAGTCAACTTGGAGAGCCAGTCGCAAGTTGCAGCTTGTCCACACAGATGTATCGGGTCCTCAAAGAACTCCATCCTTAGCAGGTAGTCGGTATTATATTATTTTCATTGATGATTTTTCAAGATTATGCTGGATTTTTTTTCTAAAACTCAAGTCAGAAGTGGCTGGAGTGTTTTGGAGGTTCAAGAAAATGGTGGAAAATCAGAGTGGCTGTAATATTCAAGTTCTAAGGTCTGATAATGGAAAAGAATACACCTCAGAAAAATTTAATTTGTTTTGCGAAAAAGCGGGTATAGAACACCAGCTTACAGCTCCCTACACTCCACAGCAAAATGGAGTTAGTGAAAGGAGAAACAGATACATAATGGAGATGACCAGATGTATGCTTCATGACAAGGAGTTGCCAAAGAATTTTTGGGCTGAGGCGGCTAGCACTGCAGTTTTCTTGCAAAACAGATTACCTACCAAGGCATTGAAGGATAAAACTCCATTTGAGGCTTGGTATGGTTATAAACCTTCACTGAATTTTCTTAAAGTGTTCGGTTGTGTGTGTTTCTCTCACGTTCCACAGGTCAAGCGTGATAAACTTGATAAGAAGTCAGAACCAGGGATCTTTGTCGGTTACAGTTCTTCCTCTAAGGCCTACAAGGTTTATCAACCTCAAACAGGGAAGATAATTGTTAGTAGAGATGTGTTCTTCAATGAAGATGAGAAGTGGAACTGGGAACAAACAAAAATTCCATCCTCCAACAAGCAAAAATCAAGTACTCCCTTTCAAACAATAAAAGAGCACGCATCAGAACAGTGGCAAGAAGAATTACAAGATGATCCACCAATCCGTGGAACAAGACTTCTCTCTGATATCTATCAAAGCTGCAATGTGGCTATTTGTGAACCTGCAGGTTATGAAGAAGCTATTAAAGATCAGAAATGGAAGATGGCAATGGAGGAAGAGTTGTCAATGATAAAAAAGAGCAAGACTTGGAAGCTAGTTGATAGACCGAAGGATAGAAAAATTATTGGAGTAAAATGGGTGTTTAGAACCAAACTAAATTCAGATGGAAGCATCAACAAACACAAAGCCAGGCTTGTTGTTAAGGGATATGCTCAAGTTTTTGGGGTGGATTACTCAGATACATTTGCTCCTGTTGCCAGATTAGACACTATTCGGCTGGTGCTAGCTATAGCAGCTCAAAATGAGTGGAAAGTATTTCAACTAGATGTAAAATCTGCATTCTTGAATGGTATTTTGCAGGAAGAAATTTATGTTGAACAGCCCGAAGGATTCGTAGAACAACGTCAAGAGGAGAAAGTCTACTTGCTCAAAAAAGCTCTATACGGCTTGAAACAAGCACCTAGAGCATGGTATAGCAAGATAGACAAGCATTTGTCAAGCCTAGGATTTGAAAAAAACATGTCAGAGGCTACTCTTTATGTGAAACGTAAAGGAGATGATCTGCTTATAGTCTCTCTTTATGTTGATGATCTCTTAATCACAGGTGGTAATACCAAGCTCGTTGAAGAGTTCAAAAGGGAAATAATGCAGATTTTTGAAATGACAGACCTTGGACCAATGACATACTTTTTGGGAATAGAGATTAAGCAGTTAGAAGGTGAAGTTTTTATTTGTCAAAAGAAGTACGCCAAAGAAATCCTTAAGAAGTTTCATATGGAGGATTGCAAGGCAATAACTACTCCAATGAATCAAAAGGAAAGGTTAAGTAAGGAGGATGGAACAGACAAAGTTGATGAAGGCTATTTTAGAAGCATGGTTGGGTGTTTAATGTACCTAACTACAACCAGGCCAGATATTGTTTTTGCTGTGAGTATTCTCTCTCGTTTCATGCATTGTGCTAGTGAACTGCATCTTAAAGCAGCAAAAAGAGTCATTAGATACATCAAAGGAACTATTGACTTTGGGGTAAAATACAAGAAGTGTCAAAACTTCAAGTTGTTGGGATTTTCTGACAGTGATTGGGGTGGATCCGTAGATGACATGAAGAGTACATCTGGCTATTGTTTTAGTCTTGGATCAGGAGTTTTCTCATGGTGCTGCAAGAAACAAGAGATTGTAGCTCAGTCTACTGCAGAGGCCGAATTTGTTGCTGCCACAGCAGCAGTGAATCAGGCATTGTGGCTGAGGAAATTATTATGTGATTTAAACTTGAAGCAATTGAATGATACAGAGATATTTGTGGACAATCAGGCAGCAATTGCAATCTCCCACAATCCAGTTTTTCATGGAAAAACTAAGCATTTCAAGATTAAATTCTTCTTTTTAAGGGAAGTGCAGAAGGAAGGAGAAGTGAGACTCATTTACTGCAGATCTGAAGATCAGCTTGCAGACATTTTCACAAAGTCTTTGCCAGCAAACAAGTTTCAGCTTCTTAGGCAAAGACTTGGAATTTGCAGCTCCAAGTGCATGGAGGAGTGTTAGTTAGCTGCACTTAGGACTACAAAGCTATTCACGTTTTTATAAATTGCTTTATGTTTCAGTTGTCATTAAATTAAGTTTGTCCTAGTCTTTAGGAAGTTGTTAGTTTGTTCCACATGTATCAGCTCATAGCTTGATTCTCGATCAATTAGTTGTTCATTTTTATTATAAATTGCAAGCTTAATGCATAAAGTAATGTGAATTTCCAGTACTGCATTCTGCAATATCTTTCTTTGTTCTTCCTCGAAATTATTAATCCTCTGTTTTTATCTTTCAAAATTACAACTAGGGGTGTCTGTACAGGTTTGGAGTCCAACATCTTGTAAGTATTAAGCACTTTGGTTAAATATTTCTTTTGAGATAGAAATATCAGATCTTTGCTTCTGTTCCTAATAATTTCAACTCCTAAAATCTTTTGAGCAACCCTTAAGCTTTTTATGTCAAATTCTGAACTCAACATCTGTTTCAGCTCTTCAATTTTATCTCTTTCTTTACAAGCTATGAGTATATCATCTACATATAACAATAGATATATGTAGGGATAGTCTTTTATAAGCTTGTAGTACAGATAGTAGTCATAATTGCATCTTATGAAACCATATGACACCATGAAATAATCAAACCTGAGATACCATTGTCCTGGGTACTGTTTTAAGCTATAAAGAGATTTTTCCAACAAGCATACATGTTCAGGCTTCTTGGGGTCTGCAGACCCTTCAGTTGGGCTATATATATCTCTTCTTGTAATCTACCATGTAAAAATACAATTTTGACATCAAGTTGATCAAGCTCCATGTCATTTACTATTGTAAGAGCCAAAATGACATTGATGCATGTCTGACGATAGCAAAGAAAACTTCTTTGAAATCTGCCACTTCCTTCTCTGTATACCAATTTGCAACCAACCTTGCCTGAAGTCTCTTTGGATCAGAACTTGTAAGGCTCTCTTTGATTTTGAAGATCAATTTGCAACCTATAATTCTTCTGTTTTTAGGCTTCTTAACTAGTTCCCTGGTATCATTCTTGTAAGGAGAAGCCATTTATTTGTTCATAGCTTCTAGTGAGTGATCTTTTAACTTGCTTTGGGTTGCTTCTTTGTAGCTTTTGAGCTCTTCATCATCAATTGCATGAGCAACTATCAAGGTAAAAGCAATAAGATCAACATATCTATATTTCTTGGGTGGTCTGATTTGCCATTTTGTCTTATTTTTCGGTTAGCTAATACCTTTTTATTAGGGGCTCAATTCTTTGTTGTTGACTTTGAGTTTCTGAAACAGTTGTACCATCAATGACTTCATCTGAATCTACAGCTTTAAATGAGTCATTTAGATTAGATAACTCCACCTCAAAATGTTGTTTCTCTATAAACTTCTGATCACTCTCAACTGGTTCCTTGTGAGGCCTCTTTCTTAGACCCTCAATAAATACTCCATCTCTACTTATTAAGTACTTGGAGGGGTCAAATCTATACACCATATTTTAGAGCCTTTAACACCTTCTGAATAGCCTATGAAAAAACCTTTCGAGGCCATTTGAGCAGGTTTCCCTTGGTTCACATGAGCATATGTAGTATGGGTGGGCATCGATTCAGTTCGATTCAGTTTGGTCCTAAATTAAAAAATTTGTTTGGTTATTAAGGAAAATAAAATCCGAACAAGAACTGACAGTTCGGTTCAGTTTTAGTTTTTAAGTTCAGTTTCAATTTTTCGGTAATAGTTTGCTTAACTGTTTGGATTAACAAATCGGTGTTTTGGCTCACCTTAACTTGCACACAAGGCCGACTATAATCAATGAATAATAAACAAAAATACAATAATTTACAAATTTGTATTCGCAAAAAAAAAAAAGCAAAAATTTTGGACTAAAATAAAGAATTTTCATAATCATCGTCACTGTTTTTAATATGAAAACCTTTGGCCCAAAACTTATATAAAATAAAATAAGTTTTTGTGCCATAATACAATTTAACAAAATATAGGTATCAGAATGGTATCTTGCCCTATTGACTTTCGGTCAAAGACCCTTGTGAAAAGTTTACAAAAATATGGGGTTATAATAGAATTTTGATATGCAAACATTTCTTAAACATTGGGCCATACTAAAAGTTTATAAAGTATAGGGATCTAAATGTAAATCTTGAACGAACATGCTCTTTACTTTATTCATGAAAGTCATGTTCATTCTTTCAGCCAACCCATTTTGTTGAGGTATCAACCTCCCTATCATATGCCTTTAAATTCCCTCATTTGCACGAAAGCTGTCAAACCTTTGATTGGAAAATTCTAAGCCATTGTCTATTTTAAGCTTGTTTACCTTTTTTCCACATTGATTTTCAATTAAGCTTTTCCCTTCTTTGGATTTTCAAAAACTTGATCTTTACTCTTTAGGACATAAACCCAAACACTCCTAAAAAAGTCATTAATGAGTGACAAAAAATAGTTATTGCCACCTAAGAACACTTGTTGTGTAGGCCTCCACATGTCAGAATGAATATACTCCAACTTATCCTTGGATTTGTGTACTAACTTCTTAAAGCTAGCCCTTATAGCTTTTCCTAAGACACAATATTCACAAAACTCCAAGCTTCCAATCTTATCACATTCTAATAAGCCTTGCTTTTCCAGTTCTTTATGACCTTTTTCACTTATGTGTCTTAACCTCAGATGCTATAGCCTAGTTCTGCTAGTAATGGTGTTTGAAGTCACACTAGCTTCACCTATAACTATTTCCCCATCTAAGATAAACACACCATTTTTTCTGTTACCCTTCATAATAACCTCAGATCGCTTAACAACCTTCATCTCACTGGATTCAATCTTAACACTACATTCCATTTCACAAGCATTCTCAAGGAAATTAGATTTCTTTTTAGGTCATAAACATATCTAACATGTCTAAGCTCTATAATGGTACCATCATGTAGTTTAAGATTTACATTGCCAATTCCTAAGATCTGACATGCTGTAACACCCTAGGCGAATCCCACATCGGCAAAGCACGGGAGAAATGCTGGATTTATAATGAGTGATCCACACCTTAATTGGTAAGACAAGTTTTGGGGTGTATGGGCGCCCCAGAAACAAAACCGTGCGAGCTTTGGTAAGGCCCAAAGTAGACAATATCTTGCCAGGTCTAGGTTGGGTTATGATAAATGGTATCAGAGCGGCTCCACGTGTCCTCTTGAGCGATTGTGGGGCAAACCTCAGCGAGGACGCTGAGTCCCTAAGGGGGAGTGTATGTAACACCCTAAGCGAATCCCACATCGGCAAAGCACGGGAGAGATGCTGGGTACATAAGGGGTGATCCACACCTTAATTGGCAAGACGCGTTTTGGGGTGTATGGGCGCCCCAGAAACAAAACCGTACGGGCCTTGGTAAGGCCTAAAGCGGACAATATCGTGCCAGGTCTGGGTTGGGTTATAATATCAGAGCGGCTCCGCGTGTCCCCTTGAGCGATGGTGGGGCAAACCTCAGTGAGGACGCTGAGTCCATAAAGGAGGTGTATGTAACACCCCAGGCGAATCCCACATCGGCAAAGCACGGGAGAGATGCTTGGTTTATAAGGGGTGATCCACACCTTAACTGGCAAGACGCATTTTGGGGTGTATGGGCGTCCTAGAAACAAAACCGTGCAGGCCTTGGTAAGGCCCAAAATGAACAATATCTTGCCAGGTCTAGATTGGGTTATGACATATGGTATTAGAGCGGCTCCGCGTGTCCTCTTGAGCGATGGTGGGGTAAACCTCAGCTCGAACGCTGAGTCCCTAAGGGGGGTGTATGTAATACCCTAGGTGAATTCCACATCGGCAAAACACGGGAGAGATGCTGGGTATATAAAGGGTGATCTACATCTTAATTGGCAAGACGCGTTTTGGAGTGTATGGGCGTCCCAGAAACAAAACCGTGCGGCCTTGGTAAGGCCTAAAGCGAACAATATCTTACCAGGTGTAGGTTGGGTTATGACACATGCAGCATTGTTGCCCATCATTACTCTATCACCATTAAAATCATGATATTCAATAAAGTAACTTTCGAATTGAGACATATGAAAAGTAAAGTTTGAGTCTAAAAAACCATTTACCTTTTTCTTTGTTGTTTGCCATCCTTCTTCTTCTATAATAGTTGTATCTCCATTCTAACCCTTTTTCTTGAGCTTTCTTTCTAGGCAATCTTTCTTGAAATGCCCTTCTTTATAACATAAGAAACACTTCAAGTTCTTGGACTTTTCTTTGTTCTTCACTTGCTTTTTTCTTTCCTCTTCTAGCCTTACTTTTGCTGTTAAACCTTTACTAGAACTATACCCTAGGCTTTCTTGCTTTCGTTGTAATTCTTTAATGCTCATTCTTTAATGCTAAGAGCTGATTTTACCTTATCTAGAGACAATGTCTTCCTGCCATACATCAAGGCATCAACAAAGTACTTATAAGATTTGGGCAGAGAGCTTATTAATAGCAATGCTTTATCCTCATCACTTAATGCTGCATCTATGGTTTCCAGAGTGTCACACACTTTGTTAAACTCATCAAGATGATCATCAAGGGATGAGCTTTCCATCATTTTCAATGTAAACGTTCTCTTTTTGACATATAACCTGTTAGCAAGAGACTTTTTCATGTATATGCTCCTGAAATTTGGCCCACAAGTCAGCAATTGTGGGTTTTTTGGCCACTTCCCTTATCACTGAGCCTGCAAGGCTCAAGATTATCATTCCCTTTGCCTTCCTATCAATTTTAGTAGCATGTTCAGGGGACTCTGAAGAGGACACTTCTTTCCTTTCCTTCTTGGTCACTGGTTGAATGCCTCCATTTTAATTTTCCACATATTAAAGTCATTTCTACCATTAAATTTCTCAAGATCGATCTTTGGAGTAGCTATATTTGGATCTTGACCCTATAATCCAAGCTCATATACTATGTGCAGTGCTCAAATGGCCAAAAGATATAGAGCTACTAAAGCACCGCCTAAGATCGAGATCAAGGACAACCAAATTCCATATGATGATCTAAGCCACCGTGATACTCTTAATTCTAAACAAGAAACTTTAATCAAGGTTTATAGGAATTAAAGAAGTATGAAACTAAATAAATATACCAAGAAACACAGAAAAAAGAAACTTAGATTACGTAGTTCGGTTGTGCTGTAAACACAACCTACATCCACGGGAGACGCCACTAGAAGGAATATTATTGATAATTCAAGTCAAAATTACAGAGATTTGATAGAGATGAATACAAGAAACAAGATCACACTTTGCTCTCACCAAGATCTCTCCAGAAAGCTCTCGATTTCATGCATACAAACTATCTCAATAATTAGCTCTTATATCAGCTGATACACAACCCATTTGCACAGATTACAGCCACTTGTATAACAGCTTATTACAGCCACGTGTATAACAGCATTTGTCACTGATTTGATTCCCTTCTCACATGCATCCTCACGTGCCTCAATTAAGCTTAATTAAAATGATGTCGAATGATGTCTTTTTGAGCTTTAAGTTGAGCACATGACCAACTCGTGATAACTTGAAGCATTTTAACCATCTGAAATGCTGTCGTTTAATGACTCCAAAATGACTCCAAGTTTTGAATTCATCAGTTTGGTCCACACTAAGCACTTATATTTGTAAAAAAAAAAAAAAAAATTGACAAGACACTAATAAAATGAACTATAATACCATATCAGTGAAAAAGATAAAATAATCAATTAACACTGTAATACCACATGATTTAATAGTTCATTTTTGTTAGTATTTTATCATTCTTAGTCTCTTTAATTAATATTTTTCTTCATGCTACGAAGCTTCGATACAATACTCCTGAAACTAATTCTTAAAGTAATATAAATTTTCTTTTTCTGAATGTAGGTTTGACCAGCTTGAGAAACTTGAAAAGATTGGATCTAAGTAATAATTATGGATTTACTACACCAAATCAAGGTATACCTTGACAATTAATTTCCTATTTTATTTATGTATTTTTGTCATATTTCTTTTTTAATTATTTGAATTTCACATCGAATTTAGATCAATCATTAAGGCTTACGCTACTCGACTGCCTTTTATCACATCTACATTTAACTTAAAACTAAACAATCAGTTGCATAACCCACAAGAACTTTTTTCCCTTTATCCTTGTATTTGTTCTAAGTTTTTAAGTTACATTATGATGTAACTTACATCAACCTGAAAATGGTAACTAGTGACCCAAAGAGTAGTTTAGTTGGTTTTACTTTTGGGTCACTAGTTACAACTTAGTGGTTGATGTCAGTTACATCATAATATGACTTAACTAGTGACCCAAAGGCCCTTGTCTTAATTTTTTTTTTTTGGTACATAAGGACTCCTCAAAGAGAGCTTAGACAAAACAAAACGGGGATAAGCAACCCCATACATATCATGAAGGACAATGTGATTAATAGAATGTCGGAGGGGAGCTAAAAACATGGAGACCCAAGGGTAGAGAATGTGCATAATTAGCAAGAGCATCAGCAGCAGAATTAGCCTCATGATAGATATGTTTGACGTCAACATGCCAATCACGTTTCAAAAGCTCCTGGATAGAGAGGATAATATGAGAGTAATCAATTAATGGATACAAAAGAACTAGCAACCAATTGGGTTACACATAAACTATCATCTTCCACCAATAGCCATCGAATTCCAATCTCCCAAGCAATCAGTAACAGAACAGCAGCCAATATTTAGCCCAAAATTCCGAATCCACTTGCCGCCATGATCTCTAAGACTACCTTCTGCAATTGAAAACCGAGAATTTTTGCAAGAACCATCCGCATTTAGCTTACACCAAGGCCACAAAGGAGGTGACCAATAGATCCATAATTCTTTCTTGTTGGCTGCTGAAACTAACAAGGAACCATTAATGCATTGAGTTTCCTCAGCCTGCATACTTATGTCCTGAATCATGTAATTGCTTTCAACAGAAACATTAATGAATTGAAATTCATTACGCCTTTAAAGATTATGGATTATCCACTCCTTAAGCGGCATAGAATAAAATTCTGCTTCGGGCTCTTTGGGACGAAGTAATTCCAAACCCATTTAGCCATGGGGCAATCTATAAGCACATGAAGAGTTCTCTCCCAATCCAAGCCACACCGATCACAAACGCAATTAGAATAAATGTGTTGTCTCATAAGCTCCAATTTTGTCTAGATTCGGTCATGCAACACAGTCCAAATGAAAATACGAACAGCTTGAGGCCCTTTCCATCGCCAAGCAAGAAGCCAACTCGATTCCTTATCCTCATGTCTTGATTCAGCAAGATGGTGATATGTGAAACTAACAGTGAAATTACCTTTGCTAAAAGCCGACCAATAAATCTGATCCTGTCTTTTCTCATGTCGTAGCGGTTGAATGGAAGCAATTCTGAGTAGAATATGATTCAGTGGTAAAGGACTGAAGATTTTCCACTTCTATTAGTTATCCGTATTCACAAAATCAGCTACTTTCCATAAAGGATGTCTTCACAAACAGGGGCAATAGCATAATCAAGGAGGGGTCGAGTTTTAGTGGCCCAGTAGTCCCACTAGAATCTTGCTTTCTCGCCATTCCCAACAGACCAGCCAGTGCCCATAAGAGTTTTGTTCCAAATTTTGTTGACCGAGCGCCAAAGTTAAGAGCAATTTTTGCTAGGTAAAACAGTCAGTAGATTCATAAGGTTAATATCATACTTCGTACTCAAAACTTTAGACCAAAGGCTCTCAGTCGAAGAAATAAGGCCCCAACATATCTTCGTAAGCATAGCTTGATTCATAATATAAAGGTTTTTAAATCCTAAGCCCCTATTATTTTTTGGCTTACAAACTGTACTCAAGTTAATTTGACTCAACTTTCTCCCCTTTTGGATTAACACTGCATAAAAAACGTCGACAAGCTTGGTCGATCTTGTTCTTGACACTAGATGGAAGGTTTGTCGTCTGCATGGCATAGATAGGAATTGCTTAGAGAACAGATTGTGTGAGTGTTAGACGGCCAGCCAGAGAAAGATGAGAAGCATTCCAAGTTGATAGCCTCTTTTCCACCTTGTCCACAATTTCTTGGTAAGTATTCTTGATAACCCGCGAATGAAGAAGGAGCATACCAAGATACCTATCAAGATCGTTAGTGATAATAAATTCGAGAGTCTTCCCAATACTCTTAGCCACACCCATCGAGACAAAAGAAGAGAAAAAAAGGTGGTTTTTATTTTATTCACCTTTTCCCCTGAGCTACAACAAAAATCATCTAGGATAGCATTAATAATTTTAGCTTGATCATAGAAAGCTTCAGCAAATAATGGTAAGCCATCTGCAAAGAAAAGATGGGTGAGAGGGGTCTCTTTACGTGACAAATGGATCAGTTTCCACTCCCCAGCGTTAACAGCACTGCAAATACCATGGCTAAGGCGCTCGATACAAAGCATGAAAATGTATGGAGATATGGGATCACCCTGTCTAATCCCCCTTGAAGGTTAAATTCATCTGTAAAGTCACCATTCCAGAGAACATTCATTTGAGTAGTAGTAATGTATTCTATTATAATCCGGGTAAGATTCATGGGTATTCCTGTTGTAGGACGTTAATTTAGGTTAATTTAAGGTTCTAAAATTTTTATTGTTTTAGGATTTTTTATTTTTATTGGAGTCTATTTATGGTATGTGATTTAGTATTTTATTTCTATTATAATTTTGATTTAGTTTTCCTTTTGTAGTTAACTTAGGGAAGTAGGTTTCCTTTATTATAAATAGAGAGGTCTTGTAATTATTTTCATAACTTCAGATTGGATGATTCAATAAAACTCCTCTTTTATAATTCCTTCTAGGATTATCTACCCAAATCTCTCTTGTAGAGTCATTAGGATTAGAGCATCATCTAATCTCGCTTTACGTGTTATTAAAAATCTCATTTAGTTGTTTGGATTATAACAATATCTAATCACGCTTTAATTAAAACGTAATATAATGGCTTGATCCAATACTAGAATAATATCTAGTATTCCCTACCCAATCAATCCCGCTTCCACTATGCGTCGTCCCAGCAATTTCGACCTCGATTAAAGTCTCAAAGATAAAACTCAAGCTCAGCTTGTCATATGCCTTTTCAATATCAACTTTGATTGCCATCAAGTGGAAGGTGCATGAACAACTTA
Organism: Murraya paniculata; assembly: GCA_030449075.1. NCBI lineage: Eukaryota > Viridiplantae > Streptophyta > Magnoliopsida > Sapindales > Rutaceae > Murraya > Murraya paniculata. The sequence continues at coordinate 89,459 of JAEVFN010000084.1, read as the reverse complement.
TCAAATCATGGTAGGCGACATTGGTGGTGAAATTACTTGGCCGCATGATTGGTTATAAAGCATTTGTTTCAAGATTGGATGCTTTGTGGCCGAATATAGGGGGTTTTTCAGTAATTGATTTAGATAATGGCTATTACATTGTTGGTTTCCACTCGAAAAATGTTGCTGAGTTAGCTCTTATTCAAGGTCCATGGGTTATTTTGGGACACTATTTGACTGTCTAGCAGTGGCCTCCACACTTTGATTGCTCTAGCGAGAAAATTGACAAGTGTTAGTAAATTGATTGGTGAAGTAGGGCCACAGCTAAAATGAAATTGGAAGAAAATAAAGAACAACCACATAAGGAGGACACCAGAAATTTACGTGGTTTGGCTTTTAGCTTACGTCCACGGGCGAAGACAGAAGGAAAATATTTTACTAGTGAAATGAGAATTACAAGTATTGTAATATTTTGGCTCACTACCCAGAACCGCAATACATCCAATCTCTCAAATCACTATAACAAGAGCTTAAAGCTCTGACACTCTCAATTCTTTGCTCCTCATTCTTAAGAGAAGAATTAAGCTAAAGAAAAATTGGATTGCTTTTCTCAAACTTTTTTGGATGATAAAACCAAATAGGGAGCTCCTTTTTATAGCCAAAATTGGCTATTATTTTATTTATTTTGCTTGTCAAAATTTACTACAGCACCTCCATTTTTCTTACATTTCGGCTTCTTCAATGTCAAAGCCATGTGCCACCAATTTTATTTCTTTAAAGATGCTGCAGCCTTCTTTGATTTTTCTTTGTTGAAAATGGGCTGCTTCTAGAATTTGGCAGCCACTTTTCTTGACATTCTCCCACTTGGAGATTTGATTGAGAACCAATCAATCTCCACACTATCCATTCTGCTTCGTCATTATCATGTTTCTTATGTTTCTATTAGGCCATAAGAGAATCTATTTATACAAACTTGTCAACATTTATTGGCTTGGTCAAAACATCTATTAGGTTCTCCTTGGTATGGATCTTTTACAAGTCAACACTTTCGTCTTCCACTACTTCTCGAATGAAGTGACACTGTACCCCTATGTGCTTTGTCCTTGAATGAAAGACTGGATTCTTTGCAAAGTGCAAAGCACTCTGACCGTCACAAAAAACTAGCATTTTCTCTTGTTTGTGCCCAAGCTCCTCCAATATCCTTTGTATCCAAATAGCTTCTTTGCAAGCTTGTATAACTGCCATGTATTCTGCTTCCGTTGTAGACAGGGCCACAACGGTCTGCAGTTTCAAAACCCAGCTTACAGCTCCTCCTACAAGTGTATGCACATAGCTAGTATTGGATTTTCTTTTATCAAGATCTCCTGCAAAATCTGAATCCACATAGCCCCTAAAAGTAAACTCTGATCCTCCATAACATAATACAACATCCAAGGTTCCTCTGATGTATCTTATAAACCTTTTCACAACTTTCCAATACTCTCCATCAAGATTCATCATGTATCGACTGACTACTCTTGCTGCTTGTGCAATTTCTGGTCTAGTATAAATTCTAACAAACATCAAACTTTCCACTACTGATGCATACGGTACTCGAGACATCTCCTTCCTTTCTACTTCAATGCTGGGACACATACTTGAGGATAACTTGAAATTAATAGGAAGTGGGGTAGAAATTAGCTTACAATCTTGCGGTACAATCTTGCATGTTGAAGCACCGCAAGATTTTTTTCAAACAATTCTTCTGAGAAAGCCAAATCTTCCTATTATTTCTGTCTTGGTGAATTTGTATCCCTAGAATCTTGTTTGCTAGTCCCAAGTCCTCAATTTCAAATTCCCAAGCCAATTATACCTTCAATTCTTGGACTCGATCTTTGTTGGGGCCTACCACCAACATGTCATCCACATATAACAGCAAAATGATAAAATCATTATCCTCAAACCTCTTATAATATGCACAATGATATGAACTGATTTCTTGTATCCAAGGCTCATGATGAAGGAATCAAATCTTTTATACCAAAACATCGGCGCCTATTTGAGACTATATAGAGATTTGTTCAACCTACAAACCAAGTGTTTCTTTCCTGCTTCAGCAAAACCTTCTGGTTAGAGCATATAAATTTCTTCTTCAAGTTCTCCATGAAAAAACATAGTTTTCACATCCAACTGCTCTAGATGTAGGTCAAATGTAGCACACATAGCCAAGACTATTTTGACAGTCGTAAGTCGAACCACCGAAGAAAATATCTCGTTGAAGTCAATACCTTGTTTCTGAGCATATCCTTTCACCATCAATCTTGCACAATACATCTCCACTTGATCATTGCCATCACACTTGATCTTGTAGGCCCATTTGTTTCTAATTGCTTTTCTACCATGTGGTAGTGGTACAAGTTCCCATGTGTTATTCTTGTCAAAAGCTTTAATTTCGTCTTGCATTGCGGCCATCCACAAAGCAACATCTAGGCTGTTTAAAGCTTCATGGAAAGTTTATGGCTCTCCATCCTCTGTTAGAAGACAGTATGCAACATTTATCTCTGTAACATACTCCGAGTGCCACGCTGGTGGTCGTCTCTCATGAGTTGATCGACAAACTACTAAAGCCTCGGACTCGACTAGTACTTGTTCCTCATGTTCTGGTGCTGCTCTTAAGGAATTTGAATCTTCTTTTTCTGGATTATTTTCAACATATAACGGTAAAGTCTCTGACTTTTCCTTTACAGTGCCATCATCCTCATCTTTCTTTTTTAGTTGATTTTCTAGAAAGACAACATCTTAGCTGGTAACAATCTTGTGGGTAGTGGGATTCTACAGATGATGCCCTTTACTCCATCAGCATATTCCAAGAAGATACTTCTTCTAGATTTTGGATCCAGCTTTGTTCTTTTTTAGGAATTGTACATCACGCACACAAGACATCCAAATGCATGTAGGTGAGAGTAATCAGTTGGCTTTCCAGTCCACATCTCCGTCGATGTCTTCAACTCAATTGCTGTTGATGGAGATCGATTAACAAGATAACATGCAGTTTTGGCTGCTTCTGCGTAGAATGAGTGAGGTAAACCAGCAGTACTCAACATAGCTCTTATTCTTTCTATAAAAATTCTGCTCATTTGCTCGACCACTCCATCTACTAAGGGGTGTATGCAATCGTGAACTGTCTTTGAATATCTTCTTGCTTACAATATGTAAGAAACTCGCCATCTGTGTACTCTCTACTATTGTCTGTCCTTAAGCACTTAATCCTTTTTCCTGATTCAAGTTCAAGTTGCACTTTGAATTCTTTGAACACTAGAAATACATCTGACATTTTCTTTCTTGGATACACCTAATATCTCCTGGAATAATCATCAATGAAAGTCACCATGTACTTTGCACCTCACATGAACATATCTGGTGATTCCCAAACATCATAACGTACCAAGTCTAGAATGCATTTAGCTCTGGTTGTGGATATGTTAAACCTTAATCTATGCTACTTATTTGTAACACATTGCTCACAAAATGGTAAGTTAACCGATTTGAGTCCCGGAAGCAACTTTTGCTCAAAGAGAATCTTCAAATCTTGTTCCAACACGTGGCCAAGTTTGAGATGCCACATCATTGCCAACTCTTCTCCATTTGATGCAACACATGCGTCAGCTTTCTGTAGTGTTTCCCCTTTGAGCATGAATAGATTAGCACCGATCTTTTCCACCTTCATCAACACAAGTGCAACTCTGACAATCTTCATTATCATATTTTCCGCATAGGTTTTGTATCCAAGACTATCTATTTGTCCTAAAGACAATAGATTCTTCTTCAGACCTTTGACATGTCGTACCTCCCCACCATTAAACATTTTTATTTTGATAGTACCGATACCAGCAATCTCCAAGGTATGATCATCACCCATGGGTATAGATCCTCCTGGGACATGCTCATATCTATGGAACCATTCTCTTCGAGAGGTCATGTGCCATGTTGCTCTTGAGTCTATAAGTCAGACGTCAATTAACTGCTTTTTGCCTTTTACAACAGTTGTTGCCTCGCTGTATAAAACATCACCATCATCTAAGGTACTTCCTACACATCCCTAAGCATTTGACGACTCACGCGCTTTACCATCTCTGCTCTTTTGATTGTTCCAACACTCTTTCTTGACATGCCCTTTCTTGCCACAGTTGTAGTATGTAACATTCTTCTTACTTCTTGATTTTGATCTACTATGATTTTGACTCCCACTGGGGCCATGTTCCGTTGATCTCCCTCTCGTCACCGATAGTGCTTCTGCTTGCTGTGAACTTGACTGCTTGTCTTCGTTGTTTTTTTGTCTGCTCTCCCTATTTAATATGGAGGCTGCAACATCATTGAAGGCTAGACTATCCTCTTGGTTGTTATTCGTCAGATTGATGATGAGTTGATCATATGAACCTAGTAGACTCTGAAGTAGAAGCTCCGCACATTCATTTTCTTCTATTTTATGACCCAATGTTGTAAGTTCAGAAAATAGAGTTTTCAGAGTGTTGATATGGTCGGTCACCGATGTGGTTTCCGCCATTCGAAGAGTATAGAGTCTCCTCTTCAAGAAGATCTTATTGTGTAGTGATTTCTCTGCCACACTGGATAACACCCCATCTGTAAGTGCCAAGTGTAGATCAGGAATGGCATTACCTTCCATCTCATTCCACTTGTCATCATCAATTATTTCGTGAGCTTTTCATCAATTTACGTGATTCGGCTTTTAACCTACATCCACGGGCGAAGACAGAAGGAAAATATTTTACTAGTGAAATGAGAATTACACATATTGTAATATTTTGGCTCACTACCTAGAACTCCAATACACCCAATCTCTCAAATCACTATAATAAGAGCTTAAAGCTCTGACACTCTCAATTCTCTACTCTTCATTCTTAAGAGAAGCAACAAGCTAAATAAAAATGGGATTGCTTTTCTCAAATTTTTTCGGATGATGAAACCAAATAGGGAGCTCCCTTTTATAGCCAAAATTGGCTATTATTTTATTTATTTTTCTTGTCAAAATTTGCTGCAGCACCACCATTTTTCTTACATTTTGGCTTTTTTAATGTCAAAGTCGTGTGCCACTAATTTTACTTCTTCAAATATGCTGCAGCCCTTTTTTATTTTTCTTTGTTGAAAATGGGCTACTTCTAGAATTTAGCAGCCACTTTTCTTGACAACAAGATCACGGCTTGGGACCTGTCTCCCTGTAATGCCATTACATTACTATCACAAGAGAATTATTTGATTGCTGGGACACGTGATTAGGAAAGTTATCATAATTGATTGTAATACTGAACTAGCCACTCAAGGCAAGTTTGCTTAGATTGCTGTTGAGGTCTATCTTAATGAACCCTTAATTTTCGCAGTTTCTGTTGGATGGGAAAATTCAAAACGTTGAGTATGAATCCCTCCCAACTATTTGTTTTGACCGTGGAAGGTCTGGTCACATGACTTCTTCATGCTGGAAAAGTTGAATATTGAGCCCCAAGATACTAATGTGGAATTATTGAACTCAAATGAAATTACCCATAGCAAGCTACCATCAGCATCGATTGCTGAGAACGCTACTCTAAACAACCCTTGGTTTGGTCCTGGATGGTGGTGGCTAAAAAAGGAAAGAATCAGAATAGGAAAGGAAAAGAGAAAATTTAGGATTATGCTAATCATTAAAAAGGCAATTCGAATGAAGGGTCTAGATTCATGGTTCTTTTGATTGATGATGATGGAGAGAATAACCAAAATTAGGGCAATGAATCCTCAATTGCCAATTTGAGTAGCCGAGTGCCACCAACTACAGATCCTTGTGTTTTGAAAGGGAGCAAACATTTCGCTACAAGAAAGAACTCTCTTATTCCAAAGCTAGCTGATAAACAGCCCTCACGAGCCCAAAGTAAAAAAACCAATGTTACCAAAAATGCGACAAACACAAATACTCTTACCAAAACAATAAAGCCCACTCCCATGCAAACCCTTCGCATTTCACATACCCAACTAGGCACCATGCTCAACAAACCTCCTTACTCCTATCCATTGTTCCTATAAGCTTAGACCTGCAGCACTATTCTGCAATATCTTTCAATACCAATAGAGTTTCTTCTCTCGACCTAAATCCTTCCATTTTTGCAAATTCTCAACATGACAATACGTTATCCAAAACTCAAGACCAGCCATATATATGACCCTATAAAAAAGCCTCCTGATATTGGTATGTTGATAATGAATGAGGATATAGCGGAAGATAGTGATGATAATGATTACTTGGGCACCAGTGATGAGGAGGGTCTGGAACTTTTCAGGATGACACCTCTTTGGTTAATAAGCAAGACATGGAAGTAGAGATAAAGGCTTTAGAGTCGTTGCCGTGAGGTTTTTGCCCCTATCAAATTTCCTTACCTTTTTTTTTTTTTAATTTGCCTTTATGATTTTCTCCATTATGTTTTGGAATGTTCAAGGAGCGGCTTCTGAAGGTTTCCGTCAAACTTTTGGAACCTTAATCAAGTCTTTCAACCCTACAATGGTTGTTTTGTTGGAGGCCCAAATTAGTGGAAGTAATGCTAACGCTTTCATTAAAAATTGTGGTTATGAACGATCCCATTAAGTGGAAGCAGAGGGATTTTTTTGGTGGGATTTGGATACTTTGGAACAGTACCTATGATGTAAATATCATATGGAATCATAAACAGTATATCCATTTTCAAGTGTCCAAAAACAACTCTTTAATTTCCTGGATAACTGCTATTTATGCAAGCCCTTTCCTGCCATCTGGAAGCACCTTTGGAACCACTTGGGGGAAATTGCAAATCAGGCATGGGGACCTTGGCTGGTGGGGGGTGACTTTAATGTCAAGAAAAGTGGCTGCCAAATTCTAAAAGCAACACATTTTGAACAAAGAAAAATCGAAGAAGGCTGCAGCATCTTTGAAGAAGTAAAATTGGTGACACATGGTTTTGACAATGAAAAAGCCAAAATGTAAAAAAAATGGTGGTGCTGCAGCAAATTTTGACAAGAAAAATAAATAAAATAATAGCCAATTTTGGCTATAAAAGGGAGCTCCCCATTTAGTTTCATCACTCGAAAAAATTTGAGAAATGCAATCTCATTTTTCTTCAGCTTATTTCTTCTCTTAAGAATGAGGAGTAGAGAATTAAAAGTGTCAGAGCTTTAAGCTCTTCTTATAGTGATTTGAGAGATTGGGTGTATTGGGGTTCTAAGTAGTAAGCCACAATATTACAATACTTGTAATTCTCATTTCACTAGTAAAATATTTTCCTTTTGTCTTCGTCTGTGGACGTAAGCTAAAAGCCGAACCACGTAAATTTCTGGTGTCCTCATTGTGTGATTGCTATTCATTTTCTTCCAATTTCATTTTAGTTGTGGCCCTACTTCAGCCATCAATTAACTAACAGTGGTATCAGAGCTACCAGTTATATTTCTAGAGTTGGGGTATTGTTCACACATACGGTATTTCTTCACGTACATGGCACTATTCATATGTACGGTTACTGTTCACATGAAATGGTGGGAGCAGATCCTCGTAAAGGTAGTTTGTGGTGAAAACCAGTGGCAGCAAAATATGAAATTGAGAGGTTCAACAAAAACAATTTCTCGTTGTGGAAAATGAAGATGAATGCTATTTTGAGGAAGAATAATTACTTGGCAACAATTGGTGAAAGGCCCAAGAAGATAACTAATGATGACACGTAGAATGAGATGGATGGTAATGCCATTCCTGATCTACACTTGGCACTTACGGATGGGGTGTTATCCAGTGTGGCAGAGAAAAAGACAGTAAAGGAACTATGAGATACTTTCACAAAGCTGTACAAGGCCAAATCGCTACACAATAATATCTTCTTGAAGAGGAGACTCTATACTCTTCGAATGGCGGAAGCCACATCGATGACCGACTATATCAACACTCTAAAAACAACTTACAACATTGGATCATAAAATAGAAGAAAATGAACGTGTAGAGCTTCTACTTCAAAGTCTATCAGGTTCGTATGATCTACACTTGGCACTTGCGGATGGGGCATCTCAATTGTGTGAACTTGGCAACATGTCAGAACAAGGTTTGAAGATTTTCTCTGAGTGAAAGTTACTTCCGGGACTCAAATCGGTTAACTTACCGTTTTTGAGCAATGTGTTACAAATAAGCAGCATAGATTAAGGTTCAGTATATCCACAGTCAGAGCTAATGCATTCTAGACTTGGTACATTTCGATGTTTGGAAATCACCAAATATGTCCATAGGAGGTGCAAAGTACATGGTGACTTTCATTGATGATTATTCCAGGAGATGTTGGGTATATCCAATAAAGAAAAAGTCAGATGTACTTCCAGTGTTCAAATAATTCAAAGCACGACTTGAACTTGAATCAGGAAAAAGAATCAAGTGTTTAAGGACAAACAATGGTGGATAGTACACAGATGGTGAGTTTCTTGCATACTGTAAGCAATAAGATGTTCCAAGGCAGTTCACGGTCGCATACACCACTCAGAAGAATAGAGTGGCGAAGCGAATGAACAGAACTCTTACAGAAAGAATAAGAGATATGTTGAGTACTGCTGGTTTACCCCACTTATTCTAGGTAGAAGCAACCAAAATTGCATGTTATGTTGTTAATCAGTCTCTATCAACAACAATTGTGTTGAACACACCGATGGACATGTGGACTGGAAAGCCAACTAATTACTCTCACCTAGATGCATTTGGATGTCTTGTATACGTGATGTATAATACCCAAGAAAGAACAAAGCTGGATCCAAAATCTAGAAGATGTATCTTCTTGGGATATGCTGATAGAGTAAATAAGTATCGTCTGTGGGATCCCACTGCCCACAAGATTGTCATCAGCAAAGATGTTGTCTTTCTAAAAAATCAACTACAAACGAAAGATGAGGATGATAACACTGTGAAGGAAAAGTCAGAGACTGTATCGGTATATGTAGAAAATAATCCAGGAAAAGAAGATTTAGATTCCTCATGAGTAGCACCAAAGCACTATGAATAAGTACCAGTGGAGTCCGAGGCTTCAATAGTTCGTCGATCAACTCGTGAGAGATGACCACCAATGTGGCACTCAGAGTATGTTACAGAGATAAATGTTGCATACTGTCTTCTAACAGAGGGTGGAGAGCCATCAACTTTCCACGAACCTTTAAACAGCCTAGATGTTGCTTTGTGGATGGTAGCAATGCAAAAAGAAATTAAAGCTCTACACAAGAATAACACATGGGAACTTGTACCACTACCACATGGAAGAAAATCCATTAAAAACAAATGGGTCTACAAGATCAAACGTGATGGCAATGATCAAGTGGAGAAGTATCGTGCAAGATTGGTGGTGAAAGGATATGCTTAGAAAGAAGGTATTGACTTCAATGAGATATTTTCTCTAGTGGTTCGACTCATGACAATCAGAATAGTCTTGGCTATATGTACTACATTTGACCTACATCTAAAGCAGTTAGATGTGAAACTGTGTTTTTTCATGGAGAACTTGAAGAAAAAATTTATATGCTCTGACTAGAAGGTTTTGCTGAAACAAGAAAGGAGCACTTGGTTTGCAAGTTGAGCAAATCTCTATATGGTCTCAAATAAGCGTTGAGGTGTTGGTATAAGAGATTTGATTCCTTCATCATGAGCCTTGGATACAACAGACTTAGTTCAAACCATTGTGCATATTATAAGTGGTTTGAGGATAATGATTTCATCATTTTGCTGTTGTATGTGGATGACATCTTGGTGGCAAGCCCCAGCAAAGATCGAGTCCAAGAATTGAAGGTACAATTGGCTAGAGAATTTGAAATGAAGAACTTGGGACCAACAAACAAGATTCTAGGGATGCAAATTCATTGAGATAGAAATAACAGGAAGATTTGGCTTTCTCAAAAGAATTACTTGAAGAAAATCTTGCGGCGCTTCAACATGCAAAATTGAAAGCCAATTTCTACCCCACTTCCTGTTAATTTCAAGTTATCCTCAAGTATATGTCCTAGCAATAAAGCATAGAGGAAGGAGATGTCTCGAGTACCGTATGCATTAGCAGTGGGAAGTTTGATGTTCGCTATGATTTGTACTAGACCAGACATTGCACAAGTAGCAGAAGCGGTCAGTCGATACATGGCGAATCCTGGTGAAGCGCATTGGAAAGTTGTGAAAAGGGTTCTGAGATACATCAGAGTAACCTTGGATGTTGCATTATATTACGGAGGATCGGAGTTTACTGTCAGGGGCTATGTGGATTCAGATTTTGCAGGAGACCTTGATAAAAGGAAATCCACTACTAGCTATGTGTTTACACTTGCAGGAAGAGCTGTAAGCTGGGTTTCGAAACTGCAGACCGTTGTAGCCCTATCTACAACAGAAGCAGAATACATGGCAGCTTATATATATATATTGGAGGAGCTCGAGCACAAACAAGAGAAAATGCCAGTGTTTTGTGATAGTCAGAGTGCCTTGCACATTGCAAGGAATCCAACCTTTCATTCAAGGATAAAGCATATAAGGGTACAGTATCACTTCATTCGAGGAGCAGTGGAAGACAAAAGTGTTGACTTGCAAAAGATCCATACCAAGGAGAACCTAGCAGATATTTTGACCAAGCCAATAAATATTGACAAGTTTGTATGGAATAGATTCTGTTGTGGCCTAGCAAAAACATAAGCAACATAATAATGGTGAATCAGAAAGGATGGTGTGGAGATTGATTGGTTCTCAATCAAATCTCCAAGTAGGAGAATGTCAAGAAAAGTGGCTGCCAAATTCTAGAAGCAGCCCATTTTCAACAAAGAAAAATCAAAGAGGGTTGTAGTATCTTTGAAGAAGTAAAATTGGTGGCACACGGCTTTGACATTGAAGAAGCCGAAATGTAAGAAAAATAGTGGTGCTGTAGCAAATTTTGACAAGAAAAACAAATAAAATAATAGCAAATTTTGGCTATAAAAGGGAGCTCACCATTTGTTTTCATCATCCAAAAAAATTTGAGAAAAGCAATCTTATTTTTCTTTAGCTTATTTCTTCTCTTAAGAATAAGGAGCAGAGAATTGAGAGTGTCAGAGCTTTAAGCTCTTGTTATAATGATTTGAGAGATTGGGTATATTAGGGTTTTGGGTAATAAGCCAAAATATTACAATACTTGTAATTCTTATTTCACTAGTAAAATATTTTCCTTCTATCTTCGCCCGTAGACGTAAACTAAAAGCCAAACCACTAAATTTCTAGTGTCCTTCTTGTATGGTTGTTCTTCATTTTCTTCCAATTTCATTTTAGCTGTGGTCCTGCTTCACCAATCCATTTACTAACACTTGTCAATTTTCTGGCTAGAGCAATCAAAGTGTGGAGGCCACTGCTGGACAGCATTTTCCGAGTGAAAACTAACAATGTAATAGCAATTATCTAAGTCAATTACTGAAAAACCCCATATATTCGGCCACAAATCATCTAATCTTGAGACAAGTGCTTTATAACCAATCATGAGGCCAAGTAATTTCATGCCAACGTCGCCTGCCACGGTTTGATAAGTTGTTCATGAACCTTTTGAGAACAAGCTATTGAGGGAATTAAGCCGTCTCTCTCAATGACCACATCATCCTTCTTGATTTCAATATAATCATCCCTACCCACGAATTCATTCCTTCCAGCAATTTGATCCCCTACACCATATTGTGCTTCCATAAGCTTATCACGAAATGAAAAAAAAAAAAAAAACAAAAGGGGGATTATCTCCGTCTTCTGTTACTGTCGAAACTTTCTTTTCTTTGCAGAACGATCATCCTCAAGGGGAGGGGGACTGGACTTGTCGAGAGAGTTTTCTAAAGACATTGTAGAAAGATTCATTTCTTTTTTTGTTGTTTAATTTTTTTCCTTTTTTGTTGTTTCCTTTTTTTTTTTTTACATTACATTATTAATGTTTAAAATTGTCATCACTATTTTCTTTTTTTATTTTTATTAAAGAGACAAACTTAAAAAGAAAAAAATGGGATTATTTCAACCCAGGAACAAAATAGTTTTATTGAATTATAATTTTTTTTATCCATTATTTTAATTTACTTTATAGGCATTTTAGTAATAAAAAATTATACTAGAATAAATTGCGAGAATTTAATGAGTACTTAATTTGTTAGATTTAAATAGTCCAACTCAACTAAAAACTTCCTTTATTTAATTTAATTCTTTTTCTTTTTGTTAGCAATTTTTTGGTTGAGTTAGTAAGCACCTTCTCACCTTAAATTTAAGTTGAGGGTTCGAGTTTCCCCACTATTTTTGTGGGAGTATTTATTTGATTTCTTATCCTAAATTTTAGTGGACTTCAATTATATGTTGGGCTTTGAGTTAATATTTATACTCTGTGTTGGGCTTTGTTTATATTGTATATAATATTAAAAAATATATTATGTTTCTCTTCTCTTCTCAAATCTTCATTTTGATGATTATTTAGCCCTTTAGCCCCTTCCAGTGAATTTCCTTACTACAGTCATAAAGAAAACAACACATGCATTTTTAATCATACACTATAATTTTCAAATCTAATATAATTTTAAAATTCCATGTCTTTGTTTGTTAGTTGGTTGGTAATTCTATTTTTTTTTCCAAAAGCAAAGATTAGCACAACTAGAGTTATTTAGGAGGAATTTTCAATCATTCGTATTTTACGAGTAATAAAATTTAGTACAGTCATTTGTATGTGATTGAGTTAACTCTCATTTCATTTTTTTAAAATTTTTTCGGAGACCTTTTTTTAAATTTCTGAATTTAAATCAATTTTTTTATGCTCGTCGCTTATAAATGATCTAATGATCATGCTTTTTCTTTTTTCTTTTTTTCCTTCTTTTTTTCTCTTGTGGCAGAATTAGCAAATTTGACAAACTTGGAAGTTTTGGATCTAAGTGCAAATTGCATGTAACAAGACTAGGTATATTTGAACTTCCTCCTATTTAAATGTTTTCGATCCAGTTGAAAATATTTTCTTAAAGTTGTCAAAGGCATGACCAAGTAGCTATTTAAGTAAATTTATTTCTAATTCAAAAAAAAAAGTAAATTTCTATCATTAAAGATACAAGAGGTGAGATTTTTAATTTGGACTTTCCCATAACAAGAAGAAAAGGACACGTCAGCACTCCTCAACTGTCCTTTGTTATCCTCTGAAAAGCAATAGGATCATAGGGCTAGAAGGCTGCCACGTGTTCAGTTGTAAAGGCAAAAAGGTGGTTGGAGGTTTCCTTACCTCCTAAGCTCATAGGTGTCACAAAAGACCATAAGGCAAATTACTCGAATTGCCTCACTTGAGGGAGGCTAGCCATTAAATAAATGCATTTACCTAAAATTATCAAAATACCCTCAGGAACACTCCTATATAAGCTCCACATGTTCAAACTTGAAGGGGGCTCTCACTCTCTTTTTAATCGATCCAACCAATGGAGATTTTTTTCCAAAACTGATTTCTTGAGAGGTTGTTTCATCTTCTTCTCCTTTCATTTTTATACCTCTATGAAAGATCTTGACCATCTCATCTCTCAAAGAAACTCCTTCATTATTCTTCTCTTAAAAAACTCTCTAATCTCCACAAGACCTACATCTCCCTTATGTTATTATCCACTATAAACAACCTTTAATAAGGTTTTATTAATATTGTAAAGCAAATCATATAATAGTTCACATACATAATGGATTGAAGATGATTTCTCCCATGGATGTAGGCCAAAACCGAAAGATGTAAAATATTGTGTGTTCTTTATTGTTTATGCTCATTTTCTTCTTATTATGATAGTATTGGTGCCTAGATTACATTTCATATATGAGCTTACTTAAGTTATACCACGAGCTCTACTAAGTTTTGTAGATAAGCTCTCTAAAGCTATCTTTTAGTCCACCAAAGCTACTCCTTGAGTTCTCTTGAGCTCCCTATGTCAACTCTATAAATTAACTCTCAAGAGCTCCATTGAGCTCTCTATATTATTCTTAACTCAAAGCACCTTGGTTCACTTCCCAAATCACTTCAATTCACTTCCGAAATTGTCTTAACTCACCTCACAAATCACCTTAATTCACCTCTTAGAACACCTCAGTGCACCTCCAAATCACCTCAACTCATCTCGTAGATCATCTCAGCTATATCTTCTATCCCGAATGTCAAAGAAATATGCCTAAACCCAAACTTAACCCATTCTCCCTCTAAAATATAAATTTTATTTATTTTAATCATATTTGACCTAGATCCAATGAGAACAACTGCTTAATGGTTCAAATTGAATCTTAGTGAAAATCTGGTTAAAATAATTAAGGCCATCTATGCGGAACACTACAAAAAGTTTTTGTAGTGGTAGCTAGCTTGGATTGGGTTATATTTGAATGAAAGGGCAGTAGAGGTACCTTTAAATGCAAATTTTGCCAAGTGGAGATACTTGAGAAGAGCAAGCAATCAAGCAGAGTTGTACCTACTAAATCAAAAGTATAACTTGAGTATTCAAGAGATATCAATCTCATTTAGCTCTTCAGACTCAGGTCGATATATTAACCTCTCTTTCTTCGATTATCACTCATGAATGGATGATTTACTACTAATACTTCAGTTGTTGTTGTTTAACTTACCATGTTTAACTTTTAGAGTGTAACTCTAGATACCTTGAGATATTCTTTTTCCAACTAACTCATATTGATTGCTACCAAAGCGCTGTAAACATGAACAAAGTACCTCAAGATCTATATATATCATCAGGAGTTACTGCCATGTTTTATCGCCATAATCAAAGAGCTAATTATAGCTCATAGTTGAAATCATCAAAGCTGAGCACAACTCAGTATTGAAATTGCTAAAGCTGAGTATATCTCAAGTATCTAAATCACTAGAGCTGAGTATAGCTCAAGTATAGAAATCATCAGACCTATGTACAGCTCAGTATTGAAATTACCAGAGCTAAGTGTAATTCAAGTATTGAAATCGCCAGAGCCAGCTAAGTACAGATCAACTATTAGTTGCTAGAGCTAAGTATAGCTCAAATATTAAAGTCATCAAAGTTAGCTAGCTATGCTCAACTATCAGTCGCTAGAGCAATGTGTAATTCTGCTGAAAATCACTAGACATATGAGGAAGCTTAGCTACACACTCCAGAATAGCTAAGAAGTTCACTAGAGAACAAAGAGCAACTTAGCAGGGAGTTCTCACGTGTCGCCCATACAAATTTTCTCTTCAGTCTCTTGTGTTTCAATTCTTTCAACACAAGAAACTAGGGGGATCTTGTTTGGATGTATATTTGGGACATTAATTTGGAGCAATGTGCAAATGACACATGGCAATAGAGAATGAAAGAGATTATGTGAAAGGAAGATGCCTCAAGACAAGCTAAGGATAATCTTTGACGGAGAGAACAACTCCAGTAAATTTGTTTAGTTCAAGGGGCAAAATTAGAATTCAAAAATGACTATTGGAACCCTGACGTGTGTGGGTTGCATGCCATCAGAAAAGGAATAAATATCTTTGTCGATTAGGCTAAAAGCAAGGGACTAATAAAAAGAATAATCAGCTGAGCGTAGCAATGAGGAAATGGCACTTCAGCACTCATCAATTATCCTTTACTATCTTCTGAAAAGCAACAAGATTATAGGGCTGGCAAGCTACCACGTGTCTAACTATAGAGATAAAAATATGGCTGGAGGTTTTCTTACCTCCTAAGCTCATGTGTGTCACCATCAAGTTACTCAAATCGCCTCATCTGAGGGAGGTAGCTATTAAATGAATGCCATGTGTCTAAAATTACCAATATACCCTCAAGAACACCTCTATATAAGCTCCACATGTTCAATCTTAAAGGTGGCTCTCTCTCTCTCTCTCTCTCTTTTTGCTCTATCCAACCCTCAGGGATTTTTTTTCCATATCTGATTTTGACCTTCATCTTCTTCTTCCGCCATTTTTATACCTCCATAAAAGATTTTGACCACCTCATCTCTCAAAGAAGCTCCTCCATTATTTTCTCTTAGAAAACTCTCTAATCTGCACAAGAGCCACATCTCCCTCATGTTATTATCGACCATAAACAAACTAATAAGGTTTTGCTGGTATTGCAAAGCAAATCATATAATACTTCACATACATAATCGATTAGAGTGATAACTCTCGTGGATGTAAGCCAAAAGGTCGAAACTCATTTTCTTCTTGTTATGATGATTTTAATGCCCAAATCACATTTCATATATGAGCTTACCTACTGAGCTTCACATATAAGCTCTCTAGATCTTTGAGTTCACCAAAGCTATTCCTCGAGTTCTCTTGAGCTTCCGATGTTAGCTCTGTAAATTAACTTCATGAGCTCTATTGAGCTCTCAATATTATTCTAAACTCAAAACATCTCAGTTCACCTCCTAAATCACCTCAGTTCATCTTCCAAATTACCTCAGCTCACCTTTCAAATTACCTTAGTTCACCTCCCAAAACATCGTAGTACATCTCCCAAATCACCCAAGCTCACCTCCCGGATCACCTCAGCATACTTCTTATTCAGAATGTCAGAAAAATATGCCTAAACCCAGACTTAGCCCAATCTCCCCTAAAATATATATTTTATTTTATTTTATTTTTTTAATCGAATCAGGCTTGAATCCGATGAGAACAACCACTTAATGGTTCGAATCGGATCTTAAAAGAAATTTGGTTGATGCACACACATACACACAGGGAAATGTTCCAATCCAAAATTTTAAAGTGCAAGAAAGTTTGTAAAAATGCATAAACCGTGCGGTTTAAGCGTTTTAAGTTTTAGGCTTCTAAAACCCTGCAGTTTTAAAGCTTTCCTGCATTTTAAGATCCTGGACCAGAAAACTGTCTCTGTGTGTGTGTTGGTGTGTGTGTGTAGGAAAGTTCGTAAAAACGCATAAACCATGCAGTTTAAGCGCTTTAAGTTTTAAACTTCCAAAACCATGTGGTTTTAAAGCTTTCCCGCACTTTAAAGCTTATACGCACACACCCGTACGTGTGTACGTGTGTGTGTGCACGCGCACGTGAGTACATGCGCGCATTTGTGTGTGGGTGCGTGCGTGCATGGGTGCGCGTGCGTGGGTGTGTGTGGGTGCGTTAGTGCCTGCGCGTGCGTGGGTGCGTACGCGCATGCGCGTGCGTGCGTGCTTGTGTGTGTGTGGGTGCGTGCGCGTGTGCGTGCGCGTGCGCGTGCGTGCGCTCGTGCGTGCGTGCTTGCATGCGCGCGCGCGCGTGCGTGTGTGTGTGTGTGTGTGTGTGTGGGTGGGTGGGTGCGTGTGCATGTGTGTGCGTGTGCGTGTGCGTGTGCGTATGTGTGCGCGCGTGCACGCAAGAGTGTGTGTGTGTGTGTGTGTGTGTGTGCGGGTGTGTGAGTGCATGCGTATGTGTGCGTGCACGCGTGCGTGTGTGCGTGCGTGGGTATGTGTGTGTGTGTGGCGCGTGTGAGTGTGCGCGCGTGCGTGCATGTGCGTGCGTGCATGTGCGTGCGTGCATGTGTGTGCGTGCGTGCGTGCGTGCGTGCGTGCGTGCGTGCGTGCGTGCGTGCGTGCGTGTGCATGCGTTTGCGTGCGTGCACATGCGTGTGTGGGTGTGGGTATGTGTGTGTGTGTGTCAATCTAGTTGAAAATCAGCACATCATGTTATTCCTCCCATAATTTCTCATCTAACTGTTAGTTATGAATGATCATGGATGAGCATATCCTGCACATGGCTAGCGAAAGAGGATTTTGGCTAGTTTAGAATCTTGAAAGCATTGGGCGTAAGTCATAATTATATAAACGGTCCTGGAGAAAGCCATGGTTATAACATTTACCAATTTGCTTGGTAATTTTTGGTCTAAACCTAATAAATCTTCAATGTTATTTAATTCTCTTTGATCTTTCTCTGCAGGTATATGTGAGTGGAATATGTAAGTTGAAGAACCTTATTCAGTTGGATCTAAGCGCGAACAATTTATATGGCCACCTCCTTCCCTGTCTTAGCAACTTAACCCATACAGAGGTTCTTGATCTATCCTCCAATCAGTCAACTGTGAATCTGGCATCTGTTATTACTAACATCACATCTCTTGAGTATTTGCCTCTTGATAACAATAGCTTTGAAGGCCCATTCTCATTCAATTCACTGAAAAATCATTCAAAACTTCCAAGTATTCAAACTTTCATACAGTTTGGTAAAAATAGAAACTGAAGAATTTCCAGGGCTCGCCGAATATCAACCGAAGGCCCTCAACTTACGGAACCGCAGCTTACATGCACCCCCAAGTTTTCTTTTACACCAGCTCGATTTAAGATTCATTGACCTGTCTAACAATAAGCTCCAAGGAAGCGTTCCCTCTTGGTTCTTGCAAAATAACACAAAATTAGATACTTTGCATTTGCTGAATAACTCACTGTCAGGAAAGTTTCAACTCCCCAGTTCTAAGCATGATTTGCTTCGTCTTGACATCTCCCACAACCAATGCTGCGGTCAGCTCCCCGGAAACATCGGTAAGATTCTTCCCAAGTTGCTGAGTTTAAATTTGTCAGCAAATGGACTAGAAGGCAGAATTCCCTCTTCAATGAGTGAAATGAAGAGACTTGAGTGGTTGGATTTGTCGAGTAATAATTTTTCAGGAGAGTTACCCAGGCAGTTTCTCTCAGGTTGCTTCTCGTTGTCTTTGCTGAGCCTGTCAGATAACCATATTCAAGGGGAAGTAGTTTTTCCGAACTGGACTAATTTGCAGTGGTTATATTTGAACAACAACCATTTCACTATGGACTATCAAAGGCCACTTCATTACAAGAGTTGGATCTATCTAACAATATGCTCTCTGGTCAAATTCCTCATTGGATTGGAAACTTGTCACTTCTCGAATTTCTGGACATTTCTGGAAATCAGTTGTATGGATCCGTGCCATCATCCTTCAATCTTTATTCACTTAGGCGTCTTGACATGGACATGAATGCTTTCAACGGGTCAATTCCCGCTGCATTAAGAAGAAGCTCAAGTTTAACAATACTCGATCTGAGGGATAATCAGGTTTCAGGAAGTATTCCTCGTTGGATTAATGAGTTTTCATATCTGGGGATTCTTCTTTTGCGAGGAAATCAGCTGAAAGGCTACATTCCTAATCAGTTATGTCATTTAAGCCTACTGAATATCTTGGATCTTTCATATAACAAGTTCAATGGACCAATACCTGCATGCTTCACAAATATGACTCTTTGGACTCTGGGACAAGCTGCTGGCTCGTTAGTTCTTTGGGAGACAACTCAAGGGATAAGCACTAAATTTGAAGCTTACTACAACTCAACTCAACTCTTGAATTAAGCTACGCGAAACATTTCTACGAAGTATCAGGTCAAAGAGGTATAGAATTTATGACCAAGAAGAGATATGAGTCATACAAAGGTGACATTCTTAATTACATGACTCGACTGGATTTTTCGTGCAACGAATTAACTGGTGACATCCCGTCAGAAATTGGAAGCCTTAGCGAAATTCTCGCATTGAATTTCTCTCATAATTTCTTGTCAGGTTCTATACCACAGAGCTTTTCCAATCTAAAAATGATAGAAAGCCTTGACCTGTCGCACAACTTAAGCGATCAAATTCCTCCTCAGCCGACAGAATTGAACTTTTTGTCTAACTTCAATGTGTCGTACAATCACTTACCCGGACCAACCCCTAATGCAGGACAATTTGCGAACTTTGATGAGCAAAATTATGGAGGCATTTCCGGCCTTTGTGGTCCCAGAATTAACAAGAACTGCACCACTGTACTGGAACCTCCAGAAACACCATCCGATGGAGCAGAAGAAGACGAATCTGCTATTGACAAGGTAGCTTTCTGCTGGAGTTTTGTTGCGTCCTATGTGACAGTGATATTCGGGTTATCCGCTATCCTCTGGGTAAACTCATATGTACGTAGACTATGGTTTCATTTCATTGATGCATGTATTGATTTGTGTTACTATTGGTTTTACAAATATGTACTCAATCGACGATCATGCTAGGCCATAATAGAAACAATAAGGATGTCCGTTATTCTTGCGTAACTAGTTTTCAAGTACTGGTTATTTTTTTGGCTTTTCTGATATCTGTTATGTGATTGAAAACTAAGGGTCAAGTTTCCTATTTTCTCATTTGGATTCTAAGCAACAACCTACCATGAAATTTAAGCCCTGCCAGCAACTTTGCAAGTTCTGTACAATAATCAAAAGCAGAGAGACCCCTCTAGTCGAATCGCAGAGGAAGTAACAAAACAATTTTTTCATCTTTATGTATATATATACAGAAGCAATTAGAAGAAGACAGCATTTATTAATTATAACATTATTCACCTGAAATACAATTATAATTTATGTCTGTAATTCACAAGAATCTACACAAAGTAATCAACCATGAAAGATGTAGAACTGACAGGGAAAAGGAGAAAAGGGAAAACAAAGGATGGTGGATGAAAACCACATGGACATCATTCAAAGAGAGAGATCGGCCAAGTCAAAAGTTCTTTCAACAGCTCTGCACCAGGATTCTGCCTTCTTCTTCCTGACTTCCTCATTTAAGACCGGCTTGAAAGTGGTTGACGTCTTAGCCCTTTCTCCAGAAGCAAAAATCTCTTCTTCTTTGAAAACCCCAATTGCTAATCCAGCTGCAAAGGCAGCTCCGAGAGCTGTTGTCTCTATGTCAGCTGGTCTGATGACTGGGCTTCCCAACAAATCCGCCTATAAATCATGATAAGAACAGTTTTATATAGCCTTCCTGAGAGGAAAGATAATAAAGTATCAACACTAGATTACAGAAAATGGAAAGAATCTGATGTCTGAATAAAGTCCAGATTCTTCAAAATGACCATTATTTCCATGAGACCTAATTGCTACTTTTGTGATTGCTAATTGAGACACACACAGTGCAACAAAGAAATTGTAGAAAAAAAGGAGAACATTCCAGGCTATTTTACAAATCAAGCTAAAATGTCGGGAAACAATTGTGAAATTTTAATACAGAAACAGAGTCAAACACAAACTTTCTTTTTTTCTTTTTCTTTCTTTTTTCAACCCGTAGAAAACATTTGAATCTAAACATTGTTTTAGCTTCTGATTAGCTAGCAGCCAGCTAAAAATTTATTTGGAAAACATGTCTTAAGTTAACAATGTACCACAAAAACCATGTAGAAGTGTCAAATAAACATTTCTAGAGCCCTAGAGAGACCAAACGACTTACCTGCATTCAAATATGAGAAGCACGAAAAAGGGAAATCATAAAATTTTTCAAAAGAAAGCAGACTAGCTAAATTTGCGTCAATAGCTGCAAAACTATAACAAGGAAACAATAACAAAAGCAGGATACTTCAGGAAAAAAGAAACAGCAGAAAGAGTAATGAGAAAATCAGAAATGTTTACCAGTCATGCATATGAATGAAAAGCTGTATAGAACTGCAACAGAGCACTAAAAAAAGTGAGAAGTGCAAACCTGAATCTGCATTAAGAGGTTGTTAACCGTAGCACCTCCATCCACTCTAAGCAAGAACTCCGACTTTGCATCCTTTATGACACCCTTCTCTACTGCATCCTTTTGCATTGAATCCAAGACATCCTTCACTTGAAAACACATGCTCTCAAGCACAGCTCGAGCAATGTGAGCCTTGCTTGTGAACCTAGTAATCCCAATGCAAACGCCGCGAGCATCATCACGCCACCATGGAGCAAATAATCCATTAAAAGCAGGTACAAAGTAAACCCCACCAGTTGAGTTGACCTCCAATGCCAATTCCTCGATCTCACTTGCACTGCTAATTATGCCAAGACTGTCTCTGAGCCACTGAACTGCAGCTCCAGCAATAGCAATTGAACCCTCCAGAGCATAGTTTGTTGGTGCTTTTGGACCAAGCTTAAAGGCTAAAGTGCTTAAAAGTCCATGCTTTGACTTAACTACCTCTTCACCTGTGTTCAGAAGTATAAAAGCACCAGTACCGTAGGTGCTTTTAGCCTCACCTTTTCTACAAGCTTGTCCTAACATAGCCGCATGTTGGTCACCAAGACATCCTGAAATTGGTATTCCAGTAATTGGCCACCCTTTGCCAATCTTTCCTATAATCTCAGAATTACTGACAATTTTGGGCAGAATTTCAGCCGGTATCCCTAGTGTTTCTAGTGTAGGCTTATCCCAATCAAGAGTTTCGAGATTCATGAGCATCGTTCGTGATGCATTAGAAACATCGGTGACATGCAAACCACCGTTCACTCCACCAGTTAAATTCCATATTAGCCAAGTGTCTATAGTTCCAAACAGGGCATCCCCTTGCTTTATAGCCTCTTTAACAGCATCCACATTTTCCATCATCCATAGCAGTTTCACCGCACTGAAATAAGTGCTGATAGGCAAACCAACCGCCTCCCGAAAATGGGTTTTACCACCAGGTAATTCCTTCTCCAATTTCCTGAAAATATAACCACTTTCAAACATTAAAAGGTAAAAATCCAAAAATAAAAAATGGCCAGAATTACGAAATCCGAATCATGGGCATTAGATAGCAAACTAAGCCAACTCATGATCGACACCAATTATCAAAAGGCCCCAGATCTTCAATGGTTGAAACAACGACAAGAAATAAACTAAGAAAAATAACAGGAAAAGGACAGGCCGGTCACCTGCAAACAGAACTGGTACGAGCATCCATCCAAACAATAGCATTATAGAGGGGACAACCGGTAGATTTGCTCCAAAGAACAGTTGTCTCCCTCTGATTGGTCAAACCAATCGCCTTCAATCCACTGTCCACGTTGTGGCCATCAGCTGTAGCCTTGTCCACAGCCTTAGCCATACACACCCTCACACTCTCCAGTATCTCCATCGGCTCATGCTCGACCCATCTAAACAAAGTTTTCACCCAAAAAAAGGTTCACTTTAACAAACCCATCATTGGATTTAAAATCATTACATTAAAAAATAAATTAGTCACGCAATTCTTTACAGATGCTGCTTATAAAGCCAAATTTTTTTCAGAAACAGAGAGCTCAGACTAAAAATATCAAATTTTAACAAACCATCAATCAAATTCAGTACGATAATATATACAAAAGAATGCATAACAATAAAAAGGAGAAAGGTGGGTACCCGGCTTCAGGGTAAAACTGAGTGAACTCGACCTGGTGAGATCCAATGGGACGAGCCTGATAATCATAGATGATGAACCTGGTGCTCGTCGTGCCCTGATCGATTGCTCCTATGAAGACCTCCTTAGCTTTCGCCATTTTCGCTTCAAAAATGCTCACTCTGATGTGGGTTTCGAGTGCTTGTT
The DNA here is from genome assembly GCA_030449075.1 of Murraya paniculata. Classification (NCBI taxonomy): domain Eukaryota; kingdom Viridiplantae; phylum Streptophyta; class Magnoliopsida; order Sapindales; family Rutaceae; genus Murraya; species Murraya paniculata. The sequence continues at coordinate 66,215 of JAEVFN010000084.1, read as the reverse complement.
GAGAGAAACTGTGGAACACAGAGAGAATGATCCCTGAGATATATGAGAAACCCGAGGGAAAATTTCTTGGAATAGCAGACAAGTGTTATCCAAATAACTGAAAAAATTTTACCACGATTTTGACAGCTATTTGTTTTTATGATTATGATTAGTAGATTTTTTTTCCAATTCAATCATTTGGCAATGAACATAGTATCAAACATTAATTCGTTAATAACTATAATTTTAAGGATTACTTTAATTTCATCGTCATCCAAATATTGTTATTCTCGTCCAAGTTACCTTTATTATTAACAAGAAGAGAAAGTCTTTATCTTAGATAAGATTAACGTAACATTATCAGTATATTTATTTTTATTTAATATAATTTCATCAGATAATTACCTTTCAAATTTGGCTAATTAATTTGTTTTTGAAAGGAAATTAGTTATATCTCATATAATCATTTTTAAAAAGTTTAAAAAATCCCTTTTAAAAAAAATATTTACAATCTAATTACAAATTAATGAGAGATAACGTGTAAAAAAAAAGTTAATTATAATTAAGAAATTTTTTTTAAAGATTTTTGTTATGATTTTGATAAGTAGAATGACAATAGTTTTATATGTTTTTATTATAAATCAAATATATAAAAAATATATATATGGTGATTCAAAATTATAAGAATGTAGAGCGACCTGAATGATAACTAAAAATATAATTATAATATATAAAAATATGTTGGCAATACACTTTTTTTTCATTTTTGCAACATAAGTTGATGAGTAAATTTGGGAGTTTTTATATTAAATTTTTTTTTAAAAAAAATAGATGTTAAACAAAAGGAAATATGAAGGAATAAGTATAATAATGGAGAGAGAAGATTTCAAGGCGGAAAGTTTTGAGGGATTTTGTTTTGTTTTATTAATTTATTTACGTCACGGTTCCGGAGTACTTGGTTTGCTAAACGACTTGGTAGGTGGGTTATCGCCACGTGGAATGATCATAGATTGCTTGTGATCGTCGCTTTAGTTGACTTTGACAAAGTTTGGCACGGTCTGCTCGTGCACTTTCACGCGCCAGGGGAAACGGAAAAGTACTGCACTCGTTAGGAGTATGAAGTTAGTAATACTCGCTTCATTTTGAATTTTTTGTTATTTTCTATTTTTCTTTTCTTAATGGGTAGAATTGCTTAGAAATGCTTGCCTATTTAAATAATCTAAATGCAAGTTTCCTTATGTGCTTTTCCAAATTGGGAACATAATTTATAATTTACCACAATTGAACAACTCTTTTCTCAAATCAATAAATTACTCAGGATTTAGAAGATAAATTTTTTTATTATTAATACAACTCACTGTCACCTGATTCGAGTAATAATAAAGGATAATAATTGTTTTCAGTTCGTTAAATTTATTATTTTCATCTAATTTTTTTAAAAAATAATGATAATTATTTCAGATGTTTACTGTATATTGGATAGTGTGATTACATTTTGGCTTAAGAGGATATTAGAGAATATTATTATATACCTATTAAATCTCTATGTTTTCTATAATAATTGAGAAAAAAAAAATCGATGTCTTTAACAAATCCTCTAAAAAAAATTTTCAATTTACCATAAATTGTGTGTGGTATCATACAAGACCTTATTTAATAAATGGTAATAACACAAAAGATTACACAAATTTGTTTGCTAAATATGTTTGATGATGAGATTCTAAATACACAAGCCACAAGCCACGTGTAAGCTAAATTTGGCGAGTATGCAATTTTAGTGAAGCAGAAAATTGCATTCAATTGATACTTGCCCTGTTGCCCGAAAGTCAATTCAGGTAATGCGAATCAACCACGGGACCACTGGACGGTTGGGCGATTTGATGTATGACTATTGATCTGCTCAGCGTATTGGGTGGGACCGTGTATTAATGAACCGCATTCGTGGAATTTTTTCTCCTCGAACTCCATTTGTGGAATGTACAGTTTTAATATTACTTATAAAGAGTCACAAAATTTGTTACGTATCAATTACTCACCATATAATTGACATTATTATTCACTAGATTGATTTTTTTATAAATCACATTATCAAAGTGAAATGAAAAATCATGACAATTCAAAGTTGGAATCTCTATTACATAGTAATTCAACTCAAAATGGAATGAAAAATCTTCCACCCATCCAACCAGAAACAAATTTTGACATGGACTGGTACGTGTCCTTAGCCGAGCTTTGACATTGATAAGGATTATACTTACAGCTTCGAAGCCAAAATAAATTAGGCATTCAAGTTGGCTTCTGCTAAATGAGGTTTGGCCAACCGCTAACATTAATACATTATTAGTTAGTTACAGTGTCTTAAATTATTAACAAAATTTAAACGCTAAAAAGGCAGGTTAACAACTTATATCCTCCAATTGCCAACTGATATTGTATTGTTTGTTCTTGGCTAATGTCAATTCTTTAATAAACATTCTAAAATTGTCAGAGATGCATTAGGAATGTAGATGCGAAAACGGAAACGCACTTTCTGAATCCTGAAAAGGTTTTGAAAATGCGTTAGATAAAAGCACTAATTTTGTTTTTTTTTTTAATTCTCGGCTTCGGGCCTCTATTCATTGGTCTCTCCTCAAGCCCAAGGCTTTCACATTTGCTACAATGTGCTTGTTTACACGCGGTTATCCTCCAATAATCCACGTGTCTTCACATTTTATACTCTATTTAAGAAAATACAATGAGTAAGATCTTGTTTGAGATTGAGATTGGCCAACTGTAATTTAAAAATTACAGCACTAAAATATTGGATAAATACTAACTGCTGTACTTTAGAAGCTTACTATTAACTTTTATTTTATACGTGTAATTTTGTTTTAATAACAGCTGTAGTTTAAAAGTTATAATACCCCAATCTCAAACATTGCCTAAATCTCAAATTCAATTCAACGTAACTATACTTGCATATCAATTTCTAGATTAGTATTTAAACAAATTTATAAATTAATTGGCATTTGTTAGGTTCAGATGCATTATTTTTGTTCTGACCTTTTTATCTTATTTTACATCTTTTTCTTTTAATCAACAATTACACGTTGAATCCTTGTGATGACATTATTGTTCTTAATGGTCAATAAGTAAAACATTATTTGAACTTTCAACCACACATTTTATTAAAAAATCGATGGTAATTACACACTTTTATAAGGTTATCATCGTAATCCTCTTTTTCATCATCATTCCTCTTTTTTTTTTTAATTTAATTATTTTATAAATATTAATCATAGGAATGCAACTAAATTACTTTTCAATGTGGATGAGGCTCGAGCATAAATTCACCGCCACATGGCTGATCCGAAATGATCGCGAAAGTTTTAAATTCATGCGACGGTAATCGAGCCAGTGGTCAGCTGAGCATAGTTTAAAAATTTGTGCTCAATAAAAAGAGGATTAGAAGTTTTTAAAAGAGGATAAACAATAGGTTGAGCTTAGCTGCTTAGGCTCAAATACATTCTCTTCAATGGGCTGAAGGCCCAAGCCCAATTTCATCGACCACCAACCGAATGGAGTGGGTTCCTTTCAACATTGAACCAGCCATCCTAGCCTTTTGAAATAGTGCAACATTAGTTATCCTAACATCTTAATCTAGTTATCCTAATATTTAAATCATAATAAGCATTCATTTATTAAATAATAGTTTAGTAATTTTATAATTTATGAAATTTACCGTTTAATATATGAATAACATATAATATTAAGACTGGTGCATAAACTCAAATATTGAAATTTATAACATTATTATTTGAAAAATGATGATGCCATCAGATTAAATCTACGGGAAAGTAACATAAATCATTGCAAATGAAAAGTTTCATGGGGATGGGGGGAACTAAGGTTACTAAGACATGTAAGCAGTTCATTCAATTACTTGTTGGCTTTTGATTGAGACAGCACCCCATTTTAGAAATCGTATATAAATAAAATCAGCAACGAAATCAAAGCTTGATTTGAATTGGCCTAGATGAGCCTTCCCTAGTAGGCATGCTTTTAAACATTAAAATATATACTAGAATGAAATCATACGTTAAAACGATATTATAAATGCCATCAACGTTTATCTCCCTCAAATAAAAAATATCTGCAAACAAAGATATTTTATGGGCTCAACTATTGTTTTGTCCCAAGGAGATAACCCAATTGTTGTTTCTTCCTTTTTTTTTTTTTTTTTAAAAAAAAAAGGAGTAACCCAACTATTTAAGAATGTTATATTTTAAATTTATTATAGTAAAAACATTGACAAATTGGTAATTTTAATTAATTTTTTTTTAGCAATCTCCACTAAATAATATGATACTTTCATGAAAAAAAAAAATTGTAGCTCAATATATGACCCTCTTAGTACAAAAATTAATAATTTATTAATATATGCAACTAAAATATTTACATGCCATTAGTATATATAAAGATAGCAGTATTTACATACCAACAACATAAAAGATCGTTGACTATCTTTTAAGGTAGGTTGAATCCTTTTGCTATAATTTTAATTTATTATAATTTTATCGGCTACAAAATGAACAAAACATGATGTTTTAAAAACCATATCGTAACACACAAAATCAATATTTTTTATTTTTTTTACAACCACCCCGAGTGTAAATTTTAGTAAAAGATTAAAAAAAAAAATACACAGTTTCCTAAAGTGGATATAACCTATAATTGTTATAAGCTTACCTTGCAAATATTACATGATCTACCACAATCGTGCCTGTATTATTATCATGGAAAAGTTAAATAAATTTTATTAGTTAAATTCTAATATTTTAAAGAATTAGAATCAATGGGTCGAAACAAATAACGTAGCACATTTATTTGAACTAACAAAAATTCTAATGGGGTCTGTTTTATTAAGTGTGTAATCGAAGGCGTGGCACATGGAGATTGATTCAAATCAACGGACAACATAATTAGGCGGGGGTGAATTATTAAAAAGAAAAAGTTACCCTGTTGCGTCGCAAACGTTCTTATTAATCTAATAATCATGTCATTATCATAATACTTTAATTGAAATATTCAATCAAGTGCAATTACAATCGTTGAGCTATATCGATCGGTACATATCATTTAATAAAATATTTCATGTCTTACAAATCTGGGAACTTCAAGATAAACATAAAATAAAAAAATACAAAAAAAACATAAAGATGGGAAAGGAAAGCAACAACCCATATAATAAATTATAACGATGCTTTGCTGCTTTGCATCAATTCTTACAAGCGAGCTTCTTTATGTTACCTTTTTTAAGAGCTAATTATATCGTCTTCATCATTCAAAAAAAAAAAATGTCACATCGTCTAACTCATTTGATTTTGAGTATCACAAAAGAATTCAACCATACATCAATTTGAATTTGATTAACTTCTTCTTTATACTTCCAACACTTCATGGCCGTTGGATTTAGCAATGATTTTCACTCATACCTCTTCATGATTCCCACATATTTCACCTTGTCTTTTTGCCTTCTTTTTGCTACATCTATAGATTAACTCATTTACATAATCATGTAACCAAATGCTTTATGAATTTGAACCCCTAGTCCAATACAAAAGCAAACATTGCAAAATTCACACACATGATTAACTTACAATTATTAATAGTTCTCAAATAATCATCAACACTACCAATATTGTCACTCTAATCTTAATATCTTATCATCACCAAATGCGCACACGACCACTACCATATTATCATCCTACCACAGTCACATAATTAGCGACCATACATTGCTCGTACAAGATCCACACATCACCTCATCACCACCAACCCCTTTTTTTTTTTTTTAATGGGAATATTTAGGATTTAACCAAAAATGGATTTTCAAAGAAAAAAGATATAACCAACTAGAACATATTGCCTTAATTGGGATTTGCTTTTAAAACATAACAACATATTTCATAATTTTTGACAAAGAATTATTTGATAATGTTTTTTTATATGTTTATTTGGTAAATTTTTCTATTTTGTTAATAGATAAGGGGCCGTTTTTATTAAATAATTACATCATATTTTCATATAAACCCTACATTATAAATGATATAACCCTAAGATATTATTATCACCATAATTATTACATTCACATTTTTGCAAAAAATGAAATATTTCGTATAGTAAACACATTTATTTCTGTATTGTATTTTTATCTTAAAAATCAATATCCCTGAATTTTAAACAACTTTATTTATTTATTTATTTATTGTCCGTACACATAAACATTTAGTTTTTGAGTCACAACAATTACAAGCTAACTCTTAGCTTTGAAGTTTAATAATATAATTATTAAAATTAAGCATGTACAAATTTATTATTATTATTTTCCAAAGTGGAAAAAGCAGATCCGATTGAATGTGCTTAAGTCCAATTCCAAATGGGACGAACTATGCACAGATGGAATGCTTTTGTCGCTTTCCACAAGTACTTGAGTTCTGCGTCGTGACATGCAACGGCTGTTAAATTTCAAGCGAGGTCCCCGACTGAAGGGGTCGTTGTGAAATTTGCCCTTCTTTACGTTACGTTATGCCCACAGCAACTGGGAACCTCTCTGGGGTGTGTGTGGTGGTCAGTGGGGTGATACAATCGAAATCATTAAAACAACTGTAAGTGGGTCCCGCTAGGTTTAGGATGGGGACCACGAAACAAAAAACAAGCATCCTTGAGAGGCGAGTCTTAACCTCTAAGGCTCCGACGCAACACTCACTCACTCTCGCACACACACACGCACGCACACACACCGCTCACTCACAAAACTTGCTGCCCACCCGCCTTAGCTTTCTTGAAGATAAAGCGAAAACAAAACTCCCATTATTATTTTTGGCTACCTTACAAAACTCTATTTTCCTTTCTCTTTTTTTTTTTTTTTTTGTGGGTGTAAATACTCTTGCTATTTCCACTCCACTTCATTTGAAATTTCGTTCTTTCATTATAGCGAACATAATTGTACACGAGAGAAATCGTAAACGATTTACAAATGGAAATAACAATTGCACCAAAGTGGACTAATATGAATATTACTAATTTTATTGAGTTATAAGAAAATTGCGTCAAGGACAAATACTTAGTTAAAATATTATTGTATGGTTAAAAGTGTATTTTTAAAAATTACTAATTTTTAGAGACTAATTTTTTGAGGAGCTAACAATGGTGAGTATTAAATATATGCCTCTGTATATGATATGGCTAGGTTACATTATATTTAATTTACATTATAACTCAAATCAAGTTATTCTAAACTTTCAAGTGATTAACAAGTCGCTTAATTTTTAAATTAATAGTTAATTCTGAGTTGACATAAGTTAAATATAAAATAGCATGCAAGATTTATTTTATACAATAATATTACATTTAATAATTACTTACCATATATTTTTTTACCAACGTATCCTCTTTGAGAAAATGCAAATTTATCGTTAATAAATTCTCAATAATAAATCTGATTAAAATTAATAGAATGAAATTTTAAATACATGCATACAAGCATAGTTTCTTTTTTTTTTTTTATGTTTTTTTGATAACTCCCAAACTTTGAATTAAATATATAATATATTTCAAATGAAATTAGATATTGTAAAAAATTTTGATTAGGTGCGTGTAATCGCATATTGTGGTGATTTATCAATTATTAGAATGATGTTGTAAGGCCTGTAATTCTACCAACAAATACTCACTGTGTGCATAATTGCGTACTAGATCAGGACTCCAAGTGAAAATATTACAATAAGTAAAAATCTTACAAGAAGCAAAAATATTACAACAAACTAAATAGAACAAGATAGAGATACAAATGTCGTAAATCACTGGAGTGCAAGAGGAGAGAGGTGGAGTGGACATATAGGGATAAGACAGTGAAATAAAAAGAAAATTAAAAAAATAATAATAACAGACGAATATTATCCGATTGGAAACCATGCACGCCATTCAATACACGCGACGTCACAAATCTCTCCAATCCGTTCCACAAACGTCCCAACGACATCCTTTACAAATTACAATTAATTTCGCCGATGAATATTAATCCCCTGTTCTGGCCCGCACTGAAAATAGTTATGCCTGTGCATCCAGCCGCTGCCGCCTATTTTGTGATTTTAATTAAATACTGTATATTATTCTTGCTTCTATTTTATTTTTATGTTAATAAGATGGTAATAAAATTCCTATTTAAGAGTGCGAAGCACTTGATAAGTCCTCGAGGTGTGAAAACGCAACGGAGATGCAAAAATTGAAGAGCCGATTCTGACAGTGATGCGTCTAAAATACGCGCCGAGTAATATATTAATTCCCTTCTCCCGTACATCCCGCCCAACACAACGCCGCTGCTCCACAATCATCCACCGTACGCTTAAGTTGATGGTGACAGATATCACGCTACTCCCGATCATTGTATGGTTCGGGTCATGTTAGGGTTTCGGTTAATGATTGCTCAACTTAAATCAACTCTTTTTGAGATTTGGACGGCTGAGGTCATGTTTCACATTATATTTGGTTATTTTTTGAATAATTTTTTTAATTAAAAACTAGACTTTTTATGAAGCTACAATGCATGTTAGGAGTTAAAAAAACGGAAACACTTATAAATATAATCTTACCATAAACATACACATCCAATTAATTTATTACCATCTTATTTTCTGATTAGGTTTGATCAGTGATTTATTATTTATAGATGCTGATAAGATTTTTTTAATTTGTCAGTACTTACAGATGACATAGCTCTAAAGTTAAGTTAAAAACTCACTATTTAAGTTATTAAAGATAATTATAATTCAAAATAAAGTACTCTATATTGTGGGTTTTTTCATATGGTTAGAAAATCAATAAAATTAATAAAATTTAATATTATGGTAAAATAGAAAAAAAATTATATCTACTTAATGATATTATAAACTAGTTAATATATTATTTGGAGAAGGACAAATGAAGAAAAAATTTATTTGCTTTTTATTGCAAAAGTAAGAAGTTAATGTTGCATTTAAATCCTGTTAATGAAATAAATTAAATAATTAGTGAGAAATTTTGTCGATGAAGGCGACAAAAATCTTTAATACATGAAAATTAAATAGGAATTAAATTTGTCAGTGCAAATAAGAGCACCTAACATAATTTAGATAAAATAAAATCACAATCATTTTATTCAAAAGAAGGTATAAATTATAAGAAGTATATAAATTAATATGGTATAAAAAAATTAATTATATAAAATTATCATAAATCTATATAATTATAAAAAATAACGGTTATTATTTTTCAAGCGATCTTTTCACGCACTAGTTGGACAAAACTATCTCTAACTTCATTATTATTATTGGATTAAAATTAATAATCCAAATTTCAACATGTCATAGAGACCAGACACTGATGAGATCCGGTACTCAATCCAACGGCTTATATTTGACACGCTAGAACAACTCAAACACATACAACAATAGCCTCGGCCGCACAAGATCCCAGCCTCTCTCCTATGCCAAAATATTCCAGCAAATCTCCTATCTATAAAACCATCCTAAAACAAACCCTCAGACATCTTCACTTCATTTCGCTTGCTTCACTGCGTTCTTCCCATTTTGCCTTTCCCCCCATTTTTTTTTCGTTTTCACAATTTTCTTTCGCGATGGGATCGGCGCTGCTGTCGGAGCTCGCGACGGAAATCCTGGTCCCGGTTTGTGCCGTGGTCGGAATCGTCTTCTCGCTCGTCCAGTGGTTCTTCGTCTCCCGCGTGAGGCTGACGCACGAGAGGCCCCCGAGCAGCAACAGCGACAAGAAGAATGGATTCAACGACTACTTGATCGAAGAAGAGGAAGGTATTAACGACCAGAGTGTCGTCGCCAAATGCGCCGATATTCAGAGTGCTATCTCCGAAGGTGAGCTGCTGCCTCTTTACTCTTTCGCGGTTTCTTCAGATCTTACGGTTTCGGTTCTAGATCTGGTGGCCTTTTTGTAATTTCGTTCGTCTGACGTGTACTGCTGCTTGCCTGTTTTTGAAGTTTTGAGCATGGAGAAGTCGTCTGGTCGCTAGGAAAATGCTAGAAAGTTGGCGTCTTTGGGAATTTGATCTTAAGCTTTGTTTACGTGGTCGTGGACGTGAAAAGTAAAAAAAAAAAAGGAATTGCTTTTTTTAAATTTTTATTAAGTATGTTAGAACTGAAGCTGTAGTTTCTGTTTGGTTCGCTAGAAAGTGATGGAAAGAGATAGGAAAGCGTTGAATTTTAAAACAATTTTGCTCATTTAAAACCTTTTAAAGCTTTAGCTCTTCGTTCGTGCCTGTAGAATAATAATAGTATTTGTATTTTTTTTTATTTTAATTCTTATTTTGATATGCTGAAATTAAGAATCTGTTTGGTTGATGAGAAAGTGAGGCAAACTGATGAGGTAGTGAATATTCTTATTTTCTCACTTACAGATTTGATTGAAGTGGTTTTCAGCTGTACTAGATTTGTTTGCTTATACAGCTTTACTGTATTTTGTTTGTATATTGATTAAAATTTCCTTCATTATTCTTCACGGTAAAGAAATCCAAGGAAAAAAAAAAAGCTGCAATTTTTACGTTTTGAGTTTTAACCCATGCTGCTTCTGGAGCTGATTTGGAATTTTGTATTATTTTGTCATATATATATGTGTGTGTGTGTGTGTGTGTGTGTGTGTGTGTGTGTGTGTGTGTGTGTGTGTGTGTATATGTATATATGTATATGTATAGATGATATGTAAATTTTAATATATATTTGGATCTGGTTTATATTATCCTTTTTCGAAGGATATTTTCTACTCACATACGCCGCTTAGAAGCACTTGTCTTTTTCTTTATCATGTCATTTATCTTTTTTGGGTGTTATTGTCAGCAGATGTGCACTGCACTGTTGTTAATGTTGGACATGGGTGATGTGTCTTGGATTGCTGTGGTCCTGGTCATATTTATATTATTACATCTTGAATATTTAACTAGTAGTTAAATTAAAATCTTTTTTTTTTATTTTGATAAGAATTAAAGTCATTTTAGGACCTCATTGCCTTTGTTTATTTTGGGAATTTTTGTATTAGCTTAGGTGATCTTGTCTTCTTGGTTCCATTACTTTTGTTCAAGTTAAGGTTACCAGATCTTTTTATAAGACTAATCGCGTACTACTACAATTATTTTAATAATAATTCTTCTGTTCCCTTTCCCAAAGAAGAAAGGAACCTTAGTAATAGTTAATAAAATGAAATCTGGAATGTTAATAAGTTGCCCGTGTTTTTTTTTTTAAAAAAAAGAAGCAAGGAATAATTATGACTGAAAGGTAAATTTGGAGGGAATATCCGTTGCCCTTTTTGTTTGCCGATTATGCATGATATTATTTTGCAAGTATTTAGAGAAGAGGATTCATGATGAATTCATGCTGGTATTATATGAAATCTAAGTCATTGTATATTAGTTTCTAGTGAATTGAGGCTCCGCTGAAATTACTGACCGCTATATGGTATGATTGTTTACATACTGGCTATTCTTCCATTTGATTTTTCCTTTTTGAGTTTATATGCCACTCTTAAGAAGTAATTTCACGATCAATGCATGTAGTTGTTTTGTCCGACCTTACCCCTTTCATGTATTTATCTCAATTAACTGATAGTGCAATACCGTATACGTCAATGCTCAGCATATTTACATATTAGTCATTGTTTGAATGCAACAGGTGCCACATCCTTTCTTTTTACTGAATATCAGTATGTTGGGGTTTTCATGATTGCTTTTGCAATTTTGATCTTCCTCTTCCTGGGCTCTGTGGAGGGCTTCAGCACAAAGAGCCAAGCCTGCACTTATGATCCGCAGAAGATGTGCAAGCCAGCACTTGCCACTGCAGCCTTCAGTACTGTGTCATTCTTGCTTGGTGCTATAACCTCTGTTCTTTCTGGGTTCCTTGGGATGAAAATTGCCACTTATGCGAATGCAAGAACTACCTTAGAAGCAAGAAAGGGTGTCGGGAAGGCTTTTATTGTTGCATTTAGATCTGGTGCAGTGATGGGGTTCCTCCTTGCAGCTAATGGTCTTTTGGTGCTGTTCGTTGCAATCAATCTTTTCAAGCTGTACTATGGTGATGACTGGGAGGGACTTTTTGAGGCCATTACTGGTTATGGTCTTGGAGGATCATCCATGGCTCTCTTTGGAAGAGTTGGTGGTGGAATTTATACCAAGGCTGCTGATGTTGGTGCTGATCTTGTTGGAAAGGTTGAGAGAAACATTCCAGAAGATGACCCAAGAAACCCAGCTGTAAGCCATTTAGCATTTCTGATAGTAGAAGGTTTTTTGATTTATATTTAATGCTTTTGATGATTATGGTTAAATTTTTACCCAACCAGGTCATTGCTGACAATGTTGGTGATAATGTTGGAGACATAGCTGGCATGGGTTCTGATCTTTTTGGTTCGTACGCTGAATCATCCTGTGCTGCTCTTGTCGTTGCATCCATCTCATCTTTTGGAATCAACCATGAGTTCACTGGCATGCTGTTTCCTCTGCTTATCAGTTCTGTGGGCATCCTCGTTTGTTTGATCACAACGCTCTTTGCCACAGATTTCTTTGAAATCAGGGCTGTTAAGGAAATTGAACCATCATTGAAGAAGCAGCTTATCATCTCTACTGTTCTTATGACTGTTGGAATTGCAATTGTTAGCTGGATAGGCTTGCCATCTTCCTTCACAATTTACAATTTTGGCGCTCAGAAGGTTGTGAAGAACTGGTATGTTCTTTGGGAATTGGAATATGCATTAAATGATGAAATTCGTCTATACGCAAATGATTTTGTCTGTATCTTCTGTACGTTATATCACATCTGTTGCTTTGGAAATGTCCTTGTGATTTAGATTTGTTGTTTTTGAGTTTATGTGTCAGTTGCTGGCTTGCAAGTAGTAGTGCATGCTTGTGCCAGAGGTCATTAATGTCACTACAAACATGTCAATAATGTCAGTTTTAACATGGTCTTGATTTTGCAGGCAACTATTTTTATGTGTGGCTGTTGGTCTTTGGGCTGGACTTATCATTGGGTTTGTGACTGAGTATTTCACTAGCAATGCATACAGGTACATGTTTAAGAGAAGTATTAGATTGAGTAGCTCTCTTATTGTTTCTCTTGAGTCTCCTGTTTTGACCCTGTGTTTGCTGTATTTTGCAGCCCTGTGCAAGATGTTGCCGATTCCTGCAGAACAGGAGCTGCCACCAATGTTATCTTTGGCCTTGCCTTGGGATACAAATCTGTCATCATACCAATTTTTGCCATTGCAGTCAGCATTTTTGTTAGTTTTAGCTTTGCTGCTATGTATGGTATTGCCGTGGCTGCCCTTGGAATGCTTAGCACTATTGCCACTGGCTTGGCCATTGATGCTTATGGCCCCATCAGTGATAATGCTGGAGGCATTGCTGAGATGGCTGGCATGAGCCACCGCATTCGTGAGAGGACTGATGCTCTTGATGCTGCTGGGAACACGACCGCTGCCATTGGAAAGGTACTTGATTTTCTGCTGGAATGTGTATGACTTTGTATTCTTGGAATCTGTTAGCATCTTTACAGGATATCTCTAGTTTTTGCAAGGTTCATTAAATTTTACTTCTTGTTTGACATTAGGGATTTGCCATTGGATCTGCTGCGTTGGTGTCTTTGGCTCTATTTGGTGCTTTTGTGAGCCGTGCTGGAATTACAACTGTTGATGTTTTGACCCCCAAGGTCTTCATTGGTCTGATTGTTGGTGCCATGCTTCCTTACTGGTTCTCGGCCATGACAATGAAGAGTGTGGGAAGTGCAGCTTTGAAGATGGTTGAGGAAGTCCGCAGACAGTTCAACACCATCCCAGGTCTCATGGAGGGCACTGCTAAGCCTGATTACGCTACCTGTGTTAAGATCTCAACTGATGCATCCATCAAGGAGATGATTCCTCCTGGTGCTCTTGTCATGCTCACACCCCTCATTGTTGGAATCTTCTTTGGTGTGGAAACTCTTTCTGGTGTGCTCGCTGGCTCCCTTGTATCGGGTGTTCAGGTAATACAGGAACTTTGATTTATCATGTTGTTCTTGCAGAAGTTAACGATTAAGTGCAAAGACTATTTTAGCATAGAGGCTTTAGATTTGAGGTTGACTTGGGTGAAATCATGAATGCTGACTAAGTGAATATGTGGTGTGCTCTGATATTTGCTTTAACAGATAGCAATATCTGCCTCTAACACTGGCGGTGCGTGGGATAATGCCAAGAAATATATTGAGGTAAGCAGTTCATCAAAAATCTCAAACTAGCTATCCTTTTAACTCGAGTTTCTTTCTGATGAATCAACAATTTCTTAATCATTTAATAGTAATGTAAAATTTTTGTGGTATTTGTATAGGCTGGTGCCTCAGAGCATGCAAGGACCCTTGGCCCAAAGGGTTCTGAGCCACACAAGGCAGCTGTGATTGGTGATACCATTGGAGACCCACTCAAGGATACGTCAGGCCCATCTCTAAACATCCTCATCAAACTCATGGCTGTTGAATCACTGGTGTTTGCTCCTTTCTTTGCCACCCATGGTGGCCTGCTTTTCAAGATCTTCTGAGGAAAGAGATAATGTGAAATACATTGCGGAAGAGGGTCACTGACTTCTGCTTTCGCCTGTAACAGTATCCTCACTTATCCTTTACCTCTACCGATCAACTTTTTCCCCATGGTATGGGCTTTTAAGTTAGTTTCCTTAGTTCCCAGTGAATACTGTTTTTGATGCGGGGATGATATGATGATGATAAATTGAGATGGTTAGAATGATGACGGAGATGTTCTTTTTCATGTTGAAGGGAGAGACATGGTGGTGAAATGTTTTGGTCTGTTTTATTTTTATTATTATTTTTTTGGTCCTATGTAGCCTTAGAACAGCTTCCTTTTCACACATTTTGTATGGTCCGTGTTTTATCATTTATGCAAGGAAAGTGCACTTGGACCGACCGTTTGTGGTTTGCTGCTTTTTGGTTTAAGATGATATTTTGATTGCACTTTCATGGTTTAACTCTAGCCTATGCTCTCGCTAGATGGACTCTTGATCTTGATCCTTGGATGCACTTTGAAATGGTGCCCTGTGCCTTTACGTACAGTCTAGAGGTCTATTGAGTATGGTTAACAATGAGATGAGATCTATTCTTACTCCATATTCTTTTAAAGTAGGGATAAAGAGGGTTGGAATAATGTTGCGGGCACCAGCACACTATTTGGCGTCACGAGCTATTTGCTAGAAATTTTTCTCATTTATGCGCAAGAGGGGGTGAGTGGGTGGGTGCTGATTTATGGGATTTTTCCTTTTGAATTTTTGGGTACAGGCATTGGTACGGTTTTGATATTCTTGTTCTTGACTTCAGAATCTCCTCTAAAAGGGGTGCGGAAACAATGCTTAAGATGACGAAATGATACTGTATAAAAGCAGTTGCACCCTTCCAAAGAGTAAAAAATCTTAAGATGCGTAAATATGAGAGCTGATCACGTGTGCGAAATTCTGACAGAAAATGTGTTAGGCTTTCAATTAAGAGTCATATAACTAGGGATGGCAATGGGGAAGGGAGGTAGATCCGATAGTCGTCAATACTCATTTTTTTATATTTGTATATGTTTCCTCTTGTCTCCGTTAAAAAATTATTTGAGGGAATTTCCGTCTCCTTCCTGAATAATAACAAGGGACCCCAGATCTCCGATCCCCTGAATAATTAATATGTTTTTAATTTTTGAACTTGATTTAATCATATTAAAATAAAAAATTTAAACAAAAGTAAGATTTGATAATTTATCGTACATTAACATTAATCCATTACAAAAATCACACTTCAAAATATAAATTATCAGAATAATTATTTTCGTCAATATTCATAGTCCTATAATAAAAAAAATTACTTTTATATCAATAATAAATAAATGAAATGAGTATAGATACTGAAATTAATATTTTTAATAATTTACTCTTGTACCTCCTGCTCCTTCTGTTCTGCAAATGTGGTAAATTGAGAGATAGTATCAAGTTTTAAATCCAAAACAATAAAAATAATATAAGTAATGTAATTCATAATCTAAAATAGTTTTGGGTCCGAGTCTTGAAATAATGTCTACTCGAATAGTAATTCAAGACCGCTACTAGTTAATTAGGCATAAAAGTTTTATAGTATATTTATATAAATATTTTGATATTTGTTATTTATACTACTATTTAATATTTTATAATTTAAATTATTTTATTTATTTATTAATAATTCTAAAAATAAGATTATAATTAAAAATAAAAATGAGGAAGTAGGGAAATAGGGAGGGGATGAGGATTTTATCTCATCCCCGTCCCTTTCCCGAATAAGAAACTGAATAAAAAATTATTCCTATTTTTTTTCAAATAAAAAATTAAGTATAAAATCGTTTCCAGTACTCTCTCCGAACGACAAAATCCCAAGGATCTCCCTGTGGATCTCATCCCTGTGCGAATTTCTGCCATCCCTACATACAACTCAGTTCCTCCAATCAAAACGTGACACGCTTGAAGTCTGATGTGCGCAATGGGGCACTGTATCACACTTCGTACAAGCACATTACACACGTGCATGTATGTCACGATACAAAGCAAAGTTGTCGAATCAACGTTTGTTTCTGTACCTTTGTTTGCTCCTCCAGGTTTCACCAATTCCGTTCAAACGCGATAACCACCACAGTTTCTTGAGGCGTGTCTCCGTTAATCTTCCTCCTCTTCTCAGTTCTCTAATCTCTTTCCGACAATGTTCTCGACAGCATTCTCGACAAATCTCCCCAAAACAACCCCACCGCCGCCGCCGCCGCCACACTCATTCCCTCCGATTCTCCCCTCATTTTCCCTCTCAATTCCCTCCCCCAAATCCCGCCACCGCCGGGGTCCCACTCCGCCACGTCATCCGCGCAATCGACGCCGCCCAGCTCTTCGACTATGAATCCCACCTACACACCCAGTACGTGAAGAGCACGTCCCTCAAAATCGCCGTCATTGGCTTCGGCAACTTCGGCCAATTCCTCGCCAAGGCCTTCGCCCGCCACCACCACACCCTCCTCGTCCACTCCCGCTCCGATCACTCCCCCGCCATCCGTCAACAACTCAACGCCCCCTTCTTCGCCGACCTCAACGACCTTTGCGAGCTTCACCCCGACGTCGTCTTGCTTTCCACCTCCATCCTCTCCACGGAATCCGTCCTCAAATTAATACCCTTCCAGCGGCTCAAACGCAGCACCCTCTTCGTGGACGTCCTCTCCGTTAAAGAATTCCCCAGAAACCTCTTCCTCAAGTACTTGCCTCAGGACTTTTGATATTTTGTGCACGCACCCAATGTTTGGCCCCGAGAGTGCAAAAAGTTCGTGGGAAAATCTCCCTTTTATGTATGATAAGGTTAGAATTGGAAATGATGAGGAAAGAATCGAAAGGGTTGATAAATTTCTTGATGTATTCGCGAATGAAGGGTGTAGGATGGTGGAAATGAGTTGTTTTGAGCATGATAAGTATGCCGCGGGGTCTCAGTTTGTGACTCATACAATGGGGAGAGTCTTGGAGAGATTTGGAGTGGAGTCGTCCCCAATTAATACCAAAGGGTATGAGACATTGTTGGATTTGGTGGATAATACGAAAGGGGATAGCTTTGATTTGTATTATGGGTTGTTTATGTATAATAAGAATAGTTTGGAGCAGTTGCAGAGGTTGGAAATGGCCTTTGAGAGTATTAAGAAGCAGTTGTTTGAGCAGATGTTTCGGGTTTATAGGAAGGAGTTGTTCGGGAATGTGGAGGAGGAGGAGAGAGGTAGGCTTCTGTCCGCACCAAAAGAGATTCAGAATGGTGCTCCTGTGGAGCAGGCTCCTCTGGAGAGTGAAAGATTGGAAGGATCTTAAACTTAAAGCAGAGATGTTCTGTTTTTGCGGTATGCAATTCTGCGAATTTCTCATTGTATATGGTATTTTTCTTTTTGTTTAGTTAGCTTTGCTAGTTACTGTAGGTTGCGAGATTAGAATAGAATGAATATGACCGTTTTTCTGAAGTCTGAAATATCTTATGTATACTTCCAGTTTATTCTTTTTTTTTTTTTGTTTTTCTGGCGTAATGAATGAATAATTTACTTTATATTCGGTGGCTTAATGAGTGAAAGATTGGAGGGATCTTAAAGCATGTTGCGTTTTGCGGTATGCAATTTTGTGAATTTTTCATTGCATACGGTATTTTTTCTTTTGTTTAGTTTTGTAGTTAGCTTTGTCAGTTATTTTAGCTCTCAGAGCAGAATGGAATGATTTTGACCATTTTGCAAACTATGAATATGTGTGTGTGTGTGTGTGTGGATGTATTTAATGAATGAATAATCTGCTTTATACTCAATGGCTTTATTGGTCCTTCGAATTTTCTTAGTAAGAAAGGATGCATGGTGGCTATAGGGTGAAAGAATGCAATGTGGCTACATGGTGGTTTTTAATCTCTTAAATCATTGTGTATCTGGCTTGGCCTGCATAGTTACTAAAGCATTGTAGAGTTTACTGCAGTGGATTAGCTACTTCTGGGAAATTCATTAGAAAGTAGGTCTTCTCTTTCATGAAATAGTGCTATTGTAGCTAATAAATTTTTTAATGGGAAAACATAAAGAATTATTCTTAAAATGCTTGTAGACCAGGGAGATCCCTACAGTTTAAGATGCTGAAACTGTTGGGACACGGATGCCGCGGATGTTTAATGATCTAATATTCTGTTGATTCTAGAGAATACCAGAATAAAGGAGCAAACCAAATTCATGTTGATTTGAAATACTACTGCAAACCTAGGGCTAGGAGGTTAAGGCTCGTTAATTTTGCAGAATATCGAAAATTAACTAAACTCAAAAACTCACTTGGAGCTTTGAAAACTAAAAATATTTTTGAGCTCAAATCTGCCTTTAAAGGCTACAAGAGAGGGCTAGTAATTGTCCTAAACCATGAAGAAAAAGGAAAACAGATTCCTAAACTAATAATAAAAGAACAATAAACTTTTAGTCAATACAGAAATTAATTTAAATAGGATAAGGATTCGTAATCTGCATCAGACACCATGATGATGCATCTTCCTATGCACTAAATGAAGAATGAAGATGAAGATTTCAACATAAGGTCTGGGGTTTTTGAACCATGCTCACATGGGTGGAGAGGGGATTGGGCTGCCAATTAGGCTAAATATTAAAAAAAAAAAATTGAAGACTCACCCATAAGGTAGTGTTTATTTAAAAGCTCTAGCATTAAGTTTCACGACCACACAATACGAAGAAGGAAAAGAAAGATGGAAGGATAAAGAAGTGATAGAACATGAGACTATTCTTCAGTATGCACAAAACATTGCAGAGCAGTATACAGGACAATATCACACTTTTGCTGTGTGAACTGCTCTCTGTCCTTTCTGATAGTATTCCCAGTGAATATCGGCGTAATTTTTCATGTTCTTGAATAATCTTGGGCATTCCTCATTGATTAAGCCGACTTCTGGTCCAATCTCCTTGTTTACTTCAGGTATATAAAATACTACTACAGAAAACCTCTCCTTTTCTGCACTGGTAGCTACTCTATGCACTGGGCTCTTGAAGATTCCATTAGTCATTATCTGCAAGTATCATGGATGATTAATTATAAAATGCGGCGCTATATTATCTCCACATCTGTAAGCTCCATGCAAATTGAATGTCCTCATTTTTATTATCTGAACAAAGTGTAAAATGCAAATTGTAGTAAACCTACCTTGCTACTCATATTATTTGGACATTTTTATAGACTACACCATTGGAAAGAAAAATATTCTGAGGAAGAGTTGTCCATGCCACAGCCGGTAGTTCAGTTGTAGCTAATTGAGCGATCTAAACTAAATTTTGGCAATGTTGTTAAATTACAAAGCATATTAACTTAATTACCTCCATTTGGTCACCCATGAGGACTAGGACAGCTTCAGATATTTTGGGTACTGTAAACCATTGCTCATCTTTGAGGACTTGGAGACCTTCTTCATCCTGCAGTATAATGGTGTATCCAGTTCCATCTGAATGGGGTTTTAAGCCCAGGACAAGATCAGGTCTCTGACAATGTGCATAATAGTTAAACCTTGCTTGATACTGTGATTGATCACCAAACTGACTCAGGAAGCAATTTTCCTCTAACTTCAATGACTTTGCCATGGCTTTGGAAGTGATCTCTGTCACCGTCTTTATTTTAGAAGAGTATTCTTCAATAAGACCACTGTGTAGTTGTAATTTGTAATGAGTCAAACATAATAAATATTGTCAAGCATCTAACTAACATCATATCTGTATCCTATGGACCAGACAAAAAGAGAGTAAATGCCACTGAAATAAGTAGACGATCTCTATTAGAAGAAAGATAAATAATTAACGGTAATCAACGGACAGCTGCAGGGGACCTGATGCTAAGTTACAGATTCATTTTACGTATCTGTTAGCTTTACTTGATTAACATTGTTTACGTAATCCGTAAATGATGAAGAAGATAGCTGTGCTGCTTAGGCAAAGGATTATATTCTTCTGCTGTGCTAAATTTTCATAATAATTAGTAAATCTATTTTGACAGAGTTTGCTTCTGTATTATGATGGTTTTTATTATGAAGATTTTAAGCATAAGGTGTCAGAACATTTTGACAATTTGTGATGAAGATTAGGGTATTTTTAGGATTGAGGTTCCATGGCTTTTAATCTATAGCTATATTTCACTAGCTGTCAAATGTAAGTGTGCAGGTGGATGGTAAAGTATTAGCTACTAAGTAAAACTGTGTGTTCACCAAACCTTTTAGCTGCTATGCTTTCAAAATTAGCTAAAGCCCAGCAGTCCCAGAATTATCAAAATTAGTACTGAAACAAGTTTGATTAAAATGTGTCCTGAATTTGGTTGCTAGCAGTTTTTAATTTCTACTTATCTTGCTTTATCATTTAACAACTAGGACTTTGTGGGCATGAAATCACCTGAAAGATTCTGGTTTTTCAGGCCAGAACTGGGGCTTCCTTTTATCTTTTGGGTATATATCAAGAAACAGCCGATCAGACCAGTCAAGAAATTGACCTTCTGCAGGTGTGGGGTCAGCCCCATAACCTTCAAACTCTTCAACTCCTTTTGCTTGCTTCTTTTTCTCATCCATTGGCTGTTCAAAGTATTCCCTTGTAACCTGCCTGATCTTATCTAGAAATGTAGTTGAAATCTCATGACCTATTGCCTGAAAATCCAGAGTATATTCCTCAGTTATGTTGCAAGAGTAAAGATTGTACCATGTGGCACATATGAATCACAAACAATTTGATTCTCAATTTTCTGGCGGTAAGACTGCTTTATCTTCAATCACCTATTTATTTTCTGAAATTCCTATACCTAATACTTTCAGCATAAAAATAACAAAATGTATACAAAATGCTAAAGATTGATGGTAGGGATTGTATAATTTTCATTAGTCCCCAGTCCCTCATGATTCTTTGGGAATGGAACGATTGCATGTATTCCAATCTTTGACTGGGCAGGGTTATTCATGCTTTCTGATCTACATAACCATAGAATTTAGATCATTAATCATTAGAATCTAAATTTTCTTTCTGTTGTGAATTAATTAGTTTAGCATTTAGACCTGAAAGCATCCCCACAAGCTGAGTGCTGATCTTAATTTCTGCAGTTCTTCTTCTTGCTTGGTGTATGGTGTTGAAGATGAGAGCAGACTGAGGTCAATGATGGGAACCAGAGATAATGGAGCAGCAACCTCCTGAATTGAATCACCGTCTCTACAAATATATGGTGCTGGTGGTTCTTCACCATTGAGGACCATCTCTTGGACACGCTTTGATAGAAAAACCTCTGCTCGAGCCATGTTGTTTCAGGCAGTAAGAATTACTGAGAACTTGCTAATGCTTTCTGCGAATTACTGAGAACTCGCGAATGCTATTTGCGATTGTGAAGTGGTGGGTGACTAGTCTAATAACAGCGATTGATGGTTACATGTCTGTACTCATACATTTGGACAATATAAGCCAACAACTTGATGGGCATCAAGCATTATTATATTTCATTTCCTGTAGCAATATTAGAAGTTTGTGTTGTGACATATTCAGTGGGTGTCCGTCCATTTTATCACTTGTCAATCACTCACTGTCGCAACATATGTCCCTTCTTTTGGCAAATGCTCATTCTTAACGACCAATATAAATACATGGACTTCGTGTAAATTGTAATTTCACGCCGGGTTGCCGAATAAGAGAACAATCAGTTTCTTTCAAATTCTTTAAACCTATTTTATTTCATTCCCGATGATTCCCTTTATTTATAGAGTAATGATACAGTCACAAATTCTTGTATAAATTAAATTTGTACAAACTGATATGATATTAATTCATTGGTTGAATTAAATATCACTTGGTCCACATGATTTGTTTTCATTATTTTATATTTTCTTTCAACCAATGAATTAATGCCATATCAGTTTGTATAAATTTAATTTGTACAAGAGTTTGTAGCTGTATCATTACTATATTACTACCATAAATATTAGGATATCTTGCTAATTATCAGCATGACAACGCTCAAGTAGAGGAAGTATCCTATTCGTCATTAGTTTTAAGTAGATTTTTTTTTTTTTTTTTTTTCGAATATCTATGGATATCAATATTCATATGCATAAAATCCATATCCATATCAAACCTCTAACATTGGACATGGGTGCGTGCAGATATATTGGATAAGTATGGATGTCAATTATTCGTGTCATAACTAATTATTGCCATCCCTTGACGGTACCCGTCGAGATGCAGCCAAACGCCCAACTTGAATGGTGTGGACAGCTGAACTTTTTTCTACCAGAATAGTGACATTTAGTATGATTGTTTTTGAGCATAATCCAGCGAACCAGATGCTAGTTAGCTTGTAGAACCATGAGATGTAGGTTAGAAATTGTTGATTGGGCTGAAACTTCATGATGTAAGCCTAACGGAGGTGCACAAAAATCTATAATTGCAGTGTTATGTGCTTGATAACAAGACAAGATTGACTTATGCAAGATCATAAATACCATCAGTTTTGCTGCGAGCTTTGTTGTTCTTGAGTTAATAGTGCCATTCTTCCATCTCCTTTGATGGCTTATTGGCTTTCCTCAGCCTGCATCAGGGAAATTTAATTACTTGGCTCATTGCGTTGTGGCTGGTGATGATATTTAGCTGGTTTTAGTTGTTGAATAAGCTGGAGAAACTTTTTGTCGCCAATGATATTTCACTGAGATGCAAGATATTTTTGGTTCTGCCAGTGAGAAGGAGATTGAGAGGAAGATGAATGATGTTGAAGTAGGCACCAGTCAACTTCTGCACCAAAGAAAAAACATGAACAAGATAAATCTGAAATCTGACTAGACAAAGCATTAGAGCACTACCATCTTTGGTCCCTTTGCTTGATACGTACGTGACAAGCATTGCTTTGAAATTTCGAGATTCTTGAATGAAGGTGTCTTTGATCCCTATACTTAATTTTTGATGTATTGGTGCAGTGATGGTCACAACACGTGCCGTGTTGCTTTTAACATCCATCGCGGTAATAGCTTAACTTTAATCTCTGGGAGTTTTAGGTGTCGTTCATTGCATGTAACGATTGTTATTATCGCCGTATTTATCACTAGCATTAGTGTCTTTGATAAGGACTTGCATAATTGCATTCATATCCTTTTCAACTTTCAGAGGTGAAAGTTGCACAAAACGACTGTCCATTTCGATGGAATTGAAGTGTTGGGATCACATGCATTGCATTATCATATTTCTCTACCGGCTTGCTATCTTGTTGAATTTTTTCACCAATTCGTTTTGTCAGCAATGACTGCATTATTGGGAGTTTTTTCAAGAGACTGTGTTTCAATATCCGAAATGCAAAATTTGTTCTCTTATTTGAATTAAAACAAGGCAATTTCTGTTTTTTATTCTTTCAAACACATAATATGATAGCTGATTTGGGGCCGTCGTACCATTTGTTGTATTATTTTCATTAATTTTAAGATATTCAGTCAGCATCATGGCATCAAATAATTACCTTACAAATTAAAATGACGTTGTAGTCTCCGCAGAAATTTATTATGTTTCACAAGTGATTCATGTAAATTATTTGTTTCTTTTACTTATTGAGGATGATTTTGCATTTTGGTTCAATGGGTTAGTTGAATGAATGAGGATATTCTTTACAGAATTCATCAGCTGAGATTCCTACGAGAGTTTTCTGGCCGGGGTATTTTGTTAATTTTACAGCTCTTGATTTGAACCCCCTTGTCTCGTTCTATTAGTTCTTTCATCTTAATTTAACATTTTCAGTTAGAAGGTTGATTGTCAAACCCATAAGCCCATGTCACTGCCAAGAATGTGAAGCCCAACCCAATAACTTGTAAACGATGGGCTTCACATTCTCAATCCACGCAATCCTAATCCTAATCCCTAAAGCCTAAAAATCAACGGCCGATAAAACGACGAAACATAAGAGAGAATGTTACTGCGTGACAGAGAATAATCAGTGATGGCGATGAATACCGGAGTCCTCGTCACCTAGTGCAAACAAAATACTGTTATGTGTGTTTTCGATGGCTCGATGATAAAGAAGGAGTTTCCGTCATCTATATTTCCCCATACTTCATCTTCGCTCTAAACCCATCTCCCAGCGTCAGTTCTTTTTACCTACACTTTCTGTTTGTTTCCTGAGAAAACACAGGTCAGCAAATACACGGACTTTTTTTGTGTTCTTTTTTGTTTTTGGGATAGTAGTTATGATTCCAAGAATAGTGAAAATTCAGTTTTAAAATGTGGGTTTATTTTCATTTTTATGTTTGGTAGATTCCGAGGCACCTTGCAGAGAATAATCGAATGTTCTCTGTTTTGGTTTGTGAGAAAATAAAGTTTAATTTTTATGATTTATAACGAATTTCTTCAAAATGAACTACTCAGCTTGATTGAGTTAACTTGAATGCAACTTTTAGCTGGTTTTTGATGTCAAAGAATGAAAATTTGGCGTTAAAGAGCGTGCGTGCGTTTTCTTAGGATGCCCTTTCCTTTCTGCGAAGTTTCTGAAATAGGAAATTTGCATGAATTTTGGGTTTTGGACTCATGGGCATTGGGTATTTTACTTGTAGTTTTTGAGCGAGAATCAATGGGGACTGCCTCATCTATGCTAACTCAATATGATATTGAGGAGGTTCAACAGCACTGCCACAATCTATGTAGGTTTTGCTTATTGTTTGTTATTATTATTATTTTTTTAGGTTTATTTTATCTGTTGTTTGGTTCTAATTTTAGCCTATTTACTGTCTGACACAGTTTCTCAACAAGAAATAGTGTCCTTGTACCAAAGGTTTTGCCAGCTAGATAGAAATGCCAAGGGATTCATCTCTGCAGATGAGTTTTTGTCGGTGCCCGAATTTGCGATGAATCCACTTTCTCAGGTAGTGTTTCAGGATCAATTGATCTTAATATGTTGAGGTTTCAGGAATTGAATTTTACTTTAGTTTCAGGGATGTGTGAAAATGGCTGATAATTTGATAGCTTTTGTCTTACTGGGGGCTTGCAGAGGTTGCTAAAGATGGTGGATGGGTTGAACTTTAAGGATTTTGTGGCCTTCTTGTCTGCTTTCAGTGCTAAGGCAAGCATGCAGCAGAAAGTTCAGCGTAAGTGTCAATAAACCTTGTCTTGGTTTGGGATTGAACAACTTTAGAATAGTACCTTGCTTTGTAAAGTTTATTCTATAAATTCTTGTAGAAGTGATCGGGGGTTAAATGTAATGCATTTTGGAAGTCATTTTGTGACATTCGCGAATATTTTGTTGAATTTCAAATCATAAGTGATAAATTTGGTGATAACGGCCAAGACTGTGTATCATCTACTGTTATTGTCTCTCTGTCTCAGTTATTTTCAAAGTGTACGACTCAGACTGTAATGGAAAGGTTTCTTTCAATGACATATTGGAAGTGCTGCGGGATTTGTCTGGTTCTTTTATGTCTGAGGAGCAAAGAGAGGTATTACTAAGGATCCATAGCCTCCCTGTTTAATTGTGTGCTCCTCTACTTTGAAAGTATAGAAGATAGATAAGTTTTCTCACATGAGTGCAGCATGACCAATTCTTTGCTCCTCCTTCTTGCAGCAAGTCTTGACCCAAGTATTCAAGGATGCAGGTTACACAAGGGATTCTTATTTAACGTTGGGCGACTTCATTAAGGTTCTCTAAATTTTGTTTATATTTATCATAAAACGTTGTCTGTGATAATGAATCATGAAGAAACGTGAGGACATGGATATAAATTGAATTCAACCTTAAAGCTCGCTTTCTTGCTCTTGTAGAAATCTCTCTCTTTGGTAAGGATTGAGAAGATAGATTAAGAACCTCTGTATTCTTTTCAAAACTTTCCATGGACTCTTCAAGGGGTCTTATTGTGTAAATCCAACAAATTCTATGAAATAAGACTGACACTTTATCCAACCTTTTGTCTGTGAACTCAACTTTGCACCATAGGCATTCTGAAAAAAGTAATCAAATCGTCCAGATTGATGTGGATCACATATCTTTACCTGGTCAATCATGTTTACCAACCCACTTCTTTTCTCACTTTACTACCTGATTTGATTGGTTTCTTTTCCGTTGAAAATTTTGGGTTGTGAAAGATGTGAAGCAGTTCTTGTTGTAGTGTTAATTCTGTGTCTTGCAAACATGTACATTTAGGTCAATTTTCATTTCTTGTGGAAAGGAAACCGGAAAGAAAACAGAAGTCAGAGCTATAAATGAATGAGAATTCAGTGTTAGTGTTTTGTGTTGCAAAGTTTTGTAGTGACCAGGTGATTTAACTGACTAGAGAATTGGAGATGATGTAAATTGAAGTGAAGACTGAGACAAATTTGATAAGTTAAATGGGAGCATGTACTCTTATATATATACATATTAGTTTGTTGTCCTCTGAAAATAGATATAGAATAGATGCCCTTTGAGGATCAATGGTTCTGTTTTAATTTAGGTATTCTGAAGAATTCCGTAATTGGGTTCTTCCTAC
The DNA here is from genome assembly GCA_030449075.1 of Murraya paniculata. Lineage (NCBI taxonomy): Eukaryota > Viridiplantae > Streptophyta > Magnoliopsida > Sapindales > Rutaceae > Murraya > Murraya paniculata. The sequence goes on along the minus strand of JAEVFN010000084.1, from coordinate 39,177 downwards.
AGAGTTCAGCTCATTGTATTTGTACCCTTACACAAGCTGGATATGCCTGTTCGAAGAATATATGATATCCGAATTATTTTATGCCTTATCTCTATTTGCTTCAATAGTTTCTTTGAGTTGCATAATTTTGTAATTTGTATGTTTATGACAATTTCCAAAGCTCTATCCCCCTCTTTCAGGTTTTTGGAAATTCTGGCCTAAAAATGGAGGTTGAAGTTCCAGTTGACTAAGAAACTACTTGATTCTTTCTCAACCTTAATATCGGAAACTGTTGTGTTTCTCTTCATTTGTTCAGCATAAGCAAACTGTTCAAGATAAGCATATGAAAGATGCAGTCACACCTTTACAGCAGAGTTCCAATCCAATCTTGAAGCATAGCAGGAATAAGGAACTCGTGTATTATACAATAAGCTTTCAGGTTTACTGTAAATGTTCCATGCGTTCAATTTCTCCACCGTTTTGGTTAAACAATTCACACAATTGTTTTTTATTGTACAATTGCTGTGGATTAATTTCCGAATCAATGGTATTGGCTTTCCCTGTATACCCTCATCTGTTTGATCCATCCGTTTCGATATTTGATTACAAAAGATTATGGTTTTGATACGGGGTTGGTTAATCTCTTTAATCTCTTTAAGACGACTGTGGGTGCATATAATCCTTTACAGGAAAGGAAAAAAATTTTGTCCTGATACAGTTGATTTTCTCCCCCAACCGAGGGGAAAGGAGTCATCGACTGCTTAAATGGAGCCAAAGTTTGCCTCCCGTACATCTGATAACGTGCCAAATCTCTTTAAAGCAACCCTACAACTTCCACTTATATAAAGCCGAAATTGCTTACCAATACGGTAATAAAGCATTTTAGAGTAAAAGACATTTTCTCCCAGTGCTTGGTAATTTCTCCCTCAAATCCCTTCTCCCTCTCTCTTTCTCTTTCTCAAAAGTGAAAAAGGAAAAGAGAAAAAGAAACGGGGAATAAAATCTTGAGGAAGCTTCTCTTTTTCTTTGAATACTTCAACACACACTTGCAGCTGATTTAACTCACTCTTAGAAGGAAAGCAAAGAGGAGGAAAAAAACTTATCAAATTTGGAGACTGCAACTCTTGTCATGTGGGCAACCATTTTGCACATGTACCATCATTTTCCTCAACCAACTTTTTCATTTATTTTCTTTTTATCTTTAAGACTTTGCATTTGTTGTCAAAAGTTTGAAAAGATATTTGTGCTTGATGAAATTTATGGAGCAAATTTACGAGAAGATGTCCTTTCATCATCTATCTTCTTTTTGGCATAGTCTTTGGTATTCTTGGCTAGTTCACAAGATTGCTTCAATGTGTTTATGTTCGCTCAACTTTTGAATGGTTTGGTGTTTCCTTACATTGCCTTTTCCAATTCTTATATCTTCTGCAAGGTCTATGATTCAACATATTTGACTACGGATATCTATATTTTGTTGTGATATCGAAGAAGTTCTGCTAAGAAAGGATATGGAAAATACCTCACAAGTAGTGGAAGTTTACTCCTCAAGAAAGAAGCTATCAAGCTTCGAGAATTTCAAGAAAGCAAGTAGTAGCAAACATGAAGATGAATGGCATTTTTCCAAGAAACTTTTGAAAGATTCAGAGGTTTCAGGATCGAATGAGGCCGCAAAACAGCTGCTTGTGAATTGTTCAACAAGTAAGATGATTTGCAGTTACTCTCGCAAAGGTAAGGAAATTTTGCAGGCTAGTATCGGAGTTGAAGAACTGAATGAGCGATTGAAGATTCTTGAAGAAGAGAATGAAGCTATGAAACAAGTATTCATTGAGACTATGGAAGAAAGGAATAAGTTGTTGGAGGAAATATATCATGATTTTCAGAAGTTACGCCAACGCCACCGCCTTGGAAACCAAGTAACAGGATTAAAAATCTGGGATGAGTCTATCATTGTAAATCCTTCCAATGAGGTAATGTTCTGGTTTTTTATTCAGTTCATTTTCATATGTTACTGGAACCAGCCAAAATTCACAAAAAATAACTTACCAATTTAGGTCACAAATACTCAGTTGATACATTTATTTACTTGCACCTTTTTAGGTAACTTGCGATTCATGGTCAAATTAAAACGCATAAATTAGTCCACCTAATATGATTTATAGTATTCATGGCACAAAATCCATAACATTCTATCCAAATTGCAGGCTGTGATGGGGAGTGGTCTGTCACAACTTCTATCTGAAGATTCAAATCCATGTATTGTCACCGGAGACCACAGAGCAAATTTACATTTCACCAGCTGGTTTCATTGAACTAATGGTTATTCTTGAAGCAGCTTGGAAGTTAGCATTTGCTCTCTTTTCACCAGTAGTTTTAATTATTTTCCAACACATTTTTACCCCTTTGCCTAAATTATTATTGTCCTGATTTAGAAAAAAAATTAATTATTAGTACCAACAGCTTTTCACCAATCTTGTATCCAATATAGCATGGAATTGTTAAATCACCATTTAAATTGCCAAAGGGAGGCGGGGATCCTAATTCAACCTCTCTCCCAATGCATTAACAGACCGGAAATGGAAATTTCATTCTTCATCAAAAAATAGAAAACAAAGTAGGGATGAATTCATTACCAGAATAGCTATCAATCTAAGATACATCCATGATACGTGTACATCAAATTTCTCCTCTATAACCTCCAGAACCAAAATAATCCCTTCTAGAGCTGGCAATCGCCATGCTCTTCTGATGCTCTAACTTTGGACAATCACGGATACGATGACCAAGCCCACCACAGTATGCACATCCCTTGACCCCACTTGCATTTGTAATTGCATCCACATCTTCCATTGGATCATTTAGCTCAGCCAGCACAGGAGGAATCCTCTGTTTTGCTTCTTGCAGCAGGTGTTTCAAATCGAGGAGTGTAGTCTCACTTTGGTTCTTGTTTATAAATGTTGTTGCAATTCCAGTCTTCCCACATCTTCCCGTTCGTCCAATTCTGTGAACATAGTTTTCTATTTCTGCGGGCATGTCATAGTTAATGACATGTTGAATATCGGGAAAATCCAGACCCTTTGAGGCGACATCAGTAGCAACCAAGACATCTTTCTTGCCAGCTTTAAAGGATGAAATGGCATATTCTCTCTCTTCCTGATCTTTCCCTCCATGTATGGCCACTGCTTCAACTCCTTTCAAGAGTAGATATTCATGAATGTCGTCAACATCAGCCTTGTTCTCACAAAATATCAAAACGGGAGGTGGTGTCTTTTGTAGGCATTCAAGTAGATACACTATCTTTGCCTCTTGTTTCACATACTCCACTTCCTGAATCACATCAAGATTTGCTGCTCCAGCTCTTCCCACATTGACAGTAACAGGCTTTACCAAAGCGCTTCTAGCAAAGTTCTGGATTTTTGTTGGCATGGTAGCAGAGAACAAAAGAGTTTGTCGTTGAGCTTTGAAGTGGTCAAATACTTCCCGTATATCGTCTTCAAATCCCAAATCCACCAATCTATCTGCCTCATCCAAAGTTAAATATCTGTAGATGAAAAAGCTCAATCATGAATACCATTATCCTTATAAAACAATGCATGCCTTATTAAATCTGGAAGACAAAGCAGATAAAATGTCTGCAGTACTACGCTAATAAAAGTAAATAGAGATATCTCAACAATGTGTAACACCTTACCAGTGATACCCACACTTACAGCCAAGGGATAAGAATCATGAGATATATGGGACTGCGGAAGGGGAAACTAATTATCTTACAAAATAATATCATTTACTACTATTTTTCCACAGAAAGATATTCTAAGAGGAACCAAAATCTCTACCAAACAGAATCCACAGAGGTGTAGTTTATGTATCCATCGGAGTGTGCTTTGAACATTCAAAACCTACAGAAACTAGAGGTTGATTCTAGTTCTGACAATATTATTAGAACATTGGAAATACTTATGCTTACCTGCAATTATCCAGATTCATTTTTTTCTTTGCCAACATGTCCTTCAACCTCCCAGGAGTTGCAACAACGATGTGTACACCCCTCTTTACAACCTCCAACTGAGACCGCATATCCACTCCACCAATACAAAGCAACGCCCTTAAGTCTGGGTACCCTGCATCCCTCATCGGCATCAAAAACTGCTCTACAACCTCATACGTCTGCCTTGCAAGCTCTCTGGATGGGCATACAATTAAACAAAATGGACCCTCTCCAGGAACAATAGGCATCATCATCTCCTCATGCATCGCTATCATGATCATTGGCAGTACAAACACCAATGTTTTCCCTGATCCTGTAAATGCAATTCCAATCATGTCCCTTCCGGATAGAATAACAGGAAGACCCTGCACCTGAATTGGGGTTGGTTGCACAATCCCTTTGGCTTTCAGCTTCTTCAAAATTGGCTCAGGAAACCTCATGTCCTTGAAGTTCTTAATCGGTGGAGGAATATCTTCACCATCAACAATAATATGCCACTGTTTTCGAATTAAATCACATGCCTTCTTTGACATTCTTCTAATAGGCAATGGTGGTTTCCATCCAGTCAACAAAGGATCCGTATAAGTTATCCCCTTAGCCAATTCCCGAACTGACATCAGAGTCTTCCTATCTGACAAGTTCTCAATCATCTCCTTCTCCTGTTGCACAATCTGCTCCGTGGGACTAATTTCGGGCTGATCGCGCTTAAGCTGGGATGCTTTAACAAGAAGACTAGGTTTGACTTCAGCAAGTTTAGACTTCTCGAGCTCATCCTCAAGCGTAGAGGCCTGCCCCTTGCGCTGGAGTATTTTTTGAGCTTCCATTGCTCTTCGCTTTGCAATTGGAACATACTCAACGTAATCATCTTCTTCCTCCATCATTTAATCTCCTGTAACCCCAAAAATAAATCGTTAAGCAATCATCAACTTTTCAATACCAAAACTGAAAAAAAAAAGCAACAAAATAAATCTCCACAACTACAAAACAAGTTTAAGTTTCTGGGTTATTTATTTGTGTTTTTCTTTTAAATGAATAAAATATAAGGGGACAGATTCATACTGACCCAGTATCAATACAGGGAGCAAAACTTATTAATACTTCAGTTAGAGAAGCAAACAATTGAAACTTTAATATGTGTATATGTTGCATGAACTAAATTAAAGCGTAGTTTCGTGAATTTGAACAGCAAAAATTAAAAAAAAAAAACCAGATACAATAAGAAGCTACTGGTCAGAAAAAGCACCGACAAAACCAAAAAAAAATGCATAAATTTACTTACAGGTGAGGAGATGGATTGAACAAAATACAAGAATTATCAAGAAAAAGCTCGATTCAAGAAGAAATGAAGTAAACCCTAATTTTGGGGGAGCCCTAAAACAGAGGCGAAAATTTATTAATTTCAGGATTTGTAAAACAATTTTTGCGAGCGTCGATAGATGGATCAGAGTGGCAAAACAACAAAACAGAAAAGGTTTTAGCGATAAATAATGGCGAATGGACGGCAGTCCGCTGAGGTCATGGAAACGGCGTCGTTGTATTGTTTAATGGTCAGAGCCTTGAAGCTGAAGGGCGGTTCGGCTGCGCAAAGGACATGATAAACGGGTTGTGTGCTTAGCTCACCGAGGTGGCCCAAGTAATATGGGTACAGTTCAGGCCCATCATGAATTTATTGGAATTTGATGAATTTTAAGTAACAAAATTTAATTTATTTATTTGAAATTTCAAAAACCTACTCCAATAAAAGAAAGGTTATGCCCATAAATAAGAAGAAAATATATTCACGCAACACTCGTTAAAGATTAAATTAAAACTGTTATAACGGGTGATAGCAATAAAATTAAGGAGTGATTTTATTGATAATTGTATAAAAAACTTTGACAAGACTTTAAGTCTAATCTAATACATTATTGAGAATTACCTTAATGTATTATTGTTAAAGTTTTAGTTGTAATTGTAAATTTATATTCTTAAAAAAAAAGTTACTCCCCAACACCATGAGATTAATTAATAATTACTAATAACAAATATAAAGTACATACAACTAAAATGGGACGCAATCAAACTTTTTTATATAATTCAATATTTTAAATTACATTTAGAATTATTAATTATACATTCTTGTCAAACATTATTTTCCCGAAAGATTGAAGCTTCAAAGCCTTGAAGCCTTATCCATTACTACTTAAAAATTTAAAAAAAAAATCTGAAAAATAGGTCAACCAGAACAGAGATGCTGACAAATCCCAAATCAAAGTCAAAACAACTACATACAAGTCTACAGTTCAGATGACCAAAGGCAAGCCGTTTATAAACTTTCTCAGGAACTTCAGAACTTTAATCCCAATGGAAGTAGAAGTGAAGCTGCGTTTAAAAGACTCAAAAGCCCACCAAAAGCTCTCAGACATTCTATCCCCTTATCACAAACAAACCCTTCTCCAAGAAAACTTATTCTTTGATGACAAAGACTCAAAGCTCTCATCAAACTCAGCAGTCCTTCGCCTGCGCTTCTACAACTTAGACTCTCATTGCATCCTCTCCCTCAAGGCCAAACCAACAATCTCTGGTGGCATCAGCCGCGTGCAAGAGCTGGAAGAGCCTGTCCCTTTGGCTACTGCCACTGAGTGTGTGACAAAGCCGCAGCTTTTGGGTCAAATTGATTCAAAGATTATGAAAATGGTGAAGCAAGAATATGGGGTTGGTGATGAATTTGTTTGTTTAGGTGGGTTTAAGAATGTGAGGGCTGTGTATGAGTGGAAAGGGTTGAAGTTGGAGTTGGATGAGACGATTTTCGGGTTCGGTACAAGTTATGAGATTGAATGTGAGAGTTTGGAGCCTGAGAGAGATAGGAAATTGATTGTGGGATTGTTGGAGCAGAATCGTATTGAGTATGACTACTCTGACGTTTCCAAATTTGCGGTCTTTCGATCTGGGAAGTTGCCTGGTTGAGTAAAGAATTTGTAAGTAATGATTGTATAGGCAATTCGGCATTAGTATTAATTGGTCTAAGTTGATGAAATATTATGCAAACTTTTGTTGTTTTTTCGAATTAGTGAACTTTTATTGCAAATTTTGTGAACATAGCTCATGTTTAAATTGGTTTTGAGTGTATATGGCCTTGTGAATAGTTGTTAGGTATTTGTTGGAAATTAGTCAAATGCTTTGTGAATCCTAATTTAGTTTTCCATGTATCTGTTGACAATTGTCTGTATTCTGGGGTTTCAAAGTTCATTTTGTTCTGATCCCGGAAGTTTATAATGTAGCGAACACTGACAGTATAATTTGTGATCTTGTTGTTGAATGGGCGGTATTGTTGTTTGCTTATCACTGAAATGTTTAATAGGTGATTAGACTTAGTATGGAGTATTAACAGCTGGTCTTAGATGATCGTATTGGTTCATCCCGTTGACTTTAAATTTGGCAGTGGAGTTTAGGAGAAACTTAGGAGTTTATACTTATTATAAATTTCAATTGTGTGAAAGGATTGATTGACATTTTGAAGTTTGGAATGCTTTAGTCCGGGAAGTTGCTCAGGTGGGGGAGCAATGATGAGAGTTTTGCAGTTCTCTTCTTTAATGAATGCTTGAATATTCTTTTGAGTAGCTCTGATGAATGTCGAATAATTGTGTGGGTGACTAGGCATAGCATAACCATACGGCAGATCAGGAACAGATTATAATCGATGAGTAGAACAGTCTAATTTTTCCCTTCTGTTAACATTGCATTTCACTTAATTAGATTACTATTTCCATGGAAACTGTTAATCTAATTACATTAGACACAAAAAACAGAATATTGAAGCAAGTGTGTCTAGAATGCATTGTTGCTGTACTGACCACTCTAGTCATGTTTAAATAAGTTTAGGATATATTACTAAAAGACATTGTAATGCTGCCCGTAAATGGACCTGCTGATGATCAGTTTCTATACTTCAGAGAAGAAACGATGAAATATTATTTGATATTTTCTTTTCTAAGATTAAGATGTGCATTTTCTTCTGAATTTTTTATTTACTCTCAGTTTCTTCTTGCCCCCCACATGCTTCGTTGATTTGACCAAAAGACAGAAGGATGCCATCCTTTTGGGTTTTAGTTAGGCCTTAAGAAAGCATCTTAACGAGATTGAAATACATTATTTAAGAAAATGGAGTATAAAATAGTAATAAAACTCGGAAACTTGCTCCCTTTCTGGTCTAAGAATTTCTCATGTGCTGTTCTGATTTTCTGGTATGAGACATACTATTATATAACAGAAGCTTTGTTTTATCTTTCCTCAGTTACAGTCAATGAGTTCTGATTTCATGAGCTGGCAAGAAAACTGGTATTATCACTTTTAAGATACCGCTGGACTCTGAATTGGCAATCACTTCTTGTTCAAAACTTCCATTATGTATGTCTATGTTGTCTCGTCTGTTTTAGAATTTCATTTATATCATTCTACACTAGAACATCATTTCTCTCGTCAGTTTTAGAATTTCATTTATATCATTCTACACTAGAACATCATTCCTCGTGTTCTTATTCTTGAACATTCCTTATACAATTTTGCAACCAAGAGTATCTGCAATTTAAACCCGAATCAATGAGGTATAGGGTTTACTGTTAAAGTTCCTGTCATAGTGTCATTGGAATTTGGGGAAGATAGTCTGATGCATTTCAATATTATTGGGTCGAATTGATGGCTTAATTTTCTGCTAATGAACTGCAAGCTTCCTATGATTGATGAAGAGAGAAATTGATGGCCCTCGGTAGTCTGTTGCGTCATTTATTTAGTGCTACTCTCTGCATATCAATCATAAATCATTACTAGTAAGATTTTGATATCAAAGGGTACTTAGTATGGATGGTATCACAAGCAAAACTACCAGATGATATGTTTTAAATTTTGGGATGGTTAAAGATTGTCCAGATATTTTTTTGACAAATTTCATTCGCGAAGTAGCATTTGTCTTTCATATATGTACAATGCTTAAAATGCTTTATGAGTAGTTATTCGTTTATACAAATAAGTACTTTTTAAAATGCTTCTAATTTTGTTTACTCATAAAATTGGCATTTGAAATACCATCCTCCATACCTTGGATTTACTGCTGTTGAGAGACTGCTATGAAGCAAAACAAATTAGCAAACACATTACCGGAGCAATTAATACTAATTCATAAACTTGAACATGAGTTTGTATCAATTTAACTTCTCAAAATTTGTTATAGAAGTGATAATTGCACTTTATACAAAACTGTTTATAGGGATGTTTACGATACAATGTCAAATAAAAATAATAAGATGATAGATATTCATATTTTGTTCTTTAAGTCTACCGTCTTGATTTAATAAAAGATTTTAAAACTATAAGCATGTCCAAGCAAGCTTAATGACTAATGAACTTCTCACTCTGTTTTGCTATGATTGATGTGCCAAAAAAATAAAAAATGAAAAATGAATTTTACCTTAAAAAGAACATTCTTTCGTGCACAATTCATCCTCTTGAATATTTATTTATTTATTTAATGTTGATTACTTAATTAGTTGATAATCTTACGGCTTTTGACTCTTTATTTCTTGAAATTTCAACCTTAACTGTGTAATCTTTATTGCATCTTGCATACTCACTCAACCATTCCTTTGGAAAATGCTAATATATGTAAACACTCAGCTAATTATGTTATTAATACAAAGGGATGATTACTATTACATATGTAGAATTGAGGCAGTTGTTGGATTATTTGATTAAGTTATGAAATATGATGTACAAAGGTTAGACATTTTCAAATGGCTTTATCTAGTGAATACAAGTGATTCCTTCTATTGCCGAATTGCCTAATTAAGGACCAGTCATTCCTTCAATTGCTGAATCCATTCCAAGGATTTTAAGGTTTTGAAACTTCAAGCCTACTTTTGTTTATGAATCCAGAATGGCATAGAAAAATCAACCTTAGACTACAACCAATCACTGTTGATCAGTTTAAAATATAGATTGGGAGAAGCTCTGCAAGCGAAAGTGCATCGGTGTCGAACTTCAATTGCCTCCAATATATCAGATATAAAACAGTACTTTTGCAAAAATGTAACTGTAGAATCTCCAGTTTTCTCCACCCAACTTGACTTTCAATGAGACAATCCATAGTGTAAGCATGACTCATAAGCATATCTAAGCAAAGATCATGACGTTCTGACCATTTGTCAGCCATCATGGACAAGCTGTGAACAAAATTTCCAATCTTTAATTCCAAAATATATATTTCATGCACAATCTATTGTCGTTTAGAGGCCAATAAGTTCCTCTGTGTCTTTTTTTTTCGCTTCTCTCTCTCTCTTTCTTTTAAGCTGTTTAACACGGTGCAAAAACTTACAGCTGGGTTGGCACTTGAAGGCATTCAATTAATGCTCATCTCACAACAAGGCTTGTGGTATATCAAGCACACAAAGTTGAAAAAATCACAGCAGCTCAAAGGGAATTTTGGTTCTTCTTTAGCTTATAAGCAACAAAGCCAACTCTCATGCATTCATTGCATTTTCAAATGAAATTTTCTCAAAACACTGCCTGTGTTAGTCGCACTGAAAAAATGCTTAAGACATTAAAGGCCATAAATGTACTATGAAATTTTGTTAAGAAAATTCAAAAATAAAACAGAATCAATCCCTGGAGTTCATAAAAACAGTAATAAGCTCACTAACTTGCACCTCTGTGGTCTAAGCATTTCTTATATGCTGGTGTGTACTATATGAGATGCTGTACTAAAGCAGCTAACTTTTTCCTTCCATCTTCAGTGGCAGGCATCGAGTTCTGATTTCTTGAACCACGAAATGCACCAACAGTACTTTCACATCTTGTGAGAATTGTACGTAATTCTTACTCACATATTTTTCGAGACCTTTATTGTGTATGCCTATGCTTTTCTTTACTGTCACATATGATTTGAATTCCTTTTTCTCATTCGAAGATCATGCCTTGGTTTATTATTTTGGCAGTGACGGCAATGATGATCTAACAAGCACATCTTAATTTCAAGGATTAGAGATCAGATTAACGGCAAGGATGATTTGGATAAACTGAAATTGAAGAATTTTGATGGATACTAGTAGTTTATTTATTCTAGCCTCGCACAAGTTTTAGGTCATACCTCAGGGTACTGACACAGAAAGATATGTAAAGGAAATATTTCTACTTATAGAGATGTTAGTGATTAGTGAATGAACTTGCATCAATTTAAGCAATAGAACTTTGGTCTACACAGTCATCTTGACATGTTTATATTTCTCACCCCACATAAAAGAAAAAAAAATTAAATCGAAAAAATTTAGTATTTTTTCAAATTTTTGGTGTATTCTGATGTTGTACCATCATCTAATGGATTACTCACTTACTTATTTCATATATTTAATTAGGATTGTAAAGAAATGTTGTCCTTAATTTTGAAAGTAATACAATAGTAATATAACTGAAAGAATTAATTTATTTATTTTTAATGTCATATAGTTTTATACTAAATTTTTAATTGATTACTGCAATTGCGTGGACTTGCAAAGAAATGTTACAATTTTAGGTACATGAATTGACATATGTACAATTTTTAATCTCTTGCACAGTTGACATATGTATGCTATCATGGATAGCTCATGAACAAAATCTCCAGAATTAATTTCATTCCAAGAACTTTCTTTCATGCACAATTTGTTGCGGTTTACAAGAAAATTTGCTTCTGTTTTAAGCTTATAAGCAGTAAAACCAACTCTGCCTACATTCCCCGCGTCTTCTAATGAATTTTCCATCTTTGTGTTGCTGCTTACTGGAAAAAGCCAGAGACATTAAGCACCATAACTAAATCAAAGTTTCTTGGACAAACTGGCCAATGAGCTTCCCAGAAAGGCGTTTGTAATTGTTGTAACTAGTTTATGAAAAAGCTTTAAATTACAAAAGCTTTTACCGCTATTCATAGTAAAGAGCTTCGAAGGTGTACCAATGCTTGAGAAAGGATGCCTCAACTCAACAGAGCACACAGAGCTCATTAAATAACATAGCAAATATCCGGGTTAGTTTCTGGAGAAGTAACATCTTTACTAGCCTAATCATTCATTGACGTAAATGCATCAGAACCAATATGATCATATTTAAATCTAGCTACCTAGTTCAATATCACACGGGCACAACAATTGGTAAACTAAATTAATCTTTTCCCAACTCTATCAACTAAACCAACTTAAATATTTTTGCTTCCTGACAATTATAAATCAATAAATGGCACCAGGACTGCACATTAAATAAAAGAAACAAACACTAAATATCTCATTTCTTCCTTTTGGATGGTGGGCCCTTTGGCTCATCATCGTCGTCATCGTCCTCATCATCGTCGTCGTCGTCATCGTCATCCTCATCATCATCATCGACCTCATCGTCATTATCATCATCATCTTCATTATCATCATCATCTTCATCGCTATCACCATCACCATTGGCCTCAGCGTCATCATCATCAGAATCCTCCGCCTCATAATCACTTCCATCGTCTCCATCACCATCTTCCTCCTCACCAGCATCGTCATTGTCGTCGTCACTATCAGCATCCTCAGTTTCACTAGCATCTTTGTTTTCCTCAACAGGCCTTTTCACTTTAGTCAGTTCATCCAATGGAAACCTGCAATACAATCACGTATCCAGTACTCAATTACTTCAACACCCTATACTATGAATAATTAGGAAGAATTCAAAGTTTCAAACAAAATGGAAAGTAAAAATCAAAACTTTCTTACCTATAATATGCTGCTGTCGAGCTTGGAGATATGTTTTTGTCATCAAACTGATATCCAATCTGATAGTGGCAAAATGTATTAAGATAAGTATATATTATCAGCAAAAATAAACACAAACCAAATCTGAAAATCTTTTGAATAAGGTATTAAGGCCAATATTCCATTTAACAACAGGCAAACAAATTAGCTTACTTATTGCAATGTAACAAAACAATGGTAGAAGGATTGTAGGAAGCACAAACAAACTTGAAAAGATGAGTGGATGATGTGAAAACAAGATATAAACGAGTTCAGGTTCGGAATAAGAGTTGAGAATAATGGGAATCCTTGGGAACGAGGAAGTTTACTGTTCTTAAGGCCTAATGTCATGATTTTAGGAAATGACTTTTTATAAAGTCAATTAATAAGCAGAGCATTTAACATTTGAATAGATATGTATGGTAGCAACAAAGTATCAGCAAGATATGATCAGAATTTTAGGAATCAAAATCTTCAAGATAACAAAAAGTAGGGACCCAGTTGTACATATATGCTAAGATCCAGGAAAAGCTCCTAGAATTATACAAGAGAAAACTAATTTCTTTTGATTTAACATCACCTATGTATCATGTCAACCTGGCCATCACGGAAACTTAAAATACTAAACTACAATAGAAATCTGAACTTATGTTTGATTCGTTTCTAGTTTTGGTAAAATAAAAATATCGCTCTGCTACAACAATATCAGCATCACACTTGGCTCAACCACAAACTGTTAGAACCTACAAATGACTACTCAAACATATTATCTTCTCTTAGCAGTGCCTTACAAACCAGATAATTAGAATGGCATGTGGACAATATATATGAGATAGCGACAAACTAGCAAAAGCAAACAACTTCACAACAATGAATGATAGCCTAACAAAATTGGTCACAAAAAAATAATAAGGTATTTGATCTACCCGAATTGATCCATAAATACTCCAAGCACCCCAAGGGACAAACTAGCAGAAGCAAACAACTTCACAACAATGAATGATAGCCTAACAAAATTGGTAACAAAAAACTAATACTGTATTTGACCTACACGAATTGATCCATAAATACTCCAAGCACCCCAAGGGAAATAGCCTAACGTAATTGTTAACAACAAATTACTACAAGGATCCTGAATTCATCCATAAATATTCAAACACCCCGAGGCAATAATACCCTAACTAATTTGGTAACAACAAACTAATAAGAGGATATATTTAATGCACCCGAATTAATCCATCAATATTCCAACAACCCCGAAGGAATTTTCACAACCCAAACAATTTCAATTTTCAAATCCTTTGGACAGAGGAAAAGCCCGCTAAAATTAACACCCGCGTAATCACAAATCATAATTCTTCATTTCATTTCACTAGGCCCTTCTCTTTCAAGAACTACCCGCTTAAAAACTTAACCCAAATAATACGAAACCCCCGTTTTTGCCATTTTTAGGTCACAAAAGGAGTCAACTTGGTCACAGAGAATCACCAATCAACAAGAGCATCCACAAAATCACAAAACCCTTCTCAATTAAAACATACCCACCAACAAAAACATCATTATAATCAAATCAAAGCATCGAACATACATCAATTTTACAATATGCCAAAAAAAAAATAGATGTAAGACAGAGTTCAGGTAAACAGTAATGTACCACCAAGAGAAGGCAAAGAAGAGATTTTTGAGTCTCTCCAACCAAAGATTGCATCACAGAGCTCAAAATGATCCCCATAACAACAGTATTGCTATGCAAAAGAGTACCCATCCCCATTGCTGGGAGTGCAGGCTTCAAAATGACAGCTTGAAGAAACAAACAGACACCAAAAAACAACTAAAGAAATGAAACGAGAGTAGATCAAGACAGAAGAGAGTGAAGGGTTTTTAAAGGGTAAGTGAAGAGTCAAGACTCCAGAGTAAAGTTTGGAAACTTGTTTAGGGTTTTGACTGTGTTGTCTTCATTTGGACGTGTTGAGTTGTACTTTGTCCGCATTGAGTTGTACCTGTTAAAATTGCGTCAGCAGTTAGCTTATCATGAACAGTTAAAAGCCAGTTACCACTTTTTTTTAAAAAAAAAAACGAAAAAGAACGTAGTTTTTGATCGAATTCAAATGAATTAATTCTTTAAAATTCAAAACATATTAACTCATTCTATTTTCAGGTATATTCTTGTGTATATAATAAAACTTCTATTTTTTACAAAATAAAGATAATGAAATCTTTATGTATGTTGACAACAAAATTTGATTTAATAATTATGAGGCTAAAGTTTTCGTTGAGGCGTGGATGCCATCGCTTAAATTTATATGTTAAGAAAAGTGATTCCCCTCCCCAACCCCCAAGATTTTAGTGACTAAATTCTTGAGGCTCGTGTTTCAGTCATAAGGTTATAAAAATTGATTAAAAAGGGTATCAAAATGTTTTAACGGTGGATAACTCTTTGGCGCTCAAGTTAATTTTTAAGTTTTTATTTGAAAAACTAAAAGAGATGAAGAGAGAAGAAATAAGAAGGTTTTTGACTCGGAAAGTAATAGAAAAGAAATTGTAGTCAAACATAAATGTTCATGCATGTTTTGAAGACCTTTTCTGGTTTTTATAGATCTAAAATATGTAACCATTGAATTATTAATTCGAATCTCCCTAAATTATCGGACATGAAGGATTTTCTCTTTAATTACTCGAAGTTACTGGTGACATGGCCGCATGTGTAACAAAATATTTGGGAACAAAAGAAAGAATTTTTTATGGGTTAAAGGAAAATTGTTACTAATTAAATAATATGGAGGAAAGGGTAGCGATAATCCCATGAATTGTTGAAATGGTCATGGAAATTTCTTTGTTTTTAGAAATAGTCCAAAATTTTTTCGGACAATTATACCCAAAAGAAATATACTTGGGTCACTATAATTAAAAGACATTATTATCTCAGAAAAAAATTTCCATTGCCATGTCTTCAAACATATGAGCCTTCTTAATTAATTTGCCCAACTATCGGGTGCTACTGTCTTTTACTCACTTAGAAAGTAAATTACCTTTCCTATAATAAAAAGGAGATTGCCAATTTCCTTCTACTGAAATTAATATATATAATTTATCCTCTACTATTTTTATAATAGTCAATAACGCATTGACAGGATAATTTTATAATATTACCCTTATTTTTAAATGTATTTTTATGTATATTTATTATAAATTAAATAAATCATATAAAAAATTAAAATAAAAAATTTAAGTACTAAAAATAATAAATTATCAGACTACTTGTTGATAGTAAATCACGCATTCTTCACTTCGAAAGGACAAGACAAAGATAAGTGGTTACGACAAAATATTTTTCAGACTACTTGCACAATTAGGGGAAAAGTATATCGTATGGTAATAGACTCGGGCAGTTGTGAGAATATTATTTTAGAGGAAGCTGTAATGAAACTAAGTTTAAAAACAGAAGCTCATCAAACTCCGTACAAGCTCTCATAGCTAAAGAAAGGAAATCAAGTGACAATATCTAAACGTTGTCTAGTTTCCATATCTATTGGATCAATTTATGAAGACCAAATTTGGTATGATTGCCACTTGTCATTTATTACTGGGCAGACCCTGGCAGTATGATAGAAACGTAACAAATGATGAGAGAAGAACTACCTACAACTTTATGTTTAACAACAGTAAGATCATTCTCGTACCTAACAAGGAGCTCACTCTCAAACAAGACTTGAGTAATTATTTGTTAGGTAAGAATCAATTTATAGATGTTGTAACAAAGACGAAGAGGGTCTATATTTTATTTGGAAAGGAGAGTCATAGTAAGTCGAAGATTCCTAAAACTGTGACACTTATATTGGAGGAATTTCAAAATTTGTTCTCTAACGAGCTACCATATGGCTTACCACCTCTTAGGGACATACAACACCAGATTGATTTGGTTCCAGATTCAACTTTACCAAATCGACCTCATTATTGTATGAGTCCTATGGAACATGAAGAATTGAGGCGTTACTAGAAAAGGGATTTATTCGTGAAAGTCTCAGCCCCTGTGCGGTTCCTACTTTGTTAACACTAAAGAAGGATGGGTCTTGGAAAATGTGAGCTATCAATAAAATTATAGTTCGATATCGTTTTCCAATCCCTCGATTAGATGATTTGTTAGATCAGCTCAATGGAGCAACAATTTTCACCAAACTTGATTTGAAGAGTGGCTGTCATCAGATCGAATACGACCTGGAGATGAATAAAAAACAACTTTTAAAACTCGCGAAGGGTTATAAGAGTAGTTGGTAATGCTATTTGGATTATCCAATACTCCGAGCACTTTTATGCGAGTTATGAATTAGGTTCTTCGCCCTTTTATTGAAAAGCTTATGGTTGTTTATTTTGATGATATGTTTATATATAGCGCCAACCACGAGTTACATCTACGTAGTCTAGTTGGCAATAATCTGAAGACATGGGATCAAAATTTATACCAAGTCGAGTTTGCTTATAACTGTGCAGTTAAGCGCAGTACTGGTTTAAGCCCTTTTATGTGAAGTACAGATATAATCCACGAACTCCCATCGACGTAGCTTCAGTTCTGGATTTAGTTCGCAAAAGCAGCAAGGCATAAGACTTTCTAGAGCAACTTTAGAAGCTTCATAAAGCTACACAAGAGTCTTTGAAGAAGACTACCAAAGGTCATAAAATTGAGGCAGACAAAAGGCGTCGAGCTTTTGAATTTTAGGTGGGAGATCTTGTTTGAGCTATCTTAACCAAAGATAGATTCTCAGTTGGTGAGTATAACAAACTTTTAGCCAGAAAAATCGAACCTTTGGAGATTATAGAAAAGATAAATCCTAATACATATAGACTAAAGCTACTTAGTCATATTTGCATTGCAAATGTATTTAATGTCAAACATCTTATTCCTTACAGAGGTGGTCATGGTGAAGATGTTGTTACAGACCATCCAAATTTAAGGGTAAATTCTCTCCAGCCTGGGGGGAATTATGCAGATTAAAAGTACATATTATACTAGGATTAGTGTCCTTATTAACTAAGGTTTGTGACTCTATTTTCCTTTCCAATTTAGAATTTTTGTTTTCCTTTTACTACATGATTTAAGATAATTACTACTAATATAAATAATCTCCCTTATAGCCTTTGAGGGTAGATTTTTGAGTCAATAATATCTTTAGCTTTCAAATTTATGTGTGAGTATTTGAGTTAGTTAATTCTCGGTATTTTGCGAAATCAACGAGTCTTAACCCTTAAATTCACGGCATTCTTTGAATCAACATGAATTTAGTTTATTCATTTATTCCGGTATTCTCTCGAATTAACAAAATCTTTTGAACTATAACTTCTGCTGCATCATTATTGCATATCTCCCATAATTCTTCGGGGCTCTGTTCGAGTCTTAGGCTAATGTCAGGCCTCATGTGATAACCCTAACTGTGGGTTGCTCGTGACTTATATTTCCTGTGCTCTTCCCCTGTCACATATTGTGAACCTGCACCAAGATAAGAACCGTCAATGAACTCATCGAGATATCAGTTCCTCACAAGGTCCTATACTTAATTTCTAAGGTTGCAGCATTGAGCCGTTGTATGCCCATGAGTATCGTGGAACTTATAGAACTTGCTCTTATCCCACTTAGGCTGGTTTGGCAATCAGTGGTGGAGAATGCAACAGGCCTCGACCTTTTATTGCTCCTCTAAAGAGACTTTCAGGGGAGTGTACTGCTTATAAGCTGGGCTTTGGTTAATCATTTACATAGGTCTGTCCCTGGGAAAATTATTGTTGGTTGGTGCAGACGGTGGTGGGTCTGATATATTAAATATGGTGTTTTGTGTATGGTAGGTTATTGGGGCATTATAGTGAAGGTGTTATATAGCTGATGATATTCTCTCCAACTGTCTCTGTGCGAAGAATGAGGAGGTGGGACTCGGCTGTGGTGAAATTGAGGTAGCCTTTGGTTGTGTTGGTAAAGAGCTACTCGACCATTGCTCCTCTACTCAAAGATGGTCTTTCATTTCGCATAACGGGCCCAACTCCTTTCTAGATTCTCCTTTCTTTGCTTCTCAATTCCTCTAGCTGCTCACTCTTGGTCCTCGCTACCTTTTCCTCCTCAATCTCAATATCTCTCTTCGCCTGATCATATGTAGTAGAATATAATCTAATTGCTGGATTCCTCAAATTGTACCACACCTTTCCCATCTTCACTTATTATTTCAATCCTCTCAATGCTTAAGGATGATTGAAAGACCCGACGTTGAGGACTGCTCTATGGTATCACTTTACAAATTCCTTGAGGGGCTTATCCTCTCCCTACTTGATCCCTATTAATTCCATCACATCATCTTTTGGGGCTATAGCTTCGTGAAATTGCTCTGCAAACTCCACACACATATACTCAAAACTCCTAATACTTTCATGAGGCAGCCTACGATACCACTCTCGTGCTCGCCCTTATAGCGTTAGTGGAAATGCCCTGCATCTCTGTGCTTGTGTCAGTCCCTATACTCTTGTCATGTCATTAAAACGTTCAATGTGCACTAAAGGGGTCACTTTTCTCAGAAAACTTGGGGTCGAGAAAGCGAAAATCTGTTGGGATCGTGGTGCTCATAATCTCCATTGAGAGCGAGGACTTGCTGCTCAACATAATCCTCCAACTTGGAGCTCTTATCTGGCCTTGCATCTCATCAATGATCTGAGCCAATCTCCGTACTTCCCCTTTCAATTCAGCTGCACGACCAGGATTTTGAACAACAACCTATTCGCATTCTTGCTCGGTGTCATGTAAATGCTGCCTAAGCTCCATTTCTTCTAGGCTTACACCTGCTCTGTTGGCTGTGTTTTGCTCATTATGCAATTGACCACTTGCTCCCAAGTCTTGTTCATGTCGTGGAATTCGGTTGCTGGGTTCCGAAACATCTCAGTTCTCCTCCAGGTTTTTCCAGTTCAATCTCCTTTTGCCATCTCATAACTCATGCAAAACTACTGTAAGAGTTTCCATTTGCTTTTCCGTTCACTCTATCATTTCTTGTACTGCTCTGTCCCTTGCTTCATTTGCTATCTCCCGCAAGGTAGCAGCTTAATTCATTTCTGATCTCCCTCCCGAAGATTATTTCCTCCAACATCTATACATGTAATCCTTCCTTCAAACACTGAGTTCTGCTCTACGAATTGCTTAAAAAGAGGTAGCTTTTTATCCCGTTCCCACAAACGGTGTCAAAATATTGATGCAGAAATTTGGTCGAGCTCGATACCACGACTAGGTGACCACGTGAACACTTGAATTTGTTTTGATGGGAGACGGTATTGTTTGCATTTGCTTTCTTTGAGAAGATACTGACGACCATGAACACTCAATGTTGATCTCACTTGTGATCACGAAGAATAATTAGGGGGTGCCGAATGTTTTCTGGTGAAAACCCTCAAATGCTCAAGTTAGTTCTTGAGTTTCTGGGAAAAACTTGTGCCACAATTCCTGTGGCTTAATTACCACTACTTTTAATCAAGAAGCTTAATTTCAGAAAGAAGATAAACAGATAAGAGAAAATTAACAATTGAGAGAAAAGAGTATCTGAAAGTCCAGTAAAAAGTAATCTAACCTCAATTACCTCTGTTCTCTAGAGCTTTATACCCTAGCGAGATTATTGACCTCCTCTCCCCTACAACTATTACCAGGTTGGTTCATGACCGTGAGTGAGTGGCAAGTGTAACTGCTAATGAGTAGGCAATATAACTACTGGAGAGTGGGCAATGTGATTGCTAGTGAGTGGGATTCGTGCCTGGATTCTTCGAGGAAACACGCTGGTCGCCCTTTAACTAGGTCTTTGAATTGATTTGATTCGTCCTCTCCTCGTGAGTACCTTATCTGACCACACGTACGCGACCAGCCATTCACCTTCTCGAGGAGACGTTGCTGAGGAGAGCACATTATGCTCAAGCGAATATCGAGCAGTGGCATCTTTATCACCTAAAAAATAAGTTCTCAATATCTTTGATTTTAATAGCTTTGATTCAATTGCAAGAATACAAAGCTTGCTTTGATAAAAGGAAGATTGGCCTGTTAGAAATCAAGAGCTTCTTTATATCAATAAGTGATAGGGACTTAGCAGACTAAATTCTTACTTCATGGGTTGACGATGATAGAATCTCTGATTGTTTAGTTTGGGAGCGAGCTAATTGCGAATTTGCGACTGCACCGCACGACAGGCGATTCAACCTTTACTTAGTGGTATGTCGCTGAACAAAATTGACTACTTCTAAATATGATGGATCTCCACTTCTAAATTTGACCTTGACTTGACTTATCTTGTAGTTATATTGAAGGCTTTTATGAGAACAAATATACATACATATATCTATTGTTTCGGTAAACCGGTGCAAAGCAGGATTTTATTTTTGAAAAAAAAAAGATAAGAGAAATAGATACCTAGATGGGAGAGGATGTAATGATCCCAACCTCATAAAATAAAATAAATAATCAAACACAAACCTAACAATAAACTACCAATGGATGAAATGCAATACAATAAAAGACCTCCATGTTAAAACTAAAAACTTGTAGTAAAAAAATCAAAATAAAATAAGAGAAATAAACATACATTTATAAATCTTAATTTTGTTAGTTTCTTTTAATTATTCTTCTTAAAAATAGGAGTGAGCTGGGTTTCGAGCTCCTACCTTTTTATGGAATAAATTTAGGTAGCAAGCCCAAAAAAAATGATTCAAAAACACTTGGTCAAACCCTGGGGTTACCCATCTTGTAATCATATATAAGACTAATAATCAACACTGCATATGTCTCTGCAGCTTATAACAGCTTTGAGAGTTTGAAGCACCTTAAGATCTTAAATATTGAGCGCATTACCACATTTGACTACAATAACCTCACTTACCATTATCTCATTCTTAAATCCAATTCAGTTGTAGGTTTCAAATCTGTGGAAGGGGTGTCTCTCTTTCTCTCTCTCTCTTGGTTACAGGAATTTCCATGCATTTAATCCTAATCAATCACCAACATGTTAACTAATCGATTACGATAAATTGGATCAGATTTTACAGTTTTTTCTTTTGTAGAACCTCGACGTGACATGAGCGCGAAAGGGGTTCATGAATCTGTTTTCTTAGGGGCATCTCGAAAACGTTCGGGTCGAAATATGACTTGCAAATTAAGTTCCGAATTAGTGGATGCTGCCAAAGGGAGTGGCGATCTATAAGTGTTTATTTCAAAATTTATGTTTTCTAAGCAGGATTAGCACATTTGACAGATCTATAAGTGTTGGATCTAAGTAATAACCCAACAAATGGCTAAGTAACAAGGCAACTAAACGTATAGTGAGGTTTGAATTTAATTACTAAAAAGCTTCCCTTAAAACTAATTCTAAAGTAATTATATTTTCTTTTACTCCGTGTAAGATTGGCAAATTTGACGAATTTGAGAAGATTGGATCTAGTAACTGTGTAATTACTATAAGTCAAGGTTTGTAATGAAACTATTCATTTCCTATTTTTCTTTAATGTTTCGTGAAGAAACTTCCTAATTGGAGTGCATAATCTTTTTTTAATAATGATAGAGTTACAAACAGTTTTGTACAAACTAATGTGTACAATCTAATGTGGCATAAAAATATTGGTTGAAAAGTTATAACAATTATCTTTTTCAATTATGTGGACCCATGATGATTTTATATAACCAATCCCCTTATGCCAGATTAGTTTGTACACACTTATTTGTACAAGATGGTTGTGGCTCTATCATTACTTTCTTTTCTTCTTTTTTGTTGTAAGATTTGTAAATTTGACAAACTTAGGAGTTATTCATCTACAAGGAAATAGAATAAACGGATCTATGACAGGACTAGGTACTAACAATTCAATTTGTAGAAAGTAATTTATCTATTTGTGAAAAAAAAATACGATACTCTCTTAATATGAACTTATGCATTAGTGATTGGTGGTAAGCCTATAGAGCTGTAATAGGCTTGGGCTCCTTGGGCTATCTTGGAGGAACCTCCACTCAAAAAGAAATTCATGTTTCTCATGTTTACAATTTTAATCACCTATTGGATAATTGGATGTGAGCTCCCAAACTTTTGGACTATTTTTAGACTTTGGCCTCCTAACTTCATCAAATTGACTTTTTGACCATTCAAACTTTTTTTTTAATACTAATTATACATCAGACTACTGTTATTACAACAGATATTTACAACTGTTATTACAATAAATAAATACATACTGGGACTTACAATCTTTATGAAGTACTTGCCCAGACAAATACCCCTCACAGAGAAGAGATATTTCTGCTAGGAGAAAGATTTACAAATTAATTCCATTCAATTATGCTTAATTGATGGAGGTTGAGTCTATGGCGATTCGAATCCCTGACCTCTCAGTTGTGAGGACAAAAGGTTCACCACTGGGCCAAAGGCCCAAGTGGCTTTTGACCCTTCAAACTGATTTTCCATTTTGGCTCTTCCCATAATTGGTTGTCAATTAAAATATAGAAAGTAACAAAGGATAAATGGATCATAACCATACATGTGGAGAATTAATAATGCAAACATACCAAGAGATCCTTCAAATGAATGGATCATAATACACACGTACTCACACACTCATTTGATTAAAGATCCACGACTTTATTATTAAAGTTTAAAAAATTATTAAGTTATATGGTTTGATAATATAATGGCCTTTAACAAAGACCAAGATCTTGAATTGGAATATATATATATAACACATTGTATCTAAATATATCCTTTCTTCTTTCCTGGTGAAGGACTAGCAAAACTTAGAAACTTGAAAACATTGGATCTAAGTTATATTAACATAAACGGTTCCGTAGAAAACCAAGGTAAAGTTTCACTATTTGCACAATTATTCTCATAGATTAAAAAATATATATTTTCAAAATTTGAGTATGATTTGTGCTGGATGGTTGTATTTAGTTTGTAATGGTTTATACTTATTTCTTTGCTCTCTTTCAGTTTCTTGTTTTTGAATTGCACATGATATGAAGAAAATGATGACAAAGCTGTCTTTGAATATTTGGTTAGTTGCTTTAGTCTACTGTAACTCTAGTTAATCTCATATTAAACAAAGGACGCATACATGGCTATGGTTATTTTCTGCTGAAAATAACGTTTTGAACTTGAATCATTTCTCGATTTCACCATCAACCATGGTCAACGGAACTTAGTGTGTAAAAATTAAACAATTCGCAGTCAAAATTTTGAAAATTTATAATTTTTTAGCAGAAAACAACAAGGACTGACTGATTGTAGTTTCTAAATTAAACCATTTCTAACGACTGTTGGTCAATAAACTATTTCATACACTGATTATGAAGACAAGTTTATTCCTGACGCTTGCTGAAAAATTATTTTTAGTTTTGTTTTTAAAATTTACGATAATTTGCAGTGTCATAAAATTATGATTTCTTAATTTAGATTACCGGAAACTTTTTCGCTTTCAACAATAAATTATAGGACAATTAATAAATAAAAATTATTTGTGAACCAAGATATGAAGGCTACTTGTGTTCTGAACTCGATTCGTTAGATTTTGGCATATACGTTACTTGTATCCTGTGTAGCTGAAAAGAATACTGACAAGCTTACTAGGGAATTAAAAGCTTTCGAAGATGCCTTAGCTGATAAAGATTTGAGGTTAGAAAAAAAAAAGCAAAAGCTTGAAAGAATGAAGATGACCAATACTTTAATAAACAAAGGCAGATACTGATATGGTACGAATGTCTCTACTCTAAAATATATTTTGAATATTTTATTATTCTGTACACTCATATATAAAATTTTAAAAATAAATTTTTTACTCTATACACTCTTTAAAATGTCAAAAAAAAAAAAAAATCCTCACTTAAGCCGTTCAAATTATTATTTTTTTTCATTTACTCTACACACCCATAAAAATATTCAGCGCACCTCAAAGAAAATTCTTAAGATGAGCTACAAGCCACTAAAACTGCTGGTTTTAGGCTTCTGTTTTAATCATCCTAGCTAAGTGTCACGGAGTTCTTTAAAAATACATTATAAAACTCTTTACATTTTTATTAATTTTGAAAATTATAGACATTTTATTTGGTTTTTGAAATAAAAATAATTGTCGAGACACACTAGTTTGTGAAACGAATTTGTATGTTTATTTCCTCTATACTCTGTAAAAGAGCACGATTTGACGCAAAGCCCATTCAATTGAGAGAGAGAGAGAGAGAGAGAGAGAGAGAGAGAGAGAGAGAGAGAGAGTAAACTTTGAGAAATTTTCAGGGTTTACATAAAATAATTGAATGTTGAAAGGGCGGGGTTAAATGAGTGTTTAGAGTAATAATGTTATATTTAATTATCCAACATTGTCAAGAATAGCAACATACCTCATGGGTGTTTTTTTAATAAATTATGATGGTTTATAGTATTTTTCTAGAGTCCAAATGACCCCACCCCCCCCCCCCCCCCCCACCCGCCACTCATACCGAAAATGCACACGAAGCATTTTTCTTCTCTTGCTTGTTGCTGGATTATTGTTGGTGGTAGGCTTTATCTCTTTTACTTTCGTGATATCTAAGCAAACAAACATTCTCTTTGTTGCTTGCTTTACTCTTCAAAAACCATACTCGTTCAATACAGACTTTTTTCTTCTCTTGTCAATTTCCGCAGAATTTTTCTTCTTCATTTTCCATAATTTCTACTGTTTCTCTGTTAAAACAGTTTGCTCTGTTTGGTTAATAAGAAAATGAAGGAAAATGTTGAATGAGAAGGGAAGAGAAAACGAGAATCCAGAAACTGAAAATTGACCTTTTATTAATCTGAACTCAATTTATTCAATCAAAGAATAACAAGAGTATTTATATTTGAATCTAGATGCTTCCACCGCATACAAAGCATGAGCTGAAAACTTAAACGATTATAACAAACTTTGAGCGGGAACTTGTAACAAACTTCAAGTACTGACTTTGTTGTGAATATCAGCATGCCAACTTGGCAACTAACTAATTCTGACTCAGCAGCTTATACTGCAATCTACCTCAGCAGATTTTCTTAACATTCTCCCTTAAGCTCAAGGTCTTGGAAAGACATTGAGCTTAGTTCTCATGTATGCAAAATGATCGAATGAAAGAGGCTTAGTAAGAATGTCAGCAAGTTGAGCAGAGCTTGAGACATGTTTAATGACCAATTCTTGCTTGGCCACATGCTCCCTGATAAAGTGAATATCCAGCTCAATATGCTTAGTTCTTGTATGATATTTTGGATTACTAGCTAAGGCTTCTGCGCTTTTATTATCACAATATAGTACTGGAGCAGTAGCTAGCTGCACTTTCAGCTCTTGTAACAGATATGTTATCCACAACACTTCAGAGGTTGCAAAAGCAAGTGCCCGATATTCTGATTCAGCAGTGGATCGAGATACAAGAGTTTGTTTCTTTGAAGACCAACTTACAAGATTTGATCCAAGAAACACACAATACCCTCCTATAGATCTCCTGTCATCTGGATCTGATCCCCAATCTGCATATGAATAAGCAGTCAGATTAATAGGGCCTGTATGAAAGAATTGAAGACCAAAATGTGCAGTGCCCTGAAGATATCTAAGCACTCTCTTACAGGCCTGCCAATGTAGAACAGTCGGAGCTGCTGGGAATTGGCTAAGTTTGTTGACAATGAATGCTATTTCAGGCCTGGTTAAGGTGACATATTGAAGAGATCCAATAATACTCCTATAGAGAGAAGGATTTTCAAATGTGCTGCCTAAATCTTTCTTCAGTTTCCCTGTAACACTCATAGGAGTCATGCAGCTTTTACTGTTAAGCATATTGGCTTTTCTTAAGATGTCACCAATATACTTGGTTTGAGACAAATGTAACCCTTCAACAGATGGATAACTTCTATGCCAAGGAAGTAGTTAAACTCCCCAAGATCTTTGAGAGCAAATTCAGAACCAGGATGCTTAATGACATTTTCTATGAGAGTTGTATTTGAGCCAGTAACAAGAATATCATCTACATAGATAAGAATCAGTACAAGTTCTTTCCCAAGATGCTAGAAGAATAAAGAAGTATCAGACTTTGAAGATTGAAAACCATGTTCCAGCAATGATTTCTTTAGCCTGTCATATCATGCTCTTGGAGCCTGTTTAAGGCCATATAAGGCTTTATTCAGCTTACACACATATGAAGGATGATGTGGATTAATGAATCCTTCAGGTTGATGCATATACACATCCTCTGTTAACACTCCATTTAAAAAGGCATTGTTCACATCTAACTACCTAATCGACCAGTGATGCATGACAGTAAGGCTTAAGATGATCCTGACAGTGCAAGGTTTAACAACAGGACTAAAGGTTTCAAAGAAATCTATACCATATGTCTGATGAAATCCTTTAGCAACTAACCTTGCCTTGTACTTGGAAATGCTCCCATCTAGATTATACTTGACCCGAAACACCCATTTGTTACCTACAATCTTGGTTGCTGCCTCTGCTGGTACTAAAGTCCAGGTATTGTTCTGTTCTAAGGCAGAGAACTCATCTTGCATGGCCATATGCCATTGTGGATCTGCTAGGGCCTCCTTAACACTTGTAGGCTCATACTGTTGTGTGGCAGTAAGGTAAGTTTTGGGTTTGAAAATGCCAGATTTGGCTCGTGTAATCATAGGATGTTGGTTGATTGGTTGGTGAGGGTCAGAAGATACGAGAGGTGACTGTGAGAATTGAGATTGTTGAGGGTGTTGAGGCAATGAAGTGTGTTGTGACTGAGATGGAGAAGATGATATAGGATGTGAAGGTGAGGTTGAAGAACCTGGTGTTGGTAACTCTGCTGGAAAAGGTG
The DNA here is from genome assembly GCA_030449075.1 of Murraya paniculata. NCBI lineage: Eukaryota > Viridiplantae > Streptophyta > Magnoliopsida > Sapindales > Rutaceae > Murraya > Murraya paniculata. The sequence goes on along the minus strand of JAEVFN010000084.1, from coordinate 11,624 downwards.
ATGCATCAGGTGACTGATATGAGCTACTGTCATGCAGAATACAGAGTGGTGGAGCTGAACTGGTTTGAGTGACTGAAGTTGAAGAGGAAGAAGTAACAAGAGAAGGAAATAACTCTGAATAAGGAAACTCAGACTCATTAAAATGAACATGAACAGCAATATAGACTTTCCCTGACTTAGATAAACATTTATAACCTTTGTGAAGAGGGCTGTGACCTAGAAACAGACACTTCTGAGAATGAAAGTCAAGCTTGTGAGAATTATAGGGTCTCAAAAGTGGGTAACAAGTGCAACCAAACACCTTAAGAAACTGATAATTTGGTGATTGATGATGAAGCTTTTGATAAGATGACACATTATTGAGGACTGTCGTGGGCATTCTGTTTATAAGAAATGATGCAATATGAAATGCTTCCCACTAGAAGGATAAAGGCATACCAGCTTGTGCAAGAAGAGTCAGACCAGTTTCAACAATGTGCCTGTGCTTACGTTCAACAACACCATTCTGGTGATGTGAATGAGGGCAACTATGCCTAAACTGGATGCCTTCTTTCTTAAGAAATGTGCTGAAAACCATGAATTCTCCCCCCATATTAGATTGCATTATTTTAATAGATGTATTGAATTGTTTCTCAACCAGAAGTTTGAAATTTTTGAAGGTTTCCAAGGCATCAGACTTTAAAACAAGAGGAAAAAGCCAACTATATCTAGTATAATCATCAACAAATGAGATGTAATATTTATATCCATCTCTGGACATGTTTTGTGCTGGTCCCCAGAGATCTATATGTATCAGTTCTAAAGGATGTTTGGTTTTGATTTCAGAGATAGAAAAATGAAGTTTATGTAACTTTCCAAGTTGACAGGCATTACAAAACTCAAATGATTGGTTATTATTGTAAGTTGATGACATACATGCATTCTTTAAAATGGTTTGAAGAACATGTTTGCTTGGATGACCAAATCTATTATGCATCAAATTTGCAGAGACATTTTTTGCAATATAAGAGCTTACAAGAGTGATAGACTTGTTATTGAAAGACACTAAACTATGACACTTTTTGGTGGGAGTGATACTAACATTAGAGGATAAAACTGACACCATAGAATTTGGATTGAAAATAGAGATGTTGGAAGAGATAACTTGGTCTTCAGATGACAGTAGCTTGTAAAGGCCACTTTTAGCAATCCCTTGAGCCAGCAGTGTTCCCTTCACTTTGTCCTTAACAAAACAAACATCAGAGACAAATTCAACTGTAATATTGTTGTCAGCAAGAAGTTTGGAAACACCAATCAAATTTTTGGTGATTTTAGGAACACATAGTATGTCTTGAAGATGAAGATATGAACCAATAGAAGTGTAAAAGCATGTATAACCAACATGTGTGATTTGTAAGCCTTGACCATTTCCTACAAGTAAAGAGTTTGTGCCTAAGTAGTATTTACCATCATTCAAGTTCTGCATAGAGTTTGTGAGGTGATGAGTTGCTCCACTATCGAGATACCAGCCTTGATTTGCTGCTCCCTCAATTGTCATCATATAGGCTGCTCTTGGTCCCTGATGTTGACCTGGAAAAGGATTCTGAGGCTGATAATTTGGAATGAAATTCATGTTGAATCGATTTCTGCACTCAGCATCAGTATGGTTATATTTGAAGCAAAGTTGACACACAACACTAGTGGAGTTATGACTACCTCTACCAAAACCACCAGGACCAAAGCCTCCTCTACCATGGCCATTATTGAATCCACCCCTGAGATTAGCATTCCAGTTATTACCTCTGCCTGGATTCTGACCTTGATAGTTTCCCCTTCCATTTCCAACATAACTACTTCTTCCACCATTACTATTCCAGTTAGTACCATTGCTTCTGTTCCAGTTCCAGTTGCCTTGAGAATTACTGTTCCAGCTCCAGTTTCCTTGAGAATTGTTAGGATTACCTCCTTTCTTCTGATAATGTCCAGTTTGAGCTACATTTGCTGCATAATTGCTTTTAATTTCTTTATGCTCATTGATCCTGTTATTCTCAAGTCTAGCTTCATGTGTCAATAACATAGCATATGCTTCACTTAGATCCATACTTAACATATTTGCCTCAATGTACACTACAACTGGATAGTAAGAATGATCCAAACCAGAGATAAGATGAGTGATAAGGTCAGTTTCACTCACAGGACTACCAGCTAATGCAAGACTATCAGTTACAGTTTTGAGTTTCGTGAAGTAATCAGTCATTGATAACGATCCTTTCTTCAAATTACTAAGAAGCATTTTCAGATGAACTTTCTTTGCCATAGATTTATATCCGAATTGTTTTTCCAGATTTTTTCAGAGTTCACAGGAGGTTTGAGAGCTTACCACAAGACTGAGTATGTCAATACTCATTGAAGACATGAGCCAGCTAAGAAGGAGCTGATCTTGACGCTTCCTAACACCAAATTCGGGATTCTCTGTTCTTGATGAACCAGCAGATCTGGATTCAGAAGGCAGGTATTGATCAGGACAGTTGCTAGAGCCATTGATGTAACCTTCGAGGCCATTTCCACGAATTGAAGAGAGTACTTGCTGCTTCCAGATTGTGTAAGTAGTACGATCTAGCTTTATGGGATTTGTAAAGGTGAATGTAGTGTTAGACTGTGAATTTGAACTTGTCCACGCCATTAAAGTGATTAAAGATTTAGCTCTGATACCATGTTAAAACAGTTTGCTCTGTTTGGTTAATAAGAAAATGAAGGAAAATGTTGAATGAGAAGGGAAGAGAAAACGAGAATCCAGAAACTGAAAATTGACCTTTTATTAATCTGAACTCAATTTATTCAATCATAGAATAACAAGAGTATTTATATCTGAATCTAGATGCTTCCACAGCATACAAAGCATGAGCTGAAAACTTAAACGATTATAACAAACTTTGAGCGGGAACTTGTAACAAACTTCAAGTGCTGACTTTGTTGTGAATATCAGCATGCCAGCTTGGCAACTAACTAATTCTGACTCAGCAGCTTATACTACAATCTACCTCAGCATATTTTCTTAACATTCTCTCCCAGACTTTTAATTTTTTTGGATAACCCTTGCCGAAGCAAGGGAGAGGCAAAAAAAAAAAGAAGGCACCTGTAGCTGGCAAGCGTTTCGGTGCAGATCTAAGATTCAGACTAAGACCAGACCTCCATAGCAAAGCGGAACTCAAGGAGTTTGGACTCTTTCCCAGAAAAAAGGAAAGAAAAGGAAAAAAAAATGTCGATTCCTTATATCGACGTCCGTGGAGATGCTGGTGAAGTTACGCTATTAATATTCGAGAATTTATCATGATAGAGAGATGGCTCTAAAGAGTCCAGGAGTGTAGGGACATTAGGAAGAAGCCGTTTGGCTCTTACTGTAGAATTGGAGTGAATGAGATTGGGGGACCATTTTGATACAACAAGAGTAAGTTTGTGCTTTTTTGAGATAGTGTGATGACTCTAAAAGAGTCCTGAAGTGTAGGGAAATTAAGAAGCAGCCGTTTGGCTTTTATCGAGTGAGTGAGAGAGTAGGGGACCATTTTGATGCAACAAGACTATGTATGCATGTGTTTATTTGAGACAGTGTGAATATATTTTTTAGGAAAGAAAATTCCATCAATCATGATTCATGCATGCATGAATTTTGTATGCATGCAGATACAGCTTTCAACCGCAAAGAGACGTTATACTCCGAGTTCAAGTTGACTATAAATTCAAACATCCTCCATCGAGTTATTTCAACAGAGATCCAAATAGAATTTTTCAAATTTTCCAAAAATGAAGAGTTCTTCATTAGCAACAACAACAGCACCACTACTCTCCTTCTCCTTCACTCTCCTCGCTTTAGCCACAATACCTGTCATTGCCAATTCCGAATCTCAGATAGAAAATAACACCATACCTAATTGTAATGCCTATGTTGCCACAAAGGGTAGCTCAGAGAAGCCCGTGACTGATATCAATGGCAATGCTGTCAAAACCAGCATGGATTACTACGTTATCCCGGCCAACGACAGGGGTGATGTTGGCAAAAGTGGTGGCTATGGTGGCATTAGCTTAATCACGGGCAGACACGGAAATGGGCTTATGGATGTGATCCTATATCCTAATATTAGTAATTATGGAATCACAATAAGATTTTCGCAGGCAGGTTATTCGAGTGACACCATTGTCATGCAATGGAGTGATCTGAAATTTATCTTCTCAGAGTTACCCGGCAAGCCATGGTCGTCAGTTGACAATTACGACAAGTCTCTTACACAATGGTTTATAACAAATGGTGGAGTTGAAGGAAATCCGGGGGGCCACACGTTGCTAGATTGGTTTAAATTCGAGAGTGATGGCGGAAGAAATGCTTACAGGATTATTCGTTGTCCATCTGTTTGTTCGACTTGCGGCACACTCTGCAACCATATTGGTCTTTCACCAGACGCTGTGTGCCTTCAGCATCTGGCTGTACTTCCTAATAATCTGCCTTTGACTGTTAAGATTGTTCCAGCAGCAGTGCCATGTGTGTGTTAATTTTTTAATTTCTCTCTAAGACTCTCTGCCCTTGGTCTTGCAGATTGCTTAAAATAAAATTTATCTGTAATGGGTGTCCTTGTATACAGTATTAATTATTCCTATTAGACGGATCGAGCTATATATTCCTTAATCTTTATGATTAAGTATGTATTAAATAAAATAGCCTCGGATCCTTTCGGTTGAAGCTTGTAATGTTCACTTAATATCTGAATAAATTTGGATTGTTTCCAATGTTATATATATATATCTTACAAGTAATTTATAGTCATCATTTTTCCTTTCTCGAAATTTAAACTACAAGGGTATTTTTTTTTTCCTCTACAAGAAAAACTACTTTTTGTGATTATTGAATACAGTCAAAACAAGTGAAATGCTATTGCAAATGTGTTTTTTCAACGGCTGAAGGTAGTCAGGCGCCGTCGATAATACCTTGGGTAGAAATACTTTTTTTCCAACCGACCGCCGTAAATATGCTTTTTTTTAGCAATATTAGCTATGGAAAAATGATAAATGCATATCAGAAATAATATGGACACACAACTAATGAATAATTTTTTTGACCACTGAAAATACTATTTTCAATTGGCTATTGCGGTAGCTTTTGTAATAGCAACTTCGATTAAATATGACCATTGGAAATACATTAATTTTGAGGCGCAGCAACAGCCAAAAGAACTAAACTATAGTTGGAAAAACATGTTGCTGTAATTGAAATTGCAATCGAAAATAGTACATATTAGTCGAAATAAGCAATATTTGCAATTGAATTGTTCCATTATAAATAATGTATTCGTAGTCAGAGAAGTAATATTTTTAATGACATATCTTTGTTGAAAATTTTTTGCTTTTAACAGGGACAGAAAATTGAACATAACTATGCAGTTGAAATTTATTTTATTAATTGCCACTGGCAATTGAAACAACAGTTGTTTCAACTGTCTAATATAATTTTTAAGAACATATGACTATTGAAAATAGATTTTATTCAACCAATATTACTATAAAATGAATGAATTTTTGTAAACAATTGAATCGAAATTGTCAGCATTCATGTTGTCCAAAAACATTTCATAATAAAAATTAAAGCATTATTATATTATTTTCAAAAGCCATAAATCATATAAATATCAAATATCATCAAAATCATCTGAATCAACATCAGCATTGTCTTCTGAATCACCATAACCATCATCATCTAAATTTGCATCACCATCCTCCTCTAAATCAAATCAGCACCACCATTGTCATATGATTGAGTACCACCACCATCATTAGAATTTGCACCACCACTATTTTTAGAATTTGCAACACCATCATCATTTGCATTCAATTTTCCAGTTTGATCCTATAAAGAAAAATTAAATGAATATTTAAAATAATTAAGTGATAATGAATTATGTAATTAAAAAAAATTGAGATTGAAAAGAACATTATACCATTGTAGAGGAATCCACAACAGGTTGAGAATGAGATTGCTTTGCCTCTAACTCTTCCACTTTTTTCTGAACAATAGTCAGTTGCTCTTGCGCCACTTTCAAAGTACTCAACAAAACTCCTCACATTGTATACATTTCTCTTTGTTGCACGGTCGGCTTGAAATGGATCCATATACATCTTCAATTTTGAGGCCTCCAAGAGCATGACCATGCTTAACAACTCCTGTTACATTAAGATATATGTCCCATTATTTTCTCAGTGGGACCTCATCAGATGACTCATTTAGTTCATTCCTCTTTGATATCATTTTGTGCCTTATCAAAATCTGAACACAATAATTAGATAAGCATAACATATCCAATAATGATAATAATACGAACTTTTGAAAAAAAAAAACATACATGTAGTTCCTTAGCTTTATCATTAGGCCAAGATCCATCCTTTTGCACATGAAACATTTCAAAAGAATCTATTGGACTAGGCTCATTCCCATTTTGGTAAGTCTATCAATACAATAACAATAATAATAGTAATGCTGCATAATTAATTAATTTGTATTATAAAAGCTGAAATATTAAGAATGAAAATAATTATTTTATAACAGCAAAGTAAATCCTTTAAAAGCACTTCTATGATAAAATATAAATATAAAAAAAATTTATGACAACTATGATCATTTACCACTTCCTCTTTCTTCTTTGACATCTTAACTGATCCAGTTGTATGCACCACCTTAGATGGTTTGTTACAGTTCGATGCACTTGTTCTACTAGTTTCTACATAAAAGAAAAAAAAATGATTCATTACATTCAACGTTGTAAACTAAAATTATTTAACTAAGTTGAAATTAAAATTATTGCATAAGATTTAAATAAACTCAATCATTAGATTTATTTGCACCAAATCTAATGAAACAGAAACACTTTGAGTTTGCAAGTAGAAGAAACTAGGTTTTGAAATATTGATAAATTTTATTAAAAAATATGAATGAATAGAAACTAGGATTTTGGACCCATTTTATAACAAGCCTAAATATCACGAATTTATCAAACTAGGCAAATCTGAAATATAATATGATAATTAAATTCTCCTAATCAAGTAAGAAAAGGAAAGAAAACGGCACACAAATCACTAAACTTCAAGGTTGTGGAATAACTACACTTCAAGGCAGTGGCGGACTGAGACAATTAAATTAGGGGGGGCTTGGTTCAAAAAAATTTATTTAATTTGGGTTTTTTTAAATGTTCATTCATACACATTTTAAGTCTCATAAACTCAAATTTTATTATTTTCTTTTAAATTTTAAATAATAATTGTAATAAAATTATCTATTTTGCATGCGTGAAAGTATCGTTTTTCTCAGTAATTTTCATAAAATATTTAAAAAATAAAATAATGTGGTTATAAGGATTTGAATCAAGACTCTAAAATCATCAAATAACATTTTTACCATTAAACTATAAGTCTTTTATAATATAAAAAATATGTCCAAATTCATTTTATTTAACTCATTTAGAAAGGGCTTGAAATACATTTAAAAAAAAAAAATTCGTGGCCTAGAAGGGGTCGAAGTCCCTCCTGAGCCTTAACTTGGTCCGCCCATACTTCAAGGTTTTGAATAACTACACTTGAAGGTTTTAGGCTACAATTCACTACCCAAATTCCTTTTGATATATGGCCTTAATTTTTACATATGTATAATGTCAACTTAAAACCAATTTTTGACTTCAAAACTTGACAAACTTCAAAAGATTGGAATTACTACAGTTGGTACACGGCAAAAATTTACTTTCTAAATTCCTAGTAAAATTTAAAAAAAAAAGTAAAAAAGAAAATCTTTTTTGAGTATATGATCAATTTAATTAGAACCTGATCATAAGCTTTATTACTTACTACAATTATTTAATATAACTTTGAAATTTATTTCTTAATTCTTTTTTTTCAAAGATGATTGATTACTAAGATTTTTCTTCTTTCTTGGTGCAGGATTAGATAAATTAAAAAGCTTGGAAGCATTGAATTTGAGTTCTAATTATATACAAGGTTCTTCAGAAGGTAATTTTTTAATTAAACAGTTGACACATTTAACTTTCAGTCAATATATACCATATTTTTTTAATTAAACAATTCAGATGAGAGTGACGTAACTATTATTGTCAAAATTTATGTTTTTTTAATAGGATTAGCAAATTTGATAAACCTGCAAGTGTTGGATTTAAGCGGTAACCAAAATTTGACAGCGCTAGGTAAGCTACTGAGCCTGAGACAAGAAGAATTAATGTTTATCAAGCTCACGGATCGCATACAATGCTTTTAAAAGTATTTTTTTTTTCAATCGGTGCGTGTAGGATTGGCAAATTTAACAAACTTGAAAACATTGGATGTTCGTGATTGCCGAATAACCACAATTCAAGGTATATAACAATTCTTTTCCTATTAATGTCAAATTAAACAAAAAAAGTTTTCGACGGCCTCACTCTTCAGTGCTTTTAAAGTATTATTGATAACTATATAAAACAACACAAAGATTATGAATTTTAATGACTTGATTCTTATATGCCTCTTTTTTTGGAAAATAAATAAATAAATAAAGCAGGATTAGCCAATGAGTCCAAATAGTATAAGCTTATCCGCAACATGGCCAGGTAATATTTGAATTTTCGTAAATATTGCTGCGTCTTTAACATCGTTTCTTCTTTCTTGGTGCAGGATTGGCTAAATTGAAAAACTTGGAAGCATTGGATTTGAGTGATCATAATATAAACGGTTCTTTAAAAAGCCAAGGTAAAATTTTTAAATAAATATAGACAATTATTTTTTGTTGAAACGTGATAATTTTGAATATTTACATTAATGATATATACGAGTTGTTTGTTGGTCAAACAATCTACTTGAAAGACAAAATTATGAAGACCAATTTTTTTCCCCTTTAATTAATAATACCTTTGAAAATCAAAGCAAGTTCTTTATTTGTAATGTTAATTGTTATCTGAGGGAATATATACATTTTCAAGACTAACTAATTAACTGTATTTTAGACCATTTATTATTTATGAAAACAACTAAAAAATTAAAGAACCAATATCATGTCAAATGAACACGTACCTAGTATGCAATAGGCGATTAAGACCAACAAAAACTGCTATATTTATTTACCTCTGGTCTCTGGAGCTTTTATACCCTAGTGTGATTATCGACCTCCTCTCCCCCACAACTGTTACTGGGTTGGTTCATGACCGTGGGTGAGTGGGAAGTGTAACTGCTAATGAGTGGGCAGTATAATTGCTGGGGAGTGGGCAATGTAATTGCTAGTGAATGGGATTCGTGCCTGGATTCTTCGAGTAAACCCGCTGGTCGCCCTTTAACTAGGTCTTTGAATTGATCTAATTCGTCCTCTCCTCGTGAGTACCTTAGCTGACCACACGTACGCGACCAGCCATTCACCTTCTCGAGGAGATGTTGCTGAGGAGAGCACATTATGCTCAAGCGAATATCGAGCAGTGGCATCTTTAACACCCAAAAAATAAGTTCTCAATATCTTTGATTTTAATAGCTTTGATTCACTTGCAAGGATACAAAGCTTGCTTTGATAAAAGGAAGATTGGTCTCTTAGAAATCAAGAGCTTCTTTATATCAATAAGTGATAGGGACTTAGTCTAAATTCTTACTTCATGGGTTGATGATGATAGAATCTCTAATTGTTTAGTTTGGGAGCGAGCTAATTGCGAATTTGCAACTACACCGCACGACGGGCGATTCAACCTTTACTTCGTGGTACGTCACTAAACAAAATTGACTACTTCTAAATATAATGGATCTCCACTTCTAAATTTGACCTTGACTTGACTTATCTTGTAGTTATATTGAAGGCTTTTATGAGAACAAATATACGTACATATATTTGTTTTGGTAAACCAATACGAGGTAGGATATTATTATTTTTTTTTAAAATAGAGAAATAGCTATCTAGATGTAATGGCGGACCTAGACAATTAAATTTGGGGGGCTTAATTTAAAAATATTAATTTAATTTGGGTTTTTAAATATTCACTCGAACACATTTTAAATCTTATAATCTTACGTTTCATTACTTTCTTTTAAATTTTAAATAATAATTGTAATAAATTATTTATTTTAAATATGTAAAAGTATCATTTTTCTAAATAATTTTCATAAAATATTTTAAAAATAAAAATAATGTAGCTATATGGATTTAAACCAAGATTCCAAAACTATCAAACAATATTTGTACCACTAAACTACAAGTTTTTTATGATATAAAAAGTGTGTTCAAATCTTTTTTATTTTACTCATTTAGAAGGGGCTTGTGATATATTTTAAAAGAAAAATTAATTCTGAGCCTTAGCTGAGTCCGCCCATACATAGATGGGAGATAATGTAATGAGTCTCACCTTCATAAAATAAAATAAATAAATCAAACACAAACCTAACAATAAACTACCAATGGATGAAATGCAATACAATAAAGACCTCCATGTTAAAACTAAAAATTTGCAGTAAAAAAATCAAAATAAAATAAAAGAAATAAACATACATTTATAAATCTTAATTTTGTTAATTTCTTTTAATTAATCTTCTTAAAAATAGGAGTGAGCTAGGTTTCGAACTTCTACCTTTCATGGAATAAATTTAGGTAGCAAGCCCCAAAAAAAAATGTTTAAAAAACACTTGGTCAAACCCTGGGGTTATCCATCTTTTAATCATATATAAGACTAATAATCAACACTGCATATGTCTCAGCAGCTTATAATAGCTTTGAGAGTTTGAAGCACCTTAAGATTTGAGAGTTTGAAGCACCTTGAGATCTTAAATATTGATCGCATTACCACATTTGACTACAATAACCTCACCCTATCTCATTCTTAAATCCAATTCAATTGTAGGTTTCAAACCTATGGAAGGGGTGTCTCTCTCTCTCTCTCTCGGTTACCAGAATTTCTATGCATTTAATCCTAATCAATCTATCTATTTATTTCAAAATTTATGTTTTCTAATTAGGATTAGCAAATTTGAAAAATCTATAAGTGTTGGATCTAAGTAATAACCCATGAAATGGATAAGTAACAAGGCAACTAAACGTATAGTGAGATTTGAATTTAATTACTAAAAGGCTTCCCTAAAAACTAATTCTAAAGTAATTATATTTTCTTTTACTCCGTGTAGGATTGGCAAATTTGACGAATTTGAGAAGATTGGATCTAGTAACTGTGTAATGACTATAAGTCAAGGTATGTAAAGAAACTATTCATTTCCTATTTTTCTTTAATGTTTCGTGAAGAAACTTCCTAATTGGAGTGCATATTCTTTTTTCTTGTTGTAGATTTGTAAATTTGACAAACTTCGGAGTTATTCATCGACAAGAAAATAGAATAAACGGATCCATGACAGGACCAGATACTAACAATTCAATATGTAGAAAGTTATTTTATCTATTTGTAAAAAACAAATACGATCCTCTCTTAATATGAAGTTATGCGTTAGTGATTGGTGGTCGGCTTGGGCTCCTTGGGTTCTCTTGGAGGAACCTCCACTCAAAGAAATTCATGTTTCTCATGTTTATAATATTAATCACCTATTGTCTATCGATGATTGGATGTGAGCTCCCAAATTTTTGGACTATTTTTAGACTTTGGCCTCCT